>OW204009.1:12012500-13262500 GCA_934047225.1 Ypsolopha sequella
CCGTTGTCCGGCCGTCCGTCCGTATGTCACAGCACTTAGCACCGTTTTTCGTGCGTGCTTGCGACGCACAAAGTAGCGTTACGCAAGGGCCACAGCTTCAGGCTTCTGGCGGCGCTTCCAGGCGGTTTTTGCGATGGCGCCTCTATGTATAGCGCGCTCGCTCGCTCAAAGCGCTCGCCACTAGGTTCGTCCTGTACGCTCGATCAGTGTTTCAACACAAAATAACCACTTACAGAATGTTTACTCCGAATAACTAGCGAAAACAGGCGCACGCACACAGACGCGTACGTATGACGATCTCGAAGATGCTCGGGTGAATGCCAATACGAAATTCTGCTGAGATCATTGTACGTACGCGTTTTCGCTCCGTCGTCGAGTCAGCCTTCTGAATGTATCTGTTTTGTGGTTTCAACTGCCCGCCTCCCCGCACACCGCCGTCGAGAGAGAGCAAGTCACTCGAAGCCCATGGCCGGCTCTATACAACTTCATACATTTGTTCTCTCCGCCGGCGCCGCCGTCGCAAGAAGAACCGCTTGGCGCGGCTCTCGAAGCCTGAAGCTGTGGCTGAGGGGTTAGGTTTTCAGACTATACAGTATTAAGATGAAGTTGCGGAACCCGGAAACTAGCGCTGGTACTCGTTTTTAAAACAAAATTTCGATAAAAATTGAGAAATCGAGAAAAAGAAATCTGCTGTTTCTTACATTTTGGTCGGGTAGCTATGTAACTTTCTTATGTAACTTATTGTAGCCGATTCTGAAGGCTTTAATTTTAGTTTTAGTGCTGTCAGAACTAAAATTATTCCAAAGAAATGTATCTTCTATTCCTAGCATTTAAGGACTATTTTACAATAAACAAAATTTCGTTTTGACAGCACTAAAACTAAAATTAAAGCCTTCAGAATTGGCTTTATTGTGTCGGTAAACCAAAATAGCTTCTATATTCATTACGTTAGAGTCTTCGTCTTCGGGAAAGATAAGTTTGTGGCGCTATACGTAAGATTGGAAGAGCCAATAGGATTGCAGTATCCCGTTTCTCCTAGTAGGGTAGTTCTTGACAAGTTCTACATCGCCAAAGGTTAGCTGGAAGAAAATGCTAATTAGCATTAAGCTCGCCTATGTACATGTTTTTATTTGTGCAATAAAGAATTTTTAATAATAATAATAATAAGCCGCTCCCGCGCATTTTCGTGAATTATGACACGAAATTATAGAATATGTTGTGCATTGTATGGCTATTTAAATACAACTCTATCGGACCCAGAACTGATATTTTCAAATACTTACGTAAACAGTCAGTTGGCAGCCCTAGCGCGTGTTTAGGCACCGAGCGGCCGTAGGCCGAATTCAAAGATACCGCCCAGTTACAGTACTGTCTACTTCCTTATACTGTGATACAGATAAGGGCCTTACTATTGCTAAATGGGTACTTTCTAAAGCCTACTCCTCGTTTATGGCCAAACCAAAAATAATGAAAAAATGTATTATGAATAATCAGCTCTTAGACAACATATGCAACATTTTTCTTTTTCATACCACCAAAACTTCTACATGATTTTTTTTTTTTTACTGAATTGTGTTTTTTGACCTCAAATTCCCTACTGCTCCTGAATGGCTTGGCCGATTGAATTCATCTATGCTTTGATAAATAGATAAACTTTATAGCTATAAACATAACATAAGATTATTCAATCGAGTAATCACGTCCAAGTGAAAAGAATAATTTTCTCCTAGTTCGCCCTATCAAGGACGCAGCGAGCGTCGTAACAGCCACTATGCATTGCGCGCTGATATGAACGTTATTTCAATATCGTTTCCGTTGATATTTGTACTGACAAATATCGAGCTGCTAATTTGGCGATGGTAATCGCCTTAAGTATGACATAACAGTTGTTTTATAATCAAAACCTTTATTTATCAAACATGTTTTTACTTTCAGGCGGACATGATCATTGGTGCCGAAGAAGCCGCAAACTATGCAAATAAAAAAAACATTAAATATATTGTTTTGTAATTTATATAATAAATTACAATAAAATATAAAATAAAACACATCAAATCTTGGTCATTTCATTTATTTCGCATCGCAATTTGTTAATGTATAAAATACATTCCAATTTGTAAATATATAAAATACAGTAAGTATTGTGACTTGGTTTATTATGTTTATAGGTCCTAAACAGACCTGAAATAACGATATTTAAACGTTACGTTAATTTGACGTTTTTAACGTTTCAAACTACAAAAAACTTTATCCATATCGATACATAACATTATCAATAAACGAAAAGATCAATCCGAATGCTATAAAACTCTTTATAATGGTTTGATTGTTGAAGCCTAATTCATACTGGAGACTCGGTAAGTCAGGACCAAAGTTCAATGAGCCATTATGCAAAATACGAAAATTGTGTAAGAACAACCCTGAGTCGATTGGTACTTTATTTTGTTTGTCACAGAAAGGGTCATTAAAAGTTGGCACTGAGATGATCACTTACAAAGTCTTCGGTATGAATTTGGCTACATCAATCAAAGTAATCTTATATAGCGTTATAAAGGTATAAGTCCTAAGTTTTTACAAAAATATTATGCAACTTTGTATTGCAATCCTAATACAATAATTAATTCGAGACACATATTGAGAATATTGTTTTTTTTAGATAAGCCTGAAGTTACTTAATGTTAAATTTACCAAAATGTAAAAGGCGAGTTATAACATGGACGTAAAAAAAAGCGGATCGAGTTTCGCTAACCAACAACTTACGTACCCGTAAGTCTTCACGCTTGTAACACAAAATATAAACTACCAGAAGGCCGACTCGACGACGGAGCGAAAACGGACGCACACATGCATAGACGCGTACGTATGATGATCTCGGCAGAATTTCGTATTGGCATTCGACCGACTTCGACCGAGATCGTCGTACGTACGCGTCTAGTTATGCGGAGTAAACCTTCTGTAAGTGGTTAATTTGTGCTTGTACGCACGAGCTCGGCACGCACACATTCACATCATAGCACCACTCACATAATTTTAAGCCACCGCCATTGCAGTGCTTCAGTAATTGCTTGGCGGCGACTCAGTCCGCCCTTTTTTGTACGTCCATGGTGCAATAGACAATTATAGATTTTTTCAGCTTTGTAAAGAAATCTGAAGAAATAATAAACGGCCAAAAAGCAATTGTCCGTTACAAACTATACACGTTTATGACAAATTAAATTACTTTATACTACACCTGCTCGGAAAGTACCTTCTTTCTTTGTTGAAAACGATGCAGAAAATACGTCATTACTGTCATACAAATATGCGGGCGGAAAAAGTGTATGAAAATTGAGCCGGCAGAAAAAGTATATGCAAATCCATTGTTAACGTGCTATTTTTTTTTAAATAACATAAAGAATGAGCAAGTGGCCAAGTGGCCAGTATTATTTTGCGAACTCGTACATAAAACTCGAAAAAATGATACTGGCCACTTGCTTTTCCTGTACATAATAAAAAATAAGAAGGAAATAAAAAGTGACAATCGCACGCGAGTCAGTCGGTTTCTTTTATTGTATCTTGATTAAAAGTAAAATTATACTATTTCCTCGCAGGTGTAGTATAAAGCACTATGTATCACTCGGGAGAAAGTGCGGTTCCCAACTCGTGTGTATTGAGGCCCTTGGCTTCGCCTCGGGCCTCAAACTACACCCTCGTTGGTAATCTTCCCCTTTCTTCCCTCGGTGAACTATGTACTATTGAAGCTACGAAAATATCACGAAAAATCTCATTTTGCATATATTACATTGAAATTGAACATACAATGTATGTGACAATATGCAATAAAGAACTTGAAACTTGAATACAGCTCGCGTCAAACTTGAATGCGCCTCTGAAGTTCGTCTAACTGTCTATCTTTCATTCTTTATTCTTTATTGTACACACAAGGAAATATAAACATAAACAAAATTACAGTAAAAAGATGCACATTGGCGAGCTTATCTCTAAACAGAGATTTCTGACAGCAAAACCATCACAATAGGAAAAAGTAACATAAACGGAGTAATCATACACGTGTACACAGAGAACAAGAACATACAAAGAATTATGCAAGTTAAATAACAAAATGAAAATTTCATCTATATTTCTATACGTCTCGCCGGGGCTGTCTATACTAGAACCAAGGGTGGATCCAGCCTGCAACCCAGGGGGGGTCACAGGGTCGAACAAACGTATAATAATAAAATATTAATTTCGACTTATCTCCAGAAGGGCTGGTGCTACTCTAGACCCGGCACGCCCGGGTCCTAAAGTGCAAACTTTTTTTAAATGTTTAAACTTTAATGGCCTGTATCTTCTGTGACTGTATAAAAAAGAGGTGACCTAGGCTCGGGGGGGGGGGGGGGGGGGGTCATGACCCCCATGATCATTTATAATTTTAATAAAATGTAAATAAAAAATCTTAAATACAATAATTATTATCTAAGTTATTGTAGCGTTAAAATACTGATTCGTTTTCTTATAGTTAATATCTATAAACTGGCACTTCAATATTGAATAAATACACTGAGCGGCATGGCATAGTAGTTTATGCTACCAGGGCGAATTTATTGCTTTTACGCCCGTGTATCATACTACGTTTTTCAATGCATAGTGTGAGGAAATGAAAACAAATATAATCTTGTGAACTTTCAATTGTGATTGGCTCAAAAGGATTGTATCCAGAGCCGTTAAACAGTGGAATAAAAAGTATAACATCTATGGTAGACAGGAAAGGCTGCAGGTTAGCCAACCATTGCAAACAAATAAAAAATAATAATAATAAAAGCACATGCATTGAAAAAAATATTTATTGTGCCTTTCTGTACACAAGGTGAGATTAAATTTATACAATTTTCTTGCCATCAAATATGTATATAAAATAAACAACGGGCGAAAAATAATAATTAGCCATTTCCAGATTTGTGAAATATACGGTAACTTATGTAGCCTAATTCATACTAAGGACCCGGTAAGAAAACGATATCAAGATTTTTGGGATATTCTAAAAAATAAACGCAAGCCCAGTCCCAGTTCAATACTACGGAAAGCTGAAATTTAATTTTTAATGTTGCCAAAAAATGTTATTGATCCACGTCTCAATTATTTAGGCTCCAATATGAATTAGCTGCATATATATGAAAGTCAAACAACAAAAAACATAAAGGCACAGTAGAGAAAAGTAACAGTATTATGCCTTCATATAAAACGGCCGAAACGCGCGCTTCCAATACTTCGGTAGTAGGGGTGCGCCGCAGTTAAGAGCTGCGGGTCTACCGCGTAATTCTGATTTTCATCAACATCAACTTGAGATTGAAATTTGACATGCGTGCGAAAGAGATGGCATGTTAGGCGGGCGTCGTCGCACGCACGTAAAATTTCAATCTCAAGTTGATGAAAATCAGAATTACGCGGTAGACCCGCTGTTTCGCAGCCGAATTGTTAAAAACCCGCCTTTTTTTAATTAATCGAAACAGAACACTTAAATTCAAAATTCACTCAACAGTTATTCAACAAAACCTTATTACCTATGTATTTCATATGTTGCCATCGCAAAGTTTCCATTGGTTTCCGTTACCTAAAATTTCAATATTTTTTTAGATACCAAATTTTTTTGTTTTGATTTTATTGTGAATTTTGAATTTTTGTTTTCTGTTTCGATTAATTAGAAAAAGGCGGGTTTTTCACAATGCAGCTGCGAAACCGCTCTTAAGTACAGACGCGGAGAGTGTGAGACGCCACCCGATTCCCGCGCATTTATGTGGACAGCCCTAATGCGTGCGTCTACCGAGCGTTGTTTCATGGACACTGCCCCAGATGTAATACTGTTACTTATTTACATTTATGTGGGCAGCCCTAATGCGTGCGTCTGCCGAGCGTTGTTTCAAGGACAGTGCCCCAGATGTAATACTGTAACTTTTCTCTACTGCGACATAGGTACGCTTTCTGTACTGGACAGAGAAGTATGAATCGACTATTTAGACTATTTTCACCTCTTATTTGTTCACTACACCGTGCACAAACCTCGTTCACACCAACTCCTGGACGATACCCACAGTTGGTACATTCTGTTGAACAATATTCTGCACAACATTGTTCACAAGGTTGCTCTGAAAGTATTGAATTCTGTTGTTCAGTTCTAATCCGCCGTAAGGCTCTGCTTTGGGTTGAGACAGCCGCTGTTGCTGGAAAGAGAAGAACTCACATTTTATTCCATCCATCAATCTGCCTGTCTTCGTCCAGGTAGACAAAGGTATTATGTATCCTTTTAAATAATTTATGTAGTCTTTTTAAAATAGTACTTGTAAATATAGATAAAAGACTCTTTTATCTATATTTATAAGTACTATTATTTTCTATATTTTAATTTTATTATTATAGTTTTACCAATCTTTGATTGTAACCTTAGCTTTAGTTTTAATTTTAGTCTTATAATTAGGTTTTAATAAGTCAACTTTTCCTATGATCTTTTATTTTAACTATATATTATTGTCACTTTGTTAGCCACCTGTACGAACACTGTATATAATTTATATTGTAATCTGTTTACCGGCACCCATGGCACAGATAAGATAAGATAAGATAAGATAGATAGATAGATAGATAACTTCTTTATTCCATTTCCACAGCATTACACGATAAAGAAAACAAAAAATACATATTTTACAATTAAAAAAGAAAAAAATATAACACAACTAAAACTAATAAATAATGTAAGAGCTGTGGTAGTGGAAAAGGTCCTAAACTCAGCACAATGCAGAGGCAAGCCGCTGCGCTGATTTCCAGTTGAGGCACGTTTCCAAAACCGACCTTATGCTATACACAAAATAGGTGAACCGCTGGCAATATTAAAGTTAAAAACAAAAACAAAATTTCTACCATTAGGAAGTCTCCATGGTCTAGTCTGGGAGCCACTGAATGCCGCTTCAATTGTAAAACTGTTTATGTGAAATAAAATATTTTTCATATTTTTCATTTTCATTTCTTTTTGCCTTCATGACATAATTTTCTCCTGTCTTGTATTTTATCTCTTTATTCAATTAAAGTATAGACTTACTTTTTACATTCAGTTGTATCGGATATTACAAAAAAGACATGATCTTGCTAAGTTTCTTGCCCTTCTTCTTAGCAAGACTAATCGAATGGGCGGAGTTACGCATATATTCATTATATGTATTGCAGTTATTTACAATATAATTTATTCCTTATTCCTATATTTTTATTTGATTCAAGTGTATTTTTTAAAATTAAATTTAAGTAAACCGAAACTTTATTATTCCCCTGCATATTTCCCTGTATCATTATTTATTACATAAAACTATTACCTATACACATAGATTATTTATTTACTTATATTACATTAAATTCGAACTGTAATAAGTGTATGTTATACCTACATTACATATATAAATATATTTCATTTCATTTCCACTGCTCGACATAGGCCTTTCCAACATTTCGCCACTGTTGGCCGTCCCCCTGTAAGAAATGCCCATACTCACATACGCTGGGCAGGCAGGTCGGTAAGTGCGGTGTCGAAACTCTCGCACCAGTGACGACGCTGCCCGTCACCAGTCTGTTTTGTATAAGGTCTGGCAATTCCCATAGGTAGCTTAATTTTTAAAAGACTTTTCTTTAATTTTTTTTTGTAAAAAGCGTGTAATTGTGCATAAGTCCGGCCATATACTAAGTATTACTACGTATAGACTAGCAGTTCCCATACATCAGTTTGTAGTCACAAAAAAGGTGTAAAAATTCTAACGAAATCTAGATGGCATTGCGAAATCCTCTAACGAACACGATGCTAAAAAAGACCTATTGGTGACGCTGGTGGCACAGCGATGTCACGTGACACAAAAATAATTCCCATTTCGATAATAGATGGCGCTGAAATATTCACTATTAGTGTTGCCAACTTAGCGCCATCTAGTTTTTCTAAGCAAAGCTATTACAGCCATATGTTTACTTGGTAACCATGAGAGTTTACTTGCAGCCAATTAAACAAATTATGCTTATTTGCAACACTTAGCAACACCTAGTGTTGTAAGGGCGCGTAAAATATTTGCTACGCCTTGATATATGGGAGTTGTCGGTCTATACGTAGTAATACTTACCCCCGGTTTCTGAAAGGCCAATCAATGTTAACAGTAGATTAAAAAATAATTATCTGCGGATTAAGCCAGAAAAAGTGGGAATTTTACATTTAAATCCAAAATTTACTAAGTTAATTATTGATTCATCACTATTCAGACTTCATATATGCTTTATTTTCACCGTTATATGCGGTTAAAATTTTTTCAATCTACTTTTAACTTTGATTGGCCTTTCAGAAACCGGGGGTTAGTCTATGATTATGGCAGGTCTAATTAAATGTAACTGTACTTTTATTATTAGTTAAAATATGTTTTTCTTAGGTCTAGTAGCTTAAAACAATTGTAAATAAACGTGTTTTTGTGTAAATTTTTATCTGAGAGCCCGCGTAACAGACTTACTAGTGCGGGAACCGCCTGTGTAATTGTAATTTTGATTTTCTTATTTTGGTAAATAGATATTTGTGATTTGATATGGTACGGCGATAGGGTTGAAAAAAATGTAGGTGAAAGTACACACGAAAACACCCCTACCCCTTCTATAACGCCAACAGGCGGTTGCCACTGCTGTGCTAGTTTTTACGTGTATGGTGATTCACTGTGGACCTGTGAGTGTGCAGTTAGTATTAGGATAGTTCCACTGACCTTAGCCCCTCTCTTGGTGTTGTCGTGCATACACTTCATGTGTTTGTATATGGAGGTCTGCCACGTGAAGGTCGCGGGACACAGTTTACACTTGTAGCTCTTCACTGTGGACCTGTGAGTGTGCAGTTAGTATTAGGATAGTTCCACTGACCTTAGCCCCTCTCTTGGTGTTGTCGTGCATACACTTCATGTGTTTGTATATGGAGGTCTGCCACGTGAAGGTCGCGGGACACAGTTTACACTTGTAGCTCTTCACTGTGGACCTGTGAGTGTGCAGTTAGTATTAGGATAGTTCCACTGACCTTAGCCCCTCTCTTGGTGTTGTCGTGCATACACTTCATGTGTTTGTATATGGAGGTCTGCCACGTGAAGGTCGCGGGGCACAGTTTACACTTGTAGCTCTTCACTGTGGACCTGTGAGTGTGCAGTTAGTATTAGGATAGTTCCACTGACCTTAGCCCCTCTCTTGGTGTTGTCGTGCATACACTTCATGTGTTTGTATATGGAGGTCTGCCACGTTAAGGTCGCGGGACACTGTTTACACTTGTAGCTCTTCACTGTGGACCGGTGAGTGTGCAGTTAGTATTTGGATAGTTCCACTGACCTTAGCCCCTCTCTTGGTGTTGTCGTGCATACACTTCATGTGTTTGTATATGGAGGTCTGCCACGTTAAGGTCGCGGGGCACAGTTTACACTTGTAGCTCTTCACTGTGGACCTGTGAGTGTGCAGTTAGTATTAGGATAGTTCCACTGACCTTAGCCCCTCTCTTGGTGTTGTCGTGCATACACTTCATGTGTTTGTATATGGAGGTCTGCCACGTTAAGGTCGCGGGACACAGTTTACACTTGTAGCTCTTCACTGTGGACCGGTGAGTGTGCAGTTAGTATTTGGATAGTTCCACTGACCTTAGCCCCTCTCTTGGTGTTGTCGTGCATACACTTCATGTGTTTGTATATGGAGGTCTGCCACGTTAAGGTCGCGGGACACAGTTTACACTTGTAGCTCTTCACTGTGGACCGGTGAGTGTGCAGTTAGTATTAGGATAGTTCCACTGACCTTAGCCCCTCTCTTGGTGTTGTCGTGCATACACTTCATGTGTTTGTATATGGAGGTCTGCCACGTTAAGGTCGCGGGACACAGTTTACACTTGTAGCTCTTCACTGTGGACCGGTGAGTGTGCAGTTAGTATTAGGATAGTTCCACTGACCTTAGCCCCTCTCTTGGTGTTGTCGTGCATACACTTCATGTGTTTGTATATGGAGGTCTGCCACGTTAAGGTCGCGGGACACAGTTTACACTTGTAGCTCTTCACTGTGGACCGGTGAGTGTGCAGTTAGTATTTGGATAGTTCCACTGACCTTAGCCCCTCTCTTGGTGTTGTCGTGCATACACTTCATGTGTTTGTATATGGAGGTCTGCCACGTTAAGGTCGCGGGACACTGTTTACACTTGTAGCTCTTCACTGTGGACCGGTGAGTGTGCAGTTAGTATTTGGATAGTTCCACTGACCTTAGCCCCTCTCTTGGTGTTGTCGTGCATACACTTCATGTGTTTGTATATGGAGGTCTGCCACGTGAAGGTCGCGGGGCACAGTTTACACTTGTAGCTCTTCACTGTGGACCTGTGAGTGTGCAGTTAGTATTAGGATAGTTCCACTGACCTTAGCCCCTCTCTTGGTGTTGTCGTGCATACACTTCATGTGTTTGTATATGGAGGTCTGCCACGTGAAGGTCGCGGGGCACAGTTTACACTTGTAGCTCTTCACTGTGGACCTGTGAGTGTGCAGTTAGTATTAGGATAGTTCCACTGACCTTAGCCCCTCTCTTGGTGTTGTCGTGCATACACTTCATGTGTTTGTATATGGAGGTCTGCCACGTGAAGGTCGCGGGGCACAGTTTACACTTGTAGCTCTTCACTGTGGACCTGTGAGTGTGCAGTTAGTATTAGGATAGTTCCACTGACCTTAGCCCCTCTCTTGGTGTTGTCGTGCATACACTTCATGTGTTTGTATATGGAGGTCTGCCACGTGAAGGTCGCGGGGCACAGTTTACACTTGTACCTCTTCACTGTGGACCTGTGAGTGTGCAGTTAGTATTAGGATAGTTCCACTGACCTTAGCCCCTCTCTTGGTGTTGTCGTGCATACACTTCATGTGTTTGTATATGGAGGTCTGCCACGTTAAGGTCGCGGGACACAGTTTACACTTGTAGCTCTTCACTGTGGACCTGTGAGTGTGCAGTTAGTATTAGGATAGTTCCACTGACCTTAGCCCCTCTCTTGGTGTTGTCGTGCATACACTTCATGTGTTTGTATATGGAGGTCTGCCACGTGAAGGTCGCGGGACACAGTTTACACTTGTAGCTCTTCACTGTGGACCTGTGAGTGTGCAGTTAGTATTAGGATAGTTCCACTGACCTTAGCCCCTCTCTTGGTGTTGTCGTGCATACACTTCATGTGTTTGTATATGGAGGTCTGCCACGTGAAGGTCGCGGGGCACAGTTTACACTTGTAGCTCTTCACTGTGGACCTGTGAGTGTGCAGTTAGTATTAGGATAGTTCCACTGACCTTAGCCCCTCTCTTGGTGTTGTCGTGCATACACTTCATGTGTTTGTATATGGAGGTCTGCCACGTGAAGGTCGCGGGACACAGTTTACACTTGTAGCTCTTCACTGTGGACCTGTGAGTGTGCAGTTAGTATTAGGATAGTTCCACTGACCTTAGCCCCTCTCTTGGTGTTGTCGTGCATACACTTCATGTGTTTGTATATGGAGGTCTGCCACGTGAAGGTCGCGGGGCACAGTTTACACTTGTAGCTCTTCACTGTGGACCTGTGAGTGTGCAGTTAGTATTAGGATAGTTCCACTGACCTTAGCCCCTCTCTTGGTGTTGTCGTGCATACACTTCATGTGTTTGTATATGGAGGTCTGCCACGTGAAGGTCGCGGGGCACAGTTTACACTTGTAGCTCTTCACTGTGGACCTGTGAGTGTGCAGTTAGTATTAGGATAGTTCCACTGACCTTAGCCCCTCTCTTGGTGTTGTCGTGCATACACTTCATGTGTTTGTATATGGAGGTCTGCCACGTGAAGGTCGCGGGGCACAGTTTACACTTGTAGCTCTTCACTGTGGACCTGTGAGTGTGCAGTTAGTATTAGGATAGTTCCACTGACCTTAGCCCCTCTCTTGGTGTTGTCGTGCATACACTTCATGTGTTTGTATATGGAGGTCTGCCACGTGAAGGTCGCGGGACACAGTTTACACTTGTAGCTCTTCACTGTGGACCTGTGAGTGTGCATCGCCCACACGTGCCCTTTCAGACGTTTCACTGTCTAGAAATAGAGAAATATTAACTAGTTAATAATCTACATATACAAGGTGAATTTGTGAACATCATCCAAATTCATACTTGAGCCTTGGTAAGTGATCAGCCTCATGAACCAATAACGATTTTTGTAAAATTCATAAAATGTAATTTCGACTAATGTAAATGTAATTATAAGGATTTATGGAAAAGAAGATTATGAACGTGTTTTTTATCATGAATCAAATCCTGCTGCTGGTGTATAGTTGGATTAATTTGTTTAAAGATTATGCAATAAGTCAATATTCTGATAGTATGAGTCTAATTGTGTGTGGTTGTTGTTGTGTCTCTCATGTTCTTTTGTTAGTTATTAAGCTGTCTAGTCCGTGTTATAAAATTCTACTCCTTACTTTCATAAAAAATCGTTCATTTCAATTATATTTCACAAACGTGAATAACACTATTAAACGATCGTTATCATTACGTAGGTATTTTGCATTTAAGACATTGGTTGCGAATGTCCCCATGGTTATTTTGCATTATCATCGATTTTTAAACCGTAAAATTCACATATTACATTATAATGTTACCAGAGATGGTTAGTAATAGGAATAATGATTTAATTGAACTAATAGAGGGGAATGCTCCTTACCAATGTCACCGAGTGCAATACGTAGAAGAGTGTAAAAATTACGTGAAGAATACTTCTGATTTGATTATCGTTCATATGAATATAAGAAGCTCGAACGAAAACTTTGATGATTTTTGTGTAGTGCTTCAAAGATTAAATATGAATGCGGATATCGTGGTACTCACCGAATGCTGGCTACATACGAAATCTCACACCCCTAAAAACATAACCGGCTACACGCGTTATAGTTCAACTATTTATGCCCAGCACAGTGATGGCGTCCTTGTGTATCTTAAGAATGGATTAGTTTTAAAGGTCGATGAGTTACAGCTTGACGACGCTAATTGCCTTAGGATAAAATCGGATAACGACCTTGCAGTTTTCTGTATTTATAGATCTCCATCAGAGCGCAATATTGAAAAATTCTTAAACTCCCTCGAGTCAGAATTAAGTAAAATATCTAATTGCAACAATATAATCATAGTGGGCGATATTAACATCGATCTGGTTGTCGAAAACAATGATTACAGAGCTTTTGAATATGAAGGTGTTCTAGCGAGGCTGGGTATTGTTTCGACAACAAGGTTGCAAACAAGGGAAAAGGCTTGCTTAGACCATGTCATGGCTAAATCCAAAAAAGATATTACAACTGTAGTATGTGAAGCAACCACAACTGATCATTCATGTGTGGTGTGCATTCTAGATAAATTTAACCCTAAAACAAACAAACCAACAAAATTTAGAAGCATTGTTGACTATGAAAATCTTACAGAGGAAATTAAGACTATGACATGGGACCATGTTCTATGTAACATGGACGTTAATGAGTCCACAAATATTCTAACGGCAGAACTGATGACTTTACTAAAAAAACACACCCGAATTAAGAAAATCAACCGTAAACTTCAAAATATAAAACCTTGGATTACCACCTCCCTTGTTAAATGTATTTTAAAAAGAGATAAAATGCACATGGAGTCTAAAAAACGACCAAATGATGATAAACTGCGAGAAAATTACAAAAAATATAGAAATATTTGCAAAAAGACAGTTGCAACAGCAAAAGACCTGTATTTTGAATGTAAAATTAATCAAAATATTAAAAACCCACGTGCTACTTGGAAAATTATTAAAGAAGCAACGCACTCACAACAAACGAATAAACAGTCTGCATTACTTTCTGGTCTCTCTGGCGTCTATAACAAATATTTTAATGATGTTGGTGTTTTGCTTGCTGAGGGAACCATAAATAGATTAAACTTACATGAAGATAATCTAATAAGAGAATGTCCCACTAAGAAAAATCAGCCCCTTGTTACAATGTTTTTCGAACCAACGGATGCTATTGAGGTAGAAAGAATAGTAAGGCAATTAAAATCTAGTAGTGCACCAGGATGGGACGGCATAACTAATGAACTTTTGAAAAAAGTTATTAAATTCATAGCCGAGCCGCTGGTCCACATCATAAATTTAAGCATGTCAACTGGATTAGTCCCAAAATGCTTCAAAAAAGGTATTATCTCCCCTATACACAAAACTGGATGCCAAGAAGACATTCAAAATTATCGACCAATAACTTTACTACCGGCAATGTCTAAAATACTGGAAAAAATTATCAAGAAGCGATTAACATACTTCCTTGAAAAGCATCAACTCATAGCAGATAACCAGTATGGGTTCCAGTCAAAAAAATCTGTGACTGATGCAGTTGATAATGTTGTCAACAATCTTTCAAGTAAGCTAGACGACGGAAAACACTGCATTGGAGTTTTTCTAGACTTGGCAAAGGCCTTTGATACCGTGTCCATTCCACTGTTACTTAAGAAACTGGAAGGTTTTGGTGTCAGAGGCCTTACGCATGATTGGTTCAGAAGCTACCTAGAGGATCGGACCCAACAAATTAAAGTTAATAAAGAGATAAGTTCCGAACTAAACATTAGATACGGCGTTCCTCAGGGTAGTGTACTGGGTCCTGTACTATTCTTGATATATATAGATGCTCTAGCTAGACTTGACATTGAGGGTGGCGTTGTTTGCTTCGCTGATGATACGGTTATAACTTGCTCTGCCGATACCTGGGAAGAAGCTGCGTCCAAGGCGAATGCTAGTTTAAAAAAGGTAAAAAATTGGCTTGATCATAACCTTCTTACACTTAATTGTGATAAAACAAAATACATCTGTTTCCAAAAAACATACCATAGAGTTCCACCTGATTTTTTGAAGCTAAGGGTTTGTGACTGTGCAGTTACTTCTTGTGTACTGTGCGCATGCCCTGTACTTGAAAGAGCTACGCAAATCAAATACTTGGGCGTAATAGTGGATGAGAAACTCTCATGGGAGCCAAATATAAAACTGCTCAGTGGACGGATTAGGAAATTGATGTACTTTTTCAAAACTATTCGAAGTTTCACTAGTGAGAAATTGAAAAAGACTGTGTATTTTGCAATGTGTCAGAGTTTGCTATTATATTGCATCACGGCCTGGGGCGGGGCTACAAAGACAAATATGCTTCCTTTGGAGAGGGCACAAAGGATGGTCCTCAAGGTCATGCTCAACAAACCTTTTACGTATAGCACACACCTCTTGTATCGGGAATCTAAAGTACTAACTGTCAGACAGCTTTACATTTTGACGTCAGTGCTTTCAATAACAAAAACCTGTCCCCCAGCAACTGATCAAGGCTTTTCAACAAGGCGACCCCCAACGGCCTTAGTACCCTTTCAAAACACATCCTTTGGCCAAAGATTTGGGTTATTTCAAAAGCCTCGACTATTAAATACTATAAATAAGGCTATAAAGTTGTACCAATATCCGAATAACAAATTCAAAAACATAATAAACAGCTTTCTGATAGAAAAAGACTACGAACAAACTGAATCATTAATGATCGTCATAAAATAAGAAAATGGCTAGATATGAAATATAAGGTTTTATTTAGGATTTTTATTTTTTATTATTATTTATCACTTATCATATAGTCACGATGTGAATATTGAAATTATTGTTAATTACTTATAAATTTCTAATTTCTAAATGTTAATTTTAATTCTACTTTGTGTTATCAGATGTATAAAAATTTAAATAATGCATGTTTAGTTTTAGTTCTAGTTGTTAATATATAATGTTGCATGTAAATGTAAATTTCTCAACTTAAAATGTAATGTTATGATTAGGTTTATGATTGCCGATGTATCAAAATTTCAATTATATTTATTTTATGTGGACCTTTACCCTGAGAGGCGGGTTTTTTTCTCAGTTCAGGGTAAATTTAATACTTCATTATTGATACTGCTTTTTTATGAGGATAATAAATAATTTGTATTTGTATTTGTATTTGACTCCCCATAGTGATTCACTCAGGACTGGGAGTGAAATAATATGGGAAGTCGAAACTTCATTATACGAATTTCACAAAAATTGTTATCGATTCATGATAGTGATCACTTACCAAGCCTCTAGTATGAATTTGGACGATGATCAAAAAGTCACCTTGTATACAACGTGCAACAGAAAGGTGTAACCATATTTGAAGCGCTTATTCTGTCAATGGTATAGAACAACTTTTACTATGGAACAAAACATGTGTCATGAAAAAAAAATTTCACTGTTTCATAGAAAAATGCAATGCCGCTCGGCCGAAATGTATGGAAGGGCAGATTTTTTTTTTGAGATTTCAGGGTTGTCTTCATAGTAAAGTTGTTCTATAAAATTGACTGAATAAGCTCTTCAAATATGGTTATACCTTTCTGTTACACGTTGTATATGGTGACATTAATGTATGCAGCAAAATTCATACCGGAAGCTTGGTCAGTGATCAGTATCAGGGAGCGATAATAGTTTTTGCCAATTTCGCAAAATAAAATGTTGATCTCCTATAGTAATTGACTTGGGGCTGGGCTTGCGTTTGTAGGGGACACGAAACAAATGATTCGCGAATTTCACAAGAACAGTAATCGAACTTTGATACTGAAGACTTACCAAGTCTTTGGCATGAATCTGACTGTTTAAATTAAGGTCATATCCATCCACCAGCCTAGTTCGTCCACTGCTGGACATAAGCCTTTCCAGGACTTTGCCACTCCCGGCGGTCATCCTGAAACAATTGCCCATACTCACACACGCTGGGCAGGCGGGTTGGTGAGCGCGGTGCTGGAACTCTCGCACCAGTGACGCCGCTGCCCGTCACCAGTCTGTTCCATATAAGGCCGGCTATTAAGGATGGATATACCGCCATCCATCGGTCCCAGGCATGGTGGGCCTCCTGTTTTTTTGCCTGTGAGCTGTCCTCTTACTCTCCCCCGAATTACTTCGAGGGGGTCTCCAAGTAAGATGGTGGTACCTCCACAGTCGAGCCCGGCATCAGCTCTACCACCTGTTAATATTTTCATGGTACTGAATAATGTTAAAATGTTGTACTTGTAACTGAAAATAAATAAATAAATAAATAATTAAAACTCGCTCAGTGGTACACACAGATAGTTGCATTTTATATGTATACAAAAGAAGAAAATATGTCAATCAATGGTATCGAGTCGGCATAACACGTCTTAACTTATTTGACAGGACTAACCTTATTTTAAGCGTCCTGCCTTTTTCTTTCTTTATCGAAAAGACAAGGACAGAACGCTTAAATTAAGTTAAGTTAAGATGTGCTTCACCGAATCTGTACCAATGTTTTTTTATTTTAATTAAGATGCTCAACTGTTGCCGGGTCCAGGTCGGAACCGAAATTCATCTTGAGATTTCCTTATATTTGTATATCCTATTTATCAGTATATTTATATTAAAAAAAAAACAAGAGAAGAAGAAAGATATAGAGAAGGCATATCTCACTTTATAAGACTTGCCACAAATTTCGCACAGATGTTCTCCGTCCGGTTCCCTGTTCTTCTTTCCCTCGTGTATATTGTTCATATGCGCCACCATTATCTTTGCCGTTTTGAACGCCTGCAATACAAAGCGAAACATCAAATACAGGGGATCCACCGCGTAATTCTCATTTGTATCAACTTCAAGCAAATGCATGCGAAATTCAACGCGTGCAAAAGAGATGGCATTATAGGCGGGCGTCGTCGCACGCACGTCAAATTTCAATCTCAAGTTGATGTTGATGAAAATGAGAATTACGCGGTAGACCCACAGATCTGCCACAAAGAAGTAATAATAATAATAATAATAGCTGTTGATTTGTCTCTTAATACACAAAACACACAATACAAAATTATAATATACTACATGAGGAGAAACAAATCGGTCTAAGACTTCGCTTTTGACTTTTTGTAAAACACAAAAAGCCGCCGTTTTAAGCCTTAAGAAAAAGGAACACAAAAAAAACAATTGACAAATTTAAACTAAAATTATAAATACAATAAAAAAATTGTGTTATAAAAATAAGTTGCAAAATATAAAAACGCAAACGAACGTTACATAAAATTAAAATGAAGAAAGTAAATATATTTAGCTTTAAATATATACAATAAATAAAATAAAATTTAAAACTTGAAATATATTTCGGCCCTTATTGGGCCGTCATCAGTCAAGTATGGGCTTAAGGGCCGAAATATATTTCAAGTTTTAAATTTTCTTTTATTTATTGTATATATTTAAAGTTACATTGTGTAATTCTAAATAAAAAGCTAATAGAGGCATATTATATATTTATTAAAGTAAATATAGAAGTAGAGCAGGTTAACGAGTTTGTCTATCTGGGCTGTCTATTCAAGCGCGATGGAAAATGTGACGGTGAAATTGAAAGAAGAGTGAATGCGGGAAATAAAGAGTAAAAGTGTGACTGCAAAAACACGATTGGCGGTTCATATAGAATATAGAGTGTTGATTATAAAAATTAAATCTTCAAAAACAGTACGTCTTAAATGCCATCCATTTCCATGATAAGATTCGTAACAATTTTTTACAGCTGGCACTTTTCAGAAATTAAACTAATGTTGCTGTTAGCTTAAAGTTGTCTCTTTCATACACATAAGAAATTACACAATTTGGATTGGTAATTCCTAAAAAAAATGCAAAAATATTAGTACTGAAAATTGAGTTTCTTTCAAATTCTCTATAGAAAACGGCAATTTCATATGACATGTAAAGACCTTATACTTAAACTACATAGTATAAAACAAAGTCGCTTCCCGCTGTCTGTCCCTATGTATGCTTAGATCTTTAAAACTACGCAACGGATTTTGATGCGGTTTTTTTTACTAGATAGAGTGATTCAAGAGGAAGGTTTATATGTATAGTCCGTGTTTTTATACTTGGCAAAAATGGTAAACAAAGCTCACTCCATCACATATCACGACATTCCGAAACAATCACGCAACGTAGATTACCACAGTAAGTTACAGACACTAGTTTACACACTCATGCATTAATTATCACTGAAAAATGCTTTAAATTGTCGTTTTAAATAACATTTTTAGGTAAAATCGTACTTTTACGGAATTCCTGTACACAGACAAAATAAATTCACAGAAGAGTTTGACATTTCGTTTTAGGGATGGGATAACGTAACGGGAATGAAAGAACGATATGCGAGATGACGAAATGTTTATGTCGATTATAGAATAGAATAGATACATGTTTATTTGGCACATAATATATATTTTTAATTGTTTTATTATATATGGTACATTAAATTATAGTTAAAACTTAAAATTAGCACAGAATATACCAAAAAGGTCTCCGCTCAGTTTAATGTAATGACAGGGCCATGGCGCTGATTTTTAGCGGATTCCTAATACTGATATTAAACATAAATTGGTATATATATAATGTAAAACAATAACTTCAATAAATATTGCACAAAAACAAAATACAGTTAGGTTTACAATGAGAAAGTTCGACTTACCTTCGTTTATCGACGGCGAAATATTTAGTCGACTTCGAAAAAATAATCGCGATCAATCGAGACAATCGATAAAAATATTCGTGATCGCGCATCGCTAGCCATCCCTACGACATGTCAAATTTTATTGGTACGCCATTGTTGTTTATCACTTAAGTCAAGTATAAAAACACGGACTTTATTATACATGCCCGTGTAAAGCCGGGGCGGGTCGCTAGTAATTAAATATAACCCAATGTTCACCTTTAGACAAACGGAGCACTGGTACTTGATCTTCTTGAGATGCTCCCAGTCGACGTGGTCGATCATGCACCATTTGGTCGCGAACTTCTTGCCACAGTAGTGGCACTCGTGGCTGACAACAAATTATTTTATACTACACCTGCTCGGAAAGTACCTTCTTACTTTTTTGAAAACGATGCAGAAAATACGTCATTACTGTCATACAAATGTGCGGGCGGAAAAAGTGTATGAAAATTTATTGTTAACGTGCTTGAGCGGGCAGAAAAAGTATATGCAAATCCATTGTTAACGTGCTGTTTTTTTTTTTTAATAACGTAAAGAATGAGCAAGTGGCCAAGTGGCCAGTATTATTTTGCGAACTCGTACATAAAACTCGAAAAATGATACTGGCCACTTGATTTTCCTGTACATAATAAAAAATAAGAAGGAAATAAAAAGTGACAATCGCACGCGAGTCAGTCGCTTTCTTTTATTGTATCTTGATAAAAAGTAAAATTATACAATTTCCTCGCAGGTGTAGTATAAAGCACTATGTATCACTCGGGAGAAAGTGCGATTCCCAACCCGTGTGTATTGAGGCCCTTGGCTTCGCCTCAGGCCTCAAACTACACCCTCGTTGGTAATCTTCCCCTTTCTTCCCTCGGTGAACAATGTACTATTTATCATTACTGACTTAGGTGACATTGATTTGTACAGCTAAAGTCATACTGGAGAAGTGAGGCTTGACAGCCAGCGTGGCTACTTCAAAGATTTCAAAAGTAAAGATAAGCCCTTACCGTACTATGACAGCACCAAAATGTTTCCACCTTTAAATGGGTGAGGCTCACACGTTTGGAATCAGTGCTCATCTGAACACAGTGATAGTTGGACGCCTTAAGTGCACTTAAAGTTAACCATTTTAACAACTTTAGTAGTCTGATCAGTTTGCTGACCGTAGGTAGACAGATTGCGCACTCATAAGTGTGCGCGCGTCGGCATTATGTTAATGCGCATCGGCATTCAAAAACAATGCAATAGATTTTAGGTGCCAGGGCTCATCTAAACTTTTGAAATCTTTGTACGGGACAAGAAAAAGAATCCGAAAGTCATTAACTTCCAATGCCACTTGGATTAATATTTGAACAGTTTTTTTTCATACATTTTGTACGCAACCGACAACTTTCATGTTTTAATTATCAAGTCTATAAACTTTGCTAAAATGATACGGAACCCTCAAGCCACAAGCCCTAATCAAACTTGACAAAAAAAAAACAAAACGTCCACTTACACAAATGCTTCTTCGGAGACGTGTCTCTTGCTGAACCGCATGTGATTGCTGAGGCAATCTCTGCTGCTAAACCTGGGTAAAATTTAAATATTATTTTTATTTTATTTATTTACATACTAATTGTCATGTTAATACTAATAGTAGTTTATGCTATAAGGGCGAAAAGGAATAAATGACGAGGACGATTTAAAACACGAGCGTAGCGAGTGTTTTAAACGTAACCGAGTAATGTATTGCTCTTACGCCCGTACAGAAAGTCGATTATTTTGCCCTAGGGCTTTATTATTACTTTTTAATTTATTCACAATGGTTGGCTAACCTGCAGCCTTTCCTGTGTACCATAAATGTTATACTTTTTTTTCCAGTGTTTAACGGCCCTGGACACAGTCCTTTTGAGCCAATTATAATTTAAAGTTCACAAGATCATATTTGTTTTATTTCCTAACACTATGCATTGAAAAACGTAGTATGATACACGGGCGTAAGAGCAATAAATTACTCGGTTACGGTTAAAATCGTCCTCGTAATTTATTTTATAGCACACCGTGTGTAAAATGACCACTTTACGCACGCTGCGCGTGCGTAAAGTCGGCATTTACCGCACTTGTGCTATAAAAAATTATACGAAACTCGTGCGAGAAACTTTTTCTCGACTCGTGTGATTGCAGCACTCGCCTTCGCCTCGTGCCGCGAACTCACACTCGTCAGGAAACGTTTCATCGCTCTCGTATCGTAATGTACTATATTTATTAGGGCGCACGATTGTAGCATAAACTACTAATATGATGTTTTGTGCGCAGTTATAAGATATCTTCCGCGGGCCGGTTTAAAAGCCGGGGCGAGCCGGGCGTTGCCCATATATGGTGTAAAGGAACGTTACAAGGAATTTCCAGCTTTAAAATAAGGAACGTCCATCTGTCAAATCAAATGGTAATTCGCGTAGCTTAATTAAAAAAAGAATTTTTTTTTAATTTTTTTTTAGAGAATTTACGCGCTTTTAGATCAAAGTTTTCAATATTATGGTATTTAAATTAGTAATTATTTATTTATGATTTTTTAAAGAATTTCCGGATGTTACGTCACATGACTCATTTTAGGCCTGATACTGAATGCGGACTTTTGCCTTGCTTGTAAAAAAAAAATCTGTCATCCACAGAGTACTATATTGCTACATCTGGCAATAAAAAATCAAACAACAACAACAACGGAACTATGTTGAGTGTTACCAACGCCTGCAAAAAAAACCCTAAACTGGTGCCTATTAATCACGTGACGTATATTTGGCTGAAATTTAACGCCCTACCATCTCGGTTATTAAATTTTAAAACGCAAATAAACTAGTCGTTCGCCACGAAATATGAACTCGCGATTCGATCTTGACCGATTTGGCTCGAACTTAAAAATTCAAATTTCATGTCGTTCCGATCAACGATACTCTCGGACAAACACACAACAATTCATACATACATACATACATACATAATGATATTTGGTATCTCTCATGTATGATTGTCAATATTAATCCATCACAGAAATTGTTGTCATCAAAAATTATATTTATTTTAATAATGCATTACTTCATAACAAATAAAATTAACGGATCAATCTGGGATTTCGTAACAAGACAGCAACACTTACTGCGTTCAGTTATGTTTATACTGTGACCCAGACATGGACTTCATGTTCTGTTCTGTGACTCTGACAGTAATATTTTTTAACTTGATGGCAAGCGACACATTTCTATACAGCCTTCAGTCAAGTGACGTCACACGAAGGTCAAATGAAAGTTGCAAGCTTTTTCGTAAAAATATTCATCATCATAAGGTTTTTCAAAACAAAAGTTCTAAAATACGGCTTATTAAACCTAAATCTCGAAATGGTTTTCGAATTAACACACCTTAACATATTTTAATCTATGCGAATTCTGTAGTTTTGTTACTTTATCCTTCATATGGAGTTCTCCTCTAAAAGTACGAGCATAGAGAAGATTTCTAGATTTAAATTTCCTAGAGAGTAATTTTATTTATTTATTTATTTTTGTTAAAAAAAATATATACAAGGTGACTTTTTGATCATCGTCCAAATTCATACTGGTGGCTTGGTAAGTGATCAGTATCATGGATCAATAACAATTTTTGTAAAATTCGTAAAATGAAATTTGACTCCCCATAGTGATTCACTCGGAACTGGAAGTGAATTTCTATTGGAAGCCGAAATTTCATTTTACAAATTTCACAAAAATTGTTATTGATCCAAGATACTGATCACTTATCAAGCCTCCAGTATGACTTTGGACGATGATCAAAAAGTCACCTTGTATATATATTATACATAAGAGTGTATCGGAAACCTTTTAAGGTTTTTATGTACACTCAGTTTCAAGATTTGTCTAATAACATTATTTCAACTGACTGGCTCCTAGCTACTTAAATAACATTGATCAACTTAGCTCATAAAACACAAAAACCAAAATCGAGGGTATAATATTTAATAATACAACCGACCGTTTCCCGCACTGCCTGCACTCGTGCTTGGCGCCGGCTTCCCTCTCGGCGTGGTTGCGCAGGTGGCGCGCCAGGTTCCGCTTCCATTGAAACAGCTTCCCGCACACCGGGCACGGGTACTCCAGTCCGTCGTGGATAACGCTGCAGCGAGAGGGGGTTGGGTTCCGTTAAGGCGATATGTAAAAGTTTTAGCGTCCCTGTTACTCCATATGTTAAAAACTCTCAGTGCGAGAGGGACGGATTCGTGGAAAATTAGCAAAAAGTCGGTTTTTTATTAATATAAAATGTACCAAAGTTGCTATCAAAATTTCGTTTAACCAGCCCCCCTATTCTGTATCTTTAGTTGCCAACTAAACTAGATGCCTATCATCAAAAACATTGATAAATACTGAAATTTCAAAATTGCCTTTATTGGGTATTGAACTATTAACAATTTGTTTCGTCACTTCAAGTGCGAACATATCCTTAGGAAATCGTAATTCGATAGTATATCTATGTTTTTGATGATAGGCACCCAGTCCAGAAGGCAACTAGAGATACATAATAGCCCCGCTGGTCCTAGATATTGTTAAAACCCATCTTATTAAATACTAGCTGACCCGGCGAACTTCGTTCCGCCTAACAGTCTAATAATATCGTGTTAACTTTAGTTAAACTTAATTTAGGATTTCATTAAGGTAATAACATTAATACAACTTTTTTGCAAATACAGAAATGTTTTATTGCTCGCCATTGCGAAAGAAGAATGGCAGGGACCCATGTAGTAGTTTCAGTACCGTTGTAGGCTTAGCGTAGGGTATTGAATATATGCAGAAATAATAGTTCTTGGAATAACTAAGCGATTTTAAAACTTGGGGTTTAGATGTTATTTAATGATATCAGAACGCTAGATAAATAGGTTTCTTTTATATGCGTAGTTTTGTCAACAGATGGCACCACATGCTGTTTGCATTCGTAAAATTAATTAATTAATTTATTGTTATTCGATAACTTATCCGATATTTTATTACTTATTCTGCTATTCGGAGCGGATAAGAATACACCAAAAAAGAGATAACTAACATCGATCCAGCCGATCTTGAGTTATAAGTGGTGTAACTAACACGACTTTGTTTTATATATTTAGATAATTGCAGTCTATATGTCATTCTGAATTGTCAAACCAGGAGAATTGGTATCGAAAAAGACTTCCATTTCAATAAATATTTCTATCGAGCCGAATTTCTACCATCGCGTTTCTGTTTAACAGATCCCTAGAAAAATATTCCAAAAATAATATACAATTTTATCAAAATAATACACTATTTACTGAAGTAGATATGCACGTTCTAAAAGTGTCGATTTTTTTCTGTAGCGCCTTAAATTAACAACCTCTTAGGAGACGTCGTTACGCGCAAACCTCCATACAAACGCTGTCAATATATTGTGGGGTGTCTATGAAATGTTATTATAATATTTTAGGCTGAGTCCATTAACATTATCTAGATCAAGGGTCTTCAACCCGCAGCCCTCGGGCCGCATGCGGCCCGCCGTGACATTTTTTGCGGCCCTCAGAGGCTGAGGAAATTTTCATCTATTCTATAAGACATTTTTAATTCACTTATTTGGATTTAAATTATTGTTGAGGTGGTATGTTTACGTGCGGCAATGTGCGGCCCTTTGACAGACCTGGAATAGATTATTGGCCCTCCAGCTAAAAAAGGTTGAAGACCCCTGATCTAGATCTATGTTTAAGTTCAAATTCAAATTCAAATTCAAAAAGTTTATTTTGCAAAGTAGGTATATATAATACACGTTTCACAAGTCAAATTTTAATCTTATAAAAATAATATATGTAATAAAATAATAAATGTACATGAACTACTTAGATTAAATGTTTTTTAATTTATGTAGCAATATATATACGAATTAAAATTATAGGTAAAATATTATTATATAAGGTGAAATCCAATCAACCGCCCGAACCCATACCGGAGACCCGGCCAGGGACCAGGAACAGGTTCAATGATCACCAACCGAGCCCCCAGCACGAATCCAGGCAGCCGACCAAATCCCATCCTATATACTACATAGTAATAGGTTACATATATAAATACATGCCTACCTCCGCCCATTCGATTAGTCTTGCTAAGAAGAACGGGCAAGAAACTTGGCAAGATCATGTCTTTTTTTTTTAACATAAACTTATACTATACATCAAATTACTTATATCTACTTTAACCAAGGGATAAGAAAATACAAGACATTATTATTTAAGTCGAACTAAAAATCGCGAAATTTGAGTAATACGAGTATCTTAACAACAAACCTCTAAAATATACAAATGTAACAGTTTTTTAAAAAAATTGTAGCCGAATGTGCTTTTGATAGTGTGTTTTAGATAAAAATCAAAAAATGAAACGGTGAACGCCGCGTCGTCGTCCTAAGAACGACACTCGCCTTGATAATGCCGAAATTGTATCGGTGAAACGGTTGGCATATAGTCAACAACAATCACACGTGAGTGTTCAAGCCGTATGTAATAATAATTTAGTATGTCAGCTCACGTGAGTTTTAATAATATTATGGAAAATGTTATCTGGATTATTAATAACCAAAAATAATAATTCAAAACGTCCACAGTCTTGCCAAAAGGTGGCTTCTCCTGAAACATGTTTTAAATTTTGCGCCCGCGACGAAATCGGCACGATCGTATTGTCCTCGCAAGTTTCATGGAGCGTGTATCTTGTAGCGAAATGAAACAGCATGACATTTGGCCAATTTCCCATAGCTTAATTTTTAAAAGATTTTATTTTTAATTTTTTTCGGAGAATTTACGTCATTTTAGGGCATTTTTTCATTATTTTGCTATACATATTGACCATTATTTTTTTATGATTTTTTAAAGAATTGTCCGATGACCTTGTCACTTGAGAATTTTAGACATTATACTGATTGTGATGTGTGATTGCTTATAAAAAAAGTGGTCTGTCTCTGTCTGTCTACTCATCTGTCATGTAACTGTCAAATTAGTCTGAAACAAATCATTATAAATTTATCTTGATAGCAAACGACACATTTCTAAACAGCCATTAAACAAGTGACGTCACACAAGGGCAAATGTAAGTTGCAGCCTTTTCGTAAAAATATTCATCATCTTGAGGTTTTTTTAACCAAAACTTCGAAAATACGGCTTATTAAACCTAAATCTCGAAATGGTTTTCGAATTAACACACCTTAATCAGAGAATATAAAGTATTACTACGTAAAGAAGCGACACTCACCTCCCCGCGCGAATTTAACGTCCCCCGCGGTCCCCCGCAAGTTAGTGGAAATCTGGAGGCAGGCAGAGCTCGAGTAGCACTCGTTCACTGCACGCGTATTTTGTTTTGTTTTCTTGATTTTGAACACAAACACTTGGACTATTTGTTTCATAACATAAAACAAATGTTATGAAACAAATAGTACAAGTGTTTGTTTTCAAAATCGAGATGCTTTTTATGTTTCATCAAGTGCCGACAATCGCAAGTATAAATCTTGTTTTGTTTTATTACGATACTGATTATTAATCAATGTGGTTCGTTATTGTGGTATATATGAATGCCTAGAAAACGGAGCAACCAATAAAGAACGGAGATTTTTCAAATTTGCTTCCTTCCGATGAACTAAGCCATTTTCTTTTATCACTAATCAAAGTCTTCTTGTACGAGTTCCACTATTTTATTTCTTTAACTATTGCGACTAGTTTCGTCTATTTGACATCGTCGGGCTGATTGGAATAGGTTAATAGTAAAAGTATAGCTAAGTCTTAGGGTAGATACCCTAAGAGCAGCGCAGCGTGCGTAAAGCGGTCATTTTACGCACAGTGTGCTATAAAATAATTTAATCTATGCCAATTCCAAATCAAAAACTGGGGGTTTAATATTCATTCATACTCATACTCACACGTGTGCTCGATAACTCTTTTTCGAGTAGAACACCTTATCGCACCCTTTGCACGGAATCCGTATATTTTCCTTCGGCTTACTTTCAGACCTTTCTGCGCTGGGGATCACCCTGGAAATTTGACAGTGAAATTGAAAATATATTTATTTATCACCATAATAACTAAAACACAACAAAAATATCAAATTATTCAACAAATATGAAAAAATACATATAAAATAAGAGAAAATAAAAATATCTGTGAATAAAAAGGTGCATGCAGTGGCGTGCACAGAACTTTTTGCTGGAAAAGCAAGCAATTGGTCGAGAACAACAATAAAAAAAATATGACAAAATTTAAATACCACTTTGAAAAAAAAAATTACTTAACGCCAGGGTAGACAATGTCTACCCTAAAGTGAAAATTTCCAATACAAACTTTTTTTTTTCAAAGTGATATTTAAATTTTGTCATATTTTTTTTATTGTTACTCTTGACCAATTGCTTGCTTTTCCAGCAAAAAGTTCTGTGCACGCCACTGGGTGCATGCATATTGAATTAATTAAAATGTGATAAAAAGGGGCAGACTCAGCATCTGTTGTGTGTTGTAGAACAACAGCACAACGCTGATTTTCAGTCTGTCCCTTTTTCATGCACTAAATTAAATTTTCATATTACGGGTGCCTTACTTACGGTGTAACTACAAAACGGTGTTTAACTTTAGACAGTGTTTAAATCTGTTGCTGTCACTCTTTTACAATATGAAAGAAAAGGCGACAACAACAGATTTAAACACTGTCTAAAGTTAAACACCGTTTTGTAGTAACACAGTTAATGTTTAACATTTATAATGTTTACACTGTTGATTGTTGGCACTTGGTGGAACTTGCAATACATAATGAACAGTGTGTCTAGGTGTCATTGATCGCACTGGCTGATGTAAACTATTTATTGTGTAATTAAGATCTTATATTAATTCCTTTGATAATGCCATAAAGGCGAAACCGGTCAGGAAGTATTAAATAAATTTGTGGGATAGTACAAGTGATTTTCTGTTCATTTAGTTTTATACTTATAAACACAATTATAAGAACTGGTGCCGGCCCCAAAATGGGCCGAAATATGTTTCGAAAATACTTATAATTGTTGGATTTATAAATAGAAAACTAAATTAAAAGCTTATTATGGCCATATACAAGGTGACTTTTTGATCATCGTCCAAATTCATACTGGTGGCTTGGTAAGTGATCAGTATCATGGATCAATAACAATTTTGGTGAAATTCATAAAATGAAATTTGGACTCCCCATAGTGATTCACTCGGGACTGGAACTGAATTTATATGGGAAGCCGAAATTTCATTTTACGAATTTCACAAAAATTGTTACTGATCTAAGATACTGATCACTTATCAAGCCTCCAGTATGAATTTGTACGATGATCAAAAAGTCACCTTGTATAAATATTTATTTCAAGTTTAAGAGGCTATGCGAATTTTATTTTTGTCACTGTCACTCCAAGCGAAAAATCGCGCAGTGCGAGAGGGGCGGATTCAGGACAAAAGGGAAAAAAGTTGGTTTTATATTTTTATAAAAAAAAGTAAAATAGCTAGCAAAATTTCAAATATCAAATCTTTAGATATTGTCAAAACACAACTAATAAAATATGTTTGAGTTCTGTAAATGGTTCCTATTCGTCAAACGAGGAGAAAAAGTGTGTTTGAAGACCTCATTTCAACAATTATTTCTATCGAGGAAAATTTATCCAAACATGTTTTCCAATTTCAAAACCCTAGATTATATAGTCAAAATGCATATACCAGAAACTGATTATAATTTTCCGTGTATTTCATGAAATACACAGAAAAGAAACACCCGTATTTTTTTCGCATATCGCCTTAATGTTTAACAAAAAAATAAAAGGTGACTGAGGTATACAAATTCACACGGGTTAGGGGCCGCCCATATGTTACTTCATTTAAAATAAGGGGGGGGCTATAGATGATGGTAATAATATGAGCATAGATGGCAATAATGGCGGGGGGTCCTGCAAAAAGAAAAAACGATTGTTTATAATGAAATGAGATGAAATGAAATATATTTATTTATGTAATGTAGGTTTATCAGATACACTTATTACATAGGTAGGTTTTATTGTAATATAATTAAATAATCTATGTCTATAATTGCCCAAATTATAATGCATTTGTTATGAAATAATATAAGAAATTAATTTCTTACACTGGTGATACTTATCCGATAGTTATCAGATAAGGATCGGACACATATCGGAAAATTATCAAGCAGCGTAATTATCTTGATAATTTCGAGACCCTGGATTTGGACTATTTTGAACGTGCTCCGTATGGGAATGGCTAGGATCACCATAAATTACATTTCCAAGTTACATTTTTTAAATTATTTTTAAAATGTGTTCTGCTAATGTTTCTTCTCAGTAAGACTAATCGAATGGGCCGAGTTAGGCATATATTTATTAAATGTATTGCATATATTTATAATATTATCTATTCCTTATTCCTTTATTTTTATTTTATTCGAGTGTATTTTTTTTATTAAATTTAAGTAATTTTATTTTATCTTTATTATTTCCCTGTGTATTTCCCCATATTATTATTTATTACATAAAATTATTACCTTTACACATAGATTATTTATGTGACCTTAAAACCGACCTGTAATAAGTGTATGTTATACCTACATTACATAAATGAATATACTTCATTTCATTTATTAATAACCTCTAAATTTATCGAGGTTTGGTTAAAAGTCACCCTGTATAGATCTCTTTGCTAGCTACTCACTTGAGATGGTACTTGAGAGTGACTTTGTTCGCAAACACCTTCCCGCAACAATCACACTGAGGCTTCTCCTGCTTGCAAATACTTTTGTGATATGACAGCTTCGATTTTGTACTGCAAAAAAAGGGAAAAAATCGCTTAATTTTACTGACATGACATATATAGAACAGAATAATTTTTATTATACCTGACCTCTTTGTAACTCTCTTCATCCAAAATCAATATTTTTTTAATAAATTTTGACCATAATTTAAAATATAATAATTTAATCCATACGTAGAAAGATATACAGGGAGAATTTTTAGTCGCTAGAACAGCGAAATCTAGAGATGATATAGTCTAAGAAATACTATTTGTACCGATTTGACTTATCGCCTTAACTTTGGAGAGCAATAGAGCAAAAGAGGCGCAGTTACAAAATAAACTGTAAAGAGCTAGTATTGATAACTTCTAACAATTAAATTCTTGGGCATTTGGCCCTGTATAGTAGAAAATAAAACATTCACAACGATGTTACAGGGGATCTAAAAGGGCCGACTTGGGTGAATCATAAAATGATTTGAAAGTAGGATGGAGTCAGAGTTTTTTCTCGCGTGCAAAAGAAACGGCATTAGAACGGAATCGTAATATGATTTATCCAAAGCGGCCTTTTTAGAGGACCAGGGGCTCTACCGCGTAATTCTCATTTGTATCAACTTCAAGCAAATGCATGCGTAATTCAACGCGTGCAAAAGAGATGGCATGTTAAGCGGGCGTCGTCGCACGCACGTCAAATTTCAATCTCAAGTTGATGTTGATGAAAATGAAAATTACGCGGTAGACCCACAGGTAGTTCTTTGCAGCTTTGTACACGCACAATTTACATCCACACGCCACTAGATGGCGCTGGACTAACAACTTACCTTTATTTAGATTTCTGCTTATAACTCAGCCCCCAGAAGACAGATCTCGATTATTTTTGCACTAAAACGTAGCTCAGAAAATGAACTTTCATTGACTCACCTAAAAACTTTCTCACAGAGGTTACAGGTAAAGTTATCAGTCTTTTCATCGTGTAGGTTGACATGTTTCATCATGAGCCGTTTCAGTCCGGTCCTGTACTCGCACAGTTTACACCTAAACGCCACTAGATGGAGAGCGCGATGCACGGATACATTGTCCGCTGTCAGTATGTAGGATTGACACACGTCGCACTGGTGGCTTGACTCAGATTTCTGAAAAAATGTTTTGAAATTAAAGCAAATGGAACAAGAGCCTATGTGATAAGATAAGTAAGAATTTTGAAATAAATTACGCTTTAAGGCCATCGCAAATAACAACGCATCGGCACCGGACTACCTCAAAGTGTGTATCGAAATGTTAACTTTAAATCTTGTGGCGTTCGTGACATTTTGCAAGTGCGCGACGCGCGGGTCACGCTCCATCCCTTAGCACAAAAATATCACGTACGTAACAAGAAATAAAGTTTATATTTCAATGCCTTACTTTGAAGTGGTCTGGTGCCGTACAACGGATCGGGACCGCGCGTTATGTGCGATAATAGAGTGAGAGCCGACAGCGTAGATCGCACATCATTTTATAACAAATGATGTTACTATAGTTGTGTTTTGGTGTGTTTCTGGACTATTATTATGACAGACCGACTACTGAGAGCCGTTGGGATTGGCAGGGGTGGGGTTGAAAAGTAGTGAAAAGAAATAAATAAACAAATGTATTAGTTTGAAATTGATCTCGATCATAAATTACACACACACACACACACCCTTACACCCTCTTTCATCACCTACCCTATTCCAAATAAATTGTATCAGTGTGAGCTTCAAATTCTTAATTTTAAATTCTCAAACTGTAATTTTATTTTATTTTAATTATTATTTTATTTTTTTTTGTAATCCTAATTTTGTATCTTAATTTTTTTATCTTAATTCTGTGATTAATTTATAATTTGATTGACATTTTTAACTTAACTTTTATTTAATTTTAATTCAGTAACATAATTCATATTAGATGTAAATTCATATTTTAATCAATCTATTATAATTTTAAATTTAATGTAATTAATGGTAACTGAGTAATTTATTGTAGCTAAGATCTGTGTTTTTGATTTTGTATAATCAGCAAACTAGCAGCATGGAACACCAAATTTATGTAAGAGACGAGTAAAAGAAGCTAGTCCCCACCACCCAGGGAATCCTACTGTGGGGACTAGAGAACGCCAATCTTTGTTTTTGTCCTGTTAATAAATAAATTTGAATTTGAATTTGAATTTGAAGACAAAAGAATTACATAGTACTATAAGTTTTTATTTTTATTTTTTATGAATGAGTAAAATAAACAATCATTTATTAGTGTTGCCAGACTATTTGCTGCTTGTTAAGACAGTACCAGACTGGTTAAAACTTGCTGAAACCAACAGGAAATTCACGTCATTTTATAAAAATTTAAATAAATTAATTTTAATACCTACCCCTCTGGGAGACAGGCGTGAGTATATGTATGCACAATTAGGCCAACTTTAGGACTTTATTATTAGCTACTGGTAGAGGCGATAATTGGTTGGCTCATCCTAATTGACATTGGTAGTAAAATGTCAACTCACCGGCTGATGCTTGCCCAACTTATGGTCAGTCATTAGCTTCTCACTATTGAACCCGATGATGCATTTATCACAGCTATACTTCAGTTTAGCGAACTCCTTGTTCTCCACATCCTGCTGCCTGACCATCCACATTTCCTGCTCATCCATCGTGTACAACTCCACTATTTCTTCTGGAAGGTTCTTGAGTTTCCTGTACGTTTTCGGTTGTTGGTCCTTCAGGTCTTTTGGTCGGTCTTTTTCTGGAAATAAACGGGTTGTAGCGCTTCTTGTTGGGTCCACGTACGGGTTAAAATACATTTCTGTTTAAAAATTGCATATTTTTACGTGTCCTTTGACACGTAGTATGTGGTTTTGTTTTAAGGTCTATATACACATTTTTTGTGAGGTGTATACAACGTGTAACAGAAAGGTGTAACCATGTTTGAAGAACTTATTCAGTCAATGGTATAGAACAACTTTTACTATGGAACAAAACCTGCATCTCGAAAAAAAATTTAACTGTTTCATAGAAAAATGCAATGCCTCTCGGCCGAAATGTATGGAAGGGCAGATTTTTTTTTGAGATTTCAGGGTTGGCTTCATAGTAAAAGTTGTTCTATACTATGGACTGAATAAGCTCTTCAAATATGGTTACACCTTTCTGTTACACCTTGTATACACATTTTTTGTGAGGTGTATATTATGCAAGGTGACTTTTTGATCATCATCCAAATTCATACTGGTGGCTTGGTAAGTGATTAGTATCATGGATCAATAACAATTTTGGTGAAATTCGAAAAATGAAATTTTGACTCCCCATAGTGACTCACTCGGGACTGGAAGTGAATTTCTATGGGAAGCCGAAATTTCATTTTAGGAATTTCACAAAAATTGTTATTGATCCAAGATACTGATCACTTATCAAGCCTCCAGTATGAATTGGGATGATGATCAAAAAGTCACCTTGTATAGACCTTAAAATAAAATCACATACTCTACTGATCAACTCTCGGAAGAATTTAAGGAAAAATACCCACGCAAATCTACAGAGAAGATATTCAAGGGGCTATACCGTGAAAATTGACACTTTTTGAAGTTATTTATCTGCTCTTTTAATGAAGTTCCAAGTAAAATAAATTAGTATAACAATTTTGGGACCTTTTACTAGATTTTGGTCTATCAGAAACGCGATAGAAGGAATTTCATTCGATAGAAATAATTATTGAAATTAGGTCTAAATATACATTTTTTTTTATATTCTGACAAATTAGGATAGCATACAGACTTGAAAAATATTTATTTAGATGGGTTTTAACTACACCTAAATTACTGGTTATGGAATTTTTTGTAGCTATTTTAGTTAATTTTGAATTAATTTAAAACCGACTTTTTGACAATTTTCCCCGATTCCGTCCCTTTCGCACTGCGGGTCTTTCTGCCTGGAGTAACGGGGACCTTTGCTAGCACGGTATATCACCTTAAAGACTTTGTCCCGCAGCACCAAAGATAGTGGTTACAGGCAGTAGTGTCAGTCATTGGTCCGTTACCAACACAGACCACTTACCCATTAGCATGGTGTTACAGTGATAATGATATTTGTCGTGGTGGTAGGTTATAATTGAATTAATTAGTATAATTACCTAACTTGTGATTCCTCTAAGAGTTAACATTAATTAATTACAGACTGTAAAAGGAAATAGACTATATGAGACAGGTAGGCAAAGATATATATGTTTTTCTTTTTTTTCATTTACCAGAATTCCTGCTGTCTTGTATTTTCTTATCCCTTGGTTAAAGTAGATATAAGTCTTTTGTTGTTTAGTATAAGTGTTATGTTAAAAAAAAAATGACATGATCTTGCTAAGTTTCTTGCCCATTCTTCTTAGCAAGACTAATCGAATGGGCGGAGGTAGGCATGTATTTATATATGTAACCTTATTAGTATGTAGTATATAGGGTGGGATTTGGTCGGCCGCCTGGATTCGTGCTGGGGGCTTGGTTGGTGATCATTGAACCTTGTTCCTGGTCCCTGGCCGGATCTCCAGTGTGGGTTCGGGCGGTTGATTGGATTTCACCTTGTATAATATAATATTTTACCTATATTGCTACATAAATTAAATAAACCTTTAATCTAGTTCATGTACATTTATTATTTTATTACATTTTTTTTTATATAAGATTAAATTTTGACTTGTGAAACGTGTATTTTATATACCTACTTTGCAAAATAAACAATTTGAATTTGAATTTGAATTTGAATTAGACATCTTATCAACCAAGGACAAGTGAGAACATTTTCCGCCACTGCTGCACACTGGTTCCATGAAGGTCAAGGAATCGAACTGATTTTTTTGTGATATGAATTCAAGTAATTAACAAAAACATTATTTTCCCATACAATAAAATAATTAAATTTTCTTTTTCTCAGAAAGAAATGCATATTTCAGAATAATTACAGGTTTTAAAGGTGTTTGTAATGGCGTCAGCAGTCTACAAAAAAAAACAGTTCGATTCCTTGACCTTCAACTTGACTTTACTTTAAGTCCACAATTTCTTGATATGGACCCAGTGTGTGCCGTCGTGTTGCGGGGTAATGCGAGGAGGGTACTAAGTTAAGAAATAGAGATGGGATAGTATGGAATGACATGTTGGCGAAAAAGGTTTGCCTTCCTTACGTTTATTGGGTATTACGTCTGAATGGGCCAGATTGAATGGGGCGCGGCACATTCGGACGTAAACTGAAATCGACTACGTTCGAATGGGGCGGTCATAAAAAATTCAATGTAATATCAATAATTATGTACAGTCACCTACAAAAGTGGAGTCACACCGCAAGGGAATTATAGTTTGATATAACTATTTATAAGTACTTACCGCTAAGTGTTTTATCCCATTTAATTCACAACGCACTACACGAGCACACTGTTGCAAAAACTACAGTGAATAGACCGTAAAAAAAATGCTTTTCGCTAGTCCTCTAACGTCATAGACGTCAAGTTTGTCTGTGATTGGTTGACAAGAAAGGGTTATTGTTAAACTACGAGTAGCTACCTGAGATCGTGCAAACCGGGTTATGATGATCTGTTTCTGTCATGTTTCTGTACGTATTTGATTTCAACTAAGTAAATATATAATTAGTGTAGAGTAAATCTTACTGATATAATGATGAAAAATAATATTGCCAAATGTTTATGTATTCTGTAAGTGACAGTACCGTTTAAATTTTTACGACCGCCCCATTCGAACGTAGTCGATTTCAGTTTACGTTCGAATGTGCCGCGCCCCATCAATCTAGCCCATTCAGACGTAATACCCGTTTATTAGGGGTCTGGTTATCGAATTCTGTAAGTTTCGTTTTTTTTCTAACGCGTCGCATCTCCTTACTCTCCCACTTTCTGAGCGAGCGCACTTCATTCTAAGTCTCATTGACGCTTCCCGTCAGGCGCAGTAGAGGTCATGTGCAATGCCCATTAAAAGATTACTTTCTTTGACCTAGACACCAGCTGATTTGACCCATACCTTTTTTCTTCTTCCCTCTATCCTTCCTCTCCCTTTTACTCCTGTCTTTCTTCTCTTTCTTCTTCTTCAGTTGCGACAACTGCACGTCCTCATCCGAGGACATATCCTGGACCTCGTCCTTGAATGGAGAAAATGGCAGCTGCTCGGGAATGTGCTGTGAGGAATCACTGTCTGGATCTTTTGGGATTTCTATGAGGATGTGATCTGGAATGTTACGATAAGAACTATGTTAATAGTGTTTAAGGTGGATCAAGATGTTTTAACAACACTAAACTGTTCATTTAGGCCCCATTTGAAGGTGATAAAGCTGATGCCGGGCTCGACTGTGGAGGTACCAACATCTTACTAGGAGACACCCTCGAAGTAATTCGGGGGAGAGTAAGAGGACTGCTCACAGGCAAAAAACCAGGAGGCCCACCATGCCTGGGACCGATGGATGGCGGTATATCCATCCCTAATAGCCGAGCCTTATATGGAACAGATTGGTGACGGGTGTTATATTAGAATAAGCCCTTTACTGTAGTGTTGCGAAACACATTCATCGTTATACATAAAAACCATTGTCACTTTGTTTTCGCCGTATTTTGTTTCCTGACATCGGCCAATGTACCAAACCTTAGCTATAGTCTTTATTTTAATTAAAGTGTTTTAAAATCAAATAGACATTTTTTTTAGATCCTCCGCTGTTGTCTATTCTAATTGGCGCAGTCGGTAGGATAGTAGAGTCAGTGCGTGTTCCAGAATAGGCAGCCTGATACGTTATCAACGTTAATCTACTATCCAAGAACCAACGGCAGCAGAAGGAGGAGCTGGTCCATCCTGAATAGATGTACCAACATATAATGTGGTAAGTGCACATATTTATTGATTGCCACTATTCCTTCCAAAATTCTCCATCCACGTTCTTCCCGTCCTGAGAGCGATAGGGAGAGAAGTCGGCGCCGTCGCATTGAGCAGGCGGACGTTTGGCGAAACCTAGATTTAATTAGTCTATTTAGAGAAGATAGTGAATTAGAAAGTGATTTAGAAATAGGAAAAATGGTGACTTTAGATGAAATACATAAGGCACTGAAAAATGTTCCCGAATTCGATGGAAACAGCCATGTTCTTGTCCGATTTCTGACAATATGTGACCAATTAGTGACTTCCTATATTTCAAATGTAGCTGGAAATGAAATTCTAAATTTATCACTTCTTAATGGGATACTAAATAAAATAACTGGGCCCGCAGCCCGCACTTTGGCAACGAATGGAATTCCCAACAATTGGGAAGGAGTTAGGGAGACACTAATTAATACTTTCAGCGATCATAGGGATGAGACGGCGTTGTATTCAGATCTATCTCTATTAACTCAGGGTGCTGACACCCCTCATTTATTCTATGAAAAAGTTCAAAATTTGCTGAGCATTACAATGACATATGTGCAACTCCACGACACCATCTCAACCACTATAGAAGCAAAAAGAACACTGTATAAAAATCTTGCCCTACAGACCTATATTAGAGGTCTCAATGAACCCTTAGGCTCACGTATTAGATGCATGAGACCTCCTACTTTAGAGAAAGCCCTAGAATATGCTCAGGAGGAAATGAATGTTGTTTATTTACAACAGAAAAATAATAGCACGAAGCCGATAAGTCAACCAAGTCAAAAGACTACTGAACCGCCCCCAAGACACTTTAATTTTCAGCAACCGATTAACAACAATTCTTGGAATAGAACTAACCCTCAACCTCACTGGCAAAAACAAATGCACCCAACTAACCATAACAATTTTCAGCGACCGGGACCATCCAGAACCCAAGATATGTTTAGGGCTCTCCCGAGATCTAACATGTCCACAGGTTTTAGGGTTCAGCCGCAGCAGCAACCCCAAAGGTTTCCGACACCCATGAGCGGTGTAGTCCATGCTTCAGCTAGGCCATTGCCTCCGACTCCAGTACAAAGAGACTGGAGAACCCACGGCAATCCACCACCTAATAATTATTTTAAATCCAGGGAAATGCATATGAATGAAACCTACCCTGAATTTTATGATCAAGACAACTCTTACTTTGACTATTCTGACTACGAAGTATATTATGACAATGACTATGACCAACACTACTTTCAGGAATCCGAACTCCCGACTATTACCGAGATCAAACCTGAAATTTCTGAAGGACAAAATTTTCACAAAGATTTAGAGAAACCTGTCCCAAGATAGAAATAAATCTGCAAAACCAAAGACAACTACCATATATTCAAATAGAGAACCCTCCATTAAAATTACTAATTGACACCGGTGCAAATCAAAGTTTTATCAGCCCAGAAGCTGTTACTGCATTTTATCCCCAATATCCATTTCAATACGATCCTTTTATTGTTACAAATATTCATGCGACAACTCGCAATGATTACTCCGTAACGATCCCCTCTTTCCGAGAATTCAATGACGACAAACCAGTCAAATTGTTTGTATATAAGTTTCATGATTATTTTGACGGATTGATAGGTGGAGATTTACTAGAACAGTGGAAAGCAGACATAAAATACAGCTCGCGAGAGTTTATTACCCCGAAGGCAGTAAATCCTATTCGAATGTATTCATCGAAAAATGTAAATTTATATGAAACTATTATTCCGGCAAATTCTAAAAAATTGGTACGTATTCCTGTAGAGATTCCAAAAGGTGAAATTTTAATTAACGAACAAATCATTTGTAATTGCATTATCAGTGATTGCCTTAGTTTCGCTAAAAATAACCGTTGTATTTTAGAGATAACGAACCCCACTAAACGTGACGTCATTTTCTCGTTAAACGAGCCAATTCGAGCGCAAGTGTACAATACAGAGTACACACCTGATGATTCATTTATGCCTCCGCGAACTAAACAAGTATTGTCCCAATTAAGAACCGACCATTTGAATGCCGAAGAAAAAACAAACTTGAAGTTACTATGTAAAGAATATGCAGATATTTTCTACGTTGAAAATGAACCTTTGACTTTCACGAACTGTATAAAACATAACATTAGAACTGCAGATGAGATCCCAGTCCATAGTCGTACATACCGTTACCCATTCGTTCATCGTGACGAAGTTCAGACGCAAATTACAAAAATGTTGGATCAGGGAATTATTAGGCCTTCCATTTCAGCCTGGAGTGCCCCTATTTGGATCGTTCCTAAAAAGGCAGACGCTTCAGGAAAAGTAAAATGGAGAATGGTAGTCGATTTCCGCAAATTAAATGAGAAAACAATAGATGATAAATACCCGATTCCGAATATTACCGATATTTTGGACAAACTAGGTCGCTGTCTTTACTTCTCTACAATAGATCTGGCTAGCGGATTCTATCAAATTGAAATGGACCCCCAAGATATTCACAAAACAGCCTTCAGTGTGGAACAAGGACATTACGAGTTTTTGAGAATGCCCATGGGTTTAAAAAATAGCCCCTCCACGTTTCAACGCGTTATGGATAATGTCCTTCGTGGCCTTCAAAACTCTATTTGTCTAGTTTATCTAGACGATATTCTAGTATTTTCAACTTCGCTTCAAGAGCATATGATCAACCTGAAAAAAGTTTTTCAAAGACTTCGAGAATCGAATTTTAAAATTCAAATGGACAAAAGTGAATTCCTTAAACAAGAAACTCCTTATTTAGGTCATATCATCTCTAAAGATGGTGTCAAGCCAAATCCCGATAAAATCAGCGCAATTCAAAAGTTCCCCATTCCAAAAACTTCCAAAGAAATCAAAAGTTTTCTTGGTCTACTAGGCTATTATCGCCGATTTATTCCGGATTTTGCTCGTATCACGAAGCCTCTGACGTCATGTCTGAAAAAAGGTGCTAAAATTGCATTAACAGACGAATACACTAAATGCTTTAATCATTGTAAAACCCTCTTATTAAATGATCCGATACTACAGTACCCCGATTTCTCTAAGGAGTTCAACCTGACAACTGACGCTTCAAATTTCGCAATTTCTGGAATTTTGTCTCAGGGTCCAATTGGCGCGGACAAACCCATAGCATATGCTTCGAGAACGTTAAACAGTAGTGAAACTAATTACTCTACAACCGATAAAGAATTACTCGCCATTGTTTGGGCTACTAAGTACTTCCGGCCATATCTATTCGGCCGAAAGTTTAAAATATTTACGGACCATAAACCCCTTACGACAACTGCAACGACAAATCCCATAACAAATTCCAGGCTTACTAGGTGGCAACTTAGCCTAGCAGATTATAACTGCACGCTTCACTATAAAAAAGGTAAAGCTAATCAAAATGCTGACGCTTTGTCACGTATTGAAATTTACAATGAAGAAACTAGCTCTATTATTGCAAACGCTTCTGAAACCCCAATCCAGATAGTTGAAGACGACGCAGAGACGGCAACAAGACATACAAGCCTAGAAAATCCTATACTAGAAATTCCTATTTCTGAGGACCCCCTTAACAAATTCACGAGACAGTTAGTTCTTAATATAACTAACCGGCCTCCACGTACTAGGGCTACAGTGACAAAACCATTTGACTCTCATATAAAGACTTACATTGAGCTATTTGAAGACACCCTAGAAAATGATTTGATAGAAGCGATAAAAAAACATATTGACCCAAAATTACGCACCGCTATATTAGTTCAACCCCTAGACCGAATGTACTCTATCGTCCCCATAATTCAAAAGACGTTCAAAAACTCCGCTATGAAATTAACTCTTGTTAAATCTGAAATAGAAAACATTCAAGGATATCTCAATCAACAAGAAATTATTCGCAAATACCACGAAGGTAAAACAAACCATCGTGGCATATCTGAAACGATGTTAGCTCTTTCGCAAAGATGTTATTGGCCAAAAATGCGCGATAGCATTTCCAAGTACATAAATGAGTGCAACATATGTGGTTGCGCAAAATACGAAAGAAACCCAAATCGGCCCCAATTCCGAGTAGTACCACCGCCGACAAAACCTTTCGAAATATTACATGCTGACACATTCACTATTGAAAAAGAAAAGTACTTAACAATTGTTGACTCATTTTCAAAGTATGCCCAAGCATACCTACTTGACGACTGTACCGCTCCAAATATAGTGAAATCATTACTGAATTTCAGCACCCATCACGGTTTACCTATGACTATAGTAACAGACCTAGGGACTGAGTTCAACAACCAGGTAGTTTCAGAATTCTTGCGACTTCATAAAGTCATTCACCACACTACATTAGCGTACGCACCTAACGAGAATGGAATGGTAGAAAGGTTTCATAGTACCCTTCTCGAACACTTACGCCTTCTTAAAATAGAGCATAAAAATGAACATTCCAGAGACTTACTTCCATATGCATTGCTAGCCTACAATAGTTCAATACATAGTCTGACTAAATGCAGACCCATTGACTTGATAACTGGACACTATGATCCTAGAGACCCAATAGACAATAACTTGACTGAGCGTTTGTTACAACAATACTCTCAAAATCATAAAGACAGAATGAAAATAGTTTACGACCTCGTACATAACGCATCTCTTACAGAAAGAATTAATATAATGGAAAATGTTAACAAAGATAGGGAACCCGAACAAGACTATATCCCAGACCAAGAAATTTACATACAGAACCCTACTGCAGTAAGACATAAATTGGCCCCACGATATACTCACGATAAAGTGACTTCAAATCTACCGATTCATATTTACACTTCCAAGAAAAAAGGTCCCGTAAAGAAATCCCGTCTCAAACGAGTACGCAAATCTCAATTGTTGCAGGTACGTTCTGATGATGATACCCCTGGCTCTCTCCCAGGAGATCCGACTTGAGAGTATGGACAACGGACCTGGTCTCTTACCTTTTAAATTAGGACCGACTAAAGTCGTGTCACATTACCACACTTTCCTACAATATATAGACTTAGACGAAATTCGAAATAATATTGACTTGATAAAAACACAACTGACCAGTGCATCTAATATGCTATCTAATAATAGCTTTGCTTTGTTCAAGTATCAAATAAAGTTTTTATATTCTAAGCTAGATAAAGTATCCTCTCAGATAAATACATTCTCAAATTCCAGAATTAAACGAGGTCTCATTGACTCTTTGGGTTCCGTAATTAAGAGTATAACTGGTAATTTAGATTATAGTGACGCACAGAAATATGATAACGCACTTAGAATTTTAGAAAGTAATGATGATAAGATTTCTCGTAATTATAATCAACATATAAGTTTGTATAAGAAGTACATAAATGACCAGAAACAGGTTATGTCAACATTGATCAATAATCAGCAAAAATTGCAACATGCATTGTTAATTCTCAGTAACAGTACTCGATCGGATAACGATAAATTATTGCAATATGCACACCTATCCCAGTTGTTTGTTATTATCAGTGAAAATGTGAATGACTTATCAGATCAATTAACTGGAATAGAAAATATTTTGGCTTATAGTAAAACGAATTCTATACATCATTCTATCCTGAATATAAATGCTGTTAAGGATATAATAACCAGTTTAAGCAAAATTTATGATGAAAGTGAAATATTAGACTTAGAGATAAGAGAATTCTATGATTTTATTAGAATAGGTTCATATTTCTCTAGTAATAAGTTGGTAATTGTGCTGAAAGTTCCAATAATTTACAAATCTGTGTATGACTTGTATAAGCTCTCTCCCTTACCGAACAAAAATAATGAGGTCCTTATTCCCCCTTATCCCTTTATGGCAACCAATATTCATGAATATGTGTACATTGAGGCAGAATGCCCGAAGTCCAGCCGTTGGTACATCTGCGAACAAAAGCTGAGCCACCAAATCAGGACTCAACAGGACTGCATACAAAAACTTATACATTTACATGAAGTGGACCCAACATGTACAACTAAGACTATCTCTATGAACAAGGAAGCACTACTAGAACTAGATGACATACACTATGCCGTCACGTTCCCGAATTCAACAAAAGTAGAACTCAACTGTAAACAAGAACAACATCTCGCTCTTCAGGGAAGCTATGTTGTAACTATTCCAAACAACTGCTATCTGAAAACATCTGAATTCACAATCATCAATATTAACAACAAACTTCGAGGTCAGCCGCTGAAAATTATGTCCCTGCCTCTGAAACCATCAACTCCTAGACAATCAAGTATTCTGAAATTAAACTCAGTGAACTTAAGTAACTTAAATTCAGTTGAGCAACGTATTTCTATGGAACCAACAATCGAAACAGACAAGCTGCAGACATCAACTATTTACCACACAACGATACCACTCTACTTAATTGCACTTTTCGGTGCAACTGTACTGCTGTATGCATTTTATCGACGACGATGTCAACAACGTTCCAAGAAACCAGAAAGTGAACCGACCGAGCAGCCGAACCAGTCATCGGAAATGAAGACCGCACCATTTGCTATAAACTTTGCAAATAGATGCTAGACTAATAGGGGAGGTGTTATATTAGAATAAGCCCTTTACTGTAGTGTTGCGAAACACATTCATCGTTATACATAAAAACCATTGTCACTTTGTTTTCGCCGTATTTTGTTTCCTGACATCGGCCAATGTACCAAACCTTAGCTATAGTCTTTATTTTAATTAAAGTGTTTTAAAATCAAATAGACATTTTTTTTAGATCCTCCGCTGTTGTCTATTCTAATTCGGGCAGCGACGTCACTGGTGCGAGGGTTCCAGCACCGCGCTAACCAACCCGCCTGCCCAGCGTGCGTGAGTATGGGCAATTCTTCCAGGATGACCGCCGGGGGTTGCAAAGTCCTGGAAAGGCTTATGTCCAGCAGTGGACGAACTAGTCTGATGGATGGATGGAGGCCCTCATGAATCAGGCTCGGCCTAGTCTGAGGACCGCGAGTAATGTTTATTAGTAAGGTATATATTAGTGTTAATCAATTAAATTAATTGGGTTAGGTACAAAATCATCCCGTATATCGACCAAACTAACCTTTAAAATTCAGTATCTAACTTCTTACCATCAAGCTCATGGTTTTCAATCTTGATCTCATCTATTACTGGCTTCATGTCTTCAGTTTCCGTTTCAACATCGAGAGGTGATTCTTCATCATTGTCCTTCACCAATGTGAATAATCTGACGATGGACAGCCGTTGCGTTGCATGTTTAGTAAGGTCATTGGGAGAGTTCAGGAAAGTGTGCTGCAAATTTAATTTACTTTAAAATTCATACAACATTTTTAGAAAATTACAAAGGGAATTTTTAGAGTATCATTTCACAGTTTTTATTTTGCTTTATTTTGGAAGCCATTCATCATCCAGTACTAAAATATTATATTGTTAATTCGACAAACAGGTTCAAAAAGTACAAAAAATCCCAAGCTACCTTTAACAACCACTACAGTTTGTATGTATTAATATTATATATATTAATTTGTATTAATAATTTTTGATAAACTGTTTTTTATGAAATATTTAATTTAATAGTTTTAATTTAAGTAATTTTTAAAATACAACAACGATGTGTATATTTTTATTTATCTATTTTATTCATAAACAAAAATCCACAGCAAGTACATTCAGATTACTTGAACATGATATCATCTTATTGTGCCAATTTGCCAATTGTGCCAATTGTGCCAATATTGTGCGGATTTCATTATGCTAAACTAAACATACTAATTAAAAATTGGAACATACCAATTATAATATGGTTATATTATATAAATGATTCGCAAAGAAGACTCCGTATTTATAATACAAAGGTTTGCTTTTATGAGTATGTTGAGTGTCGGGTGATTAGGGTGTGTTTGTTTGTGTGTGAGGATATGTGTGTATGTGCGTGTCTTCAATTTATCAATATTATAATTTATCAATAAATTATTTGTATTTGTATTATGATGACACCATAAAGAGGTGTGAGATATGCCTCATCAGCATAGGCTTGCCTTGACAGTAACATCTAAATTTGCTATGGGAGGGTGTGAGCTAGGGTTGCCAACTTTTTTTAGAAGAAATAAAGTATATCTGATTTCAGCGAAGGTAAATAAAAAGTACGGTCCTTTAGAAAAAAGTATTCTTTGTTCAAGGAAGTTCAAAGATTTTTTGAAAAAAATGTCACAGTAGCTGCGGGCGGTAGGAACTAGGAAGGCCAGACTATACATACTAACATCCTCAAATCCTTTTGTGAAACTGTATTTTTCGTGCTATTTGCATAAACACAAACGCACAACATAAATATATCATCCACAATGAAGGAAGTCATACATTTTGCGGCTCTGTTTTTGTTTTCAGTTTACGTCTAATTTTATGTAAAGATTGAAATAAAGTATTTTCACGTACCTTATTGGTATTCAAAAGTATAAAGTACAGGGACCCAAAATAACGTAAGATACTTTATTTTAAAATACGGTTGGCAACCCTAGTGTGAGCCTCACTGTACCCCACAGGATATGGCGCAGTATTAATGACGGAGAAGCCACACACAAAAGGCTAGTTTACCTTACTAGAGTAGTCCATCAGCACATCATACGATTTAAGTATCTGAGCCTGGAACCTGCCAACGGCTCTCACAGCAGCAGAACACTCCCAGCATACCTGCATAGTGAGCCCGTCTGGTACCTGAGGAAGATAGGATGAGGATCTATACAATACTATCCCTGCGGTCCGTAATAGAATTACAATAGATCATAAGCCATTCACTTCATACTTTCGTGATCGATTTTAGCGAAATAATTCTATTTCGGAACGCAGGGTATATTATTAGAATGCATTTAAAGTTAAGGTGGATGATGGTCCAATGCAGTTTTCACACAAACTTGTGGGAACCATTAACAACGACAGAAGTACTATAATTTTGTTTTTTTTTACATAAGTTCTATTAATTTTACATGCGCAAATAATCAGTTTTTTGCAAACAAAATGTTTTACAATCTAATTTTGCCATTTAAAACTTTCGTAAACCAATGTACAGATCCTGGCAGTAAATAATGCACATTGTATCATAGTGTCATCTCTGTCGCACGAAGCACTTTCAGTCCGGTGACAGAGATGGCGCTCCAAGAAGCCGAATATAGCCGATGTGCATGATTTACTGCCTGGTGCTGTATGAAAGTTTTAAATAGCAAAATTAGTAAAAAACATATTATTTCCGAGTTTAAAATTAATTGAATGAGTAGAAAAAAGTAACAGAACGAAATTATAAAATACTTCTGTCGTCATTGTGGGTTCCCAAAATTTTTTTTATGTTTGTCTTTGCAAACAAATTCCCTAAGAAAAATAATTCTCTTGACAGGGCTCAAACCCCTACCTCAGCCTATTGCAGGCCAGCAATTAGTCCAGTTTGTTTGTCCAATGAGATCTACTAAAGTCGCCGTCAATAGAAATTGTGGACTATGTAAACAAACCGTTTTCTCAATTTTTCTCAAGGTTCTGTCACGGAGTCTCATTGAACATTATTCCAAATCATGAAGCATCAAGTCTTACCAGTCATTCACTGTATTTCATCATGAAATATTCAATAATCACCAGTTAATTACGGAAAATCATAGAATCAATAGTCAATTCTGTACTGCGTCGAGATTGCTGTCATATTTTTTTCTCATCGAATCTGTATTGTCTTTGAAAATTGGTGATGTACGAATCTATTTGAATATTAACCTATTTTATTCGTGATGTTATTTTATTCCGTCATTTTTTTTAACAGTGTTACTTCATAATCTTTGACATAAACGTGTGTGTGATTTTATCGAGAGCTGTGTGATCTTCCAGCGTTGCTCTAAAATGTGTAGCTCATGTCCTAAAAGTAGAAGAAAAAATTAAAGAACTGGATGGGATAATAGATACGGCCAACGACGCTGTGACGAAACCATTTGTAATTAACGTGGGCGATTTGACTAGCGATTCATCAGAATATTTTAGCGATGAATCAAATAAAGAAAACTAATTAAGCACCTAACATATTTTAATCATATACTTACCCATCTCTAGATAGTTCACCTATTCATAGACAAAGACAACATGGCGCTTTGTTTACATAGTCCACAATTTCTATTGACGGCTACTGTAGACTCATCTCAATTTTGTAACTACACCAACTTGTATGTAACACTTAAGAGCGCACCAAGCTTTTTACACAGTCAAAACACATTTTTATAACCCTTATTTGAAGTAGTAAACAATTAAATTAAAATCTAGAGAAATATATTGGATGTATTGGGTATATATACTAAACAGTATACACAATGGAAACACGATTTGATAAAGTTGGCTCGATAGAATAAATTCGCAAAGTTACCTCTTTTCGAGTATTTTTTTCCTGTATTTCCCTACTTTTTTATATAAATAAGTAATTTGATATTATGATTTATTTACTAAAATAAATTTCATAGATGACTGGAGCGTTTATACACGATGGTTTTTATTTAAGCAAAAGTTTGGTTATTATCTTTACTCTTTACACATAAAGAAAAAGACAGAGACAAAGGCAAACGCTTGGTGCGCCCTTAATGTATATGAACACTTAGAGCCCAAGATAATTTACGAAATTAGATAATAAAAATAGGTTTTTGCTTAATATACTTCGGCCCACCCTCTCTCTTTTATCATCCTCTATCATCTATTTCTCTCTATCTATCCAGCCAGAGCTAATTTTACCCAGGCATCATAAAGTTTGGCATGAATTATAGACTGGGCACACACACAGTATAATCTAAGTATGTGAACTGAATTTGCTTTATAGTAGACAGTAACGCTAGTCAGGATGGCATAGGTCTTCTATTAGGCACATTAGTTAAAAGGAAATAATTCAAGATTTCATATGATAAAAGTAAAGTTATTATATGACATGGCGGATCCAAGGTTTCTTGTTCTTGATGGTTTGTTTACATGATAAAATTACAAAAAAAAGTCGATATTGTAGGTTTCCTGGGGGAAATATGATTTGAACAGCTGTGATTTTGCCATTAGGCACTATACAAAAGATAGAAATAAAACTTACGTCGATGTTTCCCAATATCTTGAAACATTCTTTAGCTTCTTCCAAATAGAACATTTTACGATTAAAATTTAAGCATCCAACGCATATGCCGTTCACATTGTAGCCTTCAATATTGATATTTATTTCATTCATTTTATATTTGTTCTAAATTCCAATCAAAACTAATATCACAGTTTAAAACACTGCTAATATTTTAGATTTTTATGAGATTAATAAGCTTCATTGCTTTCTGTTGCCAAGCGCCATTTTTTTTTTTTACTTTTTTTTTTGGTGATGACTGTGATGAGGAGGTGATGAGTGTGGGTGGTTATCAGATTAAACAGATTAATGACACTAAGCTATCGTTGGTAAGAAAATAAACCAAATAAACAATATGATATCTATGACGAAATCAACCCTGGACTTCGTGACTGACCATTGAAGTGTCAAACCACTACCAACCACCATAGTTCACAACACGGTGGTTTGTAATGGCCTGAAATTAGCTGCACAATCACGTTTGTTATCCAATTTTTCCCCACGCTTTTTGACGTTTGTTGAGGGTCTTGACGGAATTATGGGTGTTTTTAGTAGAAAATAGTAGTTTATTGTAATCTGATAACCACACTCAGTGGTAGCTCATTTTTAGGGTTCCGTACCCAAAGGGTAACCAATGGGACCCTATTACTAAGACTCCGCCGTCAGTCTGTCTGTCCATCTGTCACCAGGCTGTATCTCATGAACCGTGATAGTTAAACAGTTGAAATTTTCACAGATGATGTATTTCTGTTGCCGCTTTAACAACAAGTACTAAAAAACAGAATAAAATAAATATTTAAGGGGCTCCCATACATCAAACGTGATTTTTTGCCGTTTTTATAGACAATGGTACGGCACCCTACGTGCGTGAGTCCGACTCGCACTTGGTCAGTTTTTCTGAGGTTGGTAACATCACGTAACATGAAGTTTGTTTTGTTTTATTTCCCCACCGTGTGTAAAAGCAAAAAGAACTTAGCTCATACAGCCTAGTCTGAGGTGTCAAAGCTGTGTTGCAGCTATCGGAACCAGCAAAGGGCGCTTTTATAATTTTGCACGATAACGGCACGGCACAATAAACTTGTCCAATGACTATTTGAGGTTTCAATATGTTAATAAAATATTTTTTATAAAATATGTACCGTATAAGGGCCTTTTTATTTTTTGCATGTTATATTCCACATAAATATAAATACTTAATTAAATGTTTTTAGGTGCTATATTTTGACCCCTCAGTGGAGTCGTCATCAGGCGAATAGAAAAATATTATATGATATATAGACCTATATGTCATATAATATTGTACCTATTTGAAGCTAAAAAACCGGGCGACGATCATCGAAAAACGCCTGCTTACTCAGATAAAGAACCAGCTTTCTTATCATGTCATTTCTTTCTGGGTGAAGGGTTTTGTTCCGCTTTGCGCATCTACTACGTCAGAGCAACTTACAGTGCTTTTGATAGGTATTCACATTGCGATAGGTATCACATTCCCCGGACGCATTTCAAAACATTTTCATGCAACTGTCAGGTAATATCCTCTATTATCCTCGGGTTAACTCGTGCTGATTTCTGAACGCTGTGGGTAAAATTCGCAACACTCCGAGTGATAATCGTACATTTTGAAACGGAACCAATTTGCTTTCTTGTCAAAAAACTGTCAATGTCAACAAACAATTCTTTCTTCGGCGGCGCCGTTGGATTTTTCGCAAGAAACTGAAATACATATTTAATTATTATTAATTATTATTAAATTTAATTTGTACGTGTTAAGTAAGTCCTATCCACAACACTTGTTGAATACAAATATTTACTCAAAAAAGCCCAAAAGTACACCACGTGCAATAATTAAAAGTGATACAAAGTTTTCACTTTGTAATCTCACCATCTTTTACCGTTAAATATAAAGTCGCCGTCAATAGAAATTGTGGACTATGTAAACAAACCGTTTTCTCAATTTTTCTCAAGGTTCTGTCACGGAGTCTCATTGAACATTATTCCAAATCATGAAGCATCAAGTCTTACCAGTCATTCACTGTATTTCATCATGAAATATTCAATAATCACCAGTTAATTACGGAAAATCATAGAATCAATAGTCAATTCTGTACTGCGTCGAGATTGCTGTCATATTTTTTTCTCATCGAATCTGTATTGTCTTTGAAAATTGGTGATGTACGAATCTATTTGAATATTAACCTATTTTATTCGTGATGTTATTTTATTCCGTCATTTTTTTTTAACAGCGTTACTTCATAATCTTTCACATAAACGTGTGTGTGATTCTATTGAGAGCTGTGTGATCTTCCAGCGTTGCTCTAAAATGTGTAGCTCATGTCCTAAAAGTAGAAGAATAAATTAAAGAACTGGATGGGATAATAGATACGGCCAACGACGCTGTGACGAAACCATTTGTAATTAACGTGGGCGATTTGACTAGCGATTCATCAGAATATTTTAGCGATGAATCAAATAAAGAAAACTAATTAAGCACCTAACATATTTTAATCACATACTTACCCATCTCTAGATAGTTCACCTATTCATAGACAAAGACAACATGGCGCTTTGTTTACATAGTCCACAATTTCTATTGACGGCTACTGTAGAACCATTGGTGTAGTTAGACCAACGGTAACTTGTTATTTTATGCATTATGTATGATTCTCTTTTTCGTTATTATCACATATTCTAGATTAATTTTACCGAATTACTGAAATTTCCAGGCGTATAAACAAAATGCCGCAAGCACGACGCAAGGCCCCGTTTAGCGGTAAAGCTAAAAAACAGCAGCTACAGGCTAAGAAACAGGGCAAGACTTTATTGATGTCTAGTAAGTATCACTAATACTATCGAAATTCTAACCAAGTCTGGCTACATATCTAGTTTACTTATTTCTGGAACAATGTTTTTAATTAACCTGTTGTATATTTGGTTGCCAACTTTTTTTAGAAGAAATAAAGTTATCTGATTTCAGGGAAGGTAAATAAAAAGTACGGTCCTTTAAAAAAAAGTATCCTTTATTCAAGGGTGTCCAACATTTTTTTGAAAAAATATCATTGCAGCGGACGGTAGGAACTAGGAAGGCCAGGCTTGAAATCCTTTTGTGAAACTGTGAAACACAAATGCACAACAATTTTCTCTCGGATTTCTTTACGGCTGTGTTTTCGCTTGCCGGTATTTTCAGTCTATGTCTAATTTTATGTAAAGATTGAAATAGAGTATTTTCATGTACTTTATTGGTATTCAAAAGTATAAAGTATAGAGACCCAAAATAACGTAAGATACTTTATTTTAAAGTACGGTTGGCAACCCTAGTTGTATGTCCCAGACAGTGCCATATTAGCCTACAAACTAGACAAAGTAAGCTCAGGCTTAGGGTTAAATATAGATATTAAACACATCCGTAGAGGGTTGGTGGTACCCATGGACCTCCCCTCCGAAGGAACACCCCATTTATTTTTGTGGTTATGTTTGTTATAATCGTTAATTGAAGTTATATTTATAAAGTTGGGGTAGGTGGAAATGGAAACCCCCCTTTTAAGGGGGTGTACAGAAAAACCCCTCATTTGTACCCATCAATACCAAAGTAACTTTTATGACACAAATTCACTTCTGCACAGGCTATGATGCTGTGAGAAGTGCAGCTTCTTGAATCGACAGGCTATCATGCAAATAGGTAATGTTTATCTATTACTACCGCATGTCATGCGAGGGCAGAGGGTAGGGGTACACACAAATAATAATTGGAGAAACGTCAAGGTAAATTTGAACACTTAGAAGCTCAAATGAAGGAAAAACTAACAGATGTTTCCACTTATGCACATTGAAAGCATGGGTGCGGTGCATCAAAATCAATCAACTAAAATGGTGTGTGCACATTTCAGTGAATGAGCAGGAGCGAGGAGTGAACGCAACCCGCACTCCTGCTTTCAATGTGAATGGGGCCTTTGAGCGATTAGTGTCACCAAATCAGCTGCTCAATGTGTATCAGTATGAATATTGATGGAAATGGCATAGAAATAACATTCACATTTATCAGGCATTGCACAGTGGCTGTTATAATGTCCTTGATAGGACGAAATAGAAGAAAATTCTACTTTTCACATGAACGTGTTTGCTCAATTGAATAATCCTATGTTATGTTTATAGCTATCAAGTTTATCTATTACTCAAAGCATAAATGAATTAAATGAAAGTTTTTGTAGTATGAAAATACTGAAAAAGAAAAATGTTGCATAATGTGGTCTTAGAGTCTATAATTCATACAGTTATTTTTTTGTTCAGCCCTGAACGAGGAGTGGGCTTTAGAAAGTACCCATTGGGCTATACTAAGCCCCTTAAAGACAAAGGAAATGCATGCCCAATGATGTTCCAGAGTAAATCTTAGCCCAAGAGTGCAATTTAAAACGACAATGTTGTTTTTATATCATTATCAATAATCTGAATGTAGAGATGTAAAGAAGAGAAGAAATATACAGAAAAATAACATGCTCATTCCTAACTAAAATATCAGATTCTCATTTTATTCTCAGGTTCACCTGGCAACAGTCCTCATGACATGATCGCTGTGAACTTCCAGCCTGGTCGCAGCTGTGGAGGTGGACGTGGGGACCGCAACAAGTATGCCCTCAAGTTCTACAGAGAGTCCGATGCCGAGTTGCAGATGAAGAAAGAGGATGCTTTGTGAGTTCTGGGGCTCTACCGCGTAATTCTCATTTGTATCATATTCAAGCAAATGCATGCGAAATTCAACGCGTGCAAAAGAGATGGCATGTTAGGCGGGCGTCGTCGCACGCACGACAAATTTCAATCTCAAGTTGATGTTGATGAAAATGAGAATTACGCGGTAGACCCGCTGTTTTAAGTTTTGGTTGTTAAGTACAAAATTACTAAGTATTTATAGTTATGGGACTTTGCTTGGTGTCTGAAATAAAGCAATTTATTTATTCAACATGTTAGCAAATAAGTTAAGGAAAAAGATTTAAGGCGATATGCGAAAAAAATACGGGTGTTTCTTTTCTGTGTATTTCATGAAATATACAGAAAATCTTAATAAATTTCTGGTATATGCATTTTGACTATACAATCTAGGGTTTTGAAATTGGAAAACATGGTTGGATAATTTTTTCTCGACAGAAATAATTGTTGAAATGAAGTCTTCAAACACACTTTTTCTCCTCGTTTGACGAATAGGAACCATATACAGAACTCAAATTATTTTATTAGGTGTGTTTCAACAATATCTAGAGATTTGATATTTGAAATTTTGCTAGCTATTTTAGTTTTTTTAATAAAAATATAAAACCAATTTTTTTCCCTTTTGCCCTGAATCCGCCCCTCTCGCACTGCGCGATTTTTCACTTGGAGTGACAGTGATAACAATAAAATTCGCATAGCCTCTTAAGGGACTGTCTTTGACATAGTTTCTAGAGTTCGGGTCAGTACAAAAGACAGTGAAGTTTAGTAGTTAAGATTAATCACTATACCCTAATAATCACTATAACTTTTCCCATACAATGATAGTTGTCTTTATTACAGAATGATATTCGTTAACTCCTGGGTAATTTGGTTGCCCGTTTGGACCTAAAATTGTTATTTATATTTTTGACACCCAAAAAATTTTACATTCAAATATGAATATAAAATTCATATTGTAAAAATCCATTTATTTTCTTCAGGAAGGCACTCAATCCAGTGCCAGAGGCACAAATGGAGATCGATCCTAAGGACTTCTTCCCGGAGGAGCTGACATTCCCCAAACGACCACCATGGAACTTTAACATGACCCTGCCTCAGTTAGATGCGCAGGAGCAGAGATATTTCACTGTAAGCAATGGTTTTGTTATATCTATCACTATCTATCACTGACACTGGCAGCGCAACAAGTATCTACTAGAAATTATAGAATATTTTTTACATTACAGTGCGTGCCAATCTTTTAGTCGCCTCTGAATGAGTTACGAGTGGAAGCTTGCGCAAGTACAGTCAAGGAAACAATAATATCAACGGTTGATTATTAAATGTTTACTATAAGTGGGAAGGTGTACTTGTTGTGCCTACATATTTAATTATTTATTTATTATTTAAGTGCAATCTTACTATATAAATCAAACGCATTAATATAAACACCATTGTCCTACATTGTCGCCATAAAACGCTATAACGTCCGCGAGGCATAACAACAACAATAAACTTAAACAAACTAAATCAACAAAACAACAAATAAAGGAAAAAAAAAACAATAACAAACAGATTCAACGATAAACTTAACGAATCATGGAATTTTTTCCTCGAAGGTACTTTTCATGCAACGTGCACGTGTGTAGTGTACGGACGTAGCACTAAAACTAACACATAGTGTTGACATCTGCTATATGGTGAGCGGGGGGGTGTGGTGCGGCACGCAGGCGGGTGTGCTCCGCGCCCTCGCTCCTGTAACGTCCCCCTGACACCGTAAAACGGCTATTGCGTCGCCTCTTGCGGCTTCAGAGGCGACTAAAAGATTGGCGCGCACTGTATGTTATTTTTGGGCGGATTGCAGCTAAGCTAGGGGGAGCTTGAGTTCCAAAAGCCCCTCCCCTTCCGCCCTTCCGCTGCCAATGATCACTAACTAATGCTTATTGAGGTGAGCCGTTTTCAATCAATAAGTAAACTATATATTTTCAGGAATACATCTCCGCCCTAGAGAAGTCACCGTTTTGGCAAGAGATGTCCTACTTCGAGCTCAACTTGGAGACGTGGCGACAACTGTGGAGGGTTCTAGAGATGTGTGATGTATTACTGCTGATTGTTGACATCAGATATGCTGTAAGTTTACCCTTTATTTATTTATTTATTTATTTTCAATGCATGTGCTCGTAAAGGCCCACTTTTTATGCGTCAAAACCGAACAGAAAGTCGATTATTTTGCCCTAGGGCTTTATTATTATTATCTTTTTTAATTTATTTACAATGGTTGGCTAACCTGCAGCCTTTACTGTGTACCATAAATGTCATACTTTTTTTTCCACTGTTTAACGGCTCTGGATACAGTCCTTTTGAGCCAATTACAATTTAAAGTTCACAAAATTATATTTGTTTTATTTCCTCACACTATGCATTGAAAAACGTAGTATGATACACGGGCGTAAGAGCAATAAATTACTCGGTTACGTTTAAAACACTCGCTACGCTCGTGTTTTAAATCGTCCTCGTAATTTATTTCTTTGCGCCCTTGTAGCATAAACTACTATTAATACATTTACAGTACAGCTTTACAGATACTTAAATCTAATACGCTATACCTACTAAAATAATTTACAAATAACATTTATTTACAAATACAAATAACAAATAATTACACTATACTACTCTTTTTTGCATCTTTCTCACATAACCTCAGACATTCACGAAACACGTTCATCAAACTATCAGCAAACAGATCACACGTTGGATTTGCTGACAGCAGTGTGCACCCTTATTTAGATGACATTGAAAATGGCACTGCTTGAAGATGAATTATCGAAACTAATATAAGTCTTTACATATGAAATTTCTGTTTTCTATAGAGAATTAGAAGGAAACTCAATTTTCAGTACTTAACATTTAAAAAAATATATGTAATTTTTTTTTGTGTATGAATGAGACAACATTAAGCTAACAGCAACATTAATTTAATTTTTGAAAAGTGTCAGCTGTAAAAAATTATTAAGAATCTTATCATGGAAATGGATGGTATTTAGGACGAACTGTTTTTGAAGATTAATTTTTATAATTAAGGCCCTGCCATTCCAAAATGAGCTTTTTGTTTAATTAATATTGTCAGTTCAATATCTCATTCAAATACAAGTTAAATATATGTTACAATAGAGGATATCTTCTAAACACAAGTTGATTTAAAAACGTAATTGAGTAAACTTCACTCAATAGAAAAAAATCACAAAGTAAGCTCGTCAAATTGCGAATAAATGTGTTTTTGCAAAGGTGTTTAACGGAGAGAATTAAAACTTTTCCTAAATTTTCATTACAGATAAATAAAGACACTTATTGACCCATTTTTATTTATTTCTCAATACTTTTTCAGAAAATCCAGAAAAACCTCGCAAATTCACCGATTATGCGTGCTCGCAGCGCACGAAGCGAGCATTCTAATGTAGACTTTCTGACAATATCATTGAGTTCAAAATTACTTAATACGATTATTGTGTTGGATGCGTAGGGCCTTAAACAAAATAAAAATAAAATAAATAAAGAAAATAAAAACAAAATTTAATACGTAGATTAATAGAAAACCTTGAAATCAAATCGAATTATGAACTTATGAATCTAAGAAAATTTCGGCAGTTTCATAGGTTTGTGTTTCATACCTATTATTGTTGTTTCCTGTTTGTTGTTCCTTGATGATGCCGTGAGGCGAAACCGGTTGGAGTTATAAATATTGTGAAACAGTATTTGTTTTTTTATCAAGGATGGTAATATATCTTTTAAAACCTACCCGCTAAGATAAAATCATATTATGAACATTTAATTTAACATAAAACTTAACTATGTATTAACTTAGATTGTCTTAGATTAATCAATTTACTTATGTGGTAGATTGTAATAGCACCGCAAACAAACCCCTAAGGGTTTAAGTGGTTTATATTTGAAATATGTTTGTGCAACTGTATGTATGTAAATAAATAAATAAATAAAATAAATATGAAATATACGTCACGACATGAATCCCCGAGAGGGTGTCAGAAATGGTCGAGTCTGAACCGTGAAATGCAAGTCACAGTCCATACTCGGTATACCCGCTTTCCCCGACGATTATTACGTCCCAACGTGTTTCCTGACAATATTTTTCTTCACCGTTCAGCAAGTGGTAAATAAGAACAAATACTATGCAATTAAATTCCGAAAAACTCATTGATGCATGCCCGACTGGGGATCGAACCTGGATATCAAGATTGAGAGGCCAGCGTTATATTAATTTATCGAAATTAATCTATACATTCCAATACGATATCGGAGGTACAGTCATATCCTATCTCTACTATACAATGTCTTAAATAACCCTTCTTCCCCCAAATACCTAAAAGATAGGTTCAATTTTCGCACCAATATGAGCAACATGAGCTCTCATGATCTTATGTTATCTATACCAATTCATTACACGCAACGTTAGTCTAGATCTTTTACAGTGGACGCTGTCCATCTTTGGAATGATCTTCCACACTCCCTTAAGTCAGTTAAGTCACACCCCCGACACTTCATAGTCCTCGCTCAAGTTATTTACCTACACTCTCACGCGCGCATCTGGCTTGTCCGCACACGCTTGTGTGTGTGCGTGAGCTAGTCTAGGGCTGGCAGCAAGCGTGTGAGCGTCGCGTCGTCGATCGAGAGGGACACCATTTATAGTCAGCAACTTATATGATTCTCTTCCTAAATTTAAGCGTGGTTAATCCCTAGGTCCTAGTTCTGGTTCCCCATGGATAAATTTGTATTAAAAATATATATATCGTCACGACCTGAATGCGCGAGAGGGTGTCAGAGGTGTTCCGAGTGTGAACTTTGATATTCAAGGCACTTGATGAAACATAAAAAGCATCTCCATTTTGAACACAAACACTTTTACTATTTGTTTCATAACATAAAACAAATGTTATGAAACAAATAGTACAAGTGTTTGTGTTCAAAATCAAGAAAACAAAACAAAATACGCGCGCAGAGAACGAGTGCTACTCGAGCTCTGCCTGCCTCCAGATTTGCCACTAACTTGCGGGGGACCGCGGGGGACGTTAAATTCTATTAAAATAATACTTTACATTCTCTGCTTAAGTCTTCCCTCAATTGCTTCCTTCAAATTCAACTTGAAGAAGCACTTTTAGTCCTCTCAGCAGCTCTAGCTACTAGTATGTATGTATTGTACGTATTTATGTAGTGTATCATATTTAAATACATATAATTATATATTATTTTAGTACTCTTTATTTAGTTTTTAGACCGTTAGGTAGTTAGGTATACTTTTAGGTTAATAGTGTTTGTACACTATTATATTTATTATAGTTACATACATATTTATATCGCTCTTTATGCACTCAATTTAATTTTCAATTAGCCAATGTATAATTTTTCTTCATCTCTGTCATTTATGGTTGACTGCAAGAAATTTCTTTCATAAATAAGACCGCGTTTGCCCTGTGTTTCTCTTAATTCTAATCTGTATTTATCTGTGTTTTTAGTGTGCAATAAAGTGTTTATTATTATACATATAAAAGTATCACTCAATGAGTGACTGCTATATCAACGCCCAGACCAAACGGCTGTACCTATAGTTTGTCAACTTCGTGCTTACCGCGCCCACGGGGTACAGGGGTTGGCGGGTACGAGGTAGCACGCGACTTAGTGTACAGGGCCGTGCGCAAGGCATTCCAAGTACACAAGTATGACATTGACAACTTTAAAATATCATAGTCTACAAAAGAGATCCATTTTACATCGGTTTATACTACCCTTATCTATGGAGCGATCTCCCCGGCGACTGGCCATCCGCCTTGGCACACCCCCGACACTTCATAGTCAAGGCTCAAGTTATTTACCTACACTCTCACGCGCGCATCTGGCTTGTCCGCACACGCTTGTGTGTGTGCGTGAGCTAGTCTAGGGCTGGCAGCAAGCGTGTGAGCGTCGTCGCCCGAGAGGGACACAATATAAGTCAGCAACTTATCTGATTCTCTTCCTAAATTTTAGCGTAGTCCAATTTCTGGTTCCTGGCCTGACTCCAGATTTCCACTAACTTGCGGGGGACCGCGGGGGATGTTAAATTCGCGCGGGGAGGTGAGTGTCGCTTCTTTACGTAGTAATACTTTATATTCTCTGGCCTTGATCCGCCCCACGCGTCGTGCTCGCTCACCCTCTCGCCACACCATCCACATCCCCTCCGAGACCCCGCCCGCCAACCCCTATGCCCCGTGGGCGCGGTAGGCACGAAGTTGACAACTTATAGTAACATGGAAGGAGACGTTCAGAATCGGCTTTAACTGCGTATATGAAATAAATTTATACTATAATTTTCGTTACATTTATTCGTAGCTAGTTTCACTTTCATAATAACACGGACACAGATATTAAAATAATAAATGAGAGCGAACACCGAACGAAACGAAAGCGCGCCATCTACCAAGTAGTCCACAAACTACGCTTCCAGCGTGCTTTGATTGAGTCATGCGTGACGCAATCGGGAGTTTCAGCTTTTTATTTCACGATTCATGCTCTTCTTCTGGATTTTGATAGAGATAACATTTTAAATATATCAGAATCATCGTGAAACATTGTTACAACTATGAACGTTTCAAACGCGCTTAAGTTTATTTTCGCAATGCCGTATGAAAATAATCTCAGAATAAAAACGATTTATCATAAAAAGATGGTGTCCGTTTTAAATGGATAGTCAAACCGTGTTATTTTGAATTTGTTCTTTATCATTGACCACAATATATTTGTGTACTCTCTTAAGGCATTTTGCTTATGGGGAACTGACCGTCTCCTTTGGACTGTAGGGTCCTTGTATGACGTAGGAAATAGGTCATCAAATTAACACCCAGTTTCTGTTCCCAGGGCTGCATGTTTCCCCCGTCCCTGTACGAGCACGTGACGAGGCTGAACAAAGACATGATCCTAGTCCTAAACAAGATAGACCTGGTGCCAGCGCCTGTGGTGGCTGCGTGGAAGAGCCATTTCACCGAGACGTGTCCCGGACTGAAGGTCGTCTACTTCACCTCGTGTCCCGGCTACAATCTGAGGGGCGGGACGAGCGACAAGGCTGGTGAGTGTTGTTGGGTGACTTTAGACATAACGTATGTTTAAATTGAGAAATGGAAGCCAACCAATTAACGATTATTTTAGTTTTTTTTTTGTGGCACTACCGGTAAGATGGCATTGCTGCCCAGCAGTGGCGTGCACAGAACTTTTTTCCGGAAAAGCAATCAGAAGGTCAAGTACGACAATAAAAAAAATATGATTTTTTTTTAATAACACTTTGAAAAAGAAAAAGTTTGTATGACGCCAGGGTAGGCACTGTCTTTCCTAGAGTGAACATTTTCATACAAACTTTTTTTTTTCAAAGTGTTATTTAAATTTTTGTTATTTAACGCCACTGCTGCCCAGGTACCCTGATCTTGATGGTAATTGCGGGTTTGAGTGCGCCTCATATTGTAAATAAACTTCAGGGTAGTTCTACATTTTTTTATTTTTATTTTTTCTGTTAAAGTAGGTTAAGCATGTCATAAGGTTGTATATATATTTTTTTTATTCATACTCAAATGTCATTCATTTAAAATAATAAGCTATAAGGTTGTATATATTTTATGTCATTTACTGTTTTTAATTCGACTGACGCCGGCCCGGCCCCAAAGTGGGCCGAAATATATTTCGAAAATAAGTTTTATACAATGTTTTAATTAAACAAAAATAAAATAAATATTCTGTTGTTTAGTACTTGTTGTTATATCTGTGAAAATTTCAACTGTCTAACTATCACGGTTCATGCAGATACAGCCTGGTGACAGACGGACAGCGGAGTCTTAGTAATAGGGTCCCGTTGGTTACCCTTTGGGTATGAAACCCTATAAATTACTGTAAAGTAAATATAGTTGTATTTCCTGAAGTATACAACTCCAACTATGAAAGGTTCTCGAACATTAACGTAGCAGATCTTTAATCTCTACCTACCCCTCTAAAAAACAGACGTGCAAATTTTTGTCTCAATTCTCAGGTCTGCAAATCCGTCGTCGCAAGGGCCGACAGCGCATGTGCGCTGAAGGAGCCACCAAGATCCTAGAAGCGTGCAAGGAGCTTGTTCAAGGAGCAGTAGATCTTAGCGCATGGGAAAATAAGATCAAGGAGGAAACGGATGTGGAGTTCGATGACGACGAAAAACCGGAAGTCGGTGAGTTCTAACTCTAAATGTATACCCTCTAAACTCTAAAAAGCAAGTCTCGACATTATATCCCCCAAAAAGGTGCCAGAGTGTGGACTGTTACTAGAACAGTCAAGACACACATACATGCTAACTCGCTTCGCTCGACATCGCACCTATTTTTGACTTGATTGCACCTAACTAGCTTCCCTCGTCGTCGCATCTATTTTTGACTTGATTGCACCTAACTCGCTTCCCTCGTCGTCGCACCTATTTTTGACTTGATTACACCTAACTAGCTTCCCTCGTCGTCGCATCTATTTTTGACTTGATTGCACCTAACTCGCTTCCCTCGTCGTCGCACCTATTTTTGACTTGATTGCACCTAACTAGCTTCCCTCGTCGTCGCATCTATTTTTGACTTGATTGCACCTAACTCGCTTCCCTCGTCGTCGCACCTATTTTTGACTTGATTGCACCTAACTAGCTTCCCTCGTCGTCGCATCTATTTTTGACTTGATTGCACCTAACTAGCTTCCCTCGTCGTCGCATCTATTTTTGACTTGATTGCACCTAACTCGCTTCCCTCGTCGTCGCACCTATTTTTGACTTGATTGCACCTAACTCGCTTCCCTCGTCGTCGCACCTATTTTTGACTTGATTGCACCTAACTCGCTTCCCTCGTCGTCGCACCTATTTTTGACTTGATTGCACCTAACTAGCTTCCCTCGTCGTCGCATCTATTTTTGACTTGATTGCACCTAACTAGCTTCCCTCGTCGTCGCACCTATTTTTGACTTGATTGCACCTAACTAGCTTCCCTCGTCGTCGCACCTATTTTTGACTTGATTGCACCTAACTCGCTTCCCTCGTCGTCGCACCTATTTTTGACTTGATTGCACCTAACTAGCGTCCCACGTCGTCGCATCTATTTTTGACTTGATTTCACATAACTCGCTTCCCTCGTCGTCGCACCTATTTTTGACTTGATTGCACCTAACTAGCTTCCCTCGTCGTCGCACCTATTTTTGACTTGATTGCACCTAACTCGCTTCCCTCGTCGTCGCACCTATTTTTGACTTGATTGCACCTAACTAGCTTCCCTCGTCGTCGCATCTATTTTTGACTTGATTTCACATAACTCGCTTCCCTCGTCGTCGCACCTATTTTTGACTTGATTGCACCCAACTCTTGCATTGTTTTTCTACAAAGCAATAATTCTAGATCCAGGTTTGATAGCCATGTTTTCGCGTCAGGTATTAGTTGGTGTGGTAGTTTGTCAGAATTTACCTCCTAGTGGTCCACCCCTGGCAACGGCTTCTAGAAATCTTGTGGAGACGTCTAAAATATTCTGACTTTTCCCTGGACCGCTGCACCTGCTCCTTAAGAGCCTCTCAGCGTTTTCCTGCATCATCAATGTGTCAAACGGATAAAGCTTCTAAGCGCCCTTTGACAAGAAGGATCGGGCCTTCAGCCATACTCCTTCAAATAAATATCGAGGGATCATCACAATCCAAGTGCTATAATAGTGGTGTAGTTTTTTAAGTTTTTTAATATCCCTGTTAGTCTTTAAACTTTGTATTTGTTGGACATTTGTATCGATTCGGCGCAGCACGTCTTGACTTATTTGACAGAACTAAACTTAATTTGAGCCTTCTGTCTTGTTCTTTCCGTATCGAAAAGACAAAGACAGAACGCTTAAAATAAGGTTAGTCCTGTCAAATTAGTTAAATTGTGTTTAGCCGAATCGACACCATTGTCTTCTCCTTGTCTAATCAACACTGTGTTTTATTAAATTCTTAATCAATTTACTACCTGCTCAAACACGGTTATGACCTACAATCTTACTACAACTACAGGAAGGCGCTGGTGACTGTAATACAGTTTATACTAAAACAGTTGCCAACGCAACATTTTATTGTATCTAATATTAGACAATTTGCAAACCAGTGTCATACCCCTGACACTCCATACTGAGTGCTCAAGTTATTTACCTACACTCTCACGCGCGCACTAGCTTGTCCGCACGCGCTTGTATGTGTACGTGAGCTAGTCTAGGGCTGGCAGCAAGCGTGTGAGCATCGTCGATCGAGAGGGACAACATTATAATTCGGCAACTTATATGATTCTCTTCCTAAATTTTAGCGTGGTTAATGCCTAGGTCCTAGTTCTGGTTCCCCATGGATTATTTCTGTATTAAAAATAAATACATCGTCACGACTTGAATCAAATGCTCGAGGGGGTGTTAGAGGTGTTCCGAGTGTGAACTTTGAAATGCAAGTCACAGTCCACACTCGGTACACCCGCGTTTCACCTACAAATATTATGTCCCAACGTGATGGGTGGTGAGCCCTGTCGCCGTACTTCGGGCACAAATACACATTTTTTAGGACATCGGCATCAAATCGGCATCGGCATCGGCAGGAAATTTAAAAAATCTCCGTTCTTTATTTTTTGCTCCGTTTTCAATGCATCCATAAACACCACAAAAACGAACCATATTAATTTAAAATCAGTATCGTAATAAAACAAAAAACAAAATACGCGCGCAGTGAACGAGCGGTACTTGAGCTCTGCCTGCCTCCAGATTTGCCACTAACTTGCGGGATAATCTCGCGCGGGGAGGTGAGTTTTGCTTCTTTACGTAGTAATACTTTATATTCTCTACCAGTGTATCTTTGCTACTATATTGTTTGAAAATTTTTAGTCTGATATTTGTACACTGACTTTGTCAATTGGTGACCAATAATAGTACATTGTTCACCGAGGGAAGAAAGGGGAAGATTACCAACGAGGGTGTAGTTCAATACACACGAGTTGGGAATCGCACTTTCTCCCGAGTGATACATAGTGCTTTATACTACACCTGCGAGGAAATAGTATCATTTTACTTTTAATCAAGATACAATAAAAGAAACCGACTGACTCGCGTGCATGGATGTATACGTAAACTGGATTGAGCACTGAAGGATGTTACGCGTAGAAAAATAGACTCTATTTCATACAGTTAAAAGTTATTTTATTATGACATAACCAACTAGAGAAAACGTGCCGAGCGGGACAACACACAGTCGATGCCTGTGTCCTACTCGCACAGTTGCCATCACAAAAAAAACAAATTGCGATGGTAGGCTTGAGTTTTTCACGATTTAGTTTTTCAACGACTTTATAGTATTTAGCTTTTAGTAAATACTTTTTTTTTAACCGACTTGAAAAAAAGAGGAGGATCTCAATTCGACTGTATTTTTTTTTGGGTATGTTATTCCTTATCTCCGTCAATTCTGAACTGAATTGAATGATTCTTTTTTTGTTTGGAAAAATTTTCTTCAAGGTAGGTCCCATTTTAAGATTGACCATGATCTGATGAAAGTTTTCAGAGATAGGCAGTGGAACGCCTCAGAAAGTAACAGCGTACCACTTGATATTAAAGAAATCGCTTTGTACTACGATGTTAATCGCAGAGTATTACTTGGAAATTGTCAATCTTCCACCTGACCTTCGATCCTGGTCTTATTAAGTCATTACCATAGAACTCTTTAACGAATGAGAGCACTTAACTCGAGATTGCGGCAATCACTTTGGTAGGGTGCTGATTGTCGGGCATTTCTTGGAAATTATCACAATACCCACCTGACCTTCCATCCTGGCTTCACCACCATAGAACTCCTTAACGGACGACAGCATACCACTCAAGATTAAGGCAATCGCTTTGTATTAGGATAGTGATTGCCGAGTACTACTTGTAAATTGTAATTTCTCCACCTGAACTTTGATCTTGGCCTCATTACCATAGAACTCCTCAACGGGTGACAGCACATAACTTGAGATTACGGCAATCAGTTTGTATTAGGGTGCTGATTACAGGGTATTTATTAAATATAACCAATTATTACTTGTCCTTCGTTCTATATCAACAGCGCGTTTACAAGAACTATCCACATTACACAATTTGACCCGTCAACACTAAAAAATGTAAAATAATAAACTTTTAACAAAAAATAGTAACCGACTTTAAATGTAACTGCAGCCATTCGCAAAAAAGTTAAAAATAATTATAAAATGACCGATGGTACTGAAATAACACTTTTTCCGACTTCTTTGTTCCTCAAAAATATGTTCTTTAAAAGTCACCGCGTTCCCTTGGTTATAGCAACACAGAAACCAATATAAGAGCGCCGACTTCTAGAGAACATATTTTTCAGGAAGAAAGAAGGCGGAAAGAGTGTTATTTCGGTAACATCGGTCATTTTATAATTATTTTAAGCTTTTTAGCGAATGGCTGCAGTTACATTTGAAGTCCGTCACTATTTTTTTGTTAGGTTTATTTATGTTTTACATTTAGTTTTATCCGTAAATGTAAGATCAATCATTCCATAATAAAGTTGGGATTATTCTTATGCTTGCAAACTGGTAACCCTTTTATCTAAAAATGGCGCCACGGCCGTGACATTTGAAAACTAAATTGTAAAATTAATAATTTTTTGCAAAAATGGTTAAAGCATGCAGCGTGAAGGGCTGCAGAAGCCAAATTTTTGGGAATTGTGGGATATCGTTTCATAGGTAAGGCATAATTACAACGTTTCCTCGGAGAAATGATACATGTTTACATTGATACCGCTAGAGTAACCATCATATTGGGTTTTACATTACAGTCTTCCAAAAACTGAAAATATCCGAAGAAAATGGTTAGAAGTTTTAGGAAACGAAGTAAAGTGCAAAAATCCAGTAGTCTGCAGCCGCCATTTTAAAGCAGAAGACTTTAAACCAATAAAATAAATGTTTTGAATACGGTTTTCACTACACGTGGTCTCAATCAATTATTTTTAAATATGGTTACCCTACTTAGACAGAGATGAAATAATCTAGTATGACTTCTCGTTCTTCACGTTTTTTGAAACAAGTGTGGCGATATCACATTGTCATGTAAGAGTGAGACAGAACTATCGTATTTACATCGGCGCACGAGCCGAGTGTGACCGAGCAATCTTCCGATTGATTCGTGTATCTCCGTCGGATTAGTCCAGTCGCTGAAATACCTCGATGCACGCCGGAGGGCTGCTCGTTCGCGCTCCGCCGACTATAACGAGTTATATATGCGTACCTATGTATTACTAAGATTGTGTTTTATTGATAAGGTGTTGTGGATATTGAATACAACGGTATCGTGAACATATACGTGTTTAACTTATAAACCTGTCCAACTAACACCTATAGTGGTGACCCCGACGTGATGACCCGTTGTGCGAACACAAAAATAGTGATTAACTACGACAATGCCCGACGATAAAACTAGTAATGTCGGTAACACAGGAGGCGTAAAAAGTGATAACCTCGCGGAACAAAGCGTGTGGGGCGTCGGCGTGAAGGTGCCGCCATTTTGGGCAGAAAAACCCCACCTTTGGTTTTTACAATTGGAATCGCAATTTAAATTGGCAAATATTAAATCGGATGACACCAAATTTGCACACGTCATCACCAATTTGGATTTTAAATATATTTCGGAGGTTGAAGAGCTCATAAAAAATCCTCCGACTGAAAATAAGTACGAGGCATTAAAAAAACACTTGATTCTTTGTGTGTCGGCGACTCAGAAACAGCGTGTACGACAACTTTTGTCGCAGGAAGAACTTGGAGACAGAAAGCCGTCTCAGTTTTTACGACATCTGCGATCTTTAGTCGGTACATCGGTGCAAGACGACTTTCTACTAGAAATGTGGTCAAGCCGCCTCCCTAGCCAGGTTGAAGCGGTAATTGCCATGCAATCAGGAGTATCCCTGGAGAGTGTAGCGGCGCTAGCTGACAAGGTGTACGAGGTTACGGCTCCCACGCATCATCAGGCAGTGGCAGCTGCTACGTCATCAGCTTACCAGGCAGCAGCACCACCATCTATGGCTGATGTATCTCGACGATTGGATGAGTTGACGCGGCAGGTGGCCGTTTTGGCTACTGCGTCCAAGTCTCGCTCCCGGTTCCGTGGGCGATCTCCACATCCACGTCAACGGTTCCAGCGCTCCCGCTCCCGGTCCACTGGGGACCATCAATGTTGGTATCATCGTACTTTTGGTGAGAAAGCTTCAAAGTGTCGTTCTCCATGTAACTATTCAAAAAACTAGTAGATCGATCGCTAGTAGCGGCGAGTGATTGTGATTCCGTGTCAAGCCGTTTATTTGTGAGTGATAAAAAAACGCGCATTCAATTTTTGGTCGATACTGGATCTGACTTGTGTGTCTACCCGCTTAGTTATTTGAAAGGACCTCATAGACCTAAAACTAATTATGATTTGTTTGCTGCAAATGGCACTGTTATACATACTTATGGTACAATAAGTTTATGCTTAGATTTTGGCTTGCGCCGCGCTTTTTCTTGGCGTTTTGTAATTGCAAATGTTAGTAAACCCATAATAGGGGCAGATTTTATTTCATACTACAGTTTGCTTGTTGATATACGTCACTCACGCTTGATTGATAATGTGACTTCGCTTACTTCAGCCGCCTCACTCGCTTCTGCTTGCGCTTGCCCGCAAATTAAAGCTTTAACAGGTGAATCAATTTATCACAAGATACTACAACAATATCCGGACTTGACCAGACTTGCTGGTGACCCAGTTGAACGTAAGGTTAAACATAATACTCAACATTTCATCAGAACTACTCCTGGGCCACCTGTTTTTAGCCGTCCAAGACGTCTCGCACCTGATAGACTAAAAATTGCGAAGCAAGAGTTTGAAGATATGGTTCGTAGTGGTATTGCTCGTAGATCTGAAAGTTCGTGGTCGTCTCCCTTACATCTTGTACCTAAAAAAGATAAAGGATGGCGTCCGTGCGGTGATTATCGCGCCTTGAACGCACGTACCATACCCGATAGGTATCCGGTTCGACATATAGGGGACTTTTCACATAATTTATTCGGTTGTACTATATATACTAAGATAGATATGGTACGGGCCTACCATCACATTCCCATTGCGTCAGAGGATATACACAAAACCGCGATAACGACCCCGTTTGGTCTTTTCGAGTTTCCGTTAATGAGCTTCGGTTTGCGCAATTCCGCGCAGTCTTTTCAAAGGTTTATGGACGAAATACTAAAAGGCCTTGACTTTTGTTTTACGTATATTGATGACGTCATTATTGCGTCACAGAATGCGAATTTACATGAAAAACACTTAAAACTTGTTTTTGAGCGTCTCAACGAACATGGTGTTCTCATAAATCTTAACAAGAGCATGTTTGGAGTACCAGAGGTTGAATTTCTCGGATATTTAGTCAATTCTGAAGGTACACGACCTCTTCCTGATAGAGTTACGGCAATTCAAGAGTTCACACGACCTAAAAATATAAAAGAGCTTAGAAGATTCTTAGGAATGCTGAACTTTTATAGAAAGTTCATTGCAAATTCTGCTAAAGTTCAAGCTCCTCTTCACGCCTTACTTGGTGGTTCATCGGTTAAAGGTAGCCAGCCTATTGACTGGACTCCTTCGCTAGAAGCTGCTTTTGAATCTTGTAAAGATACAATTGCAAAAGCAACTCTCTTAGCACATCCCGACCCCAACGCACCACTGGCAATCGTAACTGACGCTTCAGATCGTTCTATTGGTTCTGCTTTACAACAGCAGGTCAACGGTCACTGGCAACCGCTTGCCTTCTTTTCTAAGAAATTGACACCAGCTCAATGTAAGTATAGCGCTTATGATCGCGAACTTCTCGCAATTTATGAATCCATAAAATATTTTCGTTATATGGTCGAACTCAAGCCATTTTTCGTTTTGACCGACCATAAACCAATCATATCGGCTTTTAAAAAGGCTCCTGAAAAATGTTCACCACGACAGTTTCGGTACTTAGATTTCATCTCACAATTCACCACCGATATACGTTATATATCTGGTACGGATAACGTTGTAGCTGATGCTCTTTCTAGGACTGAAGCTGTTACCAATGTCATTGACCTGAACTCTCTTGCATTTTCTCAGACCACAGACAGTGAACTGCGCTCATTAATGGGTAGTAAAACATCGCTCGTATTAAAAAAAGTTGAGATACCCGGGTCGAGTCAGAAATTATTTTGTGACGTTTCAAAACCAGTACCGCGACCGTTTGTCACTGCTGAGTTTCGCAGACAGGTCTTCGATTTACTCCACGGGTTAAGTCATCCTGGTGCTAAGACAACCATAAAATTGGTTACTCAGCGCTACGTCTGGCCCGGAGTACGGAAGGATTGCCGAGATTGGGCACGGACATGTATAAATTGTCAAAAATCTAAAGTTTCACGACACGTACATGCACCCGTTCAAGCCTTTGCTCCTCCTTCAGCTCGTTTTTCTCATGTACACATTGATTTAATTGGGCCGCTGCCATTTTCTAATGGATATAGATATTGCTTTACTGCTGTTGATCGTTTTACACGATGGCCTGAAGTTGTACCTTTAGAAAATATTACAGCTGAAAATGTTGCTAAAGCCTTCATATCAAGCTGGGTATCTCGCTTTGGCTGTGCAGAAAAAGTGACCACGGATAGAGGGAAACAATTTGATTCAAATCTCTTTAAACAGATTTCCCTAATGACTGGAACGCAGCATTTAAAAACTACATCTTATCATCCTGCCTCTAACGGTATGGTAGAAAGATTTCACCGTCAGTTAAAAGCTGCGATTATGTGTCATGCGAATGAAAATTGGACAGAAGTACTGCCGCTAATTTTACTCGGCATCCGAAGTTCCTGGAAGGAAGATTTGTCAGCCTCATCAGCTGAGTTGGTTTATGGAGAATCAATACGTCTCCCAGGAGATTTCTTATCTTCATCCATGCCTGATACTGTGACTGATTACACGGATTTTTTGTCTAGGTTAAGATCACACATTCGCAAATTGCAGCCTTCGACGGTTGTACGTCACGGTGAGCAAAACGTTTTTATTTTTAAAGAATTAGCTAATGCTTCTCATGTTTTTTTAAGACAGGATTTGGTTAGGAAATCTTTACAACCGCCATATACAGGTCCCTATCGCGTCATAGACCGTACAGATAAGACTTTCAAGATTGATATTGGTGGCAAGACTGTTACTGTTTCGATCGACAGGCTGAAGCCTGCATATGTGCTCAAGAGTAGGCCTGATGAAATGACGAAATGTTCAACTGCTCCTTGTAGGGCAACGCGTTCCGGCAGGCAAGTGCGGTTTCCTGATTTTTATCGACCTTAAGGTCTCCGAGGGGGCTGATGTGGCGATATCACATTGTCATGTAAGAGTGAGACAGAACTATCGTATTTACATCGGCGCACGAGCCGAGTGTGACCGAGCAATCTTCCGATTGATTCGTGTATCTCCGTCGGATTAGTCCAGTCGCTGAAATACCTCGATGCACGCCGGAGGGCTGCTCGTTCGCGCTCCGCCGACTATAACGAGTTATATATGCGTACCTATGTATTACTAAGATTGTGTTTTATTGATAAGGTGTTGTGGATATTGAATACAACGGTATCGTGAACATATACGTGTTTAACTTATAAACCTGTCCAACTAACACCTATACAAGTACTCAGTCCTGTTAGGATATTAGGTTCATGCTCGCGTGCGATTGTCACTTTTTTTTTTTTTTTTTCATTTTCCCACTAAGTGGAAAGGCAAAGGGATCTTAGCCCATACAGCCATGTTTGACGTTATAGTTTTTTATGTTTATATGCACTATCCTCTTCTGTTGAGGATCATCTGAAAGGTCTGTCCTGTCTAAGTCACTGTCCTGTCGTTTCCGCTATAATGATAGCCTTGTAACGCAAATACAACAGGGTTAGAAAAAACACACGAAAAGGCACAGCCCGCACTTTTGTTCCATTGAACAACACACTACACAGGTTACGGCGATTTTAATTCACAATATCCTATCACTATTGTTGATCAAAACACCCAAAATGCAATATTTTTTCAATAAAACAAAAAAACGACGCCATCACGTCTTCGCGCCTTTTTTCCAACCTTTTATTTCCTTCTTATTTTTTATTATGTGCAGGAAAAGCAAGTGGCCAGTATCATTTTTCGAGTTTTATGTACGAGTTCGCAAAATAATACTGGCCACTTGGACACCTGCTCATTCTTTATGTTATTTAAAAATAACAGCACGTTGACAAAGGATTTGCATATACTTTTTCTGCCCGCTCAAGCACGTTAACAATGAATTTTCATACACTTTTGCCGCCCGCATATTTGTATGACAGTAATGACGTATTTTCTGCATCGTTTTCAACAAAAAAAGAAGGTACTTTCCGAGCAGGTGTAGTATAAATACTTTTTTGTTTTTTGTTGTTTTTTTTTATCTGTCTAGACTAGCTAAGGATAACGACGTGGATATTATAGTTGTTCAAGATTTCCAGGTGAAACGATAATCCAAAAGGCCGACACGTCCTACTACGAGCATGAGAAGTACAAGTCCGGAGTGCTAACAATAGGCTGCGTCGGTCAGCCCAACGTCGGCAAGTCTTCCCTGCTGAATGCCATCATGGGCAAGAAACTGGTGTCCGTGTCCAAGTCTCCGGGGCACACCAAGCATTTTCAAACGATATTCCTGACGCCGCAGGTGTGAACTTTACGAAAATTATTTATATGCAGAACGTTCTAAAACTAGAAAATGTCCTGTTCTTGAAATGTCCCCTTCTCGAAACATGCCATTCTCAAATTAATGATATTAGCAGTGGCGTATTTACTCAAGGAGGATCCGGCTGGGATGGGCTGCGTTTGGAAAATTACGTCAGGTTTTCTCCTCGGCCATTCCTCAGTGTTTAAATTCAAATTCAAATAGTTTATTTTGCAAAGTAGGTGTACAAGGTGACTTTTTGATCATCGTCCAAATTCATACTGGTGGCTTGGTAAGTGATCAGTATCATGGATCAATAACAATTTTGGTGAAATTCGTAAAATGAAATTTCGACTCCCCATAGTGATTCACTCGGTACTGGAACTGAATTTCTATGGGAAGCCGAAATTTTATTCAACGAATTTCTCAAAAATTGTTACTGATCCAAGATACTGATCACTTATCAAGCCTCCAGTATGAATTTGGACGATGATCAAAAAGTCACCTTGTATAAAATACACGTTTCACAAGTAAAAATTTAATCTTATAAAAAAATATATGTAATAAAATAATAAATGTACATGAACTAGATTAAAGGTTTATTTAATTTATGTAGCAATAAATATACGATTAAAATTATAGATAAAATATATATTATACAAGGTGAAATTCAATCAACCGCCCAAACCCACACCGGAAACCCGGCCAGGGACCAGGAACAAGGTTCAATGATCACCAACCGAGCCCCCAGCACGAATCTAGGCGTCCGACCAAATCCCATCCTATATACTACATACTAATAAGGTTACATATATAAATACATGCCTACCTCCGCCCATTCGATTAGTCTTGCTAAGAAGAACGGGCAAGAAACTTAGCAAGATCATGTCTTTTTTTTAAACATAAAATTTATACTTACTATACAATATATGACTTATATCTACTTTAACCAAGGGTTAAGAAAATACAAGACAAAAGAAAAAAGTCTTCAACCAGTGCGTTCTGCCGGTCATGACTTACGGTGCCGATTCACCGATTTAAGGTCGCTCAGCGAGCTATGGAGCGGGCTATGCTCGGGAGTTTCTTTGATGAATAATATCGGAAATGAGGTGATTCGTCAAAGAACCAAAGTCATCGACATAGCCTCTAAGATAAGCAAGCTGAAGTGGCAGTGGGCTGGCCACATCAGCCGAAGAACTGACAACCGATGGGGGAGAAAGGTTCTCGAGTGGAGACCACGAACCGGCAGACGCAGTGTAGAATGCCCGCCAGCTCGCTGGACTGACGATCTAAAAAAGAGTGCCGGTAGTGGCTGGATGAGGATGGCCGAGGATAGAAAAATGTGGCGTGCCCTTGGAGAGGTCTATGTCCAGCAGTGGACCGATATTGGCTGATGGATTGGATTGGTTTACCTTAGGGCGAAAAGAGCCATGGCCCGGGGCGGCAGGCTGCGAGAGGCGGCGCAAGCTGCACCATGCGCTCAGCTTTAGGCACCTTTTAATTTATATTGCTTGATGACTTTATACTTTTATTTAAAAAAAATTGACCATCGAAAAACATAATTAAATATTGAATAAATTGGCATAGATTAATAGTAGTTTATGCTACAAGGGCGCAAAGAAATAAAATACGAGGACGATTTAAAACACGAGCGTAGCGAGTGTTTTAAACGTAACAGAGTAATTTATTGCTCTTACGCCCGTGTCTCATACTACGTTTTTCAATGCATAGTGTGAGGAAATAAAACAAATATAATTTTGTGAACTTTAAATTATAATTGGCTCAAAAAGACTGTATCCAGAGCCGTTAAACAGTGGAAAAAAAAGTATGACATTTATGGTACACAGGAAAGGCTGCAGGTTAGCCAACCATTGTAAATAAATAAAAAATAAGAAACCCCTAGGGCAAAATAATCGACTTTCTGTTCGGTTTTGATGCATAAAAAGTGGGCCTTTACGAGCACATGCATTGAAAATTATGTTAAGGTGTGTTAATTCGAAAACCATTTCGAGATTTAGGTTTAATAAGCCGTATCTTCGTAGTTTTCATAGTACATACCATGGTGGTTTATAGTGGTCTGAAGTTAGCTGCACAATCACGTTTGACAGCCAATTTTTCCCCACGATTTTTGACGTTTGTTGAGGGTCGTGACCGAATCGTGGTTTAATGGAAAATAGTACTTTATTGTGATCTGATGACCGCACCCTTTGACAGGAATCAACAAAATGACGTTTTAGTGTTGCCAGTAGAATAAATTAGTTATATTGGTTTCCCGCTATTGCATATTCGGCGAGATTTTTTATTTTCCTGCCGGCATAGCACAGTGTTTAATTGCGCGCGATGCGACTTGGTTGAATCACAAGTGCGAGGAGCTTGACACGATGTTTTTGCGATTAAATAGTACGTCACGCTCCTTGCACTTGTGATTCAACTAGTGGCGTCGCGCGCGATTAAACACTATCTACGCCGCCTGGTCAGGCTTTACGTTACATAACTTACAAACTTTTTGGTGGGCTTTTTTTTAGGTTCGACTGTGTGATTGCCCCGGCCTGGTGTTTCCGTCGACGGTACCACGCTCTATACAAATATTGATGGGCTCCTATCCAATTGCGCAACTTAGAGAGCCATACACCACTATCAGGTAACTTTGCACATTTACGTAACTTTAAACATTTTATCCATTCATCAGCCTGTCTTCATCCACTGCTGGAAATACAACGGCGGATCCAGGGGGGGATCACTACCCCCCCTGGGCCCAGTTCAACCTTCTTTTTCTATACAGACACGCTAAATTTACCTGAAATTGCACAAAATTTGATCATATATTTGGACTTCTTCGGAGCCTGTGACCCCCCCTGGCTTGTGGACATAGCTAGGGCTTTCCAAGATTTCGCCACCGTTGGCGATCCTACTGTAAAAATGCCCATACTCACACATGCTGGGCAGGCGGGTTGGTGAGCGCGGTGCCGAAACACTCGCACAAGTGACGCCGCTGCCTGTCACCAGTCTGTTTTTTATAAGGGCCGGCAATTGTGGATGGATATGTCCTACAAACCGCCGCCATTGCTATGTATGCTTCATTAGTTGCTTAGCTGCGACTCTGTCCGCCTTATTTTACGTCAATGCAGTATAATTAACACCTATGTGAAGCATAGACCTTCTGATCATGCCAAAAAGACACCTTTTCGAAGAAATATGAAATATTTCTATGGCTAGAAATAGCTAGCATACGCTAGAGATACAGCGTTTATCAATACTACTTGCGCCCAAGAGAGCAAGTTTGATGGAAATACACTTTATCGACGGCGCGTGCTAGACCCCCAGGACCAAGACAAACCAAACACGGTTTCATGGTACTGAAAAACCTGTAAAAATATTGTTCTTGTAACTGGAAATAAGTAAATGAAATAATGAAAAAATAGGTTTAAAAATACCGCAGTTTACAACCAGTGTGTCCTTCCAATGATGACGTACGGCGCTGAGACGTGGTCTCTTACCAAAGGCTCGATCCGTCGATTTAAGGTCGCTCAACGAGCTATGGAGCGGGCTATGCTTGGGATATCTCTGATGGATAAAATCCGAAACAAAGATATCCGTCAGAGATCGAAGGTGACCGACATAGCCTGCCGAATTAGTAAGTTGAAGTGGCAGTGAACTGGCCATATTTGTCGCCGACGTGATAACCGTTGGGGCCGTAAGGCATTGGAATGGAGACCACGTACAGCAAAGCGCAGCGTAGGCTGCCCTCGTGCCCGCTGGACTGACGATCAGAAGTACGTTGCGGGTGGTGGCTGGATGAGGATGACTGAGGACCGCCAAGAGTGGCGTAATATGGGGGAGGCCTATGTCCAGCAGTGGACGAATACGGGCTGATGGATGAAGGTTTAAAAAATATCTCAGGCGTGTAATTTTTTAAATCATTTCCGTAAAATCAAATTTTATAAGCGGAAAAATGTTATTTATTACAATACTTCAATTGACTTTTCAAATTCCTGCAGGTATCTCGCTGAAAGGCTGGACCTTCCGACGTTGCTGCGGATGGAGCATCCAGAAAAAGACTTGGAGTGGTCGCCGCGGGACATCTGCGACGGCTGGGCCAAGAAACGTGGCTTTATTACTGCTAAAGCTGCCAGGTACGCATTTATAGAGTTCAGTGCTACAAGGATCTTTTTACGCGTGGATGACAATGATTCAAATTGTGTGATACAATTATATAAAATTGTAAATAAATAAAACTCTATATGTATTTTTTTTTGTCTGACTGTACATTTGGGGATCACTCACACAAACGCAATTATTAGGTCTCGCCTTCTTACTTGTAAGTGGTTTCGAAGCTGAAGTCACACAAAATTATTTGAACAAATGCTGTGTGACGAATTCTCTTGTATGAAGTTGAGTAGGTGAAAAAAATTATTTTTGGTGCTGCCAGCTAAAGTCTATCACCGCGTTCCGCATGACGCTAATAGTGCCAACACTACCATCAAACTTCTCACGCCCATCAAGTCGTTCCGAATGGACAATGACGTCCTTCACTGCTTAAACTTATGATCCATTCGGAACGCGACATGGACGTTGACATTTGAAAGTGACAGAATTTGTAGGAATTTGTTTCAGGTTACGTGAATACAAAGGGTATACTACTTTACTAGGTCCAAGAAATGATTTCCTCTAACTTCATTCTTTGAATCATGGTTTAATAATAATATCTGATGCTCCGAGTAAATTATTGTTAAACTGCCGCCAGCCGGCTGTCACTTTTCATAAATCGCTCACAGTGCAAACGCTCTAAAGCATGGACGATGATAGCACAACATGGCGTCGTTCATGGTGTCATCTATGACGTCATAGCGGACATTGTAGGGCTATCGTTATCGCGCTAACACTGACTCGGAATGGCCGTTGACGCGATAAAATCGATTATGTCGTCATTCGGAACGCGGTGTATTACTAGGGCAGCTGGAAAATCGGTCAATGACCTTTGCGCGTGTTGTTCTGGACCCCGTACCACGAAACGCAGTAATTTGCGCCAAGCGATAAACATTGTATGGCGAGATTGACGCGTACAGTTTTTCTACTTGCCCTAAAAACAGACTTCAATTGAAAAACTAAATCCGATCCTATTTTTCAGATAATGAGTCTTTAGTAGAGGACCACGCTACGCTTAGGGCGTTTCCACACGAGCCACGACACGACACGATTCAAGAAACACACGACTTGTCGTTTGAACGTTTTCTCACGAGCGGCGATTTCAGCAGCAACACAGTAGTCGTTTTGGTAGTTCATCACATCAAAACAAACAACCAAACTGAACTGTCGTGTCGTGCGGTCTGTCGCGCCGTGGGCAAGTTCCTACAGGTTCTGGACAGCGGCTATATCGTCACCGCAAAAAATAACGTAACAACATAGCAGCACAAAATAACCACTTACAGGATGTTTACTCCGCATAACTAGCGAAAACAGGCGCACGCACACATAGACGCGTACGTACGACGATCTCGAAGATACTCAGGTGAATGCCAATACGAAATTCTGCCGAGATCATCATACGTACGCGTCTATGCACGTGTGCGTATGTTTTCGCTCCGTCGTCGAGTCGGCCTTCTGGTAGTATCTATTTTGTGATAGCAGCATCAAACGACATAGCGAATAGGTGAGATGACAGGGTAAACAAAATATTATTCTATTTAGTCCGTCATTTAGATTATCAAAAAATATTGGATACGTATTTTTTCTTTTGTCAATCAAACAAGAAATGACAGAGATAAAGCGCGTCAAAGTTTGGGAGTGGGGGCTGGTGACGTCACGCCTAGGTAAAAAGTGTACTTAGGCGTGACGTCACGCGGAACTTTAGCGGGCTATATCTTCATCATTGTTTGTTTAATTGACAAAAAAAAAAAACGTGTCCAATATTTTTTGATAATCTAACTGACGGACTAATCAGAATTTTTTAGTCATCATGCCTATTGTTGTTTGTAAAACGTGTGTCGTGCTATGCGGTGTCGTTAGGTGATTAAACGGTTCATAGAAATGTATGGCGGCCGGAGTTGTCACAGCATTTTGTCGTGTCGTGTCGTCGCTCGTGGGGAAACGCCCTTACCGTACTATGTGTGCTTATATCACGTTCCAAATTATTATTATTATTATTTATTTAATTAAAATATATAACATTACAGCATGATACTAACACGTTATACATTTCACACAATATTTATATACATTTCACAAAAGAAAACAATTATACAGTAAATTAAACAAACAAATAATTAAACAAAATTAAACTCACAGAACTCCTGACATCTATTACTCACACTCGTAAACCTGTCAGCAAACAAATCACATTCTGGTTCTAACGACAACTGTGCGTTTAGGGAGGATAGTGTGCGCACTAAATCACCATGCGGTGCATTTATCTATACATTATAGGCGATTCTGAAGGCTTTAATTTTAGTTTTAGTGCTGTCAAAACGAAATTTTCTTCATCGCAAAATAGTCCTTAGGTTTAAGGAACAGGGGATCTAAAAAGGCCGACTTGGGTGAATTATAAAATGATTTGAAAGTAGGATAGAGTCAGAGCTTTTTCACGCGTGCAAAAGAGGCTGCATTAGAACAGAATCATAACATGATTCATCCAAAGCGGCCTTTTTAGGGGACCAGAAGTTAAATTACTTTGGAAAATTTTAAGTTTTGACAGCACTATAACTAAAATTCAAGTCTTCAGAATCGGCTTTATTGTATACGATACTATTTTATTTATTTCCCCAGGCTGGATACATACAGGGCGGCAAACAGTCTCCTGCGCATGGCGCTCGACGGCAGAATATGTCTGTGGCTGCGTCCGCCGGGGTACACCAACAACAAAGGTACGTCGAATGAAAACAATCCTTGCGTTTATCATATTTTATTATAATTAAATTTTATTAACCTTGAAATTTTGAATAACCTTAAAATACATAACAACGTTATTTTTAGATAAATTTGCATGCAATAACGGTATTATATCGGTATTAGTACAAATTATAGCATTATTGTCAACAAAACGAATCAATCAAAATGGTATGAAACATTGGTATTTCTTTATAACGCTCTAGTACGAACAGCTGTTCGAAAAATGAAACCATTTCCTGTGTGTAGTGTGCGTGACCGCGGTGTATTTATTGATGGTCGCACGCATACATGCGCGTGAATAATGTTGCCCGCTTAAAATGCATTTAGTGAAGTAGTGAAATTCTTTACATTTATTAAACTTAGTAAGTAAGAAGAAACTAAATTTGACTAACTAATGTAACAGATGCACAATAAAACAATAGATTTTGGCAAAACGAACAGGAAGCGTGCTCCTGACGCTGCGTATACCAGCGGACTAACTTCAATCAAAAGTTGCCCCCCCCCCGCGCCTTATTCGTGCCACCTCACCCCGCTAGCTATTACAGTTATGCCCGACGCAAGCCCCCTGCCATTTATTTAGGAAAAAGAAATGTTTATATAGATATATTTATATATAAGTAATCGCGTCGTCTAGACCTAATTTAAACAACTTATTTTTATAATCTAGTTTCTTGAAATTAAATTAAATGATGGTGTAAAATTAGTAATCCAGTAACTATCACTGGATATCTATAACGGCTGAAGCCGCGCCGCCCCGGACGGTCCTCCAAACGCGGAAAGACAAGTTTTTAGTTCTTTCAGACGAATGTAGATGGCGTTACGTGTCGTTTACATTACGATATAACTCGCTTGCGAGCTGCCCGTCAAATACTCAAGTGAACTTGTTCCTACACGCTGAAATCGTTACCAAAGTAGGGCCACTGAGTGATGGCACTTATGAGAGCCACATATGAGGTACATTTCAAATTTCGGTTAAAAATAAAAATGAAGTAGAGAGTACCGGATATGATAGTATCTGGGTCGATCGCGATTGATCGAATCACTTTGACTCGATAACAACATGTTCGCGAGTGATCGAATCGTCTATCTCAAAAAGATACGATCGTTATTGACCCACTGCCACCCACCCGCCGCGCTGCGTACCGTGCGTAAAAGCGAGAGATAATCGCTCGCAAAACTAATTAGACTTTATTAACTAAATAAGACGTTACTCTAATAATGAGTTTGCTAAATTAGCAATACTCAATGAGAACAGTGTTTTCAACTTTGTTGAATTTCCACTAAAGCTCGTGGTTTAGAAACCCCTTCTTTATTCTTCTCATATTTTGACGTTTGAGTCATGTGACCGACCTGCGGTTGATCGATCGAAAGATCGAATCATTTCGATCCAATCGCCTAACCAATGGGTCACGATCTACCCGGGTCGCTAGAAATGATCGATCGACATAGGTCTACATAGAGATAGGATATGATAGTAGAGACCACCGGATATGCATCCTAGAGTACGCCTTGGATTAGTAGAGAGACGGGTAATATTCATCTATGGGTTATGACGATATGATTAGTAGAGACACGGGTAATATTCATCTATGGGTTATGACGATATGATTAGTAGAGAGACGGGTAATATTCATCTATGGGTTATGACGATATGATTAGTAGAGACACGGGTAATATTCATCTATGGGTTATGACGATATGATTAGTAGAGAGACGGGTAATATTCATCTATGGGTTATGACGATATGATTAGTAGAGACACGGGTAATATTCATCTATGGGTTATGACGATATGATTAGTAGAGAGACGAGTAATATTCATCTATGGGTTATGACGATATGATTAGTAGAGAGACGGGTAATATTCATCTCTGGGTTATGACGATATGATTAGTAGAGAGACGGGTAATATTCATCTATGGGTTATGACGATATGATTAGTAGAGAGACGGGTAATATTCATCTATGGGTTATGACGATATGATTAGTAGAGAGACGGGTAATATTCATCTATGGGTTATGACGATATGATTAGTAGAGAGACGGGTAATATTCATCTATGGGTTATGACGATATGATTAGTAGAGAGACGGGTAATATTCATCTATGGGTTATGACGATATGATTAGTAGAGACACGGGTAATATTCATCTATGGGTTATGACGATATGATTAGTAGAGACACGGGTAATATTCATCTATGGGTTATGACGATATGATTTTTGGTAAATTAAAAATGTTTTTACAGAAAAATGGGAGTCCTGTGACGAAATAAAGTACGTGAAATGGGTGCAAGCCCTGACAAGCGACATCGAGGAGAAACCTGTCGTGTCAGACTCGGAGCTGTCAGACGATGACAGAGACAAGGATGACAGTTCGAGTGATGGCGGCGACGATGATGATAGCGATGACCAAGTAGTCACCACGGCGATGGCGAACAAATTCGCTGCTTTAGGCGGCGATGATTAATTAGATAAATTAAGTTCTGCTTTTTTTATACAAGGTGACTTTTAATTATTATTAGAATGCATTACAAACTAGAAATCAATCAGAAACAAATTTAAAAGCACAAGTATTTTTTTCAATTCCTCAGGTCAGAATTTGAACCTGCAACCTCCTGCTTACATGACCGGCTGGCCCAAGGATTTTTTTCAAAAATATTTGAGCTTTTAAATTTGTTTTTGATTGATTTCTAGTTTGTAATGCATTTTATTAATAATTTAGAGTATTCAAAGCGATGGATTTCGCAATGATAACATGTAATCCAAGGTGACTTTTGTTTGATGTTAAGATGATGTTGCGGAAGCCGAAAACTGGCGATAGTACTCGTCCATTAGAACAAATTTATTTATGGAAACAACCCTCAAATCACGAAAAAAATATCAGTTGCTTCATATAAAAGTTACATACCTACTCGACCAAAAATGTATGAAACAACTGATATTCTTTTTCACGATTTTTTTTTGTATTTGTCTGTCCTGTTTCAGGTACTTTAAAAGTAACATTCTTAGCATTTGCTTATCTTTAATGATACATTATACAATACATACCGTGATGGCTTTACTTCGTCTGACAGAATCTTAAATTGATCTATGGCGAAATGGCGCTCTGAAAAGAAACCGTAGTCATTTAAAAAAAAAAAATCTAATGGACGAGTACTACCTCCAGTTTTCAGCTTCCGCAATATCATCTTAACATTCTGTATAGCAAAATTGATACTGGAGACACGATCAGGACCAAGGTTCAATAAAAGTTTCGGCGAAAAACGAAAAAAAAAAAATGTTTGTGCCTTGCGTTTTTCACTAAAAGGGTTATTGTACCAAGTACCTAGTCTTCAGTATGAATTTGGGTATATAAACAAAAGACACATTATGTATGATATTTTTTTACAAGCCGAATAAAGGTGAGACCGCACTAAAAAGGAATGAACTGCATCGAAGCGACGCGGCACGGCGCAACAAAATATAGTTTATTATGAATTTTTATTAAGAGGCTATGCGAATTTTATTTTTGTCACTGTCACTCCAAGCGAAAAATCGCGCAGTGCGAGAGGGGCGGATTCAGGGCGAAAGCGAAAAATGTTAGTTTTATAATTTTTATAAAAAAAACTAAAATAGCCAGCAAATTTTCAAATATGAAATCTCTAGATATTGTTGAAACACACCTAATAAAATATATTCGAGTTCTGTATACGGTTCCTATTCGTCAAACGAGGAGAAAAAGTGTGTTGGAAGACCTCATTTCAACAATTATTTCTATCGAGGAAAATTTATCCAAACATGTTTTCCAATTTCAAATCCCTAGATTATATAGTCAAGATGCATATACCAGAAACCGATCATAATTTTCCGTGTATTTTATGAAATACACAGAAAAGAAACACCCGTATTTTTTTCGCATATCGCCTTAAGGGGCTCCACAATGCTAAACATCAGTTTTTTATTGGATTCAGTTCCGTCAATGTAGATCGTAAAAAATTGAAAAAATATGGCGTGTTTTTTGACTGAAGACAATTATTAATTACACTTTATAAATAAATACTTTCAATCTTCTATTACTTACATTACTTTAAAAAAAAACATGAATTTAACGAAAAAAGCGATTCAGAATCCATGTTTCAAAACCGATTGAAACGAAACCAACACACGCAGATACTAACTAGAAAAAAACATCTTTATTACATAAAGAAATTATAGTTAATGTCCTAATGGAGCCGCGATTTCAAAATAACTGAAGTTTTGCGTGCGCGGCACCTGATTAGAGCAAGATAGAGAGTTAAAAAACAAACGCGTTAGAAAGAAGAAGAAGAAGAAAGAAAACATTTATTCGCAGAAAAAAAACAACATTACATTTATGATTTTTTCCGCCAAACTTTAAAAAAGTTTATTGGCAGATGTTACTCTCTTAACTTAACTACTAGCCGACTAATACTACAAAAGAAAAATTACTTATAATTAAAGTTAAACAGATTTTCAATTTTTTTATTTTATTTTAGTTGTGTAGTCATCCAAAAGATGACTATAAACATATTTTTTATAAGTACGCTTAGTTACATTTTTTTCCTTGCTTCTTATTGTTACAGGCATTTCATTCAAAATATTGGGTAATAAAAATTTTCTTGTACGCTCACCATAATAATTATTTATTTTTGGGGTACAAAGCCTTTTGTTTGTGATATTTCTAGTTATAATTTTATGTGATATGGGTGTTTTAAATTGATTACAATTGAAGTTTTCCAAAATGATTACTAATTTTACTTTCTCCTGAACAGGCAATATTTTACAAATTCCAAACAATTTCTCATATTCTTTTTTACAGCTATTTTTAGTATTTTTATCAACAAGGGTTTTCATTATTCTCATTTGTAAAATTTTGATTTGATCTAGATATGACCGGAAGGTGCATCCATAACTGCTTAGTCCGTAAGATATAATTGCATCAACAAGTGCGTAATACACTGTATAAAGTGTAGCCCTGTTTACGAATCTACTAAGATGATAAAATTTTGCAAGAATCGCTCTAAGTTTGTTACAAACATTGTTCACATGTGTTTTCCAAGACATATTTTGATCCACAGTAAGTCCAAGGTATTTATATTTATTTACGAATTCTATCTCACTGCAGTTACAGATCCGCCCTCTGTTGTGTAAACATTCATAACCGTGACCCACAATACGTACATTATAATTATTATCTGATTTTATGTATGGTGACCGAATATGCACGCATTTAGTTTTATTTAAGTTTATAATAATGCCATTGTCATGGGCCCATTTTACAATATTATCTAAATCAGCTTGTATGCAGGTTTCAATAAATTTTAATTCCTTATGTGCGTAGAACAAGCAGGGCAGGACTGAGTTTTAGCATTGTGCAGCCCCTTAACCATATCGCACAAAGTTAGAGCTGACGCCAGGCTCGACTGTGGAGGTACCACCATCTTACTCGCAAACCCCCCCCTCCCCGAAGATATTCGGGGGAGAGTAAGGGGACAACTCCCACACAAGCACAACTAGGTGGCCCACCATTCCTGGGACCGATTTAAGGCGGCATATCCATCCACAATAAGCGTTTTTCTCGTTGTTTTTTTTTTTCTTAGTTCTTAGCTTTCCTCCAGATGTCGCTGTCCATGTCACCATAGATAAAATATGTTTCGTAGCAATCAATTTTAAAAGTAGTTTTTAGTTTGTTTGGAATCCGTGCAAATTTTGTCTTTGATTCTGTTGCTAAAGTATACGACAGTGCCATCTAGGAATCTTTTTTAACACTAAATTTGACACAAGGAAAAACGCTCATTGCTCAGCGTGTGTGAGTATGGGCATTTCTTTCAGGAGGACCGCCAACAGTGGCTAAATCTTGGAAAGGTCTATATCCAGCAATGGATAGGCTGATGGATGGATGAATACCACACTAGCGGCAGGTAGCTGCAGCGGCCGCTATTGGCCAATCTACGTTGATCGCCCGCCTAATGCCAGGGCCACAACTTCAGGCTTCTGGCGGCGCTTCTTGCTGTGCTTCCAGGCGGTTTTTGCGACGGGCTTTGCCCTGCCACGACACCCGTCGGCGCCTTCCACCGCATCCGATGTATAGGTTCGCCCTGTGCGCTCGATCACTGTTTCAACCGCCCGCCTCGCCGCACACCGCCGTCGGAAAAGCGCAAGTCACTCGAAGCCGGACAAGACGTGCGAGCGGCGACCCATGGCCGGCTCTATACAACTTCATACATTTGTTCTCTCCACCGGCGCCGTCGCAAGAAGAACCGCTTGGCGCGCCTCTCGAAGCCTGAAGCTGTGGCCGAGGGGTTACACTGACAGTTGGATAGAACATGCAAATGTAATGCGTGCAAAAGACATGGCATGTTAGGCGGGTGTCACCCAACGATCAAACTGAACGCAGCCCATAATTAACAATACATATTTTGCCACGCCGCGCCGCTCTAGTGCGGCTAACCTTAAGGATTGGTTTATGATTTAAGAAAATCTTGCTAAAAGTTACTTGATAGTTTTTTTTTTTATTGCCTGTTTTTACTAACCTTAGAAGACTCCGAAATATCTAAAGGCTGAAAACTCTGTGCTAAGCAAAATTAGGTGGTACCTAACCTAAAGTAGCGCCACTGAGTGATGGCACTTATGACAGCTGCATTTAGTGATGAGGTACATTTCAAATTTCGGTTAAGAATAAAAATCAAGTTTGAGTTTACTCAACATTAGACACGTCATTCAACATAATGATACAAAAGCAAAATGTGCCAAAACCAGTGGCGTAGCTATCGGAGGGCTATCCGGTGAAGTGCCCCGGGGCCCCCAACAGATGTTTAAATATCTAAATCGAAAAAAGCATTTTACTATCATTTATTTTCGTTTAGTTTAACTTCGTCATTGTTTTGTTTTTAATTAAATATGATTGCGTAACTTGGCGACCTCAAACACGACCTATAAAAAATGAGAAAGTTTTTAAAAAAAAATCTTTGTTTCTATACGAATTCTATTGCACAATAAAGCAACCGAAACAAGTAGTACATCACTATCAACAATGAAGTATTACATTTTTTAATTCGCACTTGCTTATAAATAATTACGATACTTTGTAGGCATTTAAACGTCATAGGCGCCATCACTCAGTGGCTCTACTGTAAGTAGGCGTAACTTAGTTTGTTGTTATTGAAAATGAGTACTATACATGTAGTTTGTATCTATCCATCAGCCCGTATTCGTCCACTGCTGGGCATAGGCCTCCCCTGCCCCATATTACGCCACTCTTGGCGGTCCTCAGTCATCCTCATCCAGCCGCCACCCGCAACGTCCTTCAGATCGTCAGTCCAGCAGGCACGAGGGCGGCCTACGCTTCGCTTTGCTAGACGTGGTCTCCATTCCGATGCCTTACGGCCCCAACGGTTATCACGTCGGCGACAAATATGGCCAGTCCAGTGTAGTTTGTATTATACAAACTACATTTCTCAATTATTACAAGTAATAAACATTATATCCAGATACAGTTAAATATAACATTATTAGGATGCAATTTCTTATAATTGTATTGATTTGGTGTGACAGGACTAATCTTTTTGTAAGCGTCCTGTCTTTGTCTTTTCGATACAGAAAGAAAAAGACAGAACGCTTAAATTAAGTTACACCGAATCGACAAAAATATCCTGAATAAGAATCGCCTTGACACAAGAAAATTTAAAAGGGGTTATGCTACGCTTCAACCAATCATAGCCTACTTACTTAAGTATGCCTTAAGGGGCTTCAGTAAGCTAAATTAGCAGCTCGATGTGTGTCGATACAAATATTGATAGAAACAACATTGAAATAACTTTTATATCAGCGCGTATTGCAAAGTGGCTGTTACGACGATCGCTGCGTTGCCGGATAGCACAAAATGGAGAAAATAATACTTTTCTTTTATGACAAATTTAATATTTATAAGTTTTAACATCATTTTAGATAACATTTTAGATTTTTGTATTACTCATGTCTTAGTTTTAACCTGGTCTCTTTTTTAAAAAGTTAAAGCATTTATTAGTTTATTTGAAAGGTTTTTATTTACTTATTGTAGATTAAAGCTTTTTAGGGTTTTAAAACATCACAATTATGAATGTCATATATTTTTTTCGAAATTTTGTAATATTCTTAAAGAAAGTTTAAATCAATTCAAAAACATCTCTAAACACAGTTTAGCGTCTGAAGCCCCTCACCACGTAATTCTGATATTTGTAAAGGAGTTAAAGTTCTTGCAATTCATGAGCAAGATCGTAAGGTGTGTCGGGATCGTAACAGATGGAAATCTGTAGTTTCTGCCTACCCGTCTGGGAGACCGGTGTGAGTTTATGTGTGTATAACCATTTAGATTACTGATTTTTGGGCAGCATGATGCCTAAGGCCAAATGATTCTAATAAGACTACGCGCATTATTAACAAAAGATTCATCTAGTTAATTGTTAATTTTTTTTTAAACAATGTATTCTGAAGTTGCCGCTTGCAATTTAATTTAATTTTGAAATTTGATTAGTAAGCGATATTTATTGCAAAATAAATGATTATCTTTAAACAGAGTGTTTCATTTAATCATGTAAGCATCCTTCCTTTTTGTGCTGTGTCAATGTTGTCAATGTTGACCTTCTGATTGCTTTTCCGGAAAAAAGTTCTATGCACGCCACTGCCTAATGGATTTCGAAGTGATGTGGACATCCAATAAAATACAAATATTTAGAAACAAATGGTAATTTGCTTATTCTCTTTAAGTTTTGCAATGTTAGCAATAAACTTTACATAGCTACCTAGACATTAAAAATTTATCAACAAATCACAGCACGAAATAAAACAAAAATAGGTAATTTATGAGAAAGGCCTTAATATATTAAATTAAAGTTAAAGTATACACTAAACAAGTTGTTATTTCTTGTTTTTATTCTGTGGATTTCTGCCTGTGTTACCGCCTCCTCTAGCTAAAGGTGGCACTCTTCCTCGCCCTCCGAAGGCTCCTCTGTTCCCACCGCGACCTTGGCGCATATTCTGGCCACCTCCACGACCCTTGTTTACTTCATTACGACCTCTTGCTTTCACTTGCGTCTCCTCTTTAACCATATCTATAACCTCATCAGGAATTCGAAGGTATTTTATTGTGCTGCCCCGAATATAGCACTCCGGCATTCTCCAGAACTTATCGCCGTCTCTTGATGTGCAGATCACTTCTCTAAGGTTGATATTCATCCAGTTGTCGCAACTAACTAGATGCCCGTTGTATGTTTCGCCGTTTTTTAATTCAACCAACATGGGATGGTTTTGTGCCGTACGGAGTAAAGATAGAGGTAGCATCTTGGATTACAATGCTGTTTTATAGATTAACCAGGGCTAGATATCGGGAAATTTAGCTTATTCGTAGTATTTTTATTTACGAAAACGAAAAGCGTCGAATGTCGATACTGTCAAGTGTCAAAATGAAATTTTAGGTTAAATTTCTTTTTTAATTCAATTTTACCACTAAGTGGGAAGGCAAAAGGAGTTTAGCCCATACAGCCATTTCTGAGGTTTTATAAAAACACGAAAAGTCACAGCCTGCACTTTTATTCCATGGAACAACATAGGGTGTATTGGGGGAATTCCGAAGGATTTTTGGTCAAATGTCAGGAGGTTTATATTTTAGTCAATAATTCTAAAGTTGTACATTTTTGTTTCGAGCTTATGTTGTTTCTGTATAGTCGACTAAATGACCTCTCATTTTATATACATACATTTCTAAAATATGGTTGGGTTTCGTAAATACAAGTTTTTTAAAACATGGATAATTTATTTTTCACAGGGGGGAATTCCGAAGTATGTCGGGGTTATTCCGAATAACGTTCAAAAGTAATCTGTATTGAATGAGACTTAAGGAGCAAATGTCTTTTTTGTCATATTTTATTCCTCTCACAAAGATTCTCTTGATTTTCTTCTATGGAGTGAGTAATCTCATTTTGTCAATTTTTTACTTCGGAATTACCCCGCGAATAATCAGTGATTCTCAACATTTCAGTTACTAGTTTTTCTAACTGTGTAGTAAAGGGGTTTAAAATTAATATTTGAAGCAAAAAAAGTACCGTTTTATGAATTATTATTTAAAAAGGAAAAACTAAATGAAAACCAAGTTAATTATATTAAGTCTATCTATTGAAACTGCAGTTTTATATTTAGTCTTCCTACAAATATTCAGTGGGTCTTAAAATTATACCGTGTCCTTATTACTAAAGTGAGAACAAAAAATAGAAAACACGTTATATATTTAAGTATAAACTTTTTTTTATTTCTTCGGTTGCTTTATCGTAATCTTCAGGCGTGTAGGATTTTTTTCAATACCTATATATTTTCGCGGCATAATTATCCTGAAATATGTAAAAAAAATGTTTAGTATGGAAAAATTATTTTTAGAAACTAAATATGCGCTTTTTTAAGATAAGTCCTTTACTGACTGCATACAAATTTGAGATGAGTTTTAATAAAAAAAACTGGCCAAGTGCGTGTTGGACCACGCGCAATGTAGGGTTCCGTAGTTGCCCATCATTATATACCCACCTAGAAGGTTCATAAACTTATATTTACCTCCTGTTTTACACAACTAAAAATTTAATTTAAGTAATTTTGAACAGAATTAGTTCTAAATTTTCATTTTAGATTGGTCGACTATTACTCGTTAACTTGGAAAGCCTACTTAGCTGTGACAGTTTTTCTTTTAATAGGATTACAAGATGATACAACTTATTAAAAATTAATTAAGTGCGTCTCTAGGTACACTTTAAATATTAACGTTATTAATGTTTGAGAACCAGAGATCATTACTATGGAAAACAAAAATGGGATAAAACCGAATCGGAATTACCCTAGAGGGGAAATTACGAAAATAAAATTAAAACATAGCTAGCGCATTTTGGTCTACATTGCAATACGCTAAAAACGACAATCTATCGTAAAAACTAACAATAATTGAATTACCAAGTTTCCGAGATATGGAAATTGGGGTAAACCCGAAAAATGGCGCAAAAACGGGTGGTGTAGCAAAATGTCGTCTAGCACACGTCACAACCACGTGGTGACCACCGTCGACTGATGCGCGTGGAGTGAAAGAAATTGGCTTCTGAATGAATGTTGCCAGTGTATGAAATTCTCATGCGTTACGGAGAAATTTGTCACTTTCGGGATTTCCCCATTTTCGGAATTACCCCAATACACCTACTACACTGGTTACGGCGATTTTAATTCATAACATTCTATCGCTATTGTTGATCAAAACACCCAAAATGCAATCATTTTTTAATAAAACAAAAAAACGACGCCATCACATTTTCGCGCCTTTTTTCCAACCCTGTTAAATTCTAATAATATGGATATCAAATTGTATGTCTTAAAAATCTGATTATAAAAATATAATATAGTTTGGCTATATTGAATTGCATCTATTTCGAGAAATCCTTGAAAAACCATAAAAAAATGCATGTCCTCCCCTTTTCTCCAAAACTGGTGAACAGAAAAATGTGAAACAAGTCATGTTGTATGTGTTTATGTAAATATTACAGGAAAAATAAAGTGGTTGAGAAAATCGCGAAAAAATATTACATAATTAAATTTATCATCCACAATGCGGAACCCTAGGTACGCGAGTCTGACTCGCAGTTGGCCGGTTTTTGCATTTGTGTATGGAGAGTGAACGGCGCGTGTCACGTAGACCACGCGGCGTACACTTGTAAAATGTCACGTATGCAACACGATTTATAGCTCACATTTCAATGCGTACCTACTTTGAGATGGTCCAGTGCCGAGGCGTTACCCCTCGGCCACAGCTTCAGGCTTCTGGCGGCGCTTCTTGCTGCGCTTCCAGGCGGTTTTTGCGACGGGCTTTGCCCTGCCACGACACCCGTCGGCGCCTTGACCGCATCGGATGTATAGCGCGCTCGCCACTAGGTTCGTCCTGTGCGCTCGATCACTGGCGCGTCTACCCAACTCCCCACACATCGCCGTCGAGAGAGCGCAAGTCACTCAAAGCCGGACAAGACGCGCGAGCGGTGACCCATGGCCGGCTCTAAACAACTTCATACATTTGTTCTCTCCGCCGGCGCCGTCGCAAGAAGAACCGCTTGGCGCGCCTCTCGAAGCCTGAAGCTATGGCCGACCAGTTAAGCGTCTTCCAGACTGACGCGGTCTGCGGTCGCGGGCAATACAAATATTTTATCATTTATACCCGCGATTGCAGACAGCGGGTAAATGTGTTCTGTGACCGCAGCAGTGTAGGTGACGCTGCCCTTAATCACACACCGTACTGAGTAAAATAAAACAATGAATACAATCTGTTTTATCTTTTAATTTTTGATCGTGTTGACTTGTGAAAATTTATAGTCAGGCATTTTATGAATTCTCCGTATGTGGTTAACCATAGCTATTTTTTGGCCGAATGTTTGAGAACAGAATTCGCAGGAGTAGGGACGTTCGCCGGTATGCGTTCGTATGTGGTTATCCAAAGTTCGACGAGTCTGAAACAAAAGTCCTGTTACTTGTGCATTACACATGATGTTTGTGTTGCGTCGTGTCAGTTGTGTGGGTTCGTTCTATATTTATTAAATCTGCTTATTATGACACATCATGCCATACCCACATCCTTTTAAGTTATTTAGCGGATCAACATACAGAATCGTAGCCAAGGTGTCCGAAATCGTAAAAAAATCGTTTTGTACAATAAGGCGCTTTTCATGCTCTATTACAACGGAGGCAGTTGTAACAGTTGATTAACATGTTCCGTTTTGCACATCAACTGCCAGTGCTTAAAAACGGGAGTTTTTTTTTTGGATTTGTTAAGTTGGTACAAGTCAAATATGCACATCAAAGCAGTTCATGTGCGAAACGAAACAGACCCCGGATATTACGGCGCATGCGATGCCATTAACCCGTCCCATGTCCCCAAGGCCCAAACATCGAGTTAGCGAAATTATGTAATATCCAAAGACTTTCGCTACTAGAAAATCCTTGACACTACCTGAACAAAGTAGAATGTGGATCATTCACTATAAGAAGTTCTTTGGCTTAGTAGCAGGCTATTTTGTGTTTTGTGTCACAATTTTGTGTTTACAAACACAAACACAAAATTGTGACGGGTCTAACCACTAACCAGGGAACATTTTATGGTGAACGATGTGCCATAACCTGAAGTAACGCGACATTTGGATGAATGCAAGGCACAAACCGTCATCAAGCAAGTTGGCATGTGTGAATATAAAAAAGTGGGGCGACGACGAGGAAAGAAGAATGCGCCTGTAGACTTCAAACTATCAATATTTTATGACCCCAACCAAATCGTATCACTCGCAATAAGTTTAGTTTCATAATTTAGGCAAGAGCGTTACCTCAAAGCCTCTGCCGCAATGTTCGCAGACTTTGTTTTTGACCTTGGGTACTTTCTGGTGCATCCTTTCTTTGTGACACTTCAACGTCGGCTTTGATGGAAAATACTGAAAACGTATAGAGATCTGTTAAAGATATATTGCTAATAGAAATGTTCGCCAGTGTTCGTATTCTCGAAAACAGCCGAATCAAACTGTAAGAGCCTTACATTGCACTAGCAATTGGAAACTTTTTAGAGAGAAAATAGGAGTCAAGGTCATTTTAGAACATTGTGATTGAACATTTTGTGCCCGGAAATACGACCTTAGCCAAAGAGTGGGTCATCCTGGCTCAAGAGCAGTTTCACGCATTTTTTTTTTCTTTATCTTTAGCAATTTTTCAACTTTTTTTATTTCATCGCTTACACTTTAGTCATAAAACCTTCAGGTTTTAGGAGATTTTGGAATCAGCATGGATGAATTTGGGGGATCATGACCCTTTGACCGCCCCCCTGGCAGCGCTCACTTCTTACAACAAGGTCACGCCAAAGTTTTGGACCTCCAAACTTTTTGACTTTTAAGAGTTATAGAGACAGGGATACCTACCCAGAGAATAACGTTTCATGAGTAATAGAGACAAAGACACAAAAAGTCATTTATTTTAGCGTGCAGCTTTCAATGGAGGTTAGCACTACAGTCTGGTTGTAAAGTTCCTGACTGTAATTAATTTGATATAACGGATGACATTCCATTCGTCGGAAAAAAACTACCAGTACTAGGTATTGTTAATAAAGAACTTGTAATAAATATTCAATTTCACGGGTATCTCGTACAACAGATGAGTGTAAGACTAAATGTTTATTAGACAAATTTTATCCTGAACAATAATCCTAGCGATTCGTATAATAAAATACCGAGGGTTTATTTATTTTTTTCATTTTTAGTTGGTTCAGTTCCCGGTGAGACAAGCTAATTTTAGAAGACCTTTGAATGCAGTTTTGTTTCGTTAAAAAAATAAAGGAATGTTTCCTTTCAGTAAAATGCGCTAACTAAAGGATTTAAGGTAGTTCCTCTCGAGGGCCCTTAAATTTTTTCCATCCTGTATAGCTATGTCCCTTTCTTAAAAACGAATGAAATTTCGCACGACGATCACACGTTTTGAAACAGAACCCTACTTACAAGTTACAAGTCTTGTAAGTTACAACCGAAATATCACTGTCACTTACCTTACCGCATATTTGACAGTGGTGCTCGTACTGCTGTAGGTGAACAAACTTGTAATGATAATTTCTAGACAACGCTTTACGGTACTCCTTGCCACATTCAGAACACGGGTAGCTGGAAAACAGGTTCAAATTTTAACTACGGGGCCCTCCATATTTACGTCATTTGAAATTAAGGGAGCGGGGGTAACATCATGGGCATAGATGGCAATAATGGGGGCTCTTTCTTTCTATTTGTCAAACTATGAGAAGAAGTGTCGATGAGGACCTCTTTTTAATAATTATTTATATCGAGCAAAAGTTTTTCGATCGCGGTTTTGTACTACAGGAAACTAGAAAAAGGTTCCAAAAGTAATATACTAATTTTCAATGCAAGCGCTCGTAAAGACTTATTTTACCTATATGCATCAAAACTGTTCGTAAAATCAATGAGCGGTTTTCCAGACTGACCTTGATCAAGCAGTGCGATGTAAACATAGACGGCGTTACCCTGCTTTCAAGGGTCAAAAATCAAAGATTATTTTTTAATCTGTGGGCAGCAATATTTTGTGGGCTAAAAAATTTCAAGTCAAGTGTCAAATCCAACAACACCCTTCACAAAAATATTCTTATTTTATTGTGTATGTATGGTGTTGTTTTCTACTTGGTGTTTCATTCAACTTTCATCATGGTCAGCCTATTCGTTGTGGCTAATTGTAAAAATATAGGAATACAGTTTCCCTAAGAACTCACTATGGAAAGAACAATAGCTCTTAGCAATAAAACATGAATCTAGTGTTGCCAGAAACACATTTATTAACACTTTTAGTACAAGCTGCACCATCTATCGAGTCGTTCGGTACTACTTTTTCTTTTTTAATTTGACTTTGAAAACCCCTCATTATACTTTTGTATTTCTTTTTTATTTAATTACAGGAAGTTAACTAACCTGCAACCTTTCCTTGTGTAACTTATATTGGGTGTTAAGATGAAATTACGGAAGCCGGAAACTGACAAAAGTTGAACTCGTCTATACAAACAACTTTTACTATGGAGCCAGCTCTCAAATCACGAAATAGAAAATCAGCTCATGGACAGAAGCGGTTCGTGCAGTTTGATGCGGTGTTTGCATTTGTTATGTTGGTAATAAATAAATCGCCTTGATGCAGATAATGTGCGAATTAATTTTTACGCGCGTCATGCGCGTCACGCTCAATACGGAACGTACCGTTTTTTTCCCGTCAAGTTAGCAATTTGCGTGCACAGAAATAAAAAGAAAGCCCGGCTTAAATTTATATCTGAGATTTAGAGTATTTTTTGTTTGTTTCCTTGGAAAATCTAGAATTTATTTGTTAAATCATTGGGCTTAACATCGCCAGATATGCTTCCAGAATCTATAATTGCAAATAATAGACTCTTGCCGCCAAAATCAAGACATAAATACCTGAAGACTCATGAACAGTTTCTTTAGTGGAAAAAATAATAATAAAAATGCCACATCATTTTCGAAAAACTTTCTCTTGACATATTTCAGTGAACTGGCAAAGAAAATAAACCTTCTTCATTGTGGTATTCAATGTTGGAGAGCACCATCAAATATAAAAATGATAATAAAGAAATTACATTCATAATAATTATTTTTTCAATTATAGAATTAAATGAGACTTGAGGATAATTCATGATTTATATAAAAACGGCTCACCTCAATACGTGTTATGATCGGGAAAGCCGACCAGTTTCAGCAGATTTACTTACACTTACACTTACAGTGTGAGGCGTAACGTCGTCGCGTAAACGTCTTTACTCGCCCAGATGAAGGCAGTCTAAATCTGCTGAAACTGGTCGGCTTTCCCGATCATAACACGTATTGAGGTGAGCCGTTTTTATATAAATCATGAATTATTTTTTCTTTATGTGTCTTTTATTTACTTACACTATGCACTGAAAAACGTGGTGTGATACTCGTCGGTAAGGGCAATCACTTACTCGAAACGTTTGATCGTCCTCGTAAGTTATTGCCTCGTTGCCGCACTTGTAGCATAAACTACTATTATCAAACTAGTGGCTTCTTCGGATAAGCAGATAAACAACTTCAAAAAGTGTCGATTTCAGCGCAATAGTCTCTTATGAGGCGTCATTACGCCCAAACCTCCTTTATAAATGCTGTCACCACATTGTGGAGTGTCTATGGAATATTATTAAAATATTTTAGGCTGAGTCCATTAACATTATCTAGATCTATGTTTAAGTCGAACTAAAAACCGTGAAATTTATGTAATATCTTAACAACACAACCCTAAAATACGTAAACTCAACGGTTTTTCACCAAAAGTGTAGCCGAATGTGCTTTTAGATAAAATCAAAAAAATTATACGAGTCAAACATCGTAAATGTTATCTAGATTAATAATAACTAAAGATGTTTCAAAACATCCACAGTCTTGCTAAACGTTGTTTCTCCTGAAACAAGTTTTCAATTTTGCGCCGGCGCAGCGACGAAATCGGCACGATTGTATTGTCCTCGCATGTTTCATGGAGCGTGCACCTTATAGCGAAATGAAATAGAATGACATTTGGCCACGCCCACAACTGAGTTTGTTACGGACAATCGACCCTAAATACACGGTGTTAAAAAAACTGGACCAACCTTTTCACCCCGCTATGTATATTAGTAGACTTCAAATGGACTTGGAACTGGAATCTATTGAGGAACTGTTTATTACACTCCACACAGTATGTGTTCTCTGACGGTGTGCCTGTGTGCTTCAACTTCTTGTGTGTGAGGTAACTCTTCCTGGTACCACAGGCTTTGTTGCACAGCTCGCATTTTAAACTGCGGTGATTATATCTGAAAGACGATGTTTATGGTTAAGGGAGGCTATCACACGCAAACACAAAATTGTGACGGGTCTATTGTTTTTATGATATTTTATGCTAAGTCTAGTCTATTGACATTATCCAGATCTATGTCAAATAGGGACTAAAGATCGTGAAATTTGAATAATATCTTAAGGCGCTCTATGCTGCGAAAGTGCTGCCACTGTAGAAAAAAAAAATAACTTACTAGTATAATAAGTGAAAATCTACTCAAGTAAATGCGTACATATAGCAATAAACTATTTTTAAATAGCATGGTTTTCATAGACAACGTCTTAGATGAGCTAAAATTTTAACTTTTGCTAAAAACGCCAAATAGATCCAACAAGTTACTACTGCGCATTAAAGGTCAGCGGCCAAAAACCGTAGCGCGACTTTGTAACAGACCTTAGATGTTTGACGATTGCCTTCTTAGTGTGAAGAGTGACGTCGCAATTGTCGCATTTAAACGTCGTGTGCAAATTGCGATAGTGCCTCCAGAAAGATGAGCGATCCCTTTGAAACACAAATAGAATAATTATATTGATACAAAAATACACCAATGTTAAGCACAGTGTCATCTATCAGATAACTTTTTTAATTACCTACACCGCGTTCCGAATGACGACATAATTTATTTATTTATTTATTCAGAAAAATTTGTATAACATTAGAGAATTCTTTTGCGCTATACAAATTAAGAAACTTAAAAAATAATATTAAAAATAACATAACAAAAATTTAAATCGACAAGAAAAACATAACATTACATACATAACATAACATAACATACATAAACAAACATAACATTCATAATCGATTTTATCGCGTCAACAGCCATTCCGAGTCAGTGTTAGCGCGATAACGATAGCCCTACAATGTCCGCTATGACGTCATAGATGACATCATAACGACGCCATGTTGTGCTATCATCGTCCATGCTTTAGAGCATTTGCACTGTGGGCGATCTATGAAAAGTGACAGCCGGCTGGCGGCAATTTTAAAAATAATTTATTCGGAGCATAAGAGTTTATTATTAGACCATGATTCAAAGATTGAAATTAGAGGAAATGACTTCTTGGACCTAGTAAAGTAGTATACCCTTTGTATTCACGTAACGTAAAACAAATTCCTACAAATTCTGTCACTTTCATGTGTCAACGTCCATGTCGCGTTCAAATGCGTTCCGAATGGATCATAAGTTTAAGCAGTGATGGACGCCATTGTCCATTCGGAATGACTTGATGGGCGTGAGAAGTTTGATGTTAGTGTTGGCACTATTAGTGTCATGCGGAACGCGATGCTAGTAGTTACTTAACCTTTTTGTATCGAGCTTCATTTATAAGATTATAGATGGCGCTAGGAGTGTCGATGTTTGTTAAGTATAGTTTAATTAGCAATCGATCTTGTTGTCGTACCAAGCTCCAAGTAAACGCACGTATAGAAAGCGTTTTTTATTTCGGTCACACGATATACACTATCAACGAAAAGGTAACACTTGTATATTGTCGTTTAACTGACAATTTTTACAACCCACGGCCCACGGGACGTGATAAGGCGTACGCCTGATACATACTAGCTTTTTAAAGCATGGTTTCACAAGGATTTATCTTCACCATTCAGCAACTACTTTGCACATTACGTAAATTCCGAAGACCAAGGTTTCGAAACCGCGCGTCTCAAATTTACCAACGCCTTATAAATGTGAAATGAGTAATAATAATAATTTTGCAACCTTACTGGTTCTTTAAAAAAAAAACGGTAAGTAGACAACAAAAGAAGCAAAGCCGTATTTCTCAGAAGATCACTTTTCCGTTAGTATGCTTGACAGTTTTTATTCTTAATGTTTTGATTCTGGGCTACCAAGAATCAAATGCTCAAAGAAAAAGAAAGTAAAGTATGACGAAACCTGTGAGATCCATCCATCAGCCCGTATTCGTCCACTGCTGGACATAGGCCTCCCCCATATTACGCCACTTTTTATTGGAAATGTAATTCATATGAGGGTGGGTTGCCCATACTCACACAGGTTGGTGAGCGCGGTGCCGAAACCTTGTCACCAGGCTGTTTCGATCCGGCTATTATCGGTCCCAGGCATAGTGTGCCATCTAGTTTTTTGCCTGTGAGCTGTCCTCTTACTCTCCCTCAAATAACTTCAAGTGGGTCTCCAAGTAAGATGGTGGTACCTCCATAGTTGAGCCCGGCATCAGCTCTAGCATCTACCTAAGGGATTGCCCAAGATCGATAAATAGGGGACAAAATTCTTACCCAAATTTGCATCCGCATTCCAGACACTCAAACGTCTGTTTATGCATTTCATCTTGGTGCGAGAACAGAAGGTTCCTTCTGAGAAAGTGTTCGCCGCACAACAAACATTCCAACTTTAACATATGCTGGTTTTTTGTATGCATGTCTAGCATGGCTTGTGTCTCCCAAAATGTCTCGCAGATGTCACACTCATACGGGGTTTCCTGTAACAAATTGTATTCGTGCTAAAACTTCTTAAATTGAGAGAACTCTTTCTAAGCAGAATTTTATTGGTCTTAGATGGTTTGTTAAAAAGTTTCCTATGTAGCAAAAAAAAATCAATTTACACGTAATTGAAACTGCAAGAAAAGGCTAATACTTACATATTATTAATTAACTGCTATGTTATTTTATTGAAATACTTTACCATAAGTGCAGAAATAAAAAAAAAAACACATTTCCTTATTTATTTCGTAGACCCACTGTGAATTCTGTACGGGCAGGCCCAATTTTTTTTTTATTAGGGCTGTGTTGTCATTTTATTATTTTGGTGTTGATTCGGTGTAACACGACTTAATTTTTTGGACAGGACTAACTTTATTTTAAGCGTCCTGTCTTTGTCTTTTCGATCCAGAAACAAAAAGAAAGAATGCTTAAATTAAGTTTAGTCCTGTCAAATAAATAAGTTTAATGGTTCTTGAATCAAAACACTTGTACTTGTAGTTTCACTTTATTTGTGTTAACTCCCAACCGGTTTCGGATTTTATTCCATTTTCAAGGGAAGATCTTAATTAAAATATTTTACATGACTCCAGGCACTAGCTCCGAAACCGGTTGGGAGTTAACACAAATAAAGTGAAACTACAAGTACAAGTGTTTTAATTCAAGATGTGTTTCAAGTTTCACCAAGTGCCGACAATCGCAAGTATAAATTTTGTTAAGTTTAATCGTGTTACACCGAATCGGTCACATTGTGTGATTTTCTTCAAATACCAATACAGTTACATACTTTTGAGTACCTACTTAAGGTTAAACGTCAGTCGTTTAGGAAAAAATGCATAACTTAACTTTGTTTTTCGTGTTTACGAGTTAAAAATTGAAAAACATATTGGTATGTGGCAATTGACACCAATAGTTTAATATTAGTGAGGTTTATAAAGCTTGAGTTTGAAATTTAATATGCAAATGGTTACGGTATTTTCAGTTAGTTTTGAAAAGACCATAACTAATTGTGTATACAATTTCAAACTCTTGCTTTATAAACCTCACTTATACTGAACTGTTGGCGTCAATTGCTACAGACCAAAATACTTTATTATACAACGTGTAACAAAAAGGTGTAACCATATTTGAAGAGCTTATTCACTCAATGATATAGAACAACTTTGTATGGAGCCAACCCCGAAATCTCAAAAAAAAATCTACCCTTCTATACATTCCGGCCGAGCGGCATTGCATTTTTCTATGAAACAGTAATTTTTTTTTTCGAGTTACAGGGTTTGTTCCATAGTAAAAGTTGTTCTATATCATTGATTGAACAAGCTCTTCAAATATGGTTACACCTTTCTGTTACACCTTGTATACAAGGTGAATTTGTGAACATCGTCCAAATTCATGCTTAAGCCTTGGTAAGTGGCATCATGAACCAATAACGATTTTTGTAAAATTCATAAAATGAAATTTCGTCTCCCCATAGTGATTCACTCAGGACTGGGAGTGAATTACTATGAGAAGTCGAAATTTCATTATGCAAATTTCACAAAAATTGTTATCGATTCATGATGCTGATCACTTACCGAGCCTCTAGTATGAATTTGGACGATGATCAAAAAGTCACCTTGTATATCATTTTATATAATATATATATAATTTTTTATTTCTAAACAATAAAAACAAAGTTATGTTATGCACTTTGCGCTAAGCGACTGGCGTTTAACCTTAATATCCTTACCTTGGCTTCTACATGCTTATACATATGGACCATCAACAATTCTTCAGTCAAGAAATCTTGAACACATTTCTCACACTTGTATTGGGTTGCCATGAACTTTTTTGAATTCCTATATCTTTCTAAGAAACCATTCAGTTCGTTACGGTCCATTGGAAGTCTTTTAAACTTAGTCCTCAAGTTTCCAATATTGTATTCCACTTGCCGATATTTTACATTAGGCTTTTTAATTTGTTTACATCTTGCTGGTGTTCGTAAAAATTTTGGTGGTTCATAATTTTTGTCTTTGATACTCTTTCTCGCTACTTTTTTTTTTTTTTTAGGTTCAACCTCTGTATCATCTTCACTTTCTTTATTAGTAGAAGAATTATCTTTTATTCGTTCATCATCAGAACCGTGTTGGGGTTGTATATCTTCACTAATATTGGCTTGTTCTGGTAGATTAAAGCTAAGATCATCTACATTTTCTTTCTTTTCTGAATCTTCTGTCTCGACTTTGATTTCTGTACCTTGAGCCTTGTTACCTTGAGCTTTTATTTTAATTTGACTTTCAGTAACAACATTATCTAGTTCTTCTGCTGTGAAGAGGTAGTGCTGCATGTTTTCTACACATGAAACTTTCAAACCGGACAGTGATGGAACACACTTTTCTTCCTGAAAACAAAATAATGTTTTATTTTGGTAAACAATTTTTCTAAAGCTCTTTTATTCCAGATACTTTTTATATTGCCCTTCTTCAGTATGTCGCCAATTTTGTCAGCGTACGTCCTTCTAGGGCGGCCCGATCAAGCTCTACCTACGACTTGCGCACCATTAATTTGGTAAGCGTACGTCCTCTAGGGCGGCCCGATCAAGCTCTACTTACGACTTGCGCACCATTAATTTGGTCAGCGTACGTCCTTCTAGGGCGGCCCGATCAAGCTCTACCTACGACTTGCGCACCATTAATTTGGTCAGCGTACGTCCTCCTAGGGCGGCCCGATCAAGCTCTACCTACGACTTGCGCACCATTAATTTGGTCAGCGTACGTCCTTCTAGGGCGGCCCGATCAAGCTCTACCTACGACTTGCGCACCATTAATTTGGTCAGCGTACGTCCTCCTAGGGCGGCCCGATCAAGCTCTACCTACGACTTGCGCACCATTAATTTGGTCAGCGTACGTCCTTCTAGGGCGGCCCGATCAAGCTCTACCTACGACTTGCGCACCATTAATTTGGTCAGCGTACGTCCTCCTAGGGCGGCCCGATCAAGCTCTACCTACGACTTGCGCACCATTAATTTGGTCAGCGTACGTCCTTCTAGGGCGGCCCGATCAAGCTCTACCTACGACTTGCGCACCATTAATTTGGTCAGCGTACGTCCTTCTAGGGCGGCCCGATCAAGCTCTACCTACGACTTGCGCACCATTAATTTGGTCAGCGTACGTCCTCCTAGGGCGGCCCGATCAAGCTCTACCTACGACTTGCGCACCATTAATTTGGTCAGCGTACGTCCTTCTAGGGCGGCCCGATCAAGCTCTACCTACGACTTGCGCACCATTAATTTGGTCAGCGTACGTCCTTCTAGGGCGGCCCGATCAAGCTCTACCTACGACTTGCGCACCATTAATTTGGTCAGCGTACGTCCTTCTAGGGCGGCCCGATCAAGCTCTACCTACGACTTGCGCACCATTAATTTGGTAAGCGTACGTCCTCTAGGGCGGCCCGATCAAGCTCTACTTACGACTTGCGCACCATTAATTTGGTCAGCGTACGTCCTTCTAGGGCGGCCCGATCAAGCTCTACCTACGACTTGCGCACCATTAATTTGGTCAGCGTACGTCCTCCTAGGGCGGCCCGATCAAGCTCTACCTACGACTTGCGCACCATTAATTTGGTCAGCGTACGTCCTTCTAGGGCGGCCCGATCAAGCTCTACCTACGACTTGCGCACCATTAATTTGGTCAGCGTACGTCCTCCTAGGGCGGCCCGATCAAGCTCTACCTACGACTTGCGCACCATTAATTTGGTCAGCGTACGTCCTCTAGGGCGGCCCGATCAAGCTCTACCTACGACTTGCGCACCATTAATTTGGTCAGCGTACGTCCTTCTAGGGCGGCCCGATCAAGCTCTACCTACGACTTGCGCACCATTAATTTGGTCAGCGTACGTCCTCCTAGGGCGGCCCGATCAAGCTCTACCTACGACTTGCGCACCATTAATTTGGTCAGCGTACGTCCTCCTAGGGCGGCCCGATCAAGCTCTACCTACGACTTGCGCACCATTAATTTGGTCAGCGTACGTCCTCCTAGGGCGGCCCGATCAAGCTCTACCTACGACTTGCGCACCATTAATTTGGTAAGCGTACGTCCTCTAGGGCGGCCCGATCAAGCTCTACTTACGACTTGCGCACCATTAATTTGGTCAGCGTACGTCCTTCTAGGGCGGCCCGATCAAGCTCTACCTACGACTTGCGCACCATTAATTTGGTCAGCGTACGTCCTCCTAGGGCGGCCCGATCAAGCTCTACCTACGACTTGCGCACCATTAATTTGGTCAGCGTACGTCCTTCTAGGGCGGCCCGATCAAGCTCTACCTACGACTTGCGCACCATTAATTTGGTCAGCGTACGTCCTCCTAGGGCGGCCCGATCAAGCTCTACCTACGACTTGCGCACCATTAATTTGGTCAGCGTACGTCCTCTAGGGCGGCCCGATCAAGCTCTACCTACGACTTGCGCACCATTAATTTGGTCAGCGTACGTCCTTCTAGGGCGGCCCGATCAAGCTCTACCTACGACTTGCGCACCATTAATTTGGTCAGCGTACGTCCTCCTAGGGCGGCCCGATCAAGCTCTACCTACGACTTGCGCACCATTAATTTGGTCAGCGTACGTCCTTCTAGGGCGGCCCGATCAAGCTCTACCTACGACTTGCGCACCATTAATTTGGTCAGCGTACGTCCTCCTAGGGCGGCCCGATCAAGCTCTACCTACGACTTGCGCACCATTAATTTGGTCAGCGTACGTCCTCTAGGGCGGCCCGATCAAGCTCTACCTACGACTTGCGCACCATTAATTTGGTCAGCGTACGTCCTTCTAGGGCGGCCCGATCAAGCTCTACATACGACTTGCGCACCATTAATTTGGTCATGCGTACGTCCTCCTAGGGCGGCCCGATCAAGCTCTACCTACGACTTGCGCACCATTAATTTGGTCAGCGTACGTCCTCCTAGGGCGGCCCGATCAAGCTCTACCTACGACTTGCGCACCATTAATTTGGTCATGCGTACGTCCTCCTAGGGCGGCCCGATCAAGCTCTACCTACGACTTGCGCACCATTAATTTGGTCAGCGTACGTCCTCCTAGGGCGGCCCGATCAAGCTCTACCTACGACTTGCGCACCATTAATTGGGTCAGCGTACGTCCTCCTAGGGCGGCCCGATCAAGCTCTACCTACGACTTGCGCACCATTAATTGGGTCAGCGTACGTCCTCCTAGGGCGGCCCGATCAAGCTCTACCTACGACTTGCGCACCATTAATTGGGTCAGCGTACGTCCTCCTAGGGCGGCCCGATCAAGCTCTACCTACGACTTGCGCACCATTAATTTCTTTCGTCACTCAACTTTCATTAATTGAATGTCAAAAGTACCCGGAATAGAAGAGCTTGTATGACTAGATTCATGGATTTGGAAGAGGTGAAAGAGGTGTGTCAGGATTGTAGCAGATGGAAATCTGTGATCTCTGCCTACCCCTCTGGGAGACAGGCATGAGTATGTATTTTTTCTGAATTCATAAGAATGGGGATTTAAATTATAAACATTTTTCTTATGGAATCTTAAGCTCATTTCATGATTTCTTGGCATTCCAAGGCAAGTGCCCCATCAGCTGTTATGTTAAACAGAAAACCCTGAACTAGCAATTCTCCAAAATACCTACTACATGTAAGAAAACTTTCTAGTTAATTCACTGACCAATGTCAAGTAAAATAATTTGCCTGTCTGATATTGGTGAACCATCCCACAATATAAAAACTTAGACATGAACTTTCTATTATGTTTATGTTTCAAAATTTATATTTTAAAAATTGTTTTATTTAGTTATATTGAATCTGTCTTAGTTTTCTTAAGTTTAGAATTAGTGTTTTAATGAGTTTGTAATGTAAACCAATAAGTATGATACACATATTTATTAAATTTGTGATTTGAGGTTTAGAAACTATTAACAAGATTTTTTGTGGCTTAATGTACATTTTTGGGATATCAAAGACATGCAAAATTTAGGTCAAATAGCTTTAAAAAAAAACCCATCAACATCAAGTTTGAGAAAATCATTTATCAGGGGCCTTATTATCTAACTTCTACATCTATAACTATCACTTCCAAAGGTACCTATCATGATTGGCTATGACAAAAATCACACATAATTTCTAGTCAATCACTATACCTTTGAAAGATCTATCGTTTTAGTGATATTATGTAGCCAATTCTGAAGGCTTTAATTTTAGTTTTAGTACTGTCAAAAAAGTAATTTCCAAAGTAATTTAGCTTCTGTTCCTAACATTTAAAGACGATTTTGTAATCAAGAAAATTAAGTTTTGACAGCACTAAAACTAAAATTAAAGCCTTCAAAATCGGCTTTAATAACAATTAACATGATTAATCTGAGTAAGAGATAAACACTTTTTTGTAAATTGTACTTACCTGTTGTCTTTTTTGTCGGACTAAATGCAATGTGGACTGAGCTTGTAGAACCCTTTGTTGAAACTTGTAAACGTTCAGCAACATCTGGTGACACTCCCAGCATAGCCGCTGCTTGGGCTTAGATAAGTTCTGAAAAAATATCATGACATTCTATGGTCAAAACCTAAATGCTTGATGTCTTGAGGCAGAACTGAGATGCTACGAAGCAACACTTCACGAAACAATAAAATATAGTTTATACTTTATAAAATAAAATAATATATTAAAATAATATATTAAAATAATATAAAAAAATATATAAATTGTATCAAATTCCACTGAAGCCGACTATATGTCGAAATATATCTGGAAATGATTATTTTAATAAGTGTTTTTATATAAATATATAATATAAACTGAATAGTTTATGCTAGTGACTAGCTGATCATACAAACTATTTTTGTCGCTTCTATGCAGTGCAGTGCAGTTCCCCCTAGTGCGGTCTAACATTAAGTTGGTGACACTTGAAAAAGACTTGGAAAATTACTCTGCTCTCTTATCAACATTCTAGACCTGATTTTCTTCATGTGAGATATGTATGAATGCAAGGTTTGTCAGGACACTTTGCTAGAGTGTTGATAAGGCAAAATATTTTGCACTGAAGGATTTTTTCATACATAAGGATACATTCCGTGACAAGCCATACCCAACCTTCTGACCTAACATACCGGCTCTCTTCTGCACTGAAGTATTTTTGAAATTTTTTAAGTCTTTTCTCCCATAGTGCCCCCTTATTTTACACCCCAACCGGACACTTTTGACAGATACAGGGAGAATAGTCCAGCACTTACATTTCTTGCGGTTCTAGCGAGTCGGGAGTCATCGCCCAAGATCCTGCAGAGTAACCCGGTGTGAACTACCAGCGGCGACAAGCGTCGCTCTGAAGACAGACAACCTTGGCACACTTGTGTCTTGACAACTTTGCCAGTTTTACTCATAGTGTCTTCGTATTTTACACATTTATGATGATAACTGTGTTTGGTATTTGGTAGGTACTTGAAAATTAGCGAATAACGAATGAAATTACCTACGGTAGAGTAGGGCCACTGCCCCCGTTCATTATTCAACACTTTCGTCAGGTTCCAACACTGACAGCAGGATAGCGTATACAATTTTGAACGCGTGCGACAGACATGGCAATAGAACTCGTGTCGCGACCCCTAGTTTATGAACGCGCCTCTGAGTGATGGTACTTATGACAGCTGCATTTAGGGATGTGGTACATTTCAAATTTCGGTTAAAAATAAAAATCAAGTGTGAGTTTACCCAACATTAGACAAGTCATTCAATATTCAAAATAATAATAAAAAAGAAAAATGTACCAATTTTGCCCGGGACCAGATGATTTCATTATTGAATCATTACGATTCTGTCACTATCACTCCCTGTTAAAACATCATCTTCACTGCTGTCATCTCCCACTTGAATTAAAAGCTGATTTTCTAATATACTGTCTATTTTGACATATTTTTCAAAATCGTCCTTGATTAGTCTGTTTTTTTCACAACCTTATCCCAGTCATCTCTTGTAACATTTGCACAAGCAACGAGAGATGGCTGACACTTATAATAGCTGCGTTTATAGAGGAATTTCACTCGATAGAAATAATTATTGAAAAGAGGTCTAAATTTACACTTTTTACGATATTCTGACAAATTGGGATACCATACATACCTCAAAAATATTTTTTTAGATGGGTTTTAACTATACCCAAATTACTGGTTATGGAAATTTTCATAGCTATTTTAGTTAATTTTGTATTAATTTAAAACCGACTTTTTGTCAACTTTCCCCGATTCCGTCCCTCTCGCACTGCGGGTTTTTCCGCCCGGAGTAACGGGGACCTTTGCATGGACGATATATCACCTTAATCATTTGTGTACATTCGAATTGACACCATTGGAAGCAGTGTTGCCAACTTAGAGGATTTTCCACTAAAACTGGTGGTTTCGACCACCCTTTCAGTGGCTGGTGGATTTTTCTAGGGGTTTATTTGAATTCAATTTCAATTACTGAAAATGCGATAAAAAAACTTAGTCAACTCGGTCTCGGACTGCTTAGTGTGTCGTATCATTTTCACGAATTCATTCATGCGTAATTATGCTGAAACCACAACATACCTACGCAAAAATTTCGGGATTACGCAAAAATTTCGGGATTATTGGCTTCAGGACCCACATTTAAAATATTTGCTTCAAGTTATTGAAAGTACTACTGGCAAAGTACCGAAATGAACATTTTGTGGTACGATTTTAAGGAGTCACTACAGAGATTTAAAGACTCATTGGGTGTCAAAGAAGCAATCTACAAAATAAAAAGGTAAACGTAATTACTACTTGTACTTTTGTAGACACTAAAAATTTGTTTAATGGAAAATTAAGCGATTATGAGAGTAAGGCCTTTTTTATTAGTGGTTTTAGAAGTCGAATCTGGTGGAAAGCTAGTATAACTGTTGGCAACACTGATGGGAAGTTTATTTTAATTAATTAATTATTTGTTTTTTTTAGGCGTTTCCGATTTTAGTTGTTTAGGGACCATCGAAATAATAATTTCGATGTTTAGGGAACAATTATGTGGGTTCGAAGAGTTTATAATATTTTTTTTATTAGGAAAAATAACTTAACTGACAGGAGAATTAAAAAAATTGCAGTCATGCCCGAAATTGCTTTTATTGTCTGATTTCCATTGAACCGTAATTTCTGTTCATTTATTGGTTTTATCATGTACATTAACTAGAAAATGCTTTACATTCTCTGGTGTTTCAGGGTATTTTTCTACAATTTGTTAAATTATTTTAACAAATTATAGAAAAATTACGCTATGGAAGAGCGGAGTCTCCTACTACAGGTATTATTTTACTTAAAAGGAGGCTTCAACAACCTGTAAATACATATGATTGTGTTAATGAAATAAATATTTTTGTATTTTGTATATGTCAAAATGTTTTAGGGTAATCTGAAAAAACTATATTACCTACTTATTTCTTAAACAGTTGAAGATGGTAGAAAAGAAGCTAGGAAAACAGAAACAAAATGAAATCATACAATTGTGATTTTTCAAAGTCAGAGAATTTCTTAAGGGTTCATTCATTGGAGCACTTACTAAATTATGATATGTCCTAAAATATAAAAATGGAATCATTGAAAAATTATTTCTATAATCTGATTGTAAACGGTTTATATACAAAATGGAAGACCTAAAATTATAACAAGTATGACGAACAATTACTTATAATTAGAGATGGGTAACGAACAGGCCCCGTAGGATAATGTTTAATCGAGCGCGACACGACTTAGTTGAATCACAAGTGCGAGGAGCGTGACACGATGTTTTTGCGATTAAACAGTCACGCTCCTCGCACCTGTGATTCAACTAAGCCGCATCGCGCGCGATTAAACATTATGCTACTGGGCCAGGGGGCTATTCCGGAGCTGAAGCGAGATTTCTAGAACTCGAGCTAAAAATGTATGAAGTTCGACAGAAAAAAAAGGTTTTTACGACAGGCTGTTAATGGACACGTCTACTGTAGTGAAATATCAGTATATTTTAATAGTAACTTTTGGTATAAATCGTGTAAGATGACGTCACAAGACATGCCGTTAAGCTCACTTTGATTGCCAATAACTTCGTAATTTTTTGAGATATAGAAAAAAATATTTTACTCCTGTTTTTAGCTTTTTAAACGCAATTGATTTTCATAAAAATCGTCATGCAGGAGACAGGCTCTTTGCCGTCCAGGGTTATAGCCCAGTATTTAAGCCAATTCTGAAGGCGTTAATTTTAGTTCTAGTGCTATCAACACTTAAAATTTACCAAAATAATTGTTTAGGGACCATCAAAATAATAATTTCGATGTTTAGGGAACAATTATATGGGTTCGAAGTGTTTGTGATAAAGGTTTATAATTTCTAAATTTACAATTGCTTTATTTTTTGATTGGGAAAAATAAATTAACTGACTGGAGAATAAGAAAATTGCAGTCATGCCCGAAATTGCTTTTATTGTCTGATTTCCAATGAACCGTAATTCCGATTTTATAGGTAGCTTCTAATATTAACACTTACGGACTATTTTGCTTCGAAGAAAATTTAGTTTTGACAGAACTAAACTTAAAGCCTTCAGAATCGGCTTTTGACCCACTAATACTACACAACTAAGTAACTATAACCGTTCGATAATTTGGTTGTAGCCCAAAGTGGTCGTTCGTTACCCATATCTACTTAAAATATGAACAAAATTAGGTAAAATCGATATAAAATTGCTCATTCATTTAAATATATGACTGGTGCCAAAGTGGGCCGAAGTATACATCGAAAATATTTGTTTTCTTTATTATTTATTGTGCCTGTATAGCATTTATTAAAAAGAAAAAACAAGAAGTCATTTTATAACATGTCACACATAAAAAAATAAAATAAGATTTAATTTGAATATTATTCTTAACCTAAATCCCCTTGTTTCTGTTTTGAATATTACAATCTATATTTTGGTATCTTGATTTCGAACACAAGCACTTGTACTATTTGTTTCATAACATAATTATATTTGTTGCACACTTCCCAACCGGTTTCGGAAATCAATCCATCTTCAGGGGAGAATCTTTCATTTCTTTACAAAATATATATTATTTTAAATTCTTTTCTTTCTGCGTTTCTATACTGCAATGATATAATGTTAATTTATATCTCCTTGCGATGGATAAATCGCCAAGTGTTCAAACATAGAAATTTATTTCTGTCATAGTTTCGATATTATTTTAATATACGAGCAATAAAACGACAAACGTACAAAACATGTTGATATAGGTTCGTCGTTTTATTGCTCGTATATTAAAATAATATCTGTTCTGTATCCCCTGAAGATGATTTGATTTCCGAAACCGGTTGGGAAGTGTGCAACAAATATAATGATGTTATGAAGCAAATAGTATTGTTCAAAATTAAAGATGCTTTCTGTTTCATCAAGTGCCGACAATCGCAAGTATAAATCATATATTTTGGTACAGCGGAGACCACATCAAGCTATACACTCGTAGTACGACATTAGCCCCTACAGAGAAGAATATAATAAAATAAGTAAACCATGTATATAAGGTTAAATAAATATTAGTTGACAAAACTCAAAACATAGGTACCTAGTACTAGTCTATATGAACAACTGTTTGTATGGTATCTAAGCGAAATTCGTAACTTTTTTTCACTTCCTCCCATACAAATTGCCCCGATCAGCTGACTGGTCCAGTATAGAAAGGTGAAAACCAATTTTAACAATTTGCACAATCCTTATAGAAAAAGTTGTTCATATGGACATGTTCTACACATCGAGGGCATCAAGCTGAAAGGGCGTATCTACAAAAATATAAAAATATCGACTAGTTATTAAGTAAACATATTTCTTTTATCATAAATACGTCTTATCACGTCGTAGACTTAGGCATAATAATGCCTTTAACCAGTGGAGCAACCGTTACTATTTCAGTACAACATAGAGCTAATAAATATGGAGATTCACTCAAAAAAGTCGGGTAGATACGCCTTTTCAGTTTGATGCCCTCGATACGTTTCAAATTTCACCAACTAATTTAATTTAACCTTATATATACGAAAGCTCATAATGATTCGGTTAGTAAAATATATTTCGGCGTCAGTTACATGCAAATCGTAAAGTATTTACAATAAAATAAACAGGAAAAGGAAATTATAAATGGTATTTGATTTTGATAATATTTTAACTTATATATAGCCAAGTTCATACTGAAGTAAGTAAGTAGTAAGTAATTGATACTTAACGTTGTTGGTTCTTGATGGAACATTTGTAACATATTGTAAATAAAACAAATTCTTGGTACCTGTTCCACTTTTTATATATACTACACTAGCGACCGGTTTCGTTATAATAACATCGTCAGGCTTTTAGATATCTCTACGAATCATGAGATGCAATATTTCGTCTTTGTTTACATTTGTGATTGTAAGGTTTCGGATAAAATAAAACAATTTAATTTGTCTCCGGCCACACTGGCAGCGGGATGATGTGAATAAAACCTCATACTGGCAACACTAAAAAAAAAAAAAAAAAAAAAGTTGTTAATAAAAGTGTGAAGGTTAAAAAGTGTTTGGTTATTTAATTATTACATGATGTAGTGTAGAATATATAAAAAGTGGAACAGGTACCAAGAATTTGTTTTATTTACAATATAAGTAGGAAGTAACTCGTTTATTTGTGAGAATTCGTGTTTACAATGGATGTTACATATAATTACAGTCCCAACAAATTCAACCATGTCATGGCGTACAAATATTTGGTTGTACATTTAAATCATGCATTGAAGCCGATTCTGAAGGCTTTCATTTTAGTTTCAGTTCTGTCAAAACTAAATTTTCTTCATTGCAAAATAGTTCATAACTGTTATGAACAGAAGGTAAATTACTTTGGAAAAATTCAAGTTTTGACAGCACTAAAACTGAAATTAAACCCTTCAGAATCGGGTATATTAACAAAAAAAAAAAACAAATTGAGAATAACTATAATTATAAAATATGTCTGTCAATTGAATAAAAACAACTGTCACTACATAATACGCAAAAAAAAAATCGGTAAGATTCGGTAAGTGCTCAATATCAATATCAACCTTTTTTTGTGAAATCCTTAGATTATATTTTGCGTATTTCCCTACAAACGCAACCCCAGCGCCGAGTCAATTACTATGGGAGGTCAACATTTCATTTTTCTATATCAGCAAAAGGTGTTTGATCACTCACCGAACCTCCAGTATGAATTTGGCTGCATAAATTAATGCCACCTTACGCCTATATTTGCCACAATCTCATAAAACCAATTCAATAGTATGAATAAAAGTTAACACAGGGATTGTTCTTTATGGGTTACAATACAATCTTAAAAACAAAAAGCACCATTCCATAAAACTGGCCTGCACAAATAAACACTATATCAAATAAGAATATAAAATATTTATTGCGCGAATAAATTAAACTTGTTTATAATTAAATTACTTTTCAATGCAAATGTGCTCGTAAAGGCCCACTTTTTATGCATCAAAACCGAACAGAAAGTCGATTATTTTGTCCTAGGGCTTTATTATTTTTTTTTTTTATTTATTTACGAGAATTTGACTAACCTGCAACCTTTCCTGTGTACCATAAATGTTATACTTTTTTTTCACTGTTTAACGGCTCTGGATACAGTCCTTTTGAGCCAATCATAATTTAAAGTTCACAAGATTATATTTGTTTTATTTCCTCACACTATGCATTGAAAAACGTAGTATGGTACACGGGCGTAAGAGCAATAAATTACTCGGTTACGTTTAACACTCGCTACGCTCGTGTTTAAAATCGTCCTCGTAATTTATTCCTTTTCGCCCTTGTAGCATAAACTACTATTTTTACGGTCAGGGCTAGCACAGCAGACCATATCGAGCTTGTGTATATAGTATATAGACATGTCTATATAGTAATTTTAATAAAAACACTTGTACTGTTTCACAGTGGTACCGATTCGGTGAAGCACACCTTAACTTATTTGACAAGACTAAACTTAATTTAAGTGTTCTGTCCTTGTCTTTTCGATAAAAAAAGAAAAAGACAGGGCGCTTAAAATAAAGTTAGTTTTGTCAAATAAGTTAAGTTGTGTTACCCCGAATTGATACGAATATCACTGTTTTATTAGTCCAACCGGTTTCGCCTTAAGGCATTATCAAGGAGCTGTTAAAATAATATATAGTGTCTATCCCTCTCGATGTAGATCAGCAGAGTGAGAGAGAGCACTGTATCACGCGCTATCGAACTCAATATGTCTCGCTATGCTAGACTAGCTGTAAAGAATATGGTTATTTTGTAGGACTACTTAATACACTTAAATAAATATATATTTTTTGTTATTACCTTTAGATAGCGTTTTATTTATGGATTATATAATCAGTCGAATGATGACGATTCCATAGAAGGAGTCGAAATATATCGTATTAAAATTTATTGAAAAAGGCGGTACTTTGCGGAAGTCCATCATAAATTTGTGGATATATTAATAATTTGCAATATTCCGCTAAACACCCTTACCATGCTATTCAAAATGCAGACTCAATGCATTGAGTCTGCATTTTGAATAGCATGGTAAGAGTGTTTAGCGGAATATTGCAAATTATTAATATATCCACAAATTTATATCGTATTCAGTTTTGTTGTTGTTTATACAACGTGTAACAGAAAGGTGTAACCATATTTCAAGAGCTTATTCAGTCAATGGTATAGAACAACTTTTACTATGGAGCAAAAACCTGTATCTCGAAAAAAAAAAAAAAAACTGTTTCATAGAAAAATACAATGCCGCTCGGCCGAAATGTATGGAAGGGCAGATATTTTTTCGAGATTTCAGGGTTGGTTCTATAGTAAAAGTTGTTCTATACCATTGACTGAATAAGCTCTTCAAATATGGTTACACTTTTCTGTTACACGTTGTATATTAGGTCTTTATATATGAAATTGCTGTTTTCTATAGAGAATTTGAAGGAAACTCAATTTTCAGTACTAACAGTTTTACATTTTTTTTTGGAATGAGAAATCCAAATTGTGTAATTTCTTTTGTGTATGAATAAGACAACATTAAGCTAACAGCGACATTAATTACATTTTTGAAAAGTGTCAGCTGTAAAAAATTATTACGAATCTTATCATGGAAATGGATGGCATTTAGGACGAACTGTTTTTGAAGATTTAATTTTTATAATCAAACTGAAAATAAAAACAGAATTTAATACGTAGATGTAAAACCTTGAAATCAACTTATAAACAAAAAATAAATCATTGAAATCGCTATTGAATTAGAGGAATTATGAACTCATGAATCTGTAAGAAAATTTCAGCAATTTCATAGGTACCTAATATATAATCTATACTTAATAAACTACAACAGAAGTTTATAAAAAAAAAAACATATCTTAGCAAATAAACACGAGCAAATCGGGCTCGCTCAATTAGGGTTCCGTTCCACTACTATTAGATATTATCGAACCGTCCTGCTACCGCTATCCAATGGGCGTAGCTAGAGGGGGTTTTGGGGGTTCCAACCCCCCCCGAAAAGTTGCAAATATAACCCTACCCCCGCTTTGACGTTTACCGGGTCAAGTGCCACTTCTGCTAGCAGCTGAGATGCGTTTTGCGATTGCAAACAATTTTTCACAAACATAACGATTTTTTTTTAATGCACCTTTTGTCGTTTTATTATTTAGAACCATACCCGCGATACTAAAACCTGGCTACGCCCATTCGCTACACAATCAATGTCTCTATGTAACCTACCTAATCGACTAAAATTTATCAAGCGCAGAGGAGCGGATCCAGGATTTATTCCTGGGGGGGGGGGGGGGTAAGGAGTGTGACCCATAGGTTTCTTTAGGTATTAGGTATCTTGACATAGGTTTAAAAATACTTCATTCTTATCAAAGACAATATGTCACTTACATAAGAAGAAATCTTTATTTACATAAAAGATTTATCCCTTTCCCGCTTCGGTTTGCTGGAAGAAATCTCTTTTTAGAGATAAGCTCGCCTGTGTACATATCTTTTAATGTATTATATGTATTAATTGCTTTTCTATGTACATTAAAGAATAAAGAAAAGAAAAACTATAAAATAAAGGTTAACTAATAAAAAAAATTAAGTGTTTCATATTTTACTCTTTTTATGTACCGCCTGGCGGGGGGGAGGGGGGGGGCAAGTGCCCCTGTACCCCTGGATCCGCCCTTATAGAAACGACTGTTTTTCATGGACTTTTCGTATGGACGAGTGCTATCACCCGTTCCCGGTTTTCACAACATCATCTCTGTATAATCTATCTTACATATCTATGGATTTCGCTATAAATAACCCATTAGTTATGAGCTCGATGCCTCTTAAGATGCCGCAACGCGCAGCGCGCTGCTGTCCCCTTTGCGATGCGGTAGTTTCTGCCAATGCCTTTGAAGGCTCCGCGACCGAACACCTCTACGCAGACTCGGACGCGGCGGCCGTCGGCTAGGCGTTCGGGTTTACTGAAAAAAAAAAAAAAACAAGTCACGCGTGTTTCCCTGACGGTGTGTCAGAGGTATTTTCCAAGTATGGACAGTGAAATGCAAGTTACAGTTCACGTCCCAACGTCCCAGGTTTGCTTTATTGCCTCAAGTATGAGGCACAAATATGTAGGTCTTCCATGAGTTTTGCACACGATACAAGTTAACATATACCAATTATTACTACGTAAAGACTAGCAGTTCCCATACATCAGTTTGTAGCCACAAAAAAGACAAGACAAGACAATTACTCTTTATTGTACACCAAAATAAATAAAATAAGGTAAAAGAGCAAACTTATGAGAGAAGGTAATAGTTGGCGGCCTTATCACTCATAGCGATTTCTTCCAGACAACCTTTGGGTGGAAATTAATCGTTGGAAAAAATAACGCGAAGGTGGTGCACAAAATAAATAATAATAATTAAATGGATAGCAAATACCTAAAATAAATACACAAGTATAACATTGTACATACAAATACATATAATACGATAAATATATACACTAATATTTAACAAAAATAAATAATATAATACGTAAACCAAAAGTAAATAAATATTAGTAGCAGAAGTGAGGCTTTAACTAACATTTACAAAGAAAGAAAATTATCCTTAAGCAATCTTTTGAAGACAGGCAACGAGGGAGCACGCTTAATAGCGATAGGCAAGTTATTCCACAATGTGACAGCTTTAACAGCAAAAGAATTACCATAAAAATTTGTAGTGTGAGATGGAATTGCTAAAAGCAAATTTTCGGAGTACCGTAGAGTACGGTCATGGGTAGAGTGCAGGAATTTAAAGCAATCTTTAAGATAAAAAAGGAGTAAAATTCTCACGAAATCTAGATGGCGTTGCTAAATCCTCTAACGAACACGATGCTAAAAAAGACCGATTGGTGACGCTAGTAGCAAAGCGATATCACGTAACATAAAAATAATTCCCACTTCGATAATAGATGGCGCTGAAATATTCACTGTTAGTGTTGCCAACTTAGCGCCATCTAGTTATTCTAAACAAAGCTATTACAGCCACATGTTTACTTGGTAACCATGAGAGTTTACGTGCAGCCAATTAAACAAATTATGCTTATTTGCAACACTTACCGACACTTAGTGTCATATGGCTCACAATAACATAAAATTAAGAGCAGAGCAAGTCCCAAATGAAAAACACTGATAAAAAAAACAAACAAAAGTACAAAACAATATTTGGTTCGGTTTTAACAATGCTTAAATTACTGGTTATGGAAATTTTCATACCTATACTTTAGTTAATTTTGTATTAAGAGGCTATGCGAATTTTATTTTTGTCACTGTCACTCCAAGCGAAAACACACTCAGTGCGAGAGGGGTGGATTCAATAAAAAAACTATAATAGCTAGCAAAACTTCAAATATCAAATCTCTAGATATTGTTGAAACACACCTAATAAAATATGTTTGAGTTCTGTATATGGTTCCTATTCGTCAAACGAGGAGAAAAAGTGTGTTTGAAGACCTTGTTTCAACAATTATTTCTATCGAGGAAAATTTATCCAAACACGTTTTTCAATTTCAAAACCCTAGATTATACCTATATAGTCAAAATGCAATATACCAGAAATTTATTAAAATTTTCCGTGTATATCATGAAATAGACAAAAAAGAAGCACCTCTATTTTTTTACATATCGCCCTAATTCAAAACCGATTTATTGTCAATTTTCCCGGATTCCGTCGCTCTCGCACTGCAGGTCTTTCCGCCTGCAGTAATAGGGACTTTTGCACGGACGATATGTAACCTTAATGTGATAGGTGAGCTTGTTTTTTGTAGCAAATTGAGTATTTTATATTTATTATTTTAATCTTAATTCCCATAGCTTAATTTTTAAAGATTTTATTTTTAATTTTTTTCGGAGAATTTACGCCATTTTAGGACATGGTTTTCAATATTTTGCTATATATATTGACCATTATTTTTTTATGATTTTTGAAAGAATTGTCCGATGACCTTGTCACTTGAGAATTTTAGACATTATACTGATTGTGATGTGTGATTGCTTATAAAAAAGTGGTCTGTCTCTGTCTGTCTACTCATCTGTCATCTAGCTGTCAAATTAGTCTGAAGCAATTTATTATAAATTTATCTTGATAGCAAAGGACACATTTTTAAACAGCCATTAATCAAGTGACAAGTGTCCGACTCGCACTTGGTCGGTTTTTTTTAGGTGCACATACTGGAGAAGGGTCAAGTCAAAAGCACCCAGAACAGAAAAGCTTGTCTGACTATATACCTTATGGATGGGTAAGAGGTGAAAGAGGTTTGTCAGGATCGTAGCAGATGGGAATATGTAGTTGCTGCCTATCGCTCTGAGAAACAGGCATGAGTATAACATGTACAGCTTGTCTAAAAAGTCATGAAATGGAACTAAAATTATTTTTACTGGTAACACCTGATTTCCTCATACAAAAGATCTGAGGTGTTGCCATATTAATTCTGTTTTGGCAAAGAAAGTGGCGCCCCTATTTATTTCACGAGTTTCTTGACAATCTGTATGTTGATTTTGTTTCAAGATTACCAAACAGCTATTTCAAATGTGTATATTTTATTGAAAAGTCACAGCCCACTCACCCAAACTTGGCAGTATCGGGCTCAGCCTCCAACAGCTCCCGGACTGGTGACTTGGGCGCGGCCGCACTGAACGCTTCCAGCTCCTGGCCCATCAGATTCACGTAGGACTTCCACACGGCCCCGAGAGACATGCCTGGGGAAAGAGATTTCGTAAAATTCGCGCCCAGACAGAAGGTGCGCTGTCACCTGTGTATAGGTTGTCAACTTCATGCCTACCACGCCCACGGGGTATAGGGGTTGGCGGGCGGAGTCTCGGAGGGGATGCGACGCGTGGGGCGGACCAAGGCGGATGGCCAGTCGCCGGGGAAGTCGCTCCATAGATATGGGTTGTTATAAACCGATGTATAATGGATCTCTTTTGTATACTCTATGATATTTTAAAGTTGTCAATGTCATACTTGTGTACTTGGAATGCCTTGCGCACGGCCCTGCACACTAAGTCGCGTGCTACCTCGTACCCGCCAATCCCTGTACCCCGTGGGCGCGGTAAGCACGAAGTTGACAACCTATAGTAAACCCCCTCCCGCATACTTCCTTTCTTCTAGATAACATTTATAATTTTTTGATATATTTATAATTTTTTTTATTTCACTTAAAACAATTTTAATAAACTAATTATTCTTAATTAACACATTCAGCTACGCTTTCGGTAAAAAAACCGATAAATTTAACCGTTAATAACCAATATATTTTAGGAGATTGTTGTTAAGATATTCCTCAAATTTCAGGGTTTTTAGTTCGACTTACACATAGATCTTGATAATGTTGATGGACTCAGTCTAAAATATTAGGTCATTACGTATGAATTTGGCGTTTTGTATGGAGAATTTGAAGGAAACTCAATTGTAGGGTTTGCAATTCGAATATTCGAATATTCATTTTATTCGAATATCCGCTCCAATTTCAAATTCGAATAATTCATTTAAATTATTCGAATAGTTGAATAATAATAAAGTTTTTGTTTTTGGTCTTATTCTTACTCTGCCCCTGAGTCCCACCCCACCTTGTGTTCATTTACTCGTTCAGCCTCGTTCGTTCGTTCACTCAGTCAGTCACGCGGCCAGCGACAGCGCGCACGCATCTGTGTTGTGTTAACTTGTGTTAACACAAACAAGAAAAATAATTAAAATACTTGATTTTATTTGAATAAAATTATGCAGCAATCAAACCAAACCACAGTCTAGCTGCTTTTGTTTGTTTTGAATTGATATTGTATTGTTTTCAATCAATGTTTAAAAATATTCGAATATCCGAATATTCGAATATTTGGCTCTAGAAGTATTCATTTTATTCGAATAGTAAAATTAAACGAATAGTGCAAACCCTACTCAATTGTCAGTAGTAACATTTTTGCATTTTTTTTTAGGATTGACAAATCCAAATTTTATAAATTCTTTTCTGTATGAATGAGACAACGTTAAGCTAACAGCAACATTAATTTGTTTTCCGAAAAGCGTCAGCTGCAAAAAATTATTACGAATCTTATCATGGAAATGGATGGCATTTAGGGCGAACTGTTTTTGAAGGTTAAATTTTAGTTATCTAACTGAAAATGAAAACAAATTTTACTACGTAGATGTAAAGCCTAGAAACCGAATTTCAAACAAAAAACAAATAATGGAAATAGCTATTGAATTACAGGGATTATGAACTGATGAATCTGTAAGAAAATTTCAGCATTTTCATAGGTAAACCTATTATTACAATAACATTCCATAGACACCCCACAATTTGGTGGCAGCGTTTGTATGGAGGTTTGCGCGTAACGTCTCTTAAGGGGCTGCACAATGCTAAAATTCAGTCCTGCTCTAACGCTTTGGTTTTTTAACTCTCTATCCTGCTCTAATCAGATGCCGCGCACGCAAAACTTCAGTTATTTTAAAATCACGGCTACATTAGGACATTAACTATAATTTTTTTATGTAATAAAGATGATTTTTTCTAGTTAGTATCTGCGTGTGTTGGTTTCGTTTCAATCGGTTTTGAAATATGGAAACTGAATTGCTTTTTTCGTGAAATTCATGCTTTTTTTAAATATATTTATTAAAAGAAGATTAAAAGTATGTTTATTTATGAAGTGTAATTAATAATTGCGCCATATTTGCTTCAAATTTTTACCATCTACATTGACGGAACTGAATACAATGCAAAACTGATGTTTAGCATTGTGGAGCCCCTTAAATATTATTATCACTAAAACAATAGTCCAGATCATGGCTCGCATATAGGTTAAGAGACCATCTAGATTTACAGATTAAAGATACAAGACCTCTTTACTCCCGATAGAAAAGCTGCCATTGGCATGCTGCGATCGTAACAGAATTATTATAAAATCGACTTAATATACTGTACAACTTTCCCAAAGAAATATAACGGCGCCAAATGAAAAAGCTTCAAGGGATAATCGACCTTATCTTCGAAACATTAAGTATTAAAGTCACCTGAATCCAAGAATATCGCCCCGGCGACCGACTCGAACAGATCTCCGAGAGCTTTAGGTACTTCCACGTCCTCCGCTTGCTCCATCTCGTCTTCTTGGATGAGGTAGTGCTGTGGACAGCAACAATAGAAATCAGAATTTTGGTCGGTATTTCATGCAAGAACTACTGAACGGGTTTTGGTGCGGTTACCACTGTACGATCCTCAGCAGTGAGACATGGATTACAAAGAAAGAAGTAAGCGAGATTACTAATTCATAACTTATTATTCAACTTAAAAACTGGGATAAAGTTTATTGCGGGATTCCCTAGGGATTACACTGTGGCCGCATTAACTTCTCCCACGCGGACGAAGTCGCTGGCAATAGCTATTTCCTAATAAGAAGGTTATTCGCATACTCGCCAAATTCATTGATATTAACGATATTAAAATATAAATTTTATATTTCTGTGATATGTTACTTCAGCTGTATGTACACGAATTTTTACTAGACATGGGACGGGTAATGGTTTACCCGGTAGCCGAGTACCCGCCATGGCTAACGCCGGGTACTCGGGAGCGCTGACATGCTTTGCCGCGTGCGTTTTGCTGGCCCGTTCACGCAGAACTAAGCCCGGCGAGTGGCGCTAGCGTCGTCTACACTGTAGAGATGATGAATATAACCATCAACCATTAAATTTAACGAATATTGAAAATTAACAATGATATTCAATAAACAAAATTAACATTATCGAATAAAAATATCATATGAAATTCTCCGGCAGAAAATTGGCAATGTTGACCAACGCGCTCTGGTCGGAATTCGGAGAGGCAACGTGGCGTTGTGTTGCATCCAGCGAGTTATTAAAAATATTCATTCCATTACGTGCATTCAATTGTATGATCTATCTCTCATAGGATAAAACGCATTTACTGTTTAGGATATATTGTTCTAAACAAAAGGTAGTAATATTTTTAACACATATTTCGATTGGTTATTGGTTGATTATTGGTTAGTTTTGTTGTGTTACTTGAAAAACCGTTGTTGTTGTTTTCCGTTAAATGGGAATATTATGAACTTATTTTGCAACGAACTTGGAACGATTTTGATAGGTGTGTGGGAGTGGAAAAATTATGGAAATATTTGTTTATTGGTTGAAAATATTCGTCAAGATTTTTATTCAATGGTCGCATTCAATAAAATATTAACGAATATTTTCAACCAATAAAATTATCGATATTTTTTTTATCAATTAACTATTAACCAATAAACAATTTCAACCATTATTGACATCTCTACTACACTGCTCGACAGCACGATTGACCCGGTGCCGCGGGGTGCAAAGGATTTGTTTACTTTATTCATTCCGGCGTTGTTCGTTAATTTGCCAATTTTAAATTACAAGTAGTAAATATAATGGAACCATTTGTTTTTCCAATTAATATGTTCACGCTACAGCATGACGGTATGCGCTTTTCAGCGCATGCGCAGAAAGGAACTCGCGACAGAATCGAGTCGCGCGCTGCCCGCGGTTCACTCACTCTGTTCGACTCGAGTCGCCTCCGGGGGCGCACGCGTGCGCGCTAGCGCCGCCAGCTCTTCCGCTCGGGACATCGTCCAAACAATCCGTGGGCACACATTCGCGCCGCCACAACCAAAACCTCTCATACTTAACAGTGTTGTGTTCATACTAGTGCTGTGTACATTACTCCAACCAAGACATTTAGCACATCCCTGCACAGACGCCAGCTCCATCAGACCACCAAGAAGAGACGCCACGCAGCACATACCAGCCCATTCAAAACAGGTTAGTTCACCCACAATCTTTTCTTCTCCCGTGTCATATCCTCAAATCCCACCAGCCCTGCAGTTCTGTAGCCAGCGGCTACATTTTTGGTCCTTCGGCCGGATCGAATTCTGGTCCTTACAGTCCATTTTCACAATTTTGGCCCTTCAAACCGCTACTGAACCAGCCCTCGTCGAGTTACTACAGTCCATTTTCACCCGGTTACATATTTTGCCCCCTTTCCCGGCAAAAAATATTTTGTGGTTTCGAATACCTATCGCGGGTAGATAATTAGAACCGCCGCCTGGAACATTCCATTTATCGGTTAGAACCGACCCCCCCACGCCCCTTTACAGAATAACTCATTTTCATCACGGTTGTAATTATTGTTCAGCTCAGATAATATAATTATATCCATTCGGCCCAATTGTTTATTACAGTCCACTATATTTCTTTATTAAACCCCCCCCGTCACTTCCAGGGATTAATTATCAGCCCTTATAAACCCCATACGTAAAATTAATTAAACTCAAAGTCAGCATTTTGCTCAACATTTTTTACATGTAATTCCCGACCCAATCTTTTCAAATGTTCTCGAAGTGATTCAACTTTGCTCGTAAATACATAGTTCACATTTTAGTTTCATATCGTGTTACAACGTTTTGAGTACCTACACTTCACTTTGTTTTCTATCGCGCGAAGAGGTGCAAATCTACCCACTGTCAAAGATAGTTCTCGTATCTTGCGAGATATTTTTTGTGAGAGTATAAATTTGCTTTATTTCGTGCACTTATATACGTCACATATATACGTAAGTTACGTGTGTTGAGTACATAAGTACACACGTTATACGGTTACGTATTATTACGTTGATTAAAGCTTGATTAGCATCATTGGATTGTTCGCACATTTAGATACGATTTCTGCCAGGTGAACGCATTCTTTGTTGTTTACGAGTTTGAGGCAGTAGATAGGTATTTTATTAGTTTCGTGTAAGCGGGAAATAGCATAATAACATAGGAGTGAACAAGGTCATCAGCCCTTTTTGATATTTAATGTTGCGGTAATCTTGTGTTACGGTAAAAGTTTTCCGAACAGTTTTATCCTGTTATTGTCTGCCTTTTATTGTTTATGGTACACATATAGGGTGTTCCACGTTGGTTTATCAGCTCATATACAGGTTGTTTAAAAAAAAAAAATTTTTTTTCTCTGTCGTGTTTATTTTCCGTGTTCCGTTTGAACATAGTCTTTGTTTTTTTTTTCGGCCCGCGCAAGTTACAAGCTATCCGCACGTTGGAGTTGGTAGCGCTCAAGTTTTAATAACTCATTTTCACATATAGTCACACTCATCACACATTCAATCAGCACATACACACTCAGCTCATTTTCACTCACACATTCAATCAGCACATACACACTCAGCTCATTTTCACTCACACATTCACTCATCACATACACATTCAGCTCATTTTCACTCAATGAAACCAGCACTCAACGCACTCAGCACACTTATCACACACACACTCATCACATACACACTCATTTCATTTTCACTCAATGACTTCAACTCCAACAGAGAATTCTTGTAACCCCGCACAACGTGTAGTGAACGCCACTAACACACCAATTTTGTTGCCAACCGTATCACTTGAAATAGCAGACGTACATTCACTCAATCACACTCAATTTCACTCAGCACGAGCCCTGTTAGGTTTTATCTCACGTCGCGGTACTCCAGTTCTCATTCGCTCAGACTGCGGCACAAACAATGATGCAATCACTCACAAGCTCGCGAATCAGCACATAACTTGGTTCGGCGCTCTGCACGAAATAATACTCAACTCAAGACCCCTCTGCCCGATTTCATCCGACCCTACGGACTTTGAACCTCTCACGGCCGGACATTTCATTATTGGTCGTCCGCTCACCGCTCTACCTGAGCAGTCTTTTGACGACAGACCCATATCTGCTCTTAAACGGTTTCAACTCATTCAAGCGCTCTCTCAGCGCTTTTGGACTCTCTGGTCCAGATCCTACCTCCATACCCTGCAAACCCGCTCCAAATGGCTCTTCCCTTCTTCCCCTCCTCAAGTGGGTGAACTGGTCCTCATCAAAGAGGATGACCTGCCTCCGCTCCAATGGAAGTTGGGAAGAATTCTCCGCACGATACCTGGCAAGGATGGAGTGATCCGAGTTGTGGATCTGGACACAGCTCATGGAGGAGTCGCAGCCCCGGCCCCCCCAGGATGTTCACGCTACAGCATGACGGTATGCGCTTTTCAGCGCATGCGCAGAAAGGAACTCGCGACAGAATCGAGTCGCGCGCTGCCCGCGGTTCACTCACTCTGTTCGACTCGAGTCGCCTCCGGGGGCGCACGCGTGCGCGCTAGCGCCGCCAGCTCTTCCGCTCGGGACATCGTCCAAACAATCCGTGGGCACACATTCGCGCCGCCACAACCAAAACCTCTCATACTTAACAGTGTTGTGTTCATACTAGTGCTGTGTACATTACTCCAACCAAGACATTTAGCACATCCCTGCACAGACGCCAGCTCCATCAGACCACCAAGAAGAGACGCCACGCAGCACATACCAGCCCATTCAAAACAGGTTAGTTCACCCACAATCTTTTCTTCTCCCGTGTCATATCCTCAAATCCCACCAGCCCTGCAGTTCTGTAGCCAGCGGCTACATAATATTTTAGTCATTATTTTTCCTTTGTTACCCGGCCAGATTCTAAAAAAATGCCGGTTTACCGGGTACCAGATCCAAACTAGGTACCTGTCCCATGTCTAATTTTTACATCCCCAAAGCCAAATAAAATTATTTCCGTTTCGTATCATAGTGTGATTTGCTGACATGACATTGGCAGAAATCGGTGGCAAAATCAAAACCAAAAACAAAACTGCCAGGAAAAAAAAGTAGGACGTCTCATCTAAGATGAAATCGATGATCGCAGCAAATAAAAAACAATTGAGCGTAAAAATTACCTCTTCACTGATAGAGTGTCCATTTTCTTCTTGTATTTTCACGTATTTGGTCAACACTTCGTTGAGACCCGGCGACATGTGGCGGAAATATCTGCAAGATGAATAATTTTAATTATACACTATTATACATTCAGTCAAGAAAGTATCGGGAATGGCTGATTTGTCTATGGTTCCAAATTCAAATGTTGTTAATTCTTGTTGTTGTAAGATTGGCACAACTGTTTTCCATTTTGGCGCGGAGTTTGAGTTGCATCTGTTATTTAGATTAAATACAGTGCTGTATTTAGTCATATCATATCTTGTGTGTATTGCGAATTTCATAATGGACAAAAACATTGAACAAAGAGTTTGTCTTAAATTTTGTATCGCCAATGGAATTTCGTGTTCAGAGTCACTGAAAATGTTACAAAAGGCTTACGGTGAATCGACTTTGTCAAAAACACGTGCTTATGGGTGGTACAAAGCGTTCAAAAGTGGGTGAGATGTGATAGAAGATTTGCCTCGCTCTGGTAGGCCATCAACGTCTGCAACTGAAGTTAATATCGCAAAAGTGAAGAAAATAGTGACTGAAAATCCTCATTCAAGTTTGAGAGAGATAGCCGCCGAACTTTCTATGTCTCACGAGTCGATCCGTACCATTTTAAATAATCATTTGGGTATGAAACATGTTGCCGCTCGGCTAGTCCCAAAAGACCTCAATTTTCTCCAAAAACTCAATAGCATAAGAGTCGCTGAGGACATGCTAGAACGAGTCAATTCCGACCCAACATTCCTGAAACGTATTGTTACTGGTGACGAGACGTGGGTTTACGAGTTTGACATGCAAACTAGTCAACAAGCTTCGGAGTGGCACCTCCCAACTGAACCGAAACCGAAAAAACCACGCCAAAGTCGATCAAAAGTCAAAGTTATGTTGACTGTTTTCTTTGACTATCGCGGTGTTGTGCACTCGGAATTCTTGCCGGAAGGTCAAACGGTAAATAAAGAATATTATTTGAGCGTGATGCGGCGTTTAAGAGAACAAATTCGACGAAAAAGGCCGGATCTGTGGAAAGAAAATTCTTGGTTTTTGCACCACGATAATGCGCCTTCGCACAAGGCCATCATTGTGAACGAATTTTTGATCAAAAACTCAACAAATACCATCGGGCAACCACCTTATTCACCAGATATGGCTCCAACCGACTTCTTTCTTTTTCCTAAACTCAAATTACCACTTCGTGGCACCCGTTTTCATTCGGTAGAAGACATAAAGAAGAATTCGCAGCAAGAACTGAATTTAATTCGGGAAAAAGCGTTTAAAAAATGTTTTGATGATTGGGTTATTCGTTGGCGTAAGTGTATTGTTTCCGAAGGAGCATACTTTGAAGGTGATAAAATAAATTTTGATGGATAACTAACATTTTGTATATTATTGATTTTTTCCCGTTACTTTCTTGACAGAGTAGTACTTTATCATTTTAATCATATGTCTAAATGACTTCCATGTTAAACAATTTTTTTTATATATTATTAGAGTGCATTACTAACTAGAAAAGATCAATCAGAAACAAACCCAAAGACAAGAATTTGAAAAAATTCCCCGGGCCAGGATTCGAACCTGCGACCTATTGTTATCAAGACAAGCGCGCTACCAATTGCGCCACCGAGGTTCCTACCTAGACCGGTGAATTTTTCCATCATACTTGTCTACTGTTATTTTTGCATCTGCTTGATATACTAGCTTGTATTGCACATATAGAACGCTCACGAGGGCCTTATGTGATTTTACGCCTTGTTCTTAAGAAACAGATGGCGCTGTTATAATGCTGCTACAATATTGTTGCTTCAGACTATTAAGAAATTCACAGATCTCATTAACTAAGATTATGTTTATTTTTGCGAAATCCATCGCTATGAAATATTTTAAGTTGAATTTCACACACTAGACCAGGGATGGGGAAAATTTTTCCTTCGCGTGCTAAATATTTACTAACGAAATATATGGCGGGCCAAGTTTGCATTTTTGGCTATATTATTTACGGAAATAAAAATTCAAATTCAATTCAAAATTCAAAAAGTTCATTTTGCAAAGTAGGTATATAATATATAATACACGTTTCACAAGTCAAAATTTAATCTTATAAAAATATAAATAATAAAATAATAAATGTACATGAACTAGATTAAATGTTTATTTAATTTATGTAGCAATATATCGGCGCAACAGCAACGGTTCATCGTTTATAAAAGGAGATTATTAATTAAATAACTCTGTTTAATAATGTGATTAGATTAAAACTAGTGCATAAGCCATTAATTAATTAAACTGTGATTATTACAATGTAAAATTAACATAAATTCACATACATTCAATACTTGACTTAAAATTGTAAACACGTGCTCGCAAATTATAAATACGGCCGCACAGCAGTGGCGTGCACAGAGTTTTTACACAGGGTAGACATAAAAACCGGTCAAGTGCGAGTCAGACTCGCGTACCTAAGGTTCCGTATCGTGGATGAAAAATGTAATTTTGTTTTCGTGAATTTCTAAACTGCTATATTATTCCTGTAATCTTTACGTAAGCACATATTACCATGATTTTTTTTTATTTTTCGGTCAACCAATTTTAGAGATAAGTTGAGGGACATCAATTTTTTTTTGTAGTTTTTCGAGGATTTCCCAAAATAGAGGCAAGTAAATATAGCTAAGCGGCATCGTTCCAAACAGTTCGGTTATTTGAACATAACAAGCAGGAGAAACAAAACAGTCGATTAGTATGTTTACAACCTGTCAGCCAGTTAAATGTTTCATATTGTTTTGGATTGAATTTTCTAGTTGCTTTACCTTTTATTTGAATCCGGTACGAAGCGGCTTTTCTCGATTACTTCTTTTTTTTCAGCATAACACAGTTTTGAAAACGTACCATTTCTTAATTTTTGCACACACACATTCCCAGCACAACTTTCACAGTAGTTACTACCACCACTAGCCATTTTTTGCAATTTTTAGACCCAATTTTATTTTATTTATACTGCTTGTCATCAATTTGCGTAACGAACGAACGCAAAACAATAATGGATGGCGCCGGCTCAGCTGCTAAGGCGGCTTCGTAAGACTTCGGTAATTTTCGGTGAATGTCGTAAAACTAAAAAGACGTCGTCTTTTTGCAGAGTTTTCGCATACATGTCGCACGCAAACAAGCAAAAGCTTTTGCATTTGTGTGCCATGTACTTACAGTAACGCACACAACAAAGATACTGTTGGAATAATGACCCACACATAAAAGCCGGTACTGGCCGGTAGCCACCATTCCGCGATGGCTGGTCCGAAATTGAATTACAACGAATCATAAGCCATTCACTTCATAGTCTTTCGTAATCGATTTTAGCGATGTAATTCTATTTCGGAATGCTCGAGCATAGATACTTTATCTATGGCTGGAGTGAGCGAGCGAATCGCAGCTGTGAACTGAGACTCGCAGTTCCCGCTAATGACAATAGATGGCGGTCGGTGTGGCTACACTTTTTTTTTACGATATGCGTAAAAATGCGTAAATGATGTGTATTTGTCAGGGTAGACAGTGTCTTTTTGTCTGTATGGACTGCACGCCACTGCCGCACAGCCCATGCTCAGGCAGACTTGCTCGAGCCGTCGGACAGTGCAGACATCTCTAATAAGTTGTTGTGCTGTCAATTGAATAAAACGAAACTCTGGTAATACTTTCAATGTTTTTTTTGAAAATTGAAGATGAGTGATCACCAAGAAAGTATTCGTGACGTCAGCAGTGCAGACGTCACACTTTTTAAAAATACAACCGAGGCTCTTTCTACATCAAATATATATACAATTAAAATTATAGGTAAAATATTATTATACAAGGTGAAATCCAATCAACCGCCCGAACCTATACCGGAGACCCGGCCAGGGACCAGGAACAAGGTTCAATGATCACCAACCGAGGCCCCAGCACGAATCCAGCGCGAATAGTACTATCTTAATTAATTCTTTAATTAAATAGGGAAGGTCATTTATGTAAATTAAATATGGTACCCTGCAGGACACCCATTTTAACTAATGATCCACATGATTTTACCCCATTAATCTCTACCTTTTGAATACGATCACTAAGATACGACTTCAATAACGCCAAAGATTTGCCCCTCACTCCGTAGTAATCCAATTTACATAAGAGTGTTTCATGATTAACGCAGTCGAAGGCTTTAGAGGGGTCACAAAATACACCAAATGCATCCTGCTTTTCTTCCCAAGCATCAAAAATGTGCTTAACTAAAGCAACTCCTGCATCTGTGGTTGACCTCCCTCTAGTGAATCCATATTGTTTACAGTGAAGCAACTTATTAAAATTAAAATGAAATAACAATTGATTAAAAACTATTTTTTCAAAAACCTTACTCAAAACCGGTAAAACTGACACAGGTCTATAGTTTGATGGGTCACCGTTGTCGCCTGATTTAAAAAGGGGGATCAATTTACTAAACTTCATTAAGTCAGGAAAGATACCATCATCTACACATTTATTAAAAATTAATGCCAAAGGAGCTATTAAATCAATAACAGAAATTATTAATATGTGTTCTCTGAAACACTAATTTACTGTGCAATATTACAAAATAACTATTAAAATAAAGAAGAAATTGCAAATTGCAATTAAATTAAACTTTTAAATTAGCTGCGAAATTTCTAGCAATACGAAAACTTTATTCTCCGGCCGGAGATGGCTCCCGCACACATCAATTCGATCCTCACATTCGTGAGGCTCCGTCTGTATCAGGCTCCGTCTGTATCAGTCTCCGTCTGTATCAGTCTTCAAGAATAAGATAAAACAACACTTTCTTGATTTACAGAATGATCCACAATAATTAAAATATTTTATTTGTTTTAAGTTTTCAGACAAATTCTCTTCAGTATATAATAATATACATTATACTTATTTATTTATGTATGTATGTACATTTTTCAAGTGGTATATGCAGTTTAGCATTAATTACTATTAATTATTGTTAATTATTAATTACTGTTTATGTTTATTAGCATGTAGTATAATTTACTAAGTGTTTGAGTAGTATATATATTAAAATCGGTACCCTATAATATTTTGACATCATGGCACTACCCTCAACAACTTCCCCATTACCAAAGGTTAGCTGGTAGAGAATACTAAATAGTATTAAGCTCACCTTTGTACGAAATTTTTTCTTGTTCAATAAAGAATTTTATTATTATTATTTCAAGAATTTTTGATCTCGTCTCTCCCTCTTGGCCAAAAGAATTTAAAGAGAAAGAGACGGTACATCTCTCGGCAGAAGCACAGCCGACCGAGGTTCAGAGCCCCAGGGAAAGAAACCGGCGAAAGATGCGAGCAGTGTCGAGCAGAACCGCCTTCTGCATCCGCGCTGGAAGCGAACTGCCGCGGAATCCCAACCGTCTCAGGTTGGTTTCGAGACTAATTGGTATTAACCCGTTAGCGGATAAAACAACTGGGATTATTGCGGTGGATGCCACGCCCCACATGTCGGTAACCTCGTGAGCCAGGTCGAGATACTTCCTCCTCTTCTCGGTTTCGGCTTTCACGAGGTTCTCATCGTGTGGGATTGTGATATCCACCAAAAACACTCGAGACTGCGCCCGGTCCATCAACACGATATCAGGTTTATTCGTGAGAATAGTCCTATCCATGATGACAGACCGATCCCAGTAGAGCTTGGCGCGGCCGTTTTCTAGTACTGGCGCCGGTGAGTACTTGTAATATGGCACCTTCTGATTTACGAGGTCGTACTTGTGGGCGAGTTCTTGATGAAGGATTTTGGCCACTTAGTTGTGTCTGTGCAGATACTCAGTGTTGGCAAGAGCGGAACACCCGGAAATAACATGTCGGAGAGATTCTCCAGGATGGGCACATGCCCGGCAGATTTCCTGGGTCCCATCCTTGATAATGTATTTCCGGTAGTTACGCGTCTTGATCACCTGATCTTGTATTGCAGACAAAACCCTCGGTTTCCCCGAAGAGGTCACCAAAGCGCAGCCAATGCATGGAGGTTTTTTTGTCAACGTGAGGCTCGTGAAGGGCCTTGTGAAACCTCCCGTGCAATTCCTTTCCTAGCCACACAGACTCTCGTTCAGCGGTGCTAAGTACAACCGGGTCGCGCCATTTTTCGCTGGCTAAGGACAAAGGGGTGAGTCCTTTATCACATGCCACGACTTCTTTATGGATTGCATCATCCGTTTTCGACAGGAAATAATCCCTGAGACTGCATATTTCACGGTTGTGCATAGCCTTGGCGTTTAAAAAGCCTCGACCACCACACTTCCGCGGGAGATACAGTCTCATGACCGACGATCTCGGATGATGCATCCTATGAAGGGTCAGGATTGTGCGGACTTTTCTGTCCAGAGCATCTAGTTCGGTCTGAGTTCATCTGAGCACTCCGAATGTGTACATGAGAACAGGCATGACCCAAGCATTATAAGCTCGTACCTTATTTCCGCCCGACAAAAAGCTCTCAAGCACTTTTGTCAGGCGATTATAAAATACCCCACAAACGGATTGTTTCATGTCTGCTTCATTCACACCGATTGTTTGTATTATTACTAACCCTCATTAAGAGGTTCGCGATGGCGAGATATTCAAAACGATATTAGGTGCGGCGTCGAGTTTGTGAAATGGTTTTAGGTAAAAACTGTTTTACATGAAACTGTAACTTTTTACTTATAAATAAGTGTGTAAACTTGGTCTTCTTTACATGAACGACGTCGGTATTCCTTGTTTTTTTTTGTTTCCGGTATAGCTAAAAATTATACAACTCGCTACACTTTGCATAAAAATGAGGCAATATTCAAGATATCCTGACAGCTAATGTGATAGCGTTTTATCATATTTTACTTTTTGGGATGTATAGAGACGTGGTTAGATGTTGCTAGAAAAAAAAATATGAAGAAAGTTATCTTCTGACTTCACAATCAGGGTTGAGGCATCTTGATGAATAAAATTTAAAAGATTCAATGAAAGAAAGAAAAACCCAATTAATTACATTTTCCCATTTAAAATTTTATATTTCATAATAATAAGACAAATCATAACCATCAGACAATACTTTTTCAACAAAGCTGAATCCTCCACTCTTCTTAAAGCAATAGCACAGAACGACCACAAAGCAACACCATTAAACCTACAAGATAAAACATCATAAAGTAACGAAAAACTGACAGATGATAAGACAAAACTTGCTGAATGGACCGGAAAGTCGCTACACGGAAGACATCACCACGACTTGCACCAACCTAATGTCGACAAAGACGCGTCGAACGCATGTCTTAGTCGTGGTGGTTTATTCCCAAAGACTGAAGGTTTCATCATGGCAATACAAGACCAAGTTATAGAAACTTAAGAATTACCAGAAATATATCACAAAGACCCTAACTTCTGACACATGCAGAAAATGCAATAGCTGCCCGGAGACCATCCAACACATTACAGGTGCATGTAAATACGACCAAGTAGCTAGCATCATCCACCAAAAACTTGCCCATCAACAAAATCTGATTACATCTATCAAGCCATATTACAAGTACAGTCCACAAAATGTTCTAGAAAACTCCACTACCAAACTATACTTCGACCGAGCCATACTCACTGACCGAAAGATCCACTACAACAGGCCAGACATCACGTTAATAAACAAAACAAACAAAACCGGATATTTGATAGATATTGCTGTTCCTAAAACCCACAACCTACAAAGTACAATAGCTGAAAAACTCGCCAAATACATTGGACTAAAGGATGAAATAACCCGAATTTGGCATCTCCAGAAAGTTATAATAGTTCCGATTGTGCTTTCGTCAACAGGCGTAATTCCAAAACAGCTGCACCAGTCACTTAAGACACTTAAACTACCACCTAACACCAACCAACTTTTGCAGAAAGCTGTCATCTTGAACACATGCCGAATAGTTCGAAAATTTTTGCAAAATGAACCAGACCGTATGTCTGTGCCCCTGGCTGCCACGCTCGAGCCATCTCGGGTCCCATCTCGCAGCCTCCTAATCCGCAGAAGCCCCCGAATTCGTGTTTTAATATGCACTTAGCCTAGGCCCATGCATATGAGTAAACCGGTGAAAGCCGAGAAAAAAAAAGGAAAAAGAAATAATAATAATAATAACAATTTATTTAAAAACAACAAATGTTCACATTTGTTAGTAACACACAAAGGTTCTTATCCTATGTTAGTAATCCTATTTGAAAACACAATGTTACATTATATAATAGGTGTCGGTACGTGACAAACACCTTAGCACAAAATAGATACTACCAGAAGGCCGACTCGATGACACTTCATACTTTCGTAATCGATTTTAGCGATATAATTCTATTTCGGAACGCACACTCCGAGATCATCGTACGTACGCGTCTATGTGTGCGTGCGCGTGTTTTCGCTAGTTATGCTTAGTAAACATTCTGTAAGTGGTTATTTTGTGACCTTAGCCAGGTGACGTATGATGGGCGAGTCGTACCTCCCTGCTAACTTGAGTCTTCAAGACGGATACAAACGTGTAATAAACTTAGGTATTCATATCACATCATGGAATCACATAATGACATCAATATATATAAAAATTGTACCTATAAAAAAACACTGTAATGACTGTAGCCAAAGATTATACCGACAGATTTATGTCGTCACTATGGAGGTGCTTTGCGCGGAGTGATCATAGAGACCTGGGTATCTAAAAAGGCCGACTTGGGTGAATCATAAAATGATTTGAAAGTAGGATGGAGTCAGAGCTTATTCACGCGTGCAAAAGAGACGGCATTAGAACATAATCATATTCATACAAAATGGCCTTTTTAGAGGACCTGCTCATCTCCTGGATCGCTCTTGGTACATTTTTAATTGTGTTTTTGTTAGTTATTAAGTATTGTTAGGGTTTTGTGTTTTGTAGTTTATTTTATTTTTTCATTGTTAATAACCTACTACTAAGTCTACTAATATTATATGGATTCAAAGTTGTCCGAAATAAAAGAGTTTTATTTTATTTATTTATAATTATTAGTTTAGTTACTCTATTCGTATAATATTCATTTAAAAATAAAAAATAAACTAAAGTAACAAGTAGTAAAATTAAATCTTACTAAAATCTAAACAAAAAAAAAACTTTAGATATAAACTATTTTTTAAAAAGACATAAGTAATAACTATAAAATAAAATCCAATAAAATTTGTTACACTGTTGAAGGTAACGATACAAACACGAGAAAAATACCTATCCAATCTATGTATTTGATATAATATAGCTTATATATTATCTGTGTTACTACAAAACGGTGTTTAACTTTAGACACTGTCGCCTTTTCTTTCATATTGTAAAAGAGTGACAGCAACAGATTTAAACACTGTCTAAAGTTAAACACCGTTTTGTAGTAACACCGTATATGTTTAGAACTTAAACAGTTTGAAAGTTTTAGTTTAACAATTACTTTATTACCTTTACTCTTTTTTTTTTTTTTCTTTAGTTATTCCAGAAAAAGATAAACACATATTCTACTTAGGCCCACTTGCAGCGTATTTTTAACTCGACTTTAACTCGGGTTAAGTCAAAAAATAGGGGGTTAAGAAAAAGTTCTCTTGCACCAATCAAAATCTCGGGTTAAACCAGGATTAAACTAAGAGAAAGTCATCAGAATTTCACCCGACTCTCACCTCGAGTTAGCGAAGTAATGTTACAAGTTTGACTTACATAAGTGTTGTTTCCAATGACATTGTATAGATGATACCTCATTAGTTGCAACTAATTACTTTATGATAACATTCTAAAAATATCAAATGTCGAACAATCGCTTAGCTCGGGATTACTAACCCGCTTCGATATTATCATGGTGCAATAGGACTAATGAAATGTCGGGTTAGTTAACTCTTCCCTTTGGGTTAAGATTTTTTTTCTCGATCATGCTGCAAGTGGGCGGTTAAAACTATTACAAAATTGTATCGGCTCCCAAGAAAGACTACTTAAATTTTATACGGCGTGTACAGTACCGGATATCATCTACAAAAATCAAAAATTGCTTTGCTCTTTCAAGCTGCGCCGCCACTCTTATCAAAAAGCTTTGTGCGCCTATGTTTGTGGACTTTATGGGTACCGATGGGGCCAAGTCTGTCATTCCGATAGACGTCTATTCTCTTGGTGTCTCTTCCTCTCTGGCGGGGCACACCCACGACATATGTCCAACAGTTTTGCACACAAAGCACGTGTTGTTACTAAATCTGCAAACTGTATTATCATCATGTACTCCGGCACAGGTTCGACAACGTAACTGCTCGTGCCTCGTCATTGTGCTTGGCAATCTGTCCCCGTGCCTCCCCCGTGCGGACGCGAAGCGACCTCGTCCTCGTCCTCTCCAACTGTCTCCATATTCCGAAAAATGACTTATCCTGGTCGCCACGCTGCCGCCACTGAAACTTGGTGCTCGCGTATCCACTACTGCACAGTTCTCTTCTTCAGCTTCCTTCAACGATGCTAAATCTACAGCCGTTGTAAATGTCAGATTGTTCTCTGTAAACAAACTCTTTTGGGTAGCCTCATTGCGTAACCCGTACAAAAACTGGTCTCTCAGGTTTTCTTTTAACCTGTTTTCAAATTTACAATATTTTGACAGTCGTAGGAGGTCCTCCATGTATTTTTTTATCGTCTCGCCCCGCTTTTGAGTTCTTTCTCGGAACTTGCAACGCTCGGCTAAATAGTTCGGTGGAGGCTGAAGATGACGTCGCATTAAATCTACCAGAGTTTTATATGGCATGGTTGCCGGTTTAGTAGGTACACATAAGCTCGTTAGTAACTCGTACGCTGTCTTCCCCATAGAGTTAATAAGTATTGCTACATTCAGATCTTCTCCAATCTTATTGGCGATAAAGTGTTGCTCTAACCTATCAATGTAAGATGTCCAATCGTCTGTTCTTAAGTCGAACTTTTCAAAATGTCCGTTCGCCATGGCCAATGAAATTTGAAGAAATAAAATATATAACAATAAAACACTGCACTGTTAGCAAAATGACGCCGCGTTTATTAAAACAAAGGTACGGCCTACTCACAACCTACTTTAAATATATAATGACCACTTCACATTAGTTAATCGTTAAGATAAGGTTATCTATTCTGATATCTTGTTTTTGCTGCGCCCCAACAGGGCGTAATTGCACTTTCCTTTGTGTAACCTCTTTTGTACTTGTGACTAGGCAATAAATAAATTATATGATATGATATGATAATATATGATATGATATAATTTATTTATTTATTGGGAAACATACAGTTTTCTTATAACATAATTACAATTAAAAATATACAAAATACAAAACCAAAATCGTTTCCACAGAAATCTTAGTAGTAAAATTAATTAACGCACTTTTTTTTTAACAACAACACAAGATACTAATTAATAAAAACACACACAACAAGCTACATAAACTACCGGGACATAAAGAAAAAAAAAACTAAAATAAAAATATTGATAGACATATACAAAATTAATAAAAAAACTAACAATTGTCTTATCGTGTGACCGAAATAAAAAACGCTTTCTATACGTGCGTTTACTTGGAGCTTGGTACGACAACAAGATTGATTGCTAATTAAACTATACTTAACAAACATCGACACTCCTAGCGCCATCTATAATCTTATAAATGAAGCTCGATACAAAAAGGTTAACAAACTACTAGGTAATTAAACAAGTTATCTGATAGATGACGCTGTGCTTAACAGATAATCATTGGTATATTTTTGTATCAATATAATTATTCTATTTGTTTCAAAGGGATCGCTCATCTTTCTGGAGGCACTATCGCAATTTGCACACGACGTTTAAATGCGACAATTGCGACGTCACTCTTCACACTAAGAAGGCAATCATCAAACATCTAAGGTCTGTTACAAAGTCGCGCTACGGTTTTTGGCCGCTGACCTTTAATGCGCAGTAGTAACTTTTTGGATCTTTTTGGCGTTTTTAGCAAAAGTTAAAATTTTAGCTCATCTAAGACGTTGTCTATCAGTGGCGTGCACAGAACTTTTTGCTGGAAAAGTAAACAACTGGTCAAGAACAACAAATAAAAAAATTTGAAAAAATTTAAATACCAATTTGAAAAAAAAAAATTTGTATGACGCCAGGGTAGACAATGTCTACCCTAGAGTGAAAATTTCCTATACAAACTTTTTTTTTTCAAAGTGATATTTAAATTTTTTCATATTTTTTTTATTGTTATTCTTGACCAATTGCTTGCTTTTCCAGCAAAAAGTTCTGTGCACGCCACTGTTGTCTATGAAAACCATGCTATTTAAAAATAGTTTATTGCTATATCTACGCATTTCCTTGAGCAGACTTTCAATTATTATTCTAAAAAGTAAATGATGTTTTTTTTTTGTACAGTGCAGCGCTGTCGCGGCATAAAGCGCCTTAAGATACAATTCAAATTTCCCGATCTTTAGTCCCTATTTGACATAGATCAGGTCCTCTAAGAAGGCCGCTTTGGATGAATCATATTATGATTCCGTTCTAATGCCGTCTCTTGTGCACGCGTGAAATAACTCTGACTCCATCCTACTTTCAAATTATTTTATGATTCACCCAAGTCGGCCTTTTTATATCCCCTGGATAATGTCAATAGACTAGACTCAGCCTACATAAAATATTATTTTATTTAATTAATCATAGGGCTTATAAAAGTTTACAAGTCGTTCATAATATTATTGGGGATGTCTTTAGCTATTCAGCTGCGTCTTCTGTAAGGATGAACATGAGTAACAACTGCTGGCTGCCGTACCCGTCCTCCAAGACCTCACGGCACAGAATTACCAAGTCGTTCAAAATAAAATATTATAAAAACAATAGACCCGTCACAATTTTGTGTTTGCGTGTGATAGCCTCCCTTAACCATAAACATCGTCTTTCAGATATAATCACCGCAGTTTAAAATGCGAGCTGTGCAACAAAGCCTGTGGTACCAGGAAGAGTTACCTCACACACAAGAAGTTGAAGCACACAGGCACACCGTCAGAGAACACATACTGTGTGGAGTGTAATAAACAGTTCCTCAATGTATTCCAGTTCCAAGTCCATTTGAAGTCTACTAATATACATAGCGGGGTGAAAAGGTTGGTCCAGTTTTTTTAACACTGTGTATTTGGGTCGAGTATCCGTAACAAATAACTCAGTTGTGGGCGTGGCCAAATATCATGCTATTTCATTTCGCTGTAAGGTGCACGCTCCATGAAACATGCGAGGACAATACAATTGTGCCGATTTCGTCGGTGCGCCGGCGCAATATTGAAAACTTGTTTCAGGAGAAACAACTTTTTGGCAAGACTGGATATTTTGAAACATTATCTTTAGTTATTATTAATCAAGATAACATTTTCCATGTTTGACTCGTATTCATTTTTGGATTTTATCTAAAAGCACATTCGGCTACACTTTTCGTAAAAAAACTGTTGAATTTACGTATTTTAGGGGTTTGTTGTTAAGATATTACTCAAATTTCACAGTATTTAGTTCGACTTAAACATAGATCTAGATAATGTTAATGGACTCAGCCTAAAATATTTTAATAACATTCCATAGACACTTCACAATATGGTGACAGCGTTTATAAAGGAGGTTTGGGCGTAATGACGCCTCATAAGAGACTATTGCGCTGAAATTGACACTTTTTAAAGTTGTTTATCTGCTTATCCGAAGAAGCCACTAGTTTGATAATAGTAGTTTATGCTACAAGTGCGGCAAGGAGGCAATAACCTACGAGGACGTTCAAACGTTTCAATGCATAGTGTAAGTAAATAAAAGATACATAAAGAAAAATAATTATTATGAATGTAATTTCTTTATTATTATCATTTTTATACTCGATGGTGCTCTTCAAAATTGAATACCACAATGAAGATGGTTTATTTTCTTTGCCAGTTCACTGAAGTATGCAAAGAGAAAGTTTTCCGAAAATGATGTGGCATTTTTATTAATTTTTTTTCCACTAAAGAAAATGTTCATAAGTCTTCAGGTATTTATGTCTTGATTTTGGCGGCAAGAGCCTTTCATTTGCAATTATAGATTCTGGAAGTATATCTGGCGATGTTAAGCCCAATGATTTAACAAATAAATTCTGGATTTTCTAAGGAAACAAACAAACAAAAAATACTCCGAATCTCAGTTATAAACTTTAGGCGGGCTTTTTTTTTATTTATGTGCACGCAAATTGCTAACTTGACGGGAAAAAACGGTACGTTCCGTATTGAGCGTGACGTGCAGGGCGCGTTTCAAAACTAATTCGCGCATCAACTGCATCAGTGCGATTTATTTATTACCAACATAACAAATGCAAACACCGCATCAAACTGCACGAACCGTTCTGTCCATGAGCTGATGCTCATGCGACTGAAGCAATGTCTTTTTGACAGCTGTCATTTGTGTTAAATATTCTTCGGAAGATTTCAGCAAGTTTTAATTTAAGCGATGAGCAAAGAATGTAAAAATGATAATGATTTTCGCCGCTTCCACGAACTTTTAAGTGATCCGAAATATTATTTTCCAATTTGTTAAAACATCAATTTACAATTTCTTCCCTTTAAAATTTAATGTAAATTTGAAGTGTTATGAACTTAAAATTATGACTGGCTCAAAAGGACTGACTACCCAGAAACGTTCAACATTGAAAAAAAAATGTATTACACAGATGTCTAGATGAAGTTGCGGAAAGGAAAAACTAGCGATAGTCCATACTAACAACTTTTCGGTGAAAAAATCTGAGAAATCAAGAAAATCTGTTGTTTCATACATTTTGGTCGGGTCGGGTAACTTTTATGATTTTTTCAAATTCGTGATTTGAGAGCTGGCTCCATAGTAAAAGTTGTTCGTATACACGAGTTCTACTATTGTCAGTTTCCGGCTTCCGTAATTTCATCTCAACACCCAATATAAGTTACACAAGGAATGGTTGCAGGTTAGCCAACTGCCTGTAATTAAATTAAAAAAAAAACGAGTATAATTGATTTTACGAACAGTTTTGATGCATATAAAATAAGTATTTACGAGCGCTTGCATTGAAAATTTGTATATTACTTTTGGAACCTTTTTCTAGTTTCCTGTAGTACAAAACCGCGATCGAAGAACTTTTGCTCGATAGAAATAATTATTAAAAAGAGGTCCTCATCGACACTTTTTCTCATAGTTTGACAAATAGAAAGAAAGAGCCCCCATTATTGCCATCTATGCCCATGATGTTACCCCCGCTCCCTTAATTTCAAATGACGTAAATATGGAGGGCCCCGTAGTTAAAATTTGAACCTGTTTTCCAGCTACCCGTGTTCTGAATGTGGCAAGGAGTACCGTAAAGCGTTGTCTAGAAATTATCATTACAAGTTTGTTCACCTACAGCAGTACGAGCACCACTGTCAAATATGCGGTAAGGTGAGTGACAGTGATATTTTGGTTGCGTTTTTACAAGACTTGTAAGTAGGGTTCTGTTTCAAAACGTGTGATCTTCGTGCGAAATTTCTCTCGTTTTTAAGAAAGGGACATAGCTATACACTAGAAAGAGAAAGACAGTTCTGATTAAAATAAAAAACTTAATTAAATTAAATAAAAAACTCAATGTAAGAAAGATTATAATAACTTGTTTTTAAAATGTGAAATATTGCCAGTCCATGAAAAGGTATCGATGCTAATACCCTTGGATAGTTATGGATGTGAGGATTTTAAGTTTCCTGTTAATAACCCACTGTTACATAGGAAAAGAGAAAAAAATATAATAACTGTACTCACAAAGTACTACGGCCAGCGGCACAGAAAATATCTTGTACCCAAAATCCACAATAGTATACCATATGAAATAAGAAGCTTAAGTAGTAAACCTGTATTTAAAACGAAATTAAAAAAACATCTCTTAAATCAAGTTAAAGTCAATATTGTTTCATAGAAGTAGAGAAATAACTGATTATTTATTTGTTTTTTGTTCTAATTAAAATCTAAAACTTGAAAATTAAACAAGCCTATAAATGTACAAATAAATAGTGGAAAGTAAAAGCGAGCTTTTTCTGCCTACAAACTTATGTAGTTTGGTAGAATTATACACAAATATGTATGAATGTTCATGTGAAATAAACGTTTATTTATTTATTTTATTTTGAAACCCTTGCGAGTGATGTCCATGAAACGTAAAAGTCAAATTAACCTCAAATCGAAATCAAGGGTGGGTAAACGAAAATGATTTTTCTAGTCGCTAGGAAAGGAAAATAAGTGCTTTATACTAGAAATATAACATTACGGCCCTACATAAATCTTAAATAAAAATAAAAAAAAAACGGAAAAACACCGTAGTTTCAACTGTCAGACGAATTTTAACGATACCCAGGAAGATAATGTAGTTTTTTGTAGATAATGACCATAACGCGTGAGTAATGTTAAAATCACCTAGAATAATATAGTTGTCATCCATATGAGACAAATATAGATTTGATAAGAATTCGAAATATTTAATTTCAGATTGAATCTGTAGAGATCCGTGCGGAAAGTAACCACAGTAGATTCTTATCAGTTTGGGTGACGTAGCATGGTTCGTATTAATGGTGACGTGCGCAACTTCCGCATCGTCAAAGTGTGGCGGCTCAACGCTCGAGTCACCCGCGAGGACGAGCTCACGTCGTACGGCGACCAGCGCCCCCCCTCCCGCCTTCATATTGCGAGCGGCATAATCGCGGTCGCATCTAAAAACTAAAAATCTGTCATCCATAATTTCTCTGTCAAAAATTCCCGGCAGTAGATAAGTTTCGGTAAGACAAATAATATCATAACAGTCCTGCAATAATAAGTTCCTCAGAAATAAATGAGTTTTCGTCCGTAAACCACGGCAATTCTGATAATACTCGTAGATTCCAAGATTTAGAGTCATTTAACACACAAAAAAAAACTAGAAAACCTATAAATCATGCTCATACAAGATTTTAAAAACACTTTATGTCGCACTATCAACAGATTCAACCACGCGAATTTAGCTGTAGATATTAATTTCTTAAAATTATGGAAAGATAGCTTTAGAGTCCTAATATCAAAGGTACTTTTTGAATCGCATGTTGAATGCAGTATGTATGAGCCATTATTTTTAATACGAGTATGGCCGTAACTATTACATTTTCTACTTACCGAAAGTGTATTCAAATAATTAAATTTAACATAATCCTCTAATAAACACACACGAATGTAAAGGCCTATTTTCATAAGTTTGAGATTAGAGGCAACATAATTGTAGACGAAATGATTAATTGTTATTGAATAATTAAACAGAGGGTAGGCCAAAAAGACGCTCGCGACAACTTCTACTATCCGAAGAACATTCGCAAAGCGATTCAAAAGGTCGGTTATCGGCTTAGAGCCATCTGAGGTTTTTAAGGGAATCATTGAGTTAGCGGCCGCGGCCGCGATAGGTACAGATCGTTCACAGTTATTTTACCTCTAGGCTGATCGAAAATGTTTCTTAAGTATTGGACATAGAACAGCTGTCAGAGGTAAAATACCTGTGAACAGTCTGTATTTGAAAAAAACTATAGCCGTCTTATTCCTGCTGCGCGGCGCACTTGCAAGCGAGTCGCCCCGCGCGCTTCCCGCAACCTTATTCTGTGAGGCGTCCGTATTCTGGTAATGTAAAGAGGTGCGATTGTGTAAGGTTGGTCATAGATGATAAATATATACCATTGTCAAGGATCGTGTAGGGCAAATTCGAATTGTGTAAAACTGTCCATAAAATGAAGACCGAAAAGTAACCGAAGGTTTAAAAATGACCGATGGTTTAAAAAATGCGAAATGAAATTGCGTTTTATTGTGTACTACCTACGTAAAATGAAATTTGATAATTTATTTACTTTAAAATTATGTCAAACACAAAAATAATAGATCTTTTTGATTACATTTTTTAAATCCACCACAAAAATTAATTTTTATAATTTAAAACATAGAATTCAATCGAAACTTATCTACATGCAACTCGTATAACCAAACGCAACAATTGAAGGAAAACCGAGTTTCAACTGCTCGACCCCAGGTGGTGGCATATGTTTACTACTACTCAACAGTATATGTAGTTGAAGAGCTTGACACGGGATTACTTTTTTTACTAGATGTGATGTCTGAAAGAGACAGCGCTATATCTTATCGTATTATTTGTCTTCGTCCGAGTTTTGTAGTTATAATAACGCGTCATAGTTTCGAATCAATTCAAGTGTCAAGTCAACTGCAACTGCAAAATATTTTTGAATCGGTCGGTGTTTTATTTTATAGTATGTTTCTTTATTATATTAGTATGACGAAATAGCAACCGAACCAAAATACAAAAACCAGCCAAGTGCGAGTCGGACTCGCGCACGAAGGGTTCCGTACCATTATATATAAAAACAGCGAAAAAACATGTCTGTTGTATGGGAGCCCCCTTAAATATTTATTTTATTCTGTTTTTTAGTATTTGTTGTTATAGCGGCAACAGAAATACATCATCTGTGAAAATTTCAACTGTCTTACTATCACGGTTCATGAGATACAGCCTGTTGACAGACGGACAGACAGACGGACAGCGGAGTCTAAGTAATAGGGTCCCGTTGGTTACCCTTTGGGTATGGAACCCTAAAAAGTAAGAAAAAATATTTTAATCTGTGGCCGAACTGCCCTAAACCTTTTCATAATATCTTTCCTACAAAAATATAACCCCAAACTGTGTTCATATAAAAAACAATTCTTATTTCTGTGCCAAAGCCAAGGGTTTTGACTAAAAAGCTCCACAATTTTAATTAATTGAACATCATTTATTGATTTTAATGGTAGAATAAAAATTGTTTTACCTAATATTATTCCAAAATAATCAAAAACACTTACCGTTAAACGACTGTCATAGACAACAAGTCGCCGCAATCATTTGACATTAGCGATGAACTAAAAAAATCTTAGACAATTCGAATTATCTGTCAATCTTAACAAATCATTCACTCATTGTCTAAAATAACAATACAAATCGTAAAGCATCTATGAATACCATAGACAATTCGAATTGGCCGTTTGACAAGTGAAATGATTAGTTTTAAGCTATCAAATGAATACGATTTCATGACTATTTTCTTACACAATCGCACCTCTGATTTTCATGTTTAGTTTATGAGTTTAGCGAAAGAATCATTAATTAGAGTAAAATAATAACACATGTTATATACGTAAATAAATCCAAAATTTGGGTTGATTGGTTGTTTAGTAAGACTAATTGAACGGGCAAAGTTAGGCAGATATTTAAATTTATTTGTAGCGTATTTGGATATTTATTTGTAGCTCTTCTGGAAGGATGGGTTTTTTGTGCGAAACGTCCTGACAAAATCAATATGTTGTCCTGCTTGCAGTACGTATTTTGTATGAAAATTTGACTTGTCCTTCGGGCAGTACCCTTGACCCTGAACGGCACAACGTTATCTTGTCCACTCAGTATGACATTTATGTTTTCTTTGTCAGGATGGTCGTTACTGACACTCAATTTTCTTTAAAAGCTAAAAAACAAACAAATTATCCTAAATAATCATTAAAGCCTCTAACGTTTCAATAGTTCTGTTATCAAGCATTGATTTATATTTTACTGAATGAAGATTCAGCAGCTAGATACTTAGGTACTCCCTCATTACCATTTCTTGATTTAAATTATCTTGTCCTCTCAGTAGGACATATATATTTTCTTTGTCAGAATGGTCATTCATTACTGACACCTAAATTTCTATGAAAGATATAATATTTTAATAATATACATATAAAATATTAACTTAACAATTTGTATTTCTTTTACCTAGAATTCATATACTATTTTATCATTGATTTGTAATTATACATATATTACTTTAAATATAATTAATAAATAAAATAATTTTTTTTAGCTTGAAATATATTTCGGCCCTTAGTGGGCCGTCATCAGTCAAGTATTAAAAAAGAAAAATATACCATAGTAATAAAAACAGGAAAAGAAATAATAAAAAAAAAAGACAATATTTTTCTTAACTAACCTAACCTGTTTGTATTGGTCCACAAATTTTTTATCAAATAATAAAATTATAAAATTTAAAAAATTTTGTGGACAAGTACAAGCCCTTCAAGTGCCAACAATCACCACCATAAATTTTTCTCATGCCATCCCAATTCTGGTATATGTGTTCCCTGAAAGGGACAGAGAGTTTTCTGTGGTTGGTGGGGTATTCAGGGTATGTGTGGAAGAGCGTGATGGAAGTGATGAGAGGGTGGTTTAGTTTGTCTGTCAGTTAGTGTTTTCTGTTCAGTCCATGGTTGTAGTGGGCACCAAGTGACCAGATGTAGGACGACTCTTATGGTAGATTAATGTTGTTTTGTTTGTAATATTTTTGTAGATTTTTTAGTTTTATTTGTGATTTGATTTGCTCCTGAGAGATATTTCTCGTAGCTTTTGAGAGGAGCGTTTGTATTTTTAAAAACAGATGAGGAAAGGCGATAAGGCTGACTTTTAAAAGTGCATCTAGCTTATTTTTCTGATCTGTGCAGTGGTGTATATATTGTATGTAGAGCATGTGTGTAGAGTGTAAGGCGTTCATGTAGTTAACCATAATCATGTTGCTTCTGATTATTGGTGGTATTGCACTGAGGACAATTTTTGGTATCAGCCCTTTCGGTGCTGCACCAATTTCCAAACATTTTCCTAAAAATTGTAAATGGGTATAATATTGGGAATGTTTGGCTGTTATATTTTTTATTTTATTTACGATTTCCTTCATTTTCGTTAAAATTTAAGTAAGAAGGTTCTAATTTGATTAACTGGCACGTTGCGAGTATGTTCAAATGTATCAAAATTATACTGACTTTGACAGAAGGCTGTAACAGATGATCAAGATTTTGGTATTTGTCAAAAATGCACAAAGGAGCATATAACAATAATTAAAGATGTTTTTGAAACGTGGATACGCTGAATTGAGACGGCAGTAAGAAGAACACAGTGTAACCTATATAGCACAAGATTAGAGTCCATCAAACGAGCAGCAATAATTGTGTGGGTTCTGTTCCATATGCCTGCTTCAAGCAGTCCTCATCGAGTTACGTATTGATATTGGAGACCGTCAATAGCCCTCTGAAGAATGGAGAGAAATCCTTTGAGTCTCTGGCTGCCTTCAAATGTCTTGCGCACACAATGCACTGTATGAAATCAACTGCAGCTCTTGGGACAAATGCACGTGTGGTTGCGTCTCTGCAGTTTTTCAATTATGCACCTCGACGTGATTCTTCAATCCTTGTTGCATAAAATCTTTTTATTGTTGTTGCACTCGAAAAGAGTTATTCGTTCATAAGTTTATAATATAATCACATGTGCGAGTAATACTTTAATAAATATATAATATTGCCTCTATTGGCCTTTTATTTGTTTTTTATTTTGATTTATTTTATTTTTGACGTGCCTATTTGAGACCGAGGAGTCGTCGACCTTTCGCATCAGTTTCTTGTGTTCAATATTAGTCAAGCTTTTAAGTATGGATATCTCCAAACAATATTGCATATCTTGCTGAGGTTCAAACAAAGGACTAAGGAAAACCTTTAAAAAGACACAATATATGATAACACCTACTATTTTATCTTTTTTAGATCGACCTCATTATTAATATATTAATAATATTATGATTCGTAACCGTCGTAATGTGCATCTTTTATTAAGAGGCTATGCGAATTTTATTTTTGTCACTGTCAGTCCAAGCGAAAAATCGCGCAGTGCGAGAGGGGCGGAGTCAGGGCGAAAGCGAAAAATGTTAGTTTTATAATTTTTATAAAAAAACTAAAATAGCTAACAAAATTTCAAATATGAAATCTCTAGATATTGTTCAAACACACTTAATAAAATGTGTTTGAGTTCTGTATACGAGTATGATTCCTACTCGTCAAACGAGGAGAAAAAGTGCGTTTGAAGACCTCATTTCAACAATTATTTCTATCGAGTAAAATTTATCCAAACATGTTTTCCAATTTCAAATCCCTATATTATATAGTCAAGATGCATATACCAGAGACTGATTATAATTTTACACAGAAAAGAAACATCCGTATATTTTTCGCTTATCGCCATAATTAGAAATCCACTTTCTCCGCCTTATCTTCGCGAACGTTTTGAGTTCTTGATCTCTAGAGATAGACCCTTGCGTTCTGGGACTTTCTCCCTCCTTAAAACCCCTGCACATAATACCTGTGCTCAGTGGCGTGCACAGAACTTTTTTCCGGAAAAGCAATCAGAAGGTCAAGTACGACAATAAAAAAAATATGAAAAAATTTAAATAACACTTTGAAAAAAAAAAGTTTGTATGAAAATGTTCACTCGAGGAAAGGCAGTGCCTACCCTGGCGTCATACAAACTTTTTTTTTCAAAGTGTTATTAAAAATTTTTCATATTTTTTTTATTGTCGTGCTTGACCTTCTGATTGCTTTTCCGGAAAAAAGTTCTGTGCACGCCACTGCCTGTGCTTATGGCAACTCTTTCAATGTTGAATCTATCAGACTGTGGAATGCTCTTCCGCGTTGCATTCGTGACTAATCGAAAGACTAATCGAATGGGCGGAAGTAGGCATGTATTTATATATGTAACCTATTACTATGTAGTATATAGGATGGGATTTGGTCGGCTGCCTCGATTCGTGCTGGGGGCTCGGTTGGTGATCATTGAACCTTGTTCCTGGTCCCTGGCCGGGTCTACGGTATGGGTTCGGGCGGTTGATTGGATTTCACCTTGTATAATAATATTTTACCTATAATTTTAATCGTATATATATTGCTACATAAATTAAAAAAAACATTTAATCTAAGTAGTTCATGTACATTTATTATTTTATTACATATATGTTTATAAGATTAAAATTTGACTTGTGAAACGTGTATTATATATACCTACTTTACAAATAAACTTTGAATTTTGAATTTTTGACTCACTTACTATTATTTCCTTTAAGAAAAAGCTGAAAGAACATTACCTTTACTGTCTCTATAGGTAAATATAATATATGTTTATATATTCTATGTATATACAACGTGTAACAGAAAGGTGTAACCATATTTGAAGAGCTTGTTCAGTCAATGGTAATGGTATCAATGGTATCAATAGTACAACTTTTACTATGGAGTCAACACTGAAATTTCACTATTAGCTGAATGTTGTCTCATTTATACACATTAGAAATTACATTATTTGGATTTGTTATTTCTAAAAAAATGCAAAAATGTTAGTACTGAAAATTGAGTTTCCTTCAAATTCTCTATAGAAAACGGCAATAGTAAGTAATTTATTACTTACGATGTTATTGCTATTTTTATTTCGTATCCATCTCTTTGTGCACTCGTATGATTAGTTTAGATTAGTTTTGTTATTTCCTCTTGGTTTTGCTGGAAGAAATCTCTTCTGAGAGATAAGGACGCCAATGTGCACATTGTTTCAAATTAAATATAATATGTATCCATGTTTCTACGTCTGTACAATAAAGAATAAAGAAAGATAAGATAAGATTAGATTAAATAATACTTTATTTCTTTAATGTCTTAAAAGATCAGGTACAAGACACAAAAACAATTATGTAGGTACCTAGTTTGTTTGTCTGATGTTATAATATTACATTATAGTACCGCGATTCTGCGCTGCGATTGGCCCAATTTATTAGAAAACCGCTAGAGACCCAATCAACAACAGAGGCGAAAAGTAAGTCTCGACCTTATTTCTTAAACCACGCCCCCTTATCCCAATTGGCCTTCAAGGCACCATTACCGGGACGACGCACCCGAAGTTCATAAACTCGTGTTCTTCTCATTTTTAGTGAAATTGTTAGTTGAAAATATTATAAATAATCACGATATTTTTGATGGTTGTAGATAAACTATTGTGTGCAACTGAACCTAATTAGACATTGGGAGACTCGTGCAAAATTATAGCGAAATAATTATTAAATACACTGTAAAAGTTTTTTCAATGCAGTTGCTCGTAAAGTTTTCTTTTTTGTGTAACAAAATTATGCGGAAACCGACTCTTGTGTTATGGTGTTTATCATCATTCAATTATTGCTAGAGCGCGCATACTTATAAATAATTGTTTTTTTTTTTTGGACAGCAAAACCTCCTTGCATCTTTGTAATTTTTTAAATTTTATGACTTGCAACATGCACCACAAAGACAAAAAATTAAAAAAATTACTTTATTTAACGCGTGAAATAAAACAGTACTGAAATCCTTTATTTCACGCGTTAAATAAAGTAATTTTTTTAATTTTTTGTCTTTGTGGTGCATGTTGCAAGTCATAAAATTTAAAAAATTACAAAGATGCAAGGAGGTTTTGCTGTCCAAAAAAAAAACAATTATTTATAAGTATGCGCGCTCTAGCAATAATTGAATGATGATAAACACCATAACACATAAGATTATTGATTATCTCATTTAAAAATACGTGTTTTGTTTCCGCAAACAAAAATATTTTTCACATTATTGGCTGTATGTATACTGTACCTTTGCCTCAAGAAAGAAAAAACTGTATGAAACGCGCGCTCTGCAAAGAAAGCACGCCATTTTGTTGTAAATAGGCTTTGGTGAAATAAAATTACTTTCTTTATTATACTCATTTTTTTGTTGTATTTCCTCGCAAAATGCATTGAAAAATGTTGTAAGATACTTGAGCGTAAAAGGTTTTTATCCGAATGCGTGCCAATGAAAACAGTATAAAACCTTACTTTCCGCACGTGTATCTTAAATAACTATTAATGTTTTTTTGTTTTAATATAAATAGTTACCGATATATATCATAATTTAAATATAAATACTGTTATCTCATATATTTCGGGTCCGACCTGAACCCGGCATCAGTTGATTGTCTTAATTAAAATAAATAGACATTGACATATACATATACTAGATATTTATATTATATATAGATAAATAAAAAGACATTGACATATATAATAGATATTTATATTATATATGTCAATGTCTGTTTATTTTAATTAAGATGATTATTTGTACATACCTAATTTAATTATTATTACACTTAGAGTTATATTTTTATACTAAAATGAAGAATATTGTTACACCCAATGGGTAAAATTACATTGAGCCATAATTATGTACATATAACATCTAAAACTGACACGCAATTTAATGCAATAAATATATTGATTGATTGATTGATAAGATACTCAACTGATGCCGGGTCCAGGTCGGACCCGAAATATATCTCGAGATAACAGTATTTATATTTAAATTATCATATCTATCAGTACCTATTTATATTAAAACAAAAAGAAATAATCATCAAGCACTCGTGTTCCAATGTGTCAAATTATGGTACAGTTGCATAAAATACTATTGCGCCTTTAAACTGGTTATTGATGTTAAGGTTAAACGTCAGTCCTAGCAAAAAGTGCATAACTTAACTTTGTATTTCTTGTCTAGAAGTTAAAAATTGAAAAACTTTTTGGTTTGTGGCAGTTAACACAGTATTAGTTCAGTATTAGTAAGGTTTATAAAGCATGAGTTTGAAATTGAATGTAAGTACAATTAGTCATGATCTGGTCGAAATAGAGATAAAACTTTTAAGTTGGTTTGGATCAGATCATGACTAGTTGTGCATTAAATTTCAAACTTATGCTTTACAAACTTAACTAATACGGAATTATTGGTGTCAACTGCCACATACCAATTTTTTTTTCAAATTTAACTTCTAAACAAGAAATACAAAGTTAAGTTACGCACTTTTTGCAAAGAGACTGACGTTTAACCTTAACGAGTTTCTAAACTAATGAAACACACGCACACACATACACACCCTAATCCCTCCACAGCGACACTCAATATGCAGATAACAAACCTATAAATCATAAATACACACGCACACACACATACACACCCTAATCACTCGATAGCAACACTCAACATGCAGATAACAAACCTTTGAACCATAAATACGGATTACTCATATTTTTACTGGCATTCATATTCATATTCTTTATTGTACACAAAAAAAACATATTGATTGCACATTGTACTTAGATATATCATGTACATAGGCGAGCTTATCTCTAAAAAGAGATTTCTTCCAGCAAACCCGGATTTATAAAGAGAAGTCATAATAAAAAGTAGACATACATACGTGTACACTAAAATATGTTTTCAATGCAAGTGCTCGTAAAGACCTACTTTTTATGCATCAAAACCGAACAGAAAGTCGATTATTTTGCCCTAGGTCTTTATTATTATTTTTTTTTTATTTATTTACAATGGTTGGCTAACCTGCAGACTTTCCTGTGTACCATAGATGTTATACTTTTTTTTTACACTGTTTAACGGCTCTGGATACAGTCTTTTTGAGCCAATTATAATTTAAAGTTCACAAGATTATATTTGTTTTCATTTCCTCACACTATGCATTGAAAAACGTAGTATGATACACGGGCGTAAAAGCAATAAATTACTCGGTTACGCTTAAAACACTCGCTACGCTCGTGTTTTAAATCGTCCTCGTAATTTATTCCTTTGCGCCCTTGTAGCATAAACTACTATAATATACTTACACCCTTTGATTATAAATAACTACAATATGCCTACATAAATAATAATTAAGTAACTATTTAAGCACTAGAAGTGTTATTGACGAGAACGGATTTGAAATCGGTGAGAGCGGCCGGCGAGTGGCGCCGTTTTTTTTTCGTACAGGTGGCGGGTTATAGAAAGTAGCAAAGTAAAACACTCACTTGTGGAAGCCATGTCTGACTTCCAAAGTAGCGAAGATAGTGTTATTGACGAAAACGGATTTGAAATCGGTGAGAGCGGCCGGCGAGTGGCGCCGTTTTTTTTCGTACAGGTGGCGGCTTATAGAAAGTAGCAAAGTAAAACACTCACTTGTGGAAGCCATGTCTGACTGCCAAAGTAGCGAAGATAGTGTTATTGACGAGAACGGATTTGAAATCGTTGAGAGCAGCCGGCGAGTGGCACCGTTCTTTTCGTACAGGTGGCGGGTTATAGAAAGTAGCAAAGTAAAACACTCACTTGTGGAAGCCATGTCTGACTTCCAAAGTAGCGAAGATAGTGTTATTGACGAGAACGGATTTGAAATCGGTGAGAGCGGCCGGCGAGTGGCGCCGTTTTTTTTCGTACAGGTGGCGGGTTATAGAAAGTAGCAAAGTAAAACACTCACTTGTGGAAGCCATGTCTGACTTCCAAAGTAGCGAAGATAGTGTTATTGACGAGAACGGATTTGAAATCGGTGAGAGCAGCCGGCGAGTGGCGCCGTTCTTTTCGTACAGGTGGCGGGTTATAGAAAGTAGCAAAGTAAAACACTCACTTGTGGAAGCCATGTCTGACTTCCAAAGTAGCGAAGATAGTGTTATTGACGAGAACGGATTTGAAATCGGTGAGAGCAGCCGGCGAGTGGCGCCGTTTTTTTTTCGTACAGGTGGCGGGTTATAGAAAGTAGCAAAGTAAAACACTCACTTGTGGAAGCCATGTCTGACTTCCAAAGTAGCGAAGATAGTGTTATTGACGAGAACGGATTTGAAATCGGTGAGAGCAGCCGGCGAGTGGCGCCGTTTTTTTTTCGTACAGGTGGCGGGTTATAGAAAGTAGCAAAGTAAAACACTCACTTGTGGAAGCCATGTCTGACTTCCAAAGTAGCGAAGATAGTGTTATTGACGAGAACGGATTAGAAATCGGTGAGAGCGGTCGGCGAGTGGCGCCGTTTTTTTTCGTACAGGTGACGGGTTATAGAAAGTAGCAAAGTAAAACACTCACTTGTGGAAGCCATGTCTGACTGCCAAAGTAGCGAAGATAGTGTTATTGACGAGAACGGATTTGAAATCGGTGAGAGCGGCCGGCGAGTGGCACCGTTCTTTTCGTACAGGTGGCGGGTTATAGAAAGTAGCAAAGTAAAACACTCACTTGTGGAAGCCATGTCTGACTTCCAAAGTAGCGAAGATAGTGTTATTGACGAAAACGGATTTGAAATCGGTGAGAGCGGCCGGCGAGTGGCGCCGTTTTTTTTCGTACAGGTGGCGGGTTATAGAAAGTAGCAAAGTAAAACACTCACTTGTGGAAGCCATGTCTGACTGCCAAAGTAATGAAGATAGTGTTATTGACGAGATCGGATTTGAAATCGGTGAGAGCGGCCGGCGAGTGGCGCCGTTTTTTTTTTCGTACAGGTGGCGGGTTATAGAAAGTAGCAAAGTAAAACACTCACTTGTGGAAGCCATGTCTGACTGCCAAAGTAGCGAAGATGGTATTATTAACGAGAGCGGATCTGAGGTCGGTGAGGGCGCCCGGAGAGTGGCGCCGTTTGTCCTCGTACAAGTGACGGGTTATCAGGTAGTCTGGAAAACAAATATTTATTTATAAATATTTTTTTTTATTAACCCTGGGTAATATATCATATAATCTCCAAATAAATTAGATATATAAATGAATATATCTTGAGACAACTTTAACATATTTGTATTTGTATTATCAGTATATTTAAAAAGAAAAAACATTAAAAGCTTTTGGAGGTAAAATACACAAAAAAATACATTTTCACTTCTCATGCTCGTAAAGTTCTTGTTTATGCTTGCTATAAGCGGACTAAAACTACGTTTTATGCTCTAGTGCATAAAAGTGTTTACTTCTTATAAGAACGTACATACAGCCAGTACAACATCATAGGAAGAAATTAAAAAAAAAATCTTTGGCGGGAAAGAGCTGTTGTTTTGAGAAGGTACCTGGTACATATATTAAGTTGTTTATTTAAATTTGCATTAAATATGAGTTTCATTTACCGTAGCGCCCCGTGCCCTACTTGTACAGTGTGATCAGTACTCTCACCAAGTATAGCGTCTCCTAGGAACTGCAGTCGCTGGTAACAGTCGGTCAGTCTGTTCCTCTGGTGTAAGGCGTGAGTCAATGCTTGTAGGAGAAGGGAGCGGTCTCTGAATCGGTACCGTAGCGCCTCGTGCCCTACTTGTTCAGTGTGATCAGTATTCTCACCCAGTATAGCGTCTCCTAGGAACTCCAGTCGCTGGTAACAGTCGGTCAGTCTGTTCCTCTGGTGTGAGGCATGTGTCAATGCTTGTAGGAGAAGGGAGCGGTCTCTGAAATGGTACTGTAGCGCCTGGTGCCCTACTTATTCAGTGTGATCAGTATTCTCACCCAGTATAGCGTCTCCTAGGAACTCCAGTCGCTGGTAACAGTCAGTCAGTCTGTGCCTCTGGTGTGAGGCATGTGTCAATGCTTGTAGGAGAAGGGAGTGGTCTCTGAACTGGTACTGTAGCGCCTGGTGCCCTACTTATTCAGTGTGATCAGTATTCTCACCCAGTATAGCGTCTCCTAAGAACTCCAGTCGCTGGTAACAGTCGGTCAGTCTGTTCCTCTGGTGTGAGGCATGTGTCAATGCTTGTAGGAGAAGGGAGCGGTCTCTGAACTGGTACTGTAGCGCTTGGTGCCCTACTTATTCAGTGTGATCAGTATTCTCACCCAGTATAGCGTCTCCTAGGAACTCCAGTCGCTGGTAACAGTCGGTCAATCTGTTCCTCTGTTGTGAGGCATGTGTCAATGCTTGTAGGAGAAGGGAGCGGTCTCTGAACCGATACTGTAGCGCTTCGTGCCCTACTTGTTCAGTGTTATCAGTATTCTCACCCAGTATAGCGTCTCCTAGGAACTCCAGTCGCTGGTAACAGTCGGTCAGTCTGTTCCTCTGGTGTGAGGCATGTGTCAATGCTTGTAGGAGAAGGGAGCGGTCTCTGAACCGATACTGTAGCGCTTCGTGCCCTACTTGTTCAGTGTTATCAGTATTCTCACCCAGTATAGCGTCTCCTAGGAACTCCAGTCGCTGGTAACAGTCGGTCAGTCTGTTCCTCTGGTGTGAGGCGTGAGTCAATGCTTGTAGGAGAAAGGAGCGGTCTCTGAACCGGTACTGTAGCGCTTCGTGCCCTACTTGTTCTATATGATCAGTATTCTCACCCAGTATAGCGTCTCCTAGGAACTCCAGTCGCTGGTAACAGTCGGTCAGTCTGTTCCTCTGGTGTGAGGCGTGAGTCAATGCTTGTAGGAGAAGGGAGCGGTCTCTGAACCGGTACTGTAGCGCTTCGTGCCCTACTTGTTCTATATGAACAGTATTCTCACCAAGTATAGCGTCTCCTAGGAACTCCAGTCGCTGGTAACAGTCGGTCAGTCTGTTCCTCTGGCAGAGAATATAAAGTATTACTACGTAAAGAAGCGACACTCACCTCCCCGCGCGAATTTAACGTACCCCGCGGTCCCCCGCAAGTTAGTGGAAATCTGGAGTCAGGCAGAGCTCGATTACCACTCGTTTGCTGCGCGCGTGTTTTGTTACAAAGTTTTATCACGATACTGATTTTTAATCAGTATGGTGCGTTATTGCAGTGTTTATGGATGCCTGGAAAACTTTTTTTCAAAAATAGAATTGCGTGATCAAACCTTACAATTTCATTCAGTAACGCATTTGGAACAATAAAATCAGTATTTATAACTTTCCATGTTTTGACAAGTTTTAATTTTTTTTCCAAAATTTATGTTTGAGTAGTTGTTAATTATATGATGATCATTTATGCATACGAAACTATATAGGTACCTACTAAGCTTAGGCATACTATATATATATATATATATATATATATATATATATTTTACTTTTAAAGTAACGAAAAAGCAGCGGTAACTCAGGGGTAGAACGCTGGCCTCTTAATCTTGAGATTAAGGTTCGATCTCCGGTCGGGCATGCACCAATGAGTTCTTCGGAATTTACATAATGTGCATAGTATTTGCTAATAGGTACTTACCACTATGTGAACAGTGAAGGAAAACATAGTAAGGAAACCTGCATGCCCTAAAAAGAGTGTATTTGTGCCCGAAGAACGATGATAGGGCTCACCACCCATCACGTTGGGACGTAATATTTGCAGGTGAAACGCGGGTTTACCGAGTGTGGGTGGACTGTGACTTGCATTTCAAAGTTCACACTCGGAACACATCCGATTTCAGGTCATTCGACACATTCAGGTCGTAACGATTTATATACATATATAAGGTTAAATAACATTATTTGGCGAAACTCAAAACAAAGGTAGTACTAGTCTATATGGACAACTGTTTGTTTGGGAGCTAAGCGAAATTCTTAACTTTTTTTCACTTCCTCCTATACAAATTGCTCCGATCAGCTGACTCGTCCAGTATAGAAAGGTGAAAACGAATTTTAAGAATTTTTCACTATCCTATTAAAAAAAGTTATTCATATGGACATGTTCTACATATGTTTCAAATTTCGCCAACTAATTGAATTTAACCTTGTATATATATATATATATATACATATATTTTTTTAATACTGATTAATCCACGGGGAACCAGAAATTGGACTACGCTAAAATTTAGGAAGAGAATCACATAAGTTGCTGACTTATATTGTGTCCCTCTCGGGCGACGACGCTCACACGATTGCTGCCAGCCCTAGACTAGCTCACGCACACACACAAGCGTGTGCGGACAAGCCAGATGCGCGCGTAAGAGTGTAGGTAAATAACTTGAGCCTCTACTATGAAGTGACGGGGGTGTGCCTCTGGTGTGAGGCATGTGTCAATGCTTGTAGGAGAAGGGAGCGGTCTCTGAACCGATACTGTAGCGCTCCGTGCCCTACTTGTTCAGTGTTATCAGTATTCTCACCCAGTATAGCGTCTCCTAGGAACTCCAGTCGCTGGTAACAGTCGGTCAGTCTGTTCCTCTGGTGTGAGGCGTGAGTCAATGCTTGTAGGAGAAGGGAGCGGTCTCTGAACCGGTACTGTAGCGCTTCGTGCCCTACTTGTTCTATATGAACAGTATTCTCACCAAGTATAGCGTCTCCTAGGAACTCCAGTCGCTGGTAACAGTCGGTCAGTCTGTTCCTCTGGTGTGAGGCGTGAGTCAATGCTTGTAGGAGAAGGGAGCGGTCTCTGAACCGGTACTGCAGCGTCCTCTCTAGCGCCTCGTAACCTGCGAAACAAAATAAATACTTATACTAGTAGTTCGCCCTGAGCTGTGAACTCGCGATTCGATCTTGACCGATTTGGCTCCTGTTCGAACTTAATATTTTTTTGTCTCATTTACTCGCCTCCCAAATTTCATGACGTTCCGATCAACGATAATCGAGTTATCGTCGGACATATTCATACGTACAAACGCCAGATTGTTCAAGTAGACTCGAAGAACTTCGTTCGCTTCATTAAAATATTTTATATTTTATTTCACCTTGGTACTGTTTGATAACAAAGGCGCTTAATAATTTGTATTGTCTATCAGCTAAAAGATAATTTTTGTACATCAGTTTACGGCACTCAGGGAGGTTATTATAGCACTCCAAAATTATCTACACTGGAAGAGCCAGCTTATTCACACTTTAAGGTTAAACCTCAGTCGCTTAGCGCAAAGTGCATAACTTAACTTTGTATTTCTTGTTAAGAAGTTAAACATTTGGAAAGATTTTGGTATGTGGCAGTTGACGCCAATAGTTCAGTATTAGCGAGGTTTATGAAGCAAGAGTTTGAAATTTAATGCAATATTAGTCATGATCCGGTCCAAACAAAGTTAAAACAGTATTTCAAGTTGGTTTTGAGAAGATCATGACTAATTGTGTATACAATTTCAAACTCTTGCTTTATAAACCTCACTAACACTGAACTATTGGCGTCAAATGCCACAGACCAAAATGCTTTTCAAACTCAAATTTCTAAACAAGAAATAGATAGATAGATAGATAAAACATTTAAACATTCAAACACAGAAAAACAAAGTTAAGTTATGCACTTTGCGCTAAGCTACTGAGGTTTAACTCTTAAGTGTGAATAAGCGGGTTCTTCCAGTGTAGATAATTTTAGAGTGCAATAATGACCTCCCCGAGTGCCGTAAACTAATATACAACCACTGATTATTGCAAATACTTCCGACACACCCTGGACTGTCAGACCGAAAATCAACTAACTCACAAATCCCATCAGTTCAGCTTGTCAACGCCTTAAGATGAAGCGCGTTTGCCTAGAAAGTACCCAAAAAGTAGAGTCTCCCGGTTTCGAATGAAGTGATCGCGGAACACGAGGAGTTACTTCGCGTCATGGTTTCGTCATGAATGTGATGACAAGCCACGACAAAGCCTACCACCGGGTGATGCTCGTTCGTTACAGATGTTTCATCTCATATTATTGGTTTGTCTATGGTTGCAGCAGTGCGTGTACACGCCCATTTTCTAGTGTGCGTGACCTCGGGAGCGCTACAAAACGCGCTACACACACAGCGCGCGCTTATTTGTACACGTCACCACTACTACACTTATAGTCTCTATTTACTGAGGCATTATTGTTACTTATAGTGTCTATTTACTAAAGCATTATTGTTACTTATAGTGTCTGTTTACTGAGGCATTATTGTTACTTATAGTGTCTATTTACTAAGGCATTATTGTTACAGTGTATATTTACTAAAGCATTATTGTTACTTATAGTGTCTATTTACTAAGGTATTATTGATACTTAAAGTGTCTATTTACTAAAGCATCATTGTTACTTATAGTGTCTATTTACTAATGCATTATTGTTACTTATAGTGTCTATTTACTAAAGCATTTTTGTTACTTATAGTGTCTAAAGCATTATTTTTACTAACAGTGTATATTTACTAAAGCATGTTTGTTACTTACAGTGTCAATTTACTAAAGCATTATTGTTACGTATAGTGTGTATTTACTAAAGCATTTTTGTTACTTATAGTGTCTATTTACTAAAGCATTTTTGTTACTTACAGTGTCTATTTACTAAAGCATTTTTGTTACTTACAGTGTCTATTTACTAAAGCATTTTTGTTACTTACAGTGTCTAAAGCATTATTGTTACTTATCGTGTATATTTTACCTGACAGCATTTGTTCTAGTTCACCTTCCGGATCTTCAATGTAACGGAGAAGAGGGGACGGTGGCGCCTTCAGCTCGCCGAATACTATCTGTAACAAGGAATCGTAATAAAATTTATTTTGCGCAATTGTTACATAATGAGGGACATTGGGACACGAGTGCTTGTTTAAGAAACGAACGAATTGAGTTTCTTAATAGACTGCACGAGTTTCCCAGAGTCTAATTATGTCCATTTGGGCCCAAAACTTTATTTACGACCATTAAAGATACCGTCTTTATTTATAATATTTTCAACTAACAATTTCAATAAAAATGAGAAACAGAACCTTGTTTACAAAGTTCGTGTCAGGTGCAGGTTACCGCCTGAGACCACCAGAGAACCAATCAGAAGCAAGGACAAAAAAGAGGGCGGGGCTTGAGAAATAAGGGCGGGACATGTTTCTCGTCGCTAGTGCAACCTAGCGAAGTTTCCGGCAACCACGTAGCAGACTACAAATCGTGTAGTCTGGGAGCCAATGAATTTCTTTGCTTAATGTTTTTATTGCTTTCTCTATCTGCGATCAGTCCTAAGTTTATAAGCGAATCTTTTTGGGTGTCGTATATGTGTGAAAATAAATATTATTGTATTTTATTTTTGTCTTTTGTAGATGTAGTGACTAGTATAGGAAAATGGTTCGGTGGTTTGGACATGTAGTGAGGATGAATGTAAGTAGAGTGACGAAAGAAATTTATGGTGCGCAAGTGGAAGGTACAGCTCGACCAGACTGCCCTGGAAGGACGTATGCTGACCAAATTGGTGACATACTGAAGAAGGGCAATGTCAAAAGTACCCGGAATAGAAGAGCTTCTTCTGCTACTATTATATTAATATATATATATATAATATATATTTCTACTGCTCCAGTGTTTGATATATGTATGTACCTATGATGTATATGTATAATTATGTTATATAATATATTATATATATTTTTTATTATTTTTGTTCAAAAGCATGTTACGCTTATTTAATTAGTAATAAGGTTATATAATATATATCAGTGGCGTGCACAGAACTTTTTGCTGGAAAAGCAAGCAATTGGTCAAACCAACTATAAAAAAAATATAAAAAAATTTAAATATCACTTTGAAAAAAAAAAATTTGTATGACGCCAGGGTAGACAATGTCTACCCTAGAGTGAAAATTTCCTATACAAACTTTTTTTTTTTCAAAGTGATATTTTAATTTTTTCATATTTTTTTTATAGTTGTTCTTGACCAATTGCTTGCTTTTCCAGCAAAAAGTTCTGTGCACGCTACTGATATATATATATATTTTATTTCTTGTCATTCTGTATTAAAATCTTTCACCATTCGACTGATGCCAGCCCCGAAGTAGGCTGAAATATATTTCGAAAATAAGCTGTTATTTTTGTTGTTTATAATTATTAAAATGAAAAGCCTTCAAAAGGCAAACATAAATATTTATTTCAAATTATATAAGGTCTTTCAATTTAAATGGAAAGTAATTTAGGAGGTGATTCAGTATCGTTAATACATCACATTCCACTGCAAAGCACTTTTTTTGCGTGATCTTTTTTTTCACTTCTCAGTACAAAGTGGTCCGATCAGCTGACTCAGTTTGTATGGACAAGTGAAGAAAAAGTTCGCGCAAAAAAAAATACTTTGTAGTGGAATGTGATGTATTAACGATACTGAATCACCTCCTAAATTACTTTCCATTTATACAAATACAAATACAAATAATTTATTTCTGTAACTTAATCATAAATATTTTTACAAATTGTTGGAGTCTCCTTTTAAGTAAAGAATATACCTGTCTTAGGAGGCTCCGCTCTTCCACTATTTACATTGGTAGTATATTATGAAAAAGAAAAGATTCAATACATTTAAATTTTGACAAATTTAAGAATAAGAATGTGGAGGTATGTACTAGTGTGTGAATTATGGTCTGTGTGAGGGTATGTGGGTGAGTGTAATGTTTGAGAAAAAACCCTGTAAAACTCTAGTCCTTCGACCGAGGTCTTGGCATCAGATTTAGTTTATCTACTAGGAGGTGAGGGTTAATGTATGTGTATGTGTGTGTGCGGGCTTGTATAGTGAGGGTGTGTAAGCGGTGCAAGTGCTATGTACTGCAAGAATGTTTAGAATGGATTGTGTTTCTTTATTATCTATGTATTTATATGTAGTATATATGTAGTAATATGTAAAAAATGTAAACCAATATATTTTAAGGTATTTCGTAGATGTAATAAATATATGTATTAATATTTAAATTTAAATTGAAAGACCTTATATAACTATGCAATACCTGTCTCCACTCTCCTTTCTCGTCAGTATAAGGTCTCAGAGACCCTATGACTCTGCCGTCGGGGCTCCAGTCGTCGTCTATATAGTCGTCTTCAGTCACCGGTCCGGGAGTGACGTCATCATCCTCGTCTGATGAACACTCTGTCTCAGAGTCAATGACGTTGTGTAAACGTTTCGGAATCGGTGGGTGCTCTAGCGGTTCCTGTGAATGTTTATATAGTTTGATGGGTCACCGTTGTCGCCTGATTTAAAAAGGGGGATCAATTTACTAAACTTCATTAAGGCAGAAAAGATACCATCATCTACACATTTATTAAAAATTAATGCCAAATAAGGAGCTATTAAATCAATAACAGAACTTATAACTTTCACAGAAAGGCCCCATAAGTCCTCGGTTTTTTTCAAGTTAAGCGATTTAAATGCTTTAATTACAGTTAGTGAATTAATATGTTTAAAAGCAAATACAGAAAGACACTGCGGTACGTTATCTATTAAAAGATCCTGCGCAAGCCCAGGGCTTGAATTTAAATCTTTAGTTGTTAAGGACGGATATAAAAGAATAACAACACGAGAGGTTATGTTTTGGTGTCATTTTGTTACCATAGATTAATTACGGTTTTTTTATATGCAGGCAAAGGAAGTATTCGTATGCAGCTGTATAGCTCCGTATATCCAAAATTTAAAAGTTTTTATATTTTTTAATGTAATCAAAGCCACCTAAAAAATTTAGTTTTTTTTTCCTCGTATGGGGAAGGTTATTCCTATCAACAAAAAAATATTCAGGCACTTTTAATGATTTCATCCATCACCCACTGTTACCTACTGATGTTATCAAAAGAAATCAAAACGTTAAAATCACGTGCGAATCGCTTTTTTGTTTTATCTGAATTTTAAATTTGTAAAATTACTAGCTAGCTTCTGTCTAATGAAAGCTGAGAGTAACTTTACCTGACACGGGTATGGAACGTAGGTACCTATATTACATGTGGATATGTACAAGTGTTTTAAACATAATTTGTCTTTTATTTTCCTCGCAGGTGTAGTATAAAGCACTATGTATCACTCGGGAGAAAGTGCGATTCCCTTTCTTCCCTCGGTGAACAATGTACTAATGTATCCCTGTTTCTGTATATGTGTGTGTACAATAAAGAATAAAGAATAGTCTATTTCCTTTTACAGTCTGTAATTAATTAATGTTAACTCCTTAGAGAGTCATAAGTTAGGAGATTTTACTACTTAGGGCCTGTTTCACCACATCCAGATAAGTGATATCCAGAAGATAAGTTTAAAAATGAAACACATTTTGTATGCGTTATATGTCACATATAACTATCAGGCACTTATCTGGAAGTGGTGAAACAGGCCCTTAATGAAATTATAACATAATCAGTGAAGTAGCGAGGTTTTTCTGAAATTCCTTTCTTTGTTCTTTATTGTACACATATACATTAAATATAATTATTTACAAAAAAAAACATGTACAGAGTCGAGTTTATCTCTGAAAAGAGATTTCTTCCAGCAAACCTTTGTGGAAGAGGACACTATAATAATAAAAATAAGTAATCATACATACGTGTACTACAAATAAAGTCGTAAAATAATTGAATATATAACAAAATATTAACATACAAATGAAATAACAATATATAAATTTAAATAAACTGGACTATATATACATGTCTACCATGCTATATATACTTCTATATATAAAAACTAATATAAATAAGTTTTGTATTAGTAGGTTTATTAGTAGTCATGATCTTGTCCAAACAAAGTTAAAACACCATTTTAAGTTGGTTTTGAAAAGATCATGACTAATTATGTATACAATTTCAAACTCATGCTATATAAACCTCACTAATGCTGAACTATTGGCGTCAAACGGTACAAATCAAAATGCTTTTCAATTTTTAAGTTCTAAACAAGAAAAACAAAGTTAAGTTGTGCACTTTGCAACGAGCGACTGGTGTTTAAACTTAAGAACCCGCCCCGTTTTTTTCGTCCGTTTGATGCGAAGAATTTTAAATATTTTTCTCATCTTTACCGAGATGTTTTTGGAAAAACCAGGGACATACACCAATTTATATTGGCCGTCTAAATGAAGTCCTAAAATTTATTTGATTGAATTGTTTCTCCTTTGCGGATTATTTTGGTACTTAGACATTATAAAGAACTATTCGGAACGGGCTCGTAAGTACCAAAATAATTTGCAAAAGAGAAACAATTCAATCAAATAATTTTAGGCATTCATTTAAACGGCCAATATGAAGTGGTGCATGTCCTTGGTTTTTTCAAAAACATCGCGTTAAGGCCAGAAAAATGTTTAACAAAACGCTTTGCATCAAAACTGTCGTCGTCGCGGACCGGGTTTTTAAGCAGTGCAATTATTTTGTGTGTTACTTTAAAAATAAAGATTTTATTTATTTATTTATTATACAGATCTAGTATCAGATCTCACCTGAGAAGGTTTCGGCGGCCTGGCGGGTAGCGTATGTCTTGGCAGCACGCGCAGACCGAGCCAAGACATAAACAGCAACGCGCCCCGCGCCCCACACGACAAGAGATACGCACCTATTAGCGCTTCCACGCAGTCCGCTATTGATTTGTCTGGAAAAGGAATATATAACGTCACGACGCGAGTCACTGTGGGGGTATCAGGTGTTTTCGAGTAGCGACTTTGAAATTTGATAGGATTTGAACCCGGGTTAACCCGGAAAATCCAACATTGACAGTTCGGCGTACAACCGATTGCTGCTTTTGTATTAATATTGCACATTAATTCAATACATTCATACATATAAGGTCTTTCAATTGAAATGGAAAGTAATTTAGGAGGTGATTCAGTATCGTTAATACATCACATTCCACTGCAAAGTACTTTTTTTTGCGCGAACTTTTTCTTCACTTGTCCATACAAGCTGAGTCAGCTGATCGGACCACTTTGTACTGAGAAGTGAAAAAAATGTTCGCGCAAAAAAAAGTGCTTTGCAGTGGAATGTGATTTATTAACGATACTGAATCACCTCCTAAATTACTTTCCATTTAAATTGAAAGACCTTATATACTCACGCCTGTCTCCCGGAGGAGTAGGCAGGGACTACAGATATCTATCTGCCACGATCTAGACACACCTCTTCCAGATCCATCAATCTAGTTATACAAGACAGACGCTCGCTCGCTTAAGGCCCCAGACTCTCTTTGCAACATTTCGCTTTCATCTTGCCTGAGTCTTTAGAAGTGGCGCTCCCCCCGCTGCATTAAGATGTTAGAGACCGCACCTGAATGTTGCTCTACTTCGTTAAATGAGTGTACGATTACTTAAAATTTGACATGAGAAGATTTTTAATTATTCAAGTAACGGTAATTTACAAAGTTTGGTTTGTTTATCGGAACAAACAAAATGAATTTGCAAAAGCAAAATAAACAAAAGTAAATCTACCTGGAATAGATGGCTTATTGGTAGCAGTAAGAGTGATTAGTATTTAGACACAATACATTTAGGTCATGCAATTATTTGCAGATTTTTACCGAAGGGGTGTCACGAGGTGTTCCGAGTGTGAACTGTGAGATGCAAGTCATAAGTCCACCCATACGTGTACCTATAAGTACACCCGCGTTTCTCTGACGATTATTACGTCTCAACGTGATCAGCCCTATCGCTCTAAGGAAACCTGCATGCCCTAAAAAGCGTGTAGTTGTGCCCGAAAATTTCTTTATTCATCAAGATTTTCATTTAACTAATGCCGTACATAAAAAATACCTTTATAAAATTTGGAAATGTAGAAAATTAATAATCAAATCGTAACAATGAAAACATTTAAAATTATGTATTCCTAATACTCACACACATATTACAATCAGTTCTTAAAGTAATATAATAGCAAAAATAGAAACTCTTACGGTAATTAAGTGTCTGTCGGTTTGTGTGTCCATGATTATGACTAAGGTGCAATAAAAAAGGTAAAAAAATTAGTTTTAGAAATGTGATGTTTTAATGATAAGAACCGCAGCTGCGTACGTTCTTTTGTTTTGATGCATTATTGTCTAGCACGTTGTTATCTCGACTGTCGGTTTTAGTGACTTCGATAGCTTTTTAAGATATTTTAAATAAAAGTAAGTAAAGTAATAAAAAGGATGTAGCTTCGGCTTTAGTTATTCCAAAAAGTGGCAACAGCGGTGCTGGTATAAAATTTGTGTCACGCCATCCCCGTGGGTTTTTTAGACCTTCTAAAATACGGCTTTGCGGGTTTTCGAATTAACACACATTAACATAACTTAATCTAAGCGAATTAGGGCATGCAATTATTCGCAGATTTTTACTATCCGGATAATGGATAATGTATTATCCGGATAACCGGATACTTATGGTAAAAATTAAGGGTAGCAATAAAAGCTCCGAAAACTAAATTAAAACCACCCAAAAAAACGGCCTACCGCAAATATCTTGAAAAAAAACCGGCCAAGTGCGAGTCAGACTCCAGTCAGAACCTAGGGTTCCGTATTGTGGATGATAAATTTAGTTTTATCATTTTTTTTCTGTAATTCTTACGTAAACGCGTATTACCATGATTTGTTTCATATTTTTCGGTCCACCAGTTTTGGAGATAAGAGGGGGGACAAATGAATATTTTTTTATAGATTTTCAAGGATTTATCGAAATAGATGCAATTAAATATAGCCAAACTATATATTATTACAATAAGCTTTTTAGTACCTACAATGTGATACCCATATTGTTTTTTTTTAAATTTTTTTTTTCATTTATTTTCCTTTTTTTTTGTTGTTTTTAAATCACTATAGTTTTCCCGGTTATTGGTCAGTTATGATCTAAAATGGATTTTTTTTTCATATTTTTCGGTCTACCAGTTTCGGACATACACATTATTGTGGTTTTTTTTAAGATTTCACAAAACCAGTGCCAGTAAATATAGTAAAAGTATATATTTTTACAATCACCTTTTTAGTGTCTACAGTTTGATACCCATATTGTATTTTTAGGATATTTTTTATTTTTCTCACTTTTGTTTTGAAAATATTTTAAACAATTTCAAATTTTTCATATTTTTTTTTACAATGTAATATGTAGGCAAATTAATGCTATTTTTGTGCCAAATTTCATGTCTTTATCTTTACGGTGCTAAAGTTATGATGCTGTGAAATACGGACGGACGTAGATTAAACTTTATTTTATCGAAACAGGGATTTCTTAAAATATTCAAAAAATATTTTATCCATAGTTTACTTATTAAACGATAAGTGCAATATTCAAGTAGAGCAACTTTAATGATACAGTTCGCCTCTCCATAAGAATCTACGCGAGGGAAAGGGAGCAACCGTGCGAGCGGGAGGTAAAATGACGTCGAGCTACACAACACACGTCTGAACGCTGCGATGTCCCAGCGAAACTGAGGGAAATATCGACGCGTTTTGTGTTTTAAACTCTCGATAAGTTTCGATTTGATAAATGTTCTTAAAATAATTTTTTAAATACAGTTTTTTGTTATTTCACTTATTAATAGTTCTATTTTACGTGTTTTAAATTTGACTACGCTAAACGATAGTTTTCTAGTAGAAAAAAAAATGTTTATCAGTGGTTGAATTCATAAAATTACAACTACTTAAAGCACTCGAAATAAGAAAACTAAAGTATTATCCAAAAAATTAACCAGGTAAGATTATTGTTGAAGATATGGGAATAAATGTTACCTGAATAAATTTCTTGTTTTTGTCATAATTTTTACGTGACGTGTGCATGAATGAGACTCTCAACGCGTAGAACATAAATAAAGGTATGTTTGAAGCCTAAAAAACCTATTAAAAGTAGCATTAAAGTAAATGAAAAAATGTGTTTTGAAATCTTCAAATTCCACACTATAAATTAACGTAAAACGTATTTTATTTATTGCTTTCTTACTAACTAAAATAAAATCTTTCTTTTCTGATAATTCTGCAAGAATACTGATTTTTAGGGGACTGGAGCCTTAAGGTTAAATGTCAGTAGCTTAGCGCAAGGTGCATAACTTAACTTTGTTTTTCTTGTTTAGAAATTTTAAATTCAAAATCTTTTTGATCTGTGCCATTTGACGCCAATAGTCCAGTATTAGTGAGGTTTATAAATCAAGAGTTTGAAATTGTGTACTCAATTAGTCATGATCTTCTCAAAACCAACTTAAAATGCTGTTTTAACTTTGTTTGGACAAGATCATGACTAATTGTGCATTAAGTTTCAAACTCATGCTTTATAAACCTCACTAATACTGAACTATTGGTGTTAACTATCACATACCAAAATGTTTTTCAATTTTTAACTTGTTAACAAGGAATACAAAGTTAAGTTATGCGCTTTGTGCTAAGTGACTGACGTTTAACCTTAAGAACGAATTCGGAAAGATTAATTCGTTCCGTTTTAAATTCTTAATTAAAGTCATACAAGCTCTTCTGTTCCAAGTACTTTTGACATTGCCCTTTTTCAGTATGTCACCAATTTGGTCAGCATACGTCCTTCCAGGGCAGTCTGGTCAAGCTGTACCTCCCACTTGCGATTCCTTTCGTCACTCTACTTTCATTCATTCTCTCTACCCCTGCGTTCCGAAATAGAATTATTTCGCTAAAATCGATTACGAATGAATGAGGTGAATGGCTAATAATCCATGAGTGAAGCAAATGCGTTCATTCATTCGTATGACTTTCGTGGCTCATGCGACGGAGGTGAGGCGATGTGAGCGTTGAACGGAATGGAATGTTAAAAATTGTTTTCGCTCCATTATTTCAGCAGTTCAGATCAGACAAACCATGGTATATGTTTTATTCAGCCATGAGAGAAACAAATGAAGAGTCTTGTGGAACTCCTCGTCGAAAAGGAAGAATTTATATACATATTTTTTTTTCGTCGCTATCTGAGTCTACGTTGAAGAAAAGTGCTACAAACTCTTCTTGTTCCATCACGAATCACGGCACTTTGACGAAATAAAATAAAATAATCGTATTGATTCTGTGGTAAGAGGTTATGGTTAAGATGTATCTTTTTTAATGCGGTCCGAATCATAAGCTATCTTTTACATCGTTTGCTAGCTCACAAATTACGGACCAGTCATGGCTCACACTTTAATTCATTCATAGCTTTTATCGATGTAATTCTATTTCGGACCGCACGGTACATGTCCAAACCATAATATATAAATTCCAATGAAAGAGAAAGCTCGACCAGTCCGCCCTAGAAGGACTTATGCTGAACAAATTGTTGATATACGGAAGAAAGGCAAAGTTAAAAGTACCCGGAATAGAAGAGCTCGTATGACTAGATTGATGGATGTGGAAGAGGTGAAAGAGTTGTGTCAGGAAAGTAGCAGATGGAAATCTGTTGTCTCTGCCTTCCCAATCTGGGAGACAAGCGTAGATCCTTGTATGTATGTATGTATGCTGGTTTTTGAGGATCCCTAAAAGGAAGAACCTACCAGGTATGCTGTGTTGGGTGATAAGGTTGTATGGAATGAAGCAACCTTCGCCAGACATGTTCTCGGCGCGGGTTACGTGAGACAAGATGTCTGCCTGAAAAAAAAATGCCTTTGTTTTGAAACTATGCATACAATAGCCATGATATACAGTGTATCCCGCGATAAAGTGCACATCCGAAAGGGGATGAAACTAAAGTAGTCACAATGTAATAGGTCCGTTTTGACATATGTCATCGCAACGTATCTATGGATGTGAACCATGCAAATCGGTAACTATGTCAACCGATTCTCACGAGAAATCGATTCAAAATATTATGAGTTTCTTATCGTTTGAAATATTTTCAAGTTTATTGGTTATAATTTCCAGAATAAACATAATTGCCAAAGTCAACGTGAATGAAAATATAAACAGTTCAAACGTAAAGCCTAAAGTCACAAGAAAAAAACACTAAAAACAAACGGGAGCAGAACGACTTCCAATATGGTGATAGAAAGATATTTTGGGTGCTAAAACCACCTTTTAATTTTTTTTTTCTCTACGATAAGAATCTGAAATGGAAATTCTTACGTGCCAGTAATATTTTGTAATGTTGTACTTCACTGACCTCAAATTAGATAGGGGTCTGAGCGTTGATAGATATAAAATACTGGCCAGTAAGAAAAATATGTAGGCTTCAATGCCTTATAAAAAAAAATACTGCCATATTTCTTACCAGCCAATCTGTCTATTGATAGGATGATTTATGGAAAACTGCCCGTAAACCAATTCATTAATAAAAAAAATGGGACTTTAAGCAATAAATGCATGTTTTTCATATATATATTTTTTGTTCTTGTAAACTATAAGTTTAAAAGCTAAGTGGTATGTAACATTATTTAGCACAATTATTATATTATATTTTTCGGTATACGCGACACCGTTACAAATACATGCAAATGTTGAAATCTAAAAAGTTTATATTTGCAAAAAAAAAAGGAAATTTATGCTTGGCTTTTTGTGTACTGGTCTCACAAAAGCTAATTACTGATCATTACAATTATTTTATCAATATTAAAACAAGTTAATTATTTTCACGTGGAATCGAATTGTGTCCGTGAAATTAGGCGATTATCTGGTTACAACACTATTATTAAGAAAAAATTGACTGAGAATGTAACTGTTTTTGAGACATTGTGTAGTAATACAAAATTGCATTTTATTTTGGAATATGCGTGAAAATAGTACTTGAAATATGTTCCGTGATAATTAAAAAACGTTTATTTATTTTCTTTAAACCCAATAAGTTAATAATTATTTGTTAACCGTTTCATTTATTACATGTAAAGTTATATTCTATGGTCGTTCTTATCTGTCAAAACGGGCCTCTTATTTTGTGGCAACTTGTAGACTAAAATATATACAAAAAAAAAATGGACGCGAGCTGTTAACAGCGCCATCTAGCGCCATCATCTTATTCATGACACCTGTTACCACAGTAGTTTGCGACCATAATCAAACGCATCGCTTTTCTATCTAACAGAGGGAACGAAATAGTTCCACATACAAGCAGATGGCGCTGTCCCCAACTGGGCAGTACCTTTTGTAGCCCTATTAAATGTCTCCGCTATGATTGTGAAGTTAGCCACCCCATACAAGATTTTCGAAAAAAAATTATCCAGGGCGTTAGTTCATCGTTAGTTCACGTTAGTTCAGGAAAAATTTTCGTTAGGATCCGACTCCTTCATGTATTTTTTTAAAAAACAAAATGGGGTGGCTAGGTTCACGCTGCCACCCCATTTTCCTTTTTTCATAATTTTTTTGTTTGGTTCGATAGATATTCGTTAGTTCACGTTAGTTCAGACAAAATTTTCGTTAGGATCCGATTCTTTCATACTTTTTTTAAAATTTGAAATGGGGTGGCTAACTTCACGCTGCCACCCCATTTTTACTTTTTCAAGATTTTTTTATTGCAATCGTTAGTTCACGGTCCGTAGAGGTTAGTTCAGGCAAAATTATCGTTAGGATCCCACCCAGTTACCCATAAATAATTTATAAAACCTTGTTTTACCAACCATGTCATCCAAATATACAAGGAGTGAAAATATTAGTTAAAACTTTGTAAAATGGTATAAAATTAATATCAGTAGCTCAAAAGAAAGTAAAATAGGTATGACAAGGTATAAAAGTACAAGAAACAAATAAAAAAGTGACTAGTCAAAACACACAATGATTTGGAAAAACGCACCGGAAACTTTACGCCACAAATGACACAAGTAAACAAATCTTCACAAACTTTTGCCTGAACTAACGTCTGGGGACGACGAACTAACGACAGGAGTAAAAAAAAATGAAAATGTCTTTAGAGAGCCGAAATATTCAATCGTGAAGTTAGCCACCCACTTTAACTTTTTCCGTTTTTTTTTGTTGCAATCGTTAGTTAACGGTCCGTTGAGGTTAGTTCAGGCAAAATTATCGTTAGGATCCGACCCATAAATTAATTAATTAATTACCCATAAATAATTTATAAAACCTTGTTTTACCAACCATGTCGTCCAAATATACAAGGAGTGAAAATATTAGTTGAAATTTTATAAAATGGTATAGAAAACACAGGAATACTTTTTTCATACATTACAGGGTTTCAGGTTATTAGTACTTTGAAGCTATTCATGAAATCATAATAAAATCAAGGATTTGTTATTTGGTAGATATTTCATGACATGGCGTTAATTATTTAAACCTCTGGATAGGAATATAAAAGAATGCAATGAATATTTTAATGACAATGGTGTTTGATTTAATATTTATTGTAAATTTTCACCATATATTAAAAAAAAAAGTAGCGACTAGCAAAATACAAATGTACAAAACGGTGAAAGTAGCAATAGTTACAATTTATCGACTTAAGAAATAACAAAAGAAGTATTACTACGCATTACATATCATTTTAGAAGACATAAGATTCATCTTAATACTTGGAAAAGCGTTTTTTTGTTTCTGGTTATAAACTATATTGTATTCTTTTTCAGATACTTCAGAATTAAACTGGTTACCTATTACATTATCTGCCTATGTGACAAACACTGCCTCTTCATGATCAGATGACAAATTATTATCGACACATTTTTCTAAGTTTGTCCAGAAGCTCTTGGTTGTTGCTTCTACAATTGCTTTTGACAGAAATACTGTTAAATTGGCTTTATTATCCACGGAGTGAATTAATCTGTCCCATTTTCTGGGAAGTAGAGTATCTGTGCCTGATATCGCGTGTTATATGTGTACTATTTACTGACCTCTCTTTATTCTCGTTCCAGATTTTATCGATTCTTTATTATATTATATCGATCAAACAGGACATGAACACTCTGGAATTCATTTCGTTAAAAATAGGACATGATTGATCTCATGAAAAGCCAAACTTGTCTACGTGTTGCCGGCTATCGCGGTAATGTTGTCGTTCCAGCGTCTCGTTGGGTGACCAGGCATCCGGCGTCCATCTCTCGGATACCAGTGAAGGACTCGCTCGCTCCATCGTCCATCAATTGCTCTGGTGACGTGACCGGCCCACTTCCACTTTAGCCTGCAGAGCATACCTACCGCGTCTGTGATTTTTGTGAATTCCCTGATATCTGAGCTTTTAACTCTATCCCTTAGTTTGAACATACTCACACACGCTGAGCAGGCGGGTTGGTGAGCATGGTGCCGGAACCCTCGCAACAGTGTCGCCGCTGCCCGTCACCAGTCTGTTCTATATAAGGCCCGGCTATTAGGCATGGATATACCGCCATCCATCGGTCCCAGGCATGGTGGGCCTCCTGGTTTTTTGCCTGTGAGCTGTCCTCTTACTCTCCCCCGAATTACTTCGAGGGGGTCTCCAAGTAAGATGGTGGTACCTCCACAGTCGAGCCCGGCATCAGCTCTACCACCTTCAAAAAAAGGAATGTAGTGGTTTTAATTATAAAATAATAAAACTACCAAAGGTACCGCGTCAGCAGCCAGCATTGACATCCGTACACATTATTTCTAGAGCTCGATGGTTTTCTGCTCACCTCAGGTGTGTTAAAGTTTCTCCGTTTACATTTATTCCAAAGCCAACGTTTCCCCAATCCAAGTTTCTAAAAATTGACTTAAGTAGAGCTGTAAATAGTTTGGGTGAGATTGGATCTTTCTGTTTCATACCTCTTTCTATCGGAAAAGTGGTACCTTTTCTCTCCAGTTTGATTTTTGCTTAGTTTTTCTTATATAAGAGGTTTAAATATTTTGCATGAACCCCTTGTTCTTTAAGGCTTTTCCAGAGACATGAGTGAGACACGGAGTCGAAAGCTTTGGTGTAATCCACATACGCTATATAGAGTATTTTGTTATTCTCTCTATATCTCTCTATTCCTTGATTTAATGTGAAGATGTGGTCAATAGTAGAAAAGCCCTTTCAAAAACTAGCTTGTTCTTAAGGTTGTTGATGTTCAAGTTGATTAGCTTCTGTTGAGCAAAGGATCTCCTTTTTTGTATAGTAATGTAATAAGTTATTCGTTCCAATCCTCAGGTATTATTTTCTGTTTTAAGATGTCGTTGAAAAAGTTGGTAAAATGTGGGACGAGTAATTCAATCATAGCTATGATCGTGACATTTTTGATTCCGTCTTCTCCTGAGAATTTATCTTTTTTTTGTACAATAAATTAGAATAGAATTTATTTCGCAAGAAGAGAGTACAGTACAAGTTACAAGAATTTATAAGCTTAAAATCTAAGATACACATAAAGTACTAATAACAGATGTACGCTGTTATCCTAGATAGGATTTTACGCCTGTAGTAAGGAATTGTAAGATTGCATATTATATTATTACATGAGATGAAGATAACAATCATCTTCTCGGTCACCGATTAGTAGAAAAATTAAGATTAACATTATATCATTGCAGTATAGAAACGCAGAAAGAAAAGTAAATCTCTCTGAACCGGGAAAAATGAAGAGTTTTATAATTCAATCAAATAAGAAAAATATTTAAACACTTATAAGGTCAAGGTCATTCCAACAAAGGCAGATAAATCTATGAATATTGAAGTTTTAGTTCGGCAGATGTTTTTCGCAGTGAAAAATGGCCGTGTAATAGATTTACAAACTGTTTTGAAAAATGAACTGAAGTAACCACATCTTTATCTTTTTGAAAACAGTGGACAAATGAGATATGCTATCAAGTCAATAGTTGCACAAACCGTCTTACATAAAACCAAAACCGTAGAAACTTAACTATAGAACCGAAAATTAAAACAGCTACCTTAGCTGTTGATGGTCAAGCTTTGATTCAGGCTATTGCTAAATCAAAAAGGACTAAAACTTTCAAAGATCTGAGTAACATTGTCATGAGATCAATCATGTCCTATTTTTAACGAAATGAATGCCAGAGGGAGATATGAGGGAGTATGTGATTTCATAATACCAAAGACAAAGCTAGCAAAATGAAGTGAACGCCTACATGCCATATTCATTAAATTATTTTTATTTAGGTAGGGAGTAACATGGGCTCTACGAGGAATATAAAAACAGAACCGTGCGCAGGCGTTCTGGATACTTTGTATTATATTTTTTGTTTTGGCCATAATGCAACCACCAATAACTATATCTGCATAGTTAAGCTTGGAAATTATCAGGGATACACATAAAAATATTCTTATTTCCTCACTTAAAAACTGTCGCACCTGATACAGATCTTTAAGTCTGTCATAACAACTTTTAATAGTATCTAACACGTGATTATGAAATTATAGTCTACCGTCGTTTTTCACCCACAATGTTCAGTGGAAGTTTGAAGACCGAGTGGGCAGTTCTACCTCCGCTGAGCAAGGTCACGGTTATCCCAGAGGACGCAACAGCTAGCGCGACATTCCTATCCTTGCGCAACTACGCCAGCAGCAAATTTAACAGGAATGTCTTGCCTGGTGCGTCTAAGAAATAAAGACCCCTTCTTCGCTCTTCACCCGGCTCACAATTTTATTGAAAATTTGCCTTTGCTCTTGTAATAGCTGGGTCTCAGTGTGAGCGACTTGAGCCCCCAAGGCTGCGGTGTTGTAATTAGGCAGCCGTTTACCCACCATTGAGAAAACTTTGTCCTCAATAAATTTTAGCGCTTCGTTAAAATTTATATCGTCGTTGGCCTGTGCTGTGCCTCGGTACTTGTGTGCGATATCTTCCGATATAGCGATTTCTACTTGTCCCAAAGTTGCAGGTGGTTTAAGAATCCGCAGGTGCTCAAAATGATAGCAAAAAGCTCTCTCAGCTTGGCCGCTGATCTACATAATACGGCGTCCTCCATCGTGGAGTCCCAGTGGCCGTCATCTTCCAAAAGTCCCATTGCCTCACACGCTTCTTGGAACGTAGTTTTTTCCTGTCCTTCGACTGTTTCGAGGGCCTGAAAACTGATGGGCCCTCGGACGCGGGTCAGTAGCAACCGTAAGCAGTAACACTCAAAGTGTGTTAAGTGCACGTTATCAATTCTAACCAGGGCATCTGACGTCTTCACATCATGCCAGCCTTCGACGGGGTTGCCTTACACACGACGCTTCCACGGTTTCCGTGAAGCGTTCCATGCGTAATATTTTGGCATTTCCGCATATAGCAAAGTTCTGGCAAACTCGTCTATCTGGCACAGACGGAAAAACTCGGTGAGTGGTAGTGGGTGGTGTCGCTACTCAATCGCATAGGTTAGCTTCCGTGAAGTAAACGTGCTCGCCGTTGGGAAGGTGCACCGTAAGACGTGTCACTGTCGGGTGCCTCTCGTGAAGCGGCAAGCCCAATATCCGCCATGCTGCTTCGTTGCTGCTCACGTAATGACCAGCTGTAAACATCTGCATTTCGTCTCTTGGGTTAATATTAGCATTGCCTTGCTGCTGCATAATAAATATCGCCGATTAAGTGCCTTTGTTTATGTACTTATAAATGTATTTAATTGCCTGAACCACATTGCAGAACTCCACATTAATGTGACCATTAAAAATGTTCGAAAGGAGCGGTGAGTACTCAGTTGTTGTCCACTACGACGTCTTGCTCAGTACCTCTCATTTTTATTGTGACCGTACGTCCCCCATCCTCGGGCGCCGTGCGCCTGTACAACGGATAACCATTCTCGTTGGTTTGCGTCTCTTTTAACAGCGCCCGAGGATACTTTTTGGTGCATGTCCTGTGCCACATGTACAGGAGACGTAGAGTTTAGTGATCCACAAGGACTCATGTTCTTAGTGATCGTGTCATATATGACACTATAGCTATTTATCCACGTTTGGGTCGGGCAGCTCTGCTGCTATCACTTCATCGATTTGGTTCAGCCACAATTTTTCTTTAAACCACAGCAGCTCCAATTAATAATGTAGTTTTAGGATTCCCTGCCCGAAAACTTGATCAACTTAGTATTGCACCTTTTTTATATAAAATTTTAATATTTTTGCGAAATTCTAATAAAAAGTTTTTAATTTCTTAAGCTCAAAAAAGCTCAATTGCTTCTATCAAGATAACCTTTACAAGGGAAAAATAAATAAAGACTATTATTCGTTTTTTCCTTAAAGTACGGTCGGTTAACATCGATTTAAATATTCGTTTACACCATTTCAAAAAGTGACGTTATGTATTTTTGCCTTTCGGTTATCATCATCAGTTCGAAATATGTTTATTGCTAAAGTTCAATAAGGTGAGTTATTTTTTTTATCCTAATGAAAAAACCACAGGTAGAGTCAATCTCTTTAATCCTTTTTGTATAAGTGATTTTAATATAGTTTTCCCAATCAGTTTTCTAGTAGTTTTTCGGATTAACCAGTTTGGCCACAAACAGCTATCTCAGGAAATAAAGGCAGTAAGAAAACGTTTCCCAGACCGAAAGATGGAGAAAAAATCGGACGTCTAGAAAATGCAATAAAACGTGTTTTGAAAAAAACGTTACTTATTTAATTTTCCGTTTAAGGTCACTATATGCACTTGAAGGTCGTCTACATAGATGTGATATTGGCATTTTTTTTACATCAGCAACGTATAAAACAAAAAGAATCGGCCCTAAAATTGAGCCTTGAGAAACCCCCTAGTGATAGCCAAAGACGTCGAAGATTTCTTTGTACCTGCATCGCTAATACTGCAACTTTTTGAGAGCGACCGTTCAAATAGAAAATTATTTATGGGTAATTGGGTCGGATCTTAACGTTAATTTTGCCTGAACTAACGGACTAACTAACTCTACGGACCGTGAACTAACGATTGCAACAAAAAAAAAACGGAAAAACTTAAAGTGGGGGCTAACTTCACGATTGAATATTTCAGCTCTCTAAAGACATTTCCATTTTTTTTTTACTCCTGTCGTTAGTTCATGGTCCCTAGACGTTAGTTCAGGCAAAATTTTGTGAAGATTTGTTTACTTGTGTCATTTGTTGCGTAAAGTTTCCGGTGCGTTTTTCCAAATCATTGTGTGTTTTGTCTAGTCACTTTTTTATTTGTTTCTTGTACTTTTATAGCTTGTCATACCTATTTTACTTTCTTTTGATTTACTGATATTAATTTTATACCATTTTACAAAATTTCAACTAATATTTTCACTCCTTGTATATTTGGATGACATGGTTGGTAAAACAAGGTTTTATTAATTATTTATGGGTAATTGGGTCGGATCCTAACGATAATTTTGCCTGAACTAACCTCTACGGATCGTGAACTAACCTGAACTAACGATTGCAATAAAAAAAACTTGAAAAAGTCAAAATGGGGTGGCAGCGTGAAGTTAGCCACCCCATTTCAAATTTTAAAAAAAGTATGAAAGAATCGGATCCTAACGAAAATTTTGCCTGAACTAACGTGAACTAACAAATATCTATCGAACCAAACAAAAAAAATATGAAAAAATGAAAATGGGGTGTCAGCGTGAACCTAGCCACCCCATTTTGTTTTTTAAAAAAATACATGAAGGAGTCGGATCCTAACGAAAATTTTTCCTGAACTAACGTAAACTAACGATGAACTAACGCCCTGGATACATTTTTTTCGAAAATCTTGTATGGGGTGGCTAACTTCACAATCATGTCTCCGCTGTATGTCTGTTTGTCTGTCCGCATGTCCGGGGTCAATTAGACGGAATGAGATAGAAACCTGAAATTTTTATGTTGTGTAAAATGTTGACCCACAACCGAATTTTGAATTGAAAATGTTATTTCATTATTTTCCTCATACATTAAAGTGGAGCCGAAAAAAAATTCGTCTTTCTTACCCTACCATGTGAGGTGTCTAGAACACATTAAATAAATTATAATATATATAATCGGGTCTGCGTAGGCGTCAGCACACAACGGGCTTAAGATCCTCGGTGAACCGGGGACGCTTCGCCAATCCTGTGGCGACCTAGGCCGCCTCTTGGGATTCTGGCGAGAGCTGGGCTCGCTGGAATAGCCGGCTCCACACTTTCCACGCACAAAGGTCCAAGTAAGAGACTAGGTGCGGAAACCGAGCCCACCAAGAAGAAGAAGAAGATCGGGTCTACCGTGATAAAATTTTACCTTTTTTACGAAAAGGGGACATCCGACGTTCCGAGACAGTTGCATGTCTCGTGGTCTACGGGAAACTGGCAAGTATTATTTAAATTGCGGGTTTCTTCTCTTAGTGCATCTCCGGATACTGTTAGTGTTGTGTGCCGTGCGTGAATTAGATAACAATTAATTTTAAAGACTAAAGTGTTTATGCGGGTAAAAGAAAAATACTTCGGTCGTTACCTGCATCTCATCACTGCACCTCGAGTATATTAAGTAGTTATATATATATATTTTTTTATTTATATATATGTATACGATATGTATGTATCAAACATAAAATATATTGTGTAAGTTTTGTTGGATAGGAGTATATTATATATTAGGCATTATGTATATTCACTTTATTGGTTTTGATTCTTCTTTTATTTATGTATTTTGTAAATTGGTATCCCCCTCCACATTACGTAAAATAATACTTTCTTCACCACCCAAAGGTTGGCTGGAAGAAATCGCTTTAAGTGATAAGTCCGCCCTTGTACAACATTGTGTGTTCAAAACTCTGTACTCAATTTTTTTTATTTGACCGTGTACAATAAAGTGTGTATTCATTCATTCATTCATTCATTAATTCATTCATTCGCCATACTTGCCAGTTTCCCGTAGACCACGAGACATGCAACTGTCTCGAAACTTCGGGTGTCCCCTTTTCGTAAAAAAGGTAAAAAATTATCACGGTAGACCCGATAATATATATCATTAAATAAAGTATAAATATATTTTTATCGAAACTATGACAGAAATAAATTTCTATGTTTGAACACTTGGCGATTTATCCATCGCAAGGAGATATAAATTAACATTATATCATTGCAGTATAGAAACGCAGAAAGAAAAGTAAATCTGGATGTGAGGAGCTCTGAACCGGGATTCGAACCCGGGACCTCTCGCTTACCGGGCGATTGCTCTAACCACTGAGCTATCCAGGTCTCAACACAACTCGTGAATTTTTTTGGTCCGTCGTCCGTACAAAATTGTATGTGCAGATCTACTTCGTTGCTCGTGTCTCTAAAACCGCGCCGGGGTGTGTACTCGCGGTCTTCCTGACGCGATCTATAAGGGTATCTATGTCGCAGGTAAATTGTCAAAGCCGTGAACTTATAATTTCACTAGGTTAGGTTAGATCAGGGACGGGGAAACTACGGACCGCGGGCCATCTCCGGCCCGCAAAGCGTTGAAATCCGGCTCGCGACCATCAAACAAAAATCAAGTGAAGTTTTCGTATTGTTAGAAATTCCGCAGCTAACTTGAAAGTTTAATTTAATTGCAATTTCTTCTTTATTTTAAGTTTTTTTTTTTTTTTTACTATGTTGGTTTTTAATTGGTATTAAAGCCGATTCTGAAGGTTTTAATATTAGTTTTAGTGCTGTCAAAACTTAAAATTTTTCAAAGTAATTTAACTTCTAACCCTAACAGTAAGGACTATTTTGCAATGAAGAAAATTTAGTTTTGACAGCACTAAAACTAAAATTAAAGCCTTCAGAATCGGCTTTATTATAAACTTAAATAACATATAAATAATGATATTTTTTTTTATAAAACTAACTTAAAATTAAATAAAATATAAAAAGAAAAACAAATACCAACCTGTCTATAGTTAATAGTTATTTTGTAATATTGCACAGTAAATTAATGCTTCAGAAAACACGTACTAATATTTTTATTTCAGTAAATAATATAGCCAAAAATGCAACAACTTGGCCCGCCATATATTTCGTTAGTAAATATTGGCACGCGAAGGAAAGTTTCCCCATCCCTGGGTTAGATTATAAAATACCTAACAAAAGCTACCGTGAAATGACCTGCGATATCTAAACTTACCGTCGGCCGTACATCGAGCGTGGCGGGCGGTTTGTGGCAAGGCGGTAACCAGTTGTCGTGAGGCTCGAACTTGCTCGCGATCATGCGCGCGCCGAGTCGCTTGTTGCGGCCCAAACGGTACAGGTTCAGATTGGACACCTGCGGGTCGAGGTTTTATTACAAGTCATTATTTCAAGGAAACTCAAATTCTGTGTATAAATAAGTGAGTGTATATCTGTCTTTGTCGCACCTGCTTGCTCCTCATATGACTGAGTTTCCCCTCGTGTACGGTCGGGTGAGCGCAGTACAGGTACATGTTCTGTGTATAAATAAGTTAGTGTATATCTGTCTTTGTCGCACCTGTTTGCTCCTCATATGACTGAGCTTGCCCTCGTGTACGGTCGGGTGAGCGCAGTACAGGTACATGTTCTGTGTATAAATAAGTTAGTGTATATCTGTCTTTGTCGCACCTGCTTGCTCCTCATATGACTGAGCTTCCCCTCGTGTACGGTCGGGTGAGCGCAGTACAGGTACATGTTCTGTGTATAAATAAGTTAGTGTATATCTGTCTTTGTCGCACCTGCTTGCTCCTCATATGACTGAGCTTCCCCTCGTGTACGGTCGGGTGAGCGCAGTACAGGTACATGTTCTGTGTATAAATAAGTTAGTGTATATCTGTCTTTGTCGCACCTGCTTGCTCCTCATATGACTGAGCTTCCCCTCGTGTACGGTCGGGTGAGCGCAGTACAGGTACATGTTCTGTGTATAAATAAGTAAGTGTATCACTGTCTTTGTCGCACCTGTTTGCTCCTCATATGACTGAGCTTTCCCTCGTGTACGGTCGGGTGAGCGCAGTACAGGTACATGTTCTGTGTATAAATAAGTAAGTGTATATCTGTCTTTGTCGCACCTGCTTGCTCCTCATATGACTGAGCTTTCCCTCGTGTACGGTCGGGTGAGCGCAGTACAGGTACATGTTCTGTGTATAAATAAGTTAGTGTATCTCTGTCTTTGTCGCACCTGCTTGCTCCTCATATGACTGAGCTTCCCCTCGTGCACGGTCGGGTGAGCGCAGTACAGGTACATGTTCTGTGTATAAATAAGTAAGTGTATATCTGTCTTTGTCGCACCTGCTTGCTCCTCATATGACTGAGCTTTCCCTCGTGTACGGTCGGGTGAGCGCAGTACAGGTACATGTTCTGTGTATAAATAAGTAAGTGTATATCTGTCTTTGTCGCACCTGCTTGCTCCTCATATGACTGAGCTTCCCCTCGTGTACGGTCGGGTGAGCGCAGTACAGGTACATGTTCTGTGTATAAATAAGTTAGTGTATATCTGTCTTTGTCGCACCTGCTTGCTCCTCATATGACTGAGCTTCCCCTCGTGTACGGTCGGGTGAGCGCAGTACAGGTACATGTTCTGTGTATAAATAAGTAAGTGTATCACTGTCTTTGTCGCACCTGTTTGCTCCTCATATGACTGAGCTTTCCCTCGTGTACGGTCGGGTGAGCGCAGTACAGGTACATGTTCTGTGTATAAATAAGTAAGTGTATATCTGTCTTTGTCGCACCTGCTTGCTCCTCATATGACTGAGCTTTCCCTCGTGTACGGTCGGGTGAGCGCAGTACAGGTACATGTTCTGTGTATAAATAAGTTAGTGTATCTCTGTCTTTGTCGCACCTGCTTGCTCCTCATATGACTGAGCTTCCCCTCGTGCACGGTCGGGTGAGCGCAGTACAGGTACATGTTCTGTGTATAAATAAGTAAGTGTATATCTGTCTTTGTCGCACCTGCTTGCTCCTCATATGACTGAGCTTTCCCTCGTGTACGGTCGGGTGAGCGCAGTACAGGTACATGTTCTGTGTATAAATAAGTAAGTGTATATCTGTCTTTGTCGCACCTGCTTGCTCCTCATATGACTGAGCTTCCCCTCGTGTACGGTCGGGTGAGCGCAGTACAGGTACATGTTCTGTGTATAAATAAGTTAGTATATATCTGTCTTTGTCGCACCTGCTTGCTCCTCATATGGCTGAGCTTCCCCTCGTGTACGGTCGGGTGAGCGCAGTACAGGTACATGTTCTGTGTATAAATAAGTTAGTGTATATCTGTCTTTGTCGCACCTGCTTGCTCCTCATATGACTGAGCTTGCCCTCGTGTACGGTCGGGTGAGCGCAGTACAGGTATGCGGTGATCGCGAACTTGAGGAAGCTGTCGCCGATCGTCTCCAGACGTTCCAGGTTGATGCCGTCGTTTGCGTTAGACATCGTAAGCGCCTGCGAAGTAAGTTTGTGTGTTAATTTTCAATTTATTTATTTTATTAGGCATACGCAACAAGTTACAATCGGTGACGTGAGTAAAGGTTACAAATACAAAAGTTAAGAACTAGACTGCTACCCAAAACCACGCACGCATAGCATGCTAGTTAAAGTAGGTAAACTAAAAATAAAGCCTTCAGAGAATCGGCTTTAATAAAGTGTTTATTCAGTCATCGATTCAACATACAAAGAAAGGTGTTATTTTAACTTTAAAACATGAAAAAATTACGACTCACCTGCAAAATGAGGCTGGGGCTTGGCCCAGGGTGACCATTCAAATCAGGCTGGTAATCGAAATCAAAGTCCTTCCCATTTTCAACCTTACCCTCCTCGAAGTAAGACACATAACTCTTCTCTGAATTTACTTTCGTTTTCTCCTTATATCTATCTTTGCTATCAAAGCCTACATTCACAACCTTCTCGTTCACATAAGTAGGTGAATCTATATCTACGTCGACCATAGAGAAGCAATTCAACTTTTTAATTTCTTCCCGAGACTTGGACTTTTTTAAATCAGCCAACAAAATTCGTTTATGCTTTTCAATATTCTCTATACTTATCCTGCCATTTTCTAGGAGGTTTATAGAGTCTTCTGTGCCGAAGGGGAAAAGATCGTCCAAAATTTTTCTGGTCTCTTCATCTAGCGTAATTTTGGATACTTGGTCAGCGATTTCATTGATATCTTTATCCGTTTTTAGTGTTTTCTCCAAGGTTACTTCTTTGGGCGGTTCTGGTAATATCTCGGTAATCGTTTTATCTATTCGTATGAGGAGGCCTTTTTCTGTTATATCCCTTTTGTGTTGCTCGACGGATTCGTGGAATTTTTGCTTGTACTGGAAAAAAAAGTTTTTGTTTGCTGGTGCTCTTTGTCTATGGCGGTTACTTTATATACATTGAAAGTATATTAAAGTTTGTAAAGGTTATATAAACAATATAAGTTATGTGAACGATAAAAACATTTCTAGGTTTCTTGCCCGTCTTCTCAGCAAAATTAATAAAATGGGCGGAGTTAGGCATATATTTATTTATTTACAGCTTATTTATTATAAAATTTACTGTATTTATTGCATTATGTATTGGTTGTATAATATTCATTTCATCCCTATATTTTTCACTTATATATATATATTTTTTTTCACTTATACAAGTGTATCATTTTTCATAAGCCACAAATTTGTTTGTTTGAACTTAATTAAAATATTACTGTCCACCATGGAAGAGCGGAGTCTCCTACTACAGGTATCTCTTTTACTTAAAAGGGGATTCCAACCACCTGTAAAAACTGCAAGATTAAGCTAAGAAATAAATAATTTTTTTTTGTATCATTTTATTACACTGACAAGAGCCTTTTAAGGCGCTATATGCTGCGAAAGTGCTGGTACTTTGGAAAAAAAAAACATTATGTACTTACAAGAATAATTATTGAAAATCTGTTCAAGTAAATATAGCAATGAACTATTTTTAAATACCCTAGTTTTCATAGACAACGTCTTTAATGAGCTAAAATTTTAACTTATGCCAAAACTGGTCGTTTTTTAATACCTAGTTTTACGATGTGAGTGTAGATAAAATATAAAAAAGTCCTGTCTTAGTCACTGTCTGTTCTCGCCTAAAATTATCGACTTTGTCCCCTAAGTCATCCATTACTGAGTCATAGAGTCATAACTACCAAAATATTGTTATATATTTATTTATTATAAACAGGTAATCACTTGTACTATCCAGAGAACTTCTTGACCGGTTTCGACTTTATGCAATTATCAAAGGAATTATTATAAGATCTTAATTACACAATAAATAGTTAAAAACACTAAAAATGTGTTAGTGTCATTGATCGCACTGACTGGTGGAAACTATTTATTGTGTAATTAAGATCTTGTAATAATTCCTTTGATAATGCCATAAAGGCGAAACCGGTCAAGAAGTTCTCTGGATAGTACAAGTGATTACCTGTTTATAATAAATAAATATATAACAATATATTGGTAGTTACGAGAAGGATGTCTCAATGATGACTCAGGTTACAAGTCGATCATTTTAGGCGAGAACAGACAGTGACGAAAACAGAACTTTTTATATTTTATCTACACTCATACGGTAAAACTAGGTATTAAAACACTCATGTATACTATTAAAAAAATTATATATATCTGGCTTAAAAGCACAAACATCCGGAGCCGTAAAACTTTAAAAGTTACTTTACCTCATCCGGCGCATCTCCACTCTTCATGTACTCTTCCTGCTCGACCCTGTCGATAGCGTCGTCCCTCTCGCACGGTTGCGGCGCTAACGTGACCCGTTTCTTCCTTTCCAAGTCGACCGCTTCCGCTTCGTGAGCCGTTTTGTATTCTATTCGGACGCCCATCGCAACTGAAGAAACAAATTAAAAAAAATTAAATAAAATATATTAATGTATGTAATGTAGGTATACATCGTATTCACTTATTACAGGTCGGTTTTAATGTAATATAATTAAATAATCTATGTCTACAGGGTGTCCCTTCTAAGAGTGCACATCCGAAAGGGAGTGGAACTTGTTTCTATTTTATCGACAAAAAAGAGTTTTTTTTTGTTGCCTACCATGGAGACTATGTATAAAATATGTCATAACTTTTGATCTATCACGTGTAATACAATGAAATAAAACTGTTATAATCCTTAAGAATAGACGTTGCATACCAAATCAAAAACAAAACATAATCAACTACCATTACCATAAAAATTATATCCTAAAATATTATTTCTTTAATTTTTCCGTTTTTTTTTTTCAGTAATAGTCAATTTTTTCAAAATAATGTCCCCGTTTTACTATAATTTTATTCTTATATATCATTGCTTATTCCATTACCTTTCTAACAAAAAAATACAACGTTCTATCATAAATACAATATTTTCTACGAGCGGTTAACCAAAGGCACTGTACTCGCGTCCCATACAAAGATACTCAGTTGGAGCATCTTTCCAAGATTAAAAAAATATATATATTTTGTTGTTGTCGATATTTTTTGATCTAGTTTCACCCCCTTTCGGATGTGCACTCGTACGAGGAACACTCTGTATATGTAATAGTTTTATATAATTAATAATAATTTGGGGAAATACACAAGGAAATAATAATTAGGTTTACTTAAATTTAATAAAATAATACACATTTAATATAGTAATACAATACATATAATAAATGTACGTCTAACTCTACCCATTCGATTAGTCTTGCCAAGAAGAAGGGCAAGAATCGTGGCCCGTATCCGTTTGATGTGTTACAGTGCGCGCCAATCTTTTAGTCGCCTCTGAAGAAAGCCGCAAGAGGCGACGCAATAGCCGTTTTACGGTGTCAGGGGGACGTTACAGGAGCGAGGGCGCGGAGTACACCTGCCTGCGTGCCGCACCACACCCCCCGCTCGCAATTTAGCAGGTGTCAACACTATGCGTTAGTGTTAGTGCTACGTCCGTACACTACACATGCGCGCGTTCCATGAAAAGTACATTCGAGGAAAAAATTCCATGATTCGTTAAGTTTATCGTTGAATCTGTTTGTTATTGTTTTTGTTGCTTTTATTTGTTGTTTTGTTGATTTAGTTTGTTAAAGTTTATAGTTGTTGTTATGCCTCGCGGACGTTATAGCGTTTTAAGGCGACAATGTAGGAAAATGGTGTTTATATTAATGCGTTTTATTAATATAGTTAAGGTCGCACTAAAATAATAAATAAATAATGAAATAAGTAGGTACAACAAGTACACCTTCCCGTTGATATTATTGTTTCCTTGATGTACCTGCGCAAGCTTGCACTCGTAACTCAATCAGAGGCGACTAAAAGATTGGCGCGCACTATAACACAAGTGTAAGTCACAAGTAAAATTAACAGGTACCATTAGAATTCCTGCTACTGCAGAAGCCACTAGTGTCTGTTTCTTCATCACTAGCCTCAGAGTTCAGATCGGAGTCGTCCGTGTCGAAATCACTGAAAAACAGAAGCAAGTGTTAAATGTGCGGTTACAAAACTGCCAAACAATCCAGAACAAAAGCGAAAGAGGTGCTGTCAGGATCGAGACAGATGGAGGTGTGTGGTGTCCTCACTACCTTTCTGGTAAATGGATGTAAATATATTGCATTTATGAGTGCACTTTAAATTACGGATAATGTTTTAAAATATTTGTGGACCATGAATTTTCTGCTTAATTATTTTAAATTTATTTTACTTTAAAATTAGTGGTATTATAACATTCAACGATATGATTATTGCAAAACGGCACACCTCAATAACTATTTTTGATCGGGTTAGCCGACCAGTTTCAGCAGATTCAGACTGCCTTCTTCTGGGCGAGCGTCTTCACTCGCCCAGATGAAGGCAGTCTGAATCTGCTGAAACTGGTCGGCTAACCCGATCAAAAATAGTTATTGAGATGAGCCGTTATGAAATAATCATATTTTACACTCCTTTACTTTACACATGTTTACTTGGTAACCATAAGTTTACTTGCAGCCAATTAAACAAATTATGCTTATTTGCAACAGTTGGCGACACCTAGTGTCGTAAGGGCGCGTAAAAAATTTGCTACGCCTTGATGTATGGGAGTTATCGGTCTATACGTAGTAATACTTAGTCTATGGTGTAAGTAAGCAACACATGAATAAAATTTAACCTAGACATGTAAGAGCAGTCACTGTCCGCTACGGAGAAGGCTCGACTAGGATTAAACTTGCTTTGCGGCTTCTGTACCGGATCACACCAATTTGTGCCACCTATAACAAGGAACAATAATTGTGATTACACATCTTACATTTAGATAGAAGTGTAAAATGTGATGGTGTAAAAATCAAGTCAGTATTATTTGCCATCCACGAAAGTATTCGATAAATATATGTTGAATTTTACTGGTTTTAATTGATAGGACAATAATAAATAACATCATAGATGGGTCAGTATTATTTGCCATCCACGAAAGTATTCGATAAATATATGTTGAATTTTACTGGTTTTAATTGATAGGACAATAATAAATAACATCATAGATGGTTCATAATCTGGTTTCTGTCAACTACTGCGAAAATAAACAAAGACCACCAGTTAAAGTGCTGTATACATATCAAATTGCAATTGAAGGGTTTCGAGGAAAAACAACACATGTCAGGTTTTGCAAATTTTACAACAGAGACAAAAAATAATTCCATAATACCTGGGGATCTACTTGGGTGAATAATGAAATGATTTGAAAGTAGGATAGAGTCAGAGTTTCTTCATGCGTGCAAAAGAGACGGCATTACAACAGAATCATAATATGATTCATCCAAAGCAGCCTTTTTAGAGGACCTGTTAGTATACAGAGTTTTCTATTTTTTATATCAAATCAATATTATACGATTTATCAAGATGTTATTTTGTTGGAAATATTTCTCAGTGGCATAAAAGGGATTTTTGAATTATTTCAAATTGACGAATGTTCTTTTTCCTAAAAAAATTTGAAAACATTGGGAAAATTTTATCTTTATTAGGTAATTAATCATTAATAATTATTTACTTAAGTTATTCACATCCGTCACGTAAGTCTAAATAGCAGGTTATGTTTTTTGTATTCCAGTGTCAGGTGAAAGCTGTGTTCTTACTTTGGAAAAACGACACAAGTCACCTGTGACAAGTGCAGTTTTTCAAATAAGCGGCTTGCCTTGTGTTGTTTTTCCAATGGCCATACATATATTTCATAACTATAGATGTAAGATGTAAAATGTGCCACTATTCTTACCTTAGTGTAAATATTGCTGTGCCCGATAAGGGTAGCTAAGTTTTTAAGTTTTTTTTTTAATGTAACACCTGTGTACACTTAGTTGCAATAAATGTTTTTAGTTTGAGTACATTTACAATGTTCTTGTAATATCTCGTGACTAAACAATTTTTTCCAGAACCTTCTTCTATTAACAAAATTGATAGAGGGCAGTAACCTTAAGCCACTGGCAATAAAATATCAATATATATATTTTTTGACATGTGTTCTTTTTTCTCTAAACCCTTCAATTGTACCTGAACACTTGTTTGGTGTTCTGATCATTAAAATTATACTTTTTGTATCTTTTTGGTCATTCGACGTAGACGATTCAGCCTAGCAAAAAGTTTAGAAAAGTAAACTAGGTACTGACGCCGGCACGACAGGCTCCTTCTTAGCAGTTCTTATTGCGGCGCCATAGCCGTTAAAATGATGCAGCTTGAACTACAGGCGACTGTACATGGACATGGTGAAATTGCATTCTGCGCATAATTTTCTATATCCATGTTTCAACTTTACTTTTCTAAACCTTTAACTGTACAAATAAAAACTATTCTATTTTAAATAAAATACAAATTATCACCGGAAGCGGAAGTGCAGAAGCTCAAGTTGGAGGGCAGGGGCTGCATCAGGTCGTCGTACTCAGTCTGCGGTATCGAAGACGCCATGTCGTTGCTCCACGTGCCTATCTCGAAGCCCTGTAGGTGCGATATTCGTTAATGTAAAACTGTGCTTGAAAAAAAACGGGGTAACAATGTCAGCCTCCCGCACGACACGCCGCTACCTTGACAATTTTTTTATTTAGTTTGATTTATAATATAATAATACTTATGTTAATAAAATATTTTTATAAAACACCGTTCAAGGGCCTTTTTTATTTTTTATATATGTTTTACTCCACATAAATACAAACTCTTAAATGGTTTTAGTTGCTATATTTCGACCCATCAGTGGGGCCGTCATCAGGCGATGACGGCAGTGTTTGTATTTATGTGGAGTAAAACATTTATAATATAATTATTTTTAGGTCTTTCTTTAGTTTAAGTTTCCAGTCACAAGGTGACTTTTTGATTATCGTCCAAATTCATACTGAAGGCTTGGTAAGTGATTAGCATCTTGAATCTATAACAATTTTTGTAAAATTCGTATAATGAAATTTCGACTTCCCTGCCCATTGTAATTCACTCCCAGTCCTGAGTGAATTACTATGGGGAGTCGAAATTTCATTTTATGAGTCTGGCCGGCAGAGATCACCACTAGCAGCTAAGAAGTCAGTACCACAGAAATATGACGAACTATCTTTACACTTATAAAATAATCAAAACATAAAGAAATTTAAGTTTTGTCTTACATTTTCAGCGTCCTCTTTCTCCTGCAATATATCGTTGATGGTCTTCTCTCTCCCTTCCTCTGGACTACTCTCCGTATCTTCCGTCTCTTTCTCTACTCCCTCATCGTCGTATCCTTCATTCTCTTGTTCTTCTGTCTGGTCTTCCCCTTTCTTCTTGTCGTTCTTTTCGCTATCCGCACTCAAGACCTGTTTATTGAATAAGTTATTACTGACAAACTCCGTTCGTTTCTCTTACGCAATGAACTTTTTTCCGTATGTCAAATTTAGTGTTAAATAAGATTCCTAGATGGCACTGTCATATACTTTAGCAACATAATCAAAGACAAAATTTGCATAGATTCCAAACAAACTAAAAACCACTTTGACATTGATTGCTACTAAACATATTTTATCTATGGTGACATGGACACGACATCTGGAGGAAAGCTAAGACTGAGAAAAAAAACAAGAAAAACACTCATTAATCTAGGTATCAAGCGGTGAGAGGTATGGGAAATAAGAAGTCAAAAATTATGTCCTTTCGTGAAATATTGTATTAAGACAACTGACTTCAACTGGATCGCGACGAACTCCAACTTCCCTTCACTGGACCAGTTTATGTGTCAGAACGCTGAAGCTGTTCGGCTCTACTTTAAGGAGCTGTCCTGGCTGGGCTGACTGACCGGCGGGAAGTGCACAATAGTCACGATTACCGAGAATCACTGCATTATTATATTTATTATTATATTTTTATCTCTTGGGGATGTCTGCGTGTCGCAGATGAAACACACCGTCCAATTTTATGTTCCTAGGTTCAATTAGCTGGCCCGGGCATTGATAGACCAGTCAGTCAGGATATTCTCTTATTTAATATATGTAGCCAACATTGTTATACTTACTCATATACAAATTACACAACCATTATACTCACATACACATTTACACATTAAATAAACAATAATTGTCCACTCTCGATGGAATTCGTGCGGCTCTCTGCAGGTGACGACAGAATAACAGCGTCGCAGATTTCGGTTTGCGGCATTATGCTGAGTCGGAGCCTTTTTCTCTTTGCCGCGACACTCATACCACTAGGATAAATTTAAGTTACTTTCTTTTTGTGTTTTAACTTTATTTAATTTTTGTTTTCTTTTATTTAAGTTCTACTTTGTTTTTTGTATGTATGTGTCGTGTTTTTGGGAAATAAATGTTATATCTATCTATCTATCTATCAGGACTCATCGCCCCCACTACAAATTTAGAATTTTAACTGACTTTACACTAGACATGGGATGGTTACAGGGTTTGGATCCGGTAGCCATTAGCCATGATTCTGTCGAAACGAACTTAAAACGGCATTTTAAGTTCGTTTGGACGAGATCGTGTCTAATTGTGCATTAAATTTAAAACTTATGCTTTATAAGCCTCACTAATACTGAAATATTGGCGTCAACTGCCACATACCAAAGTTTTTCAGTTTTTAACTTCTAAACAAGAAATACAAAGTTAAGTTATGGGTTTTGCGCTAAACGTTTAACCTTAAACTTGAAAAATTATAACCTTTATTCTCTCTGATTGACTCGACTTTTTTTTATATATGTATGCATTTTATGTAGTGTATTATATCTTAATATTAGACTTGAATATTATTTCTCTATTTGCACAAATATGCTAATTTTGTAAAATTTTCCTTTCTTTCGGTTGACTGGAAGAAATTTATTTAAGGAATAAATCCGCCTTTGCCTTCTGTAATATTCAGTACCCTGTGTTTTTATTTTAATTTTCTGTGCAATAACTGCATCAATCAGTAAGTTTAAGTGGCAGTGGACTGGCCATATTTGTCGCCAACGTGATAACCGTTGCGGCCGTAAGGCATTGGAATGGAGACCGCGTACAGCAAAGCGCAGCGTAGGCCGCCCTCGTGCCCGCTGGACTGACGATCTGAAGGACGTTGCGGGTGGCGGCTGGATGAGGATGACTGAGGACCGCCAAGAGTGGCGTAATATGGGGGAGGCCTATGTCCAGCAGTGGACGAATACGGGCTGATGGATGATGGATGGTGCAATAAGGTGTTTATTGATTGACTGATTGATTGTCTACCTCAGCTAAGCTCCAGCCGAAGTCGAGCGGCGGCCACTGGAAGCCGGGGCATGTCTCGTCAGTGATCTTGGGTATTCCCAAACCGACGTCTATGGCCACCGCCTGTCGGATCTCGTCCGCTATGAGGAGCGCATTGATCCTGTGGACGAAAGTTGATAGCCGTTTAGCAGGCGGATTGTAATAAACCCATTGACGTACTAACAAGCAGACATCGGATCTGCGCACAGAAGTGTCCGAACTAAAAGAGTGTCAAAACCATTGAAAACTAAAAAAGCGTGTCAATCGCACGTCAATCAAAATTGAGCCATGCAGCAATGACATACGATTCAAATTAAAATGTTTTGTTTCTTAATGTTTTGACACTTCACTAAGGACACTTTTCTTAGACTTTTCTTCTGTACAGGACACAAGGGAGCGCCACTGTAGCGAACCACAGAGGCGCTGCGAAGAGACTTACCTGTACAGGGCACAAGGGAGCGCCACTGTAGCGAACCACAGAGGCGCTGCGAAGAGACTTACCTGTACAGGACACAAGGGAGCGCCACTGTAGCGAACCACAGAGGCGCTGCGAAGAGACTTACCTGTACAGGACACAAGGGAGCGCCACTGTAGCGAACCACAGAGGCGCTGCGAAGAGACTTACCTGTACAGGGCACAAGGGAGCGCCACTGTAGCGAACCACAGAGGCGCTGCGAAGAGACTTACCTGTACAGGACACAAGGGAGCGCCACTGTAGCGAACCACAGAGGCGCTGCGAAGAGACTTACCTGTACAGGACACAAGGGAGCGCCACTGTAGCGAACCACAGAGGCGCCGCGAAGAGACTTACCTGTACAGGACACAAGGGAGCGCCACTGTAGCGAACCACAGAGGCGCTGCGAAGAGACTTACCTGTACAGGACACAAGGAAGCGCCACTGTAGCGAACCACAGAGGCGCTGCGAAGAGACTTACCTGTACAGGACACAAGGGAGCGCCACTGTAGCGAACCACAGAGGCGCTGCGAAGAGACTTACCTGTACAGGACACAAGGGAGCGCCACTGTAGCGAACCACAGAGGCGCCGCGAAGAGACTTACCTGTACAGGACACAAGGGAGCGCCACTGTAGCGAACCACAGAGGCGCTGCGAAGAGACTTACGTGTACAGGACACAAGGGAGCGCCACTGTAGCGAACCACAGAGGCGCTGCGAAGAGACTTACCTGTACAGGACACAAGGGAGCGCCACTGTAGCGAACCACAGAGGCGCCGCGAAGGGATGTACTCTGCACAGCTCCGGCACCAATATCTGCTTCTGGTCGAGTCGGTCCCTTTTGGCGCGACGTGTGCGTTCCGAAGAGACGGGTAACGCTACGCCTTTGCGGTTCACATATCTGGAGACAAAAATACCATTAAAAAAAATATATTTGTCAATAAACAATCAATTACACAAAAACTTTACATTAAACAAACAAAAAGGACGCAGCTCAGCAAAATGCTGTGAGTGCGTACATCTGCACAGCACTGATTTTCAGCTGTCAATGTTCTCACTAAAGGTAGCTTATGGTTTTTTTTTTAATAATAATAATAATAATAATAAGGCGTAGGGATGTAACGACCCCATCGCCCTCTGGTACGTCCAGTACGTCCAGTGCAATCAGTCACCGCAGGGCGGCTTGTGGCGAGCCGATGGTGAGTGGCGACACCACCGACCCTTCCTCCAGGGGACATTATCACACATGCGCTTACACACACACATACACCCTTACACACATACACACAGCAACACACCCCCCGCCTCTGCGCTTGCTTTAACCAGCCGGCCAGAGTAGAGATGCAAGAGCGGAACCTATGCTCCAGGTTGGAAGTGTAAAATGTCATAACGCCGGGGGCACTTGACTGTATAAGGATCTTGCGCCCCGCAGACTCACCTCTCGACAACCTTAGCCGTCTGACAGCCCCATGGTGGCTAGATAGTGGCCCACAACGGCTATCCTGTTGGATAGTTATTAAGAAGCAAGTCACCATCTGCCATATTTAAATTTGTGAGAGATTTTCGAGGCAGATGTCCGTTATCTCACTCCATAGCCCTGTTATCCGGCCCATTTAGCATCCCATCCTCATAGCCCACTCCAAGTCGCTTCCTTCCTGGCAATAGTTTGGCAACTGTGGGGGACTATCCGTTAGTGTATCTCAATGATACATTGAGGGAGAGGCCTCAATGGCTGCAGCCATCTCACATTTAGATTAAATGGTACCAAAGGCCTCTTCAATGTTGGCTTCGGCCCCATGAATGCCTTTTAAATGACCGGGTTCCTATAGGCCCGTGACTGAAAAGAGTGCCTACATAATAATAATGCAGCCATCTCACATCTAGATTAAATGGTACCAAAGGCCTCTTCGATGTTGGCTTCGGCCCCATGAATGCCTTTCAAATGACCGGGTTCCTATAGGCCCGTGACTGAAAAGTGTACCTACATAATAATAATAATACACACTTATTAATCTAAAAGTATACCTAACTACCTAACGTTCTAAAAACTAAACAAAGAGTAGGTACTAGAATAATATATATTATATGTATTTAAATATGATATACTACATAAATACGTACAATACATACATACTAGTAGCTAGAGCTGCTGAGAGGACAAAAAGTGCTTCTTCAAGTTGAATTTGAAGGAAGCAATTGAAAGAAGACTTTTAAGGGAGTGTGGAAGATCATTCCAAAGACGGACAGCGTCCACTGTAAAATATCCAGACTAACGTTGCGTGTAATGAGTTGGTATAGGTAACATAAAATCATGAGAGGGCCGAAGATTGCTGTTGCTCATATCAGTGCGAAAATTGAACCTTTCTTTGAGGCATTTGCGGGAAGGATTATTAAAATTTTTTCAATGCAAGTACTCGTAAAGACCCACTTTTTATGCATCAAAACCGAACAGAAAGTCGATTATTTTGCCCTAGGGCTTTATTATTATTTTTTTTTTAATTTATTTACAATGGTTGGCTAACCTGCAGCCTTTCCTGTGTATCATAAATGTCAAACTTTTTTTCCACTGTTTAAAGGGTCTGGATACAATCCTTTTGAGCGAATTATAATTTAAAGTTCACAAAGTTATATTTGTTTTATTTCCTCACACTATGCATTGAAAAACGTAGTATGATACACGGGCGTAAAAGCAATAAATTACTCGGTGACGTTTCGTCCTCGTAATTTATTCCTTTGCGCCCTTGTAGCATAGACTACTATTCTTTCCTCACACTATGCATTGAAAAACGTAGTATAATACACGGGCGTAAGAGCAATAAATTACTCGGTGACGTTTCGTCCCCGTAATTTATTCATTTTCGCCCTTGTAGCATAAACTACTATTATGAACATGCATTATTAAAGAAATTCAAATAACAAAACATGTGATAAAATAATATAGGTATACTGAATACCATAAAGTACCCAGCTGTAAATATATTTATAGAGTAGAGAATCTTAGTAAAACGCTCTGATTCGAACTCACGCACACAGATGCGTGCTCTACACGTCGTCTAAGCGAAGTTCGGAAGAGTCTCCATGCCAATCTCGGCGCGGCGGCGTGTAGAGCACGCGTCTGCGTGTGTGAGTTCGAATTTACGTTTGTTCTAAGATTCACTACTCTATAAATATATTTGCTCTGCTATTACCACTTGACTGGGTGACCTATACAAATGGCAACTAATAAACTGTGCCGATTTGAAGCAGCAGATCCACAGGAACCTTGCTGCTGTAGCGTGCCCAGCGAGCTGCGAGTCGCCTACGGGAGTCTTATGTTATGACCATAAATATAGTATGCCATAGATAAAAAGAGCTAAGGAAATACGATGTTGCCAAAATCGAGTGTCAATGTGTGTGACACCTGCTTATGTGTGTGTAAAATTGGGTGATGACGTAAAGGTACGCCCCTAGTGTCAACCTAACAAATCTTTTCGTACGTAAGAAAATCTTTAAAATGAGGAAATGTGCACTCTGCTAACAGAAATTATGATAATTTACAACTAAGTACCTTATTTATGCAATTTTTTGTAGTTTTAGATGGAAAAATATGTAGGTAAAACTTTGGGTAGCGGTGCCGTATTTACCTGTGGAACATAACATAACATAACATAAATACGCTTTATTGTGCACCAAAAGAAAAACAACAAAAAAGACAATACAAAGTTGGAAAAAAAACAAAAATATAGGCAACAATGGGCGGTCTTATCGCTCAGAGCAATTTCTTCCAGACAACCTTTGGGTGGAAAATATTTTGGATGTACGTGAAGGCGTAGGCGGTGTACCTATTATAATCAAAAATACTTAAATAATGATCTGAACATATTTATGTATATATTAACTCAATACGTAAACTAGACACAAAATAAATAAATATTACATTCAATTAAATACAAAATATATACTTGTGTATAAAGATAGATAGAAATATATATATATATATATAAGTACCAGTACAGTAATAAGTAGAGATAAATTAAACTTAAACTACCAAAGGGATAGAAAATGCTCCTTAATTAATCTTTTAAAAACAGCCAAAGGAGCACGTCGTCGTATTGAAACAGATGTTTCCCATTATTTTTTAGGTGATTTTTCGGACATTTCGGTACAAAACAAGTTACCATTTCGATGGAATGCTTAAATGTTTCGTTTTAAAATATTTAAGTTCAATTTTTTGGTAAATTTGATTTTGCCGCTTTTTGCTCGGATCCAGCTCTGATCCAGGGCGGGAAACATTGCCACAGTTGACGTTTAGAATTCCATACGGCCACAGAGCCCTTTTAAAGAAGAAAAAGTATTCTATGTCTATGGTCATGACTGTGTGCAGGGCAGCCATTTTGTTTTCTAGGCAGCCATTTTGTTTTTACCTGGGTGTCAACAAATTGAGCCTCGCGCTGGTATGGTCCACGTCCAGCAAGGGTTGGGAGCTCTGCGTCAGGTCCACCGCATACTTGCTGCTGTAGTAGTGGCGGAATGTGGTGTGAGTCGCCGAGGGGAAGGCGGAGTCTGGCGTCAGATTCCAGCAGATTTCCGCCACTAGGAAAAACTGCGAAAATAAGAGTGTAGATGTACGTCATGCAGAAAGTATTGTGGGTTTCGTAAGTATACATAGGGGCCGTCTTTATATTACGTTATCAATTTTTCCCAATTTTCGACCACGCCCCCCCCTACAACCATCCTATCGTCATTTTCTAATGGCCCCACCCACTCAACTGATTTAATTTTCATTATCTTCATTAGAAAATCAACATCGTTGTTAAAACAATAGTTTTTTTTTTCTCTTAGCAAGATCCCCATTACTGCCATCTCTGCTTATGATGCTACCATCACCTGCAGATCAGACCTACCCCTCCTTGATTTCATTGACGTAATATATGGAGTTACGGCCCCATAGCAGTTTGCTTGGAAAAGCTTGGATTTTACATTTATCCCGATATAAATGTCGTGTCATTGGTCGTTTGATCACCGCGTTCCGAATGGCGACATAATCGATTTTTATCGCGTCAACGGTCATTCCGAGTCAGTGTTAGCGCGATAAAGATAGCCCTACAATGGTCTCTATGACGTAGTAGATGACATCATGAACGACGCCAGGTTGTGCTATCATCGTCCATGCTTTAGAGCGTTTGCACTGTGAGCGATCTATGAAAAGTGACAGCCGGCTGGTGGCAATTTTAAAAATAATTTATTCGGAGCGTAAGAGTTTATTATTAAACCATGATTCAAAGATTGAAGTTAGAGGAAATCACTTCTTGGACCTAGTAAAATAGTATACCCTTTGTATTCAAGTAACGTAAACAAAAAAAATTTGCTATGCCTTGATGTATGGGAGTTGTCGGTCTATACGTAGTAATACTTAGTCTATGGTCGTACGTAGGAGCGTTGGACCGCGCGGAGGTAAAGGCTTCGGCAAAAAGCGGGGCAGAAACGGAACGTGAGCGGGCGAGTTACTATGAGAGTAATAACTATGGAACTTATATGAGAGGTGACGCCCTGCTACTGCCGCGCTTTTTGTGTTGCGTCTCTCGTATACTTCTATAGTAATTTACCGGCTTGCGCGCCCGTTATCATCGCGCTCCACTTCTGTCCCACTTTATGTGTACCGAAGCCTTAAGAACCCGGTGCAGGACGACGCCAACTCCGATGCGAAGCGAGAAGTTTCGCGACAATAAAGCGCATATTTGGCTGGCTGATCTAAACAAGCGCCTCACGCTTTGCGCCACGCCGTTAGAACTGTGCTGAGCGAGTCTCGCCCTTTGCGTTGGAAATAATAATTATTTCCGAATACCTTAATTGTGCCTCGATTACTTGTTATTTTTTATTCTGTTTTAATTAATTATAATATTGATGATAGTTCTAAGTGGTGTATGTGCTTACTTTGCTTGTTAAATGTTCATAAGTCACTTAACGAAACCTTGTAAAAGTACTCGATATTAGGGCGAAAACCCATCATTTTAAATATTTTTCTGGTCTTTAACGCGATGTTTGTGAAAAAATCAGGGACATACACCACTTCATATTGACCGTCTACTAAATGAAAGACTAAAATTTTTGATTGAATTGTTCCACTTTCGCGAGATATTATGGTTTTTAGATATGTATGAAGTACGATTCGGAGCGGGTTCTTAAGAGTCGAGCGGGGTGGTGGGGTGCGAGCATGGGACAGGGTCGCTTCTAACTCCGCGTCGCCCGACGCTCCCCTCGAACCGCGGGCGATACCTCAATTGTATGGTTTATCTATAGAATATATTCTTACCTGCGGTTGATCTTGGTTTCTATACCATGGAGTCACGACAGCTTCTCTATACTTTTCAGCGTCGAAGACAAACGTTTCACCAGATTTTAGCAGCGGGTTGGACAATTTATTGACTACTTTAATTTTATCATTTTTATTTTTAGTATCGCTCTTGCTTATTCGCTTCCAATTCGCTGAGTTCGAATAAACAGAGTCTTTTGGCGGTGACGAATCACTTTTCTCATTGCTATTTGATTCGTCAGTTTTTGGCACATTATCGCTTATGTTTTCTAAATCGCCGTTGGCTTTGTTTTCACTGTCACTGTCAATAACTGAATCATTGTTATAGTTTTTGGAGTCAACGTTCTCAATTTTAGTATCACTAACCTCAGTTTTACAATTATCGTCTTCGATATTCGGCTCGTTTTTGTTGCCTTCGGGTTCTTCTTTACCATTTTTAATATTATCAATCTCAATTTTGATGTCTTCAGTGTCGTTTTTAGTATTATCGTCTTTGCTGTGTGGTTTACTTTGTATGTCTACGGATTTTTCTTTAGTATCTTTATTTTCTGTAAACTCATTCTCATTTTTCGGTGTACTTTTTATATCTTCAGCCTCTTCTTCGTCCTGATCCCATAATATAGGTTTTTCTAGTTCGGAAAGTTTCTTTTCTTCGGTGTGTTGGTATATTAACTCTAAGAATGACCAGTCGATGTCGATCTTCGTTGAACCATCTTCCCTTGTCGCTGAAAAGATATATTTGAAAATGGTTTCAAAAGGAAATGTTTATCACATCTTGAATTATAAGCACTTGTACAGTATAGTTTCACTTTATTTATGATTTCTCCCGACCGGTTTCGGATTTTACTCCATTTTCAAGGGAAGATTTATTTATTTATTTACTTAAATGGTTAGTATTACAGAAAAACTTAATTAGGCCTATCCTAGGGTTAGTAAAATACAAAAATAGAGAAAAGAAAAAAAAATTGGGACTAATAATACCCAAAGCAGGCTTCCGACACATTAACAGATTCTTTCTCAGACTGTAAAACTAATAACCTAGCACATAATAATAATTTCGAATATGTGTGCTCCGATACTAGAATTCTCGGTAACACGGAAGCACTATGAAGTTATTTTCGCCAAAGGGCGCCCAGTGCTATAAGTAATATAAACTATAAGTAATATAATAGAAGATGTTAATTAAATTAAAATATTTCACTGACTCCAGGCACTAGCTCTGAGCAACGTTAACAATGATAATGATAATTATCTATATCGATTTATGCTCTGTTTTATAAAGCGCGGTGTAAAGCAATGATAAGGAAAAACTAACTCTTGATGGTAGGCACGATGTAGTAGTTGTTGTGCGTGGAGCCCTCGCTCTGCAGCTTCATGCCGCGCCGGCGCACGCGCAGCACTCCCGCGAACACGAACCGCATGAACCTGTATAATACAAATACAAGATAATGTAATAATTGGTGTGCGTGGAGCCCTAGCTCCACCCACACCAGCACCTCACCAGACAACATAATTTATTTTTCAATGCAAGTGCTCGTAAAGGCCCACTTTTTATGCATCAAAACCGAACAGAAAGTCGATTATTTTGCCCTAGGGCTTTATTATTATTTTTTTTAATTTATTTACAACGGTTGGCTAACCTGCAGCCTTTCCTGTTTACCATAAATGTTATACTTTTTTTTTCCACTGTTCTGGATACAGTCCTTTTGAGCCAATCATAATTTAAAGTTCACAAGATTATATTTATTTTATTTCCTCACACTATGCATTGAAAAACGTAGTATGATACACGGGCGTAAGAGCAATAAATTACTCGGTCACGTTTAAAACACTCGCTACGCTCGTGTTTTAAATCGTCCTCGTAATTTATTCCTTTTCGCCCTAGTAGCATAAACTACTATATTTATTTTATTTGTAATTGTTAATAATCAGGCACTGTGGCCCCATAGAATTAAAAGTTAAAATTAAAAACTACAAATTACGAATTACATTTACAATATTAAAATAAAATTAAGAACTAAACTAAAAACCAAAAAGCTTCAGAATGTTTACACTGTTGATTGTTGCCACTTGGTGGAACTTGCAATACATAATGAACAGAAAATCACTTGTACTATCCCACAAATTTATTTAATACTTCCTGACCGGTTTCGCCTTTATAATATAATAATAATAATAAAATAATTTATTTCAGACAGGGTCCATAAAGTGTTAGTAATACAAAATAACTTATGGACTAGTGTTAGTAAGAGAACAGGCGAGTATAAATTAAATCAAATAAAATTAAATAAAATTGAATTAAATTAAATCAAATCCAATCAAATTAAATTATTAATTGTGGAGCTCCATCCACTTTTTAAAAAGGGGAGAGTCCCACCTATCAGATAACACCCTCAGGATACTATTGGGGCTGGCTCGTATTCGACTGAGCAGCGACGCACAGTACTTACGCATGATTGCAGCGAAACCATCTGTGTGTGCTTCCGCGAACATGAAAGAGGCGCTGCAATATCGCGGCAACCCCAACAATATCCTGAAAGCATTATTATACTGGACCCGCAGGTCGCTATATGCCCGACGCGTGTAGTCCACCCACAGACTACACGTGTAAAAGGACTGGCAATATGCTTTGAAGAGCGTCACCTTTACCTGATTCGTACACCGTGCAAATCTGCGGGCAAGCATATTACATCGGACAGCCAGCGACCTGCGCTCCCTCTCTATATCATTACAATCACTGAGGTCCTCTCGAACCCAGTGCCCCAAGTATTTGAAGTGCGTGACCCTGGACAACGAGGAACCGCAGAGCTTGACTTCAGGCACAATTTTATATGTTTTAGGCCCTGCCTTAAATATTAAAAACTCGCTCTTTTTTGCGTTATACTTTAGACCATGCGCCTCAACATACGACTGACATATGGAAAGAAGCCTCCTCAGCGCGCTGACCGATGGACTCAGCAGCACCATATCATCAGCGTAGCTTATGTTATTGACGCTAACTCCGTCCACATGACAGCCGATGCTGGTGCCGCTGAGCTCATCGAGCAGCTTATTGATATACAGGTTAAAAAGACGGGGAGAGGACAGCCCTCCCTGCCTCACCCCGCATTCCAACCCATATTCATCTGAGAAGGCTCCTCCCCATTTAACTTTGTTTCTCTGGTTGTTATACCAATGTTTAAACAGACATATTATCTCATATGGTACAGTGGTCTCTCTTCTTAGTTTGTCCCATAACACATCATACGATACGAGATCAAATGCTTTAGAGAGATCTAAAAAACATGCAAACACAGGGGTTTTCCTGGCTGTATAGGACTGAACAGTCTGCTTGAGACAAAAGATAGCATTCTCCGTAGAGAGACCTGAGCGAAATCCGAACTGCGCATCATTAAGACAAATATGCTTATTCAAATGTCTATCAAGCAGACTGTCCAGTACCTTAGCGATCACAGAAGCTAGAGATATTGGTCTGTAGTTGGCCAAGTCAGAAGTATCCCCCGTTTTGTTTTTAATAATTGGGACTACCACTGTACGCATTAACTTGTCAGGTAGGTATGAATGGCCAAGACAAAGCGTATAAAACATGGCTAACACTCTGGGAAGATGAACTCCTGCGTACTTCAAGTGCTCAATGCTGAGGCTGTCGTGACCAGGACTCTTCCCTCTGACCATGCCTTTAATGACAGTTGCTACATCTCTTGCACTAATAGTGACACTACGTTCCCTCACAACAGCCTCATCATGAGTCCCCTGAGACGCGGGCCCCAGTGAAGATTGAACTCTGAAATGTTCTTTAAACAGGTTAGCAATATCAGTGGGCTCATGCACTCCAGCTACACTCACAGGGAGAGCGGGTGTCTGATTCAGCTTGTTTGTGTTTTTCCAGAATTTACTAAAATTTTTATTTCGATGGTGCTCAGCAATGATGTCCATTTTTATCTGCTGTTCGTTATTTTGGCACCACTTTAATTTAGATTTAAAGACTTTTCTTGTTTCGCACATGCGGTCGTAAAACAAACCATGTTTTGGTTTGCCGTACCACACCCAAGTCTGAAAACAGACACGAGCCTCACCGTGAGCACTACGGACATGTTTATTCCAACCGGTTACATAATTTCGTTTCCTTGCTGCTTTTTCAACATAAGAAGACTCAGCCGCTTCAGAAAGAATAGATATTATGTTGTCATACATATTGTTCAATAAAATTCGATGTTCTAAGTTATTACACATTATATCACAACATGAGTTAAATGTTTGATCGAAGTCAATTGACCTTAATCTAGAGTTACACAGTTCCTGATACCTATTAATCTGGCTTAAGTCCCGCTCACCCCATTTTACCTTATCGCAAGTAACTTTAGGTATTAATATTTTAGGTTTTATTATGTTAATATTACATTCAACTTGGAGAGGCATATGGTCAGACCAATAAGTATCATATAAAACAGAAATATTCACAATAGACTGTTTCGCCGCTTCAGTCACTACACTATGATCCAGCCATCGCCGGCTCCCGTGTGCGTCACTCACAAACGTGAACGTATCGTCCGGTAATATCTCCCTATCTACACACGACCACGAGTGTTCATTACAAAAGTCAAATAACTCATCGGAGAACGACTCACCGGGATGTGCATTGAAGTCCCCAAGGATGTACACACATTCCACGTCCTGGCTGTCAATAATGGCATTCAACTCACTTAGGCACTCCGTAAATTCAACTAAGTTCTCACTCTTATCTGTAGGCATGTACACTGAGAAAATAAGCAACGATCTACCGTTTATGGCATTATCACAGGATTTAAAATAAGATCTTAATTACACAATAAATAGTTTACATCAGCCAGTGCGATCAATACGATCATGGTGTCATTGATCGCACTGGCTGTTGTAAACTATTTATTGCTTAATTAAGATCTTATATAGTACAAGTGATTTTCTGTTCATTATATAAAAATGCTTCATTTTGTTTCAACTTTGCGTACTATAGTGAAAACGACACTGCGAATAGTTATGTTCCTAGTATAGTCATAGATAAATAAAGGAAGGATAGATTGCTATCTCCTTGTACGGTCCGCAATACTAAAAATAACGTTGCTAGATGGCGTTACTTGTCTCGCTGGAAATAAAATTTGTCTAAAATCGACGAAATATAGCATTTTACTATTCTGGTTCATCATATTTATTTATTTTATGAATAAAAACACAAAATTTTCATAACATCGAATCAGAAAATAGTGAATTCTTAATCAGGTGTCATTAATCATTAAACTTTCGGTGGTAAGCTGGCATTCTAACTAAGCGTGCAGATGGTTATTCGGAATTCCGGTAGATGGCGCACATATTGTCACACGTATTGTCGTATTCAAGCAAATTTTTGTTTTTGTGGGCGCAGTATAGTTGCTACACACACAGTCACACACACATCGAATTTCGTTTCATCAACTGTTCGATAGATGGCACTAGGTATGTCACAATTTATCTAGTATAGTAGCGACATCAAAAATAATAAGTCGAACTACTAGGTACCGGCGAAAATAATAAGTTTTACGCGGGCTTTGTTCTAATGTATGGAGTGAGCAATCTATCCTTCCTTTATTTATCTATGGTATACGTTACCTGCGCACGAGTCTCCCGCGGCGCGGCGACATGCGCACGTCGGCGCCGGGCACGTGCTCCACCGACACACGCACCTCGCCGGACCGTGTATACACCGGGAACGCGGGGATTTGGAGGCTGTAAAACATGATGTTAAGGCGATATGTAAATGTTTTAGCGTCCCTGTTACTCTATATAGAAAACCCTCATTGCGAGAGGGACGAATTCGACCAAAAGTAGCAAAATTTCGGTTTTTATTAATATATGATGTACTCAAGTTGCTATCAAAATTTCGTTTAACCAGCCCCCCTACTCTGTATCTTTAGTTGCCAACTGCACGAGGTGCCTATCATCAAAAACATAACTAAAAACTGAAATTTCAAAATTGCCTTTAGTGGGTATTGAACTATTAACAATCTGTGTCGTCACTTCAAGTGCGAACATATCCTTAGGAAATCGGAATTCGATAGTATACCTATCTATGTTTTTGATGATAGACACCCAGTACAGAAGGCAACTAGAGATACATAATAGGCCCGCAGGTCCGAGATACTGTTAAGAGCGGTTTCGCAGCCAGATTGTGAAAAACCCGCCTTTTTCTAATTAATCGAAACAGAACACTTAAATTCCAAATTCACTCAATAGTTTTTCAACAAAACCTTATTTATTACCTATGTATTGTGTATGTTGTCATCGCTAAGTTACAATACATAGTATTGTGTATGCTGCCATCGCCACGTATCCAATGGTCCCTGTTAATTAGAATTTCATAAATTTTGAATTTAATAAATTTTGAAATTCTAATTTACAGAAACCAATTGTAACTTAGCGATGACAACATACACAATACATAGGTAATAAGGTTTTGTTGAATAACTATTAAATGAATTTCTAATTTAAGTGTTCTGTTTCGATTAATTAGAAAAAGGCGGGTTTTTCACAATCCGGCTGCAAAACCGCTCTTAAAACCCATCTAATAAAATATAATCGTAGTCCATATGTCATTCCAAATTGTCAAACCGGGAGAAATGGTGTTGAAAAGGACCACATTTCAATAAAAAAAAATATATCGAGCCGAATTTCTCAAATCGCGTTTCTGTTTAACAGATCCCTAGAAAAAGATTCCAGAAATAATATACCTTCTTTACTGAAGTAGATAATAATAATATCCATGTTCTAAAAGTGTCGATGTTTTTTCCGTAGCCCCTTAAAACAGACAGGTATACAACGTGTAACAGAAAGGTGTAATCATATTTGAAGAGCTTGTTCAGTCAATGATATAGAACAACTTTTTCTATGAAACAAACTCTGTATCTCGAAAAAAAAAAAAAAAATCTTTCATAGAAAAATGCAATGCTGCTCGCCAAAATGTATGGAAGGGTAGATTTTTTTTTGAGATTTCAGGGTTGTCTTCATCAAGCTCTTCAAATATGGTTACACCTTTGTGTTACACGTTGTATTTAAATGAAAGAACATGATAAAACTGAACAATTTTCCCAAAGAAACATAACCACGCCTAAAAAGAATCAGTTAAAACTTACTGCGGAGGCTCGGCCCTGGCACAAAGTATACCGAGAGCTTGCTTGGCTGATTGCGGCGCGTGCAGTCTTCTACCGCGAGTGTTGTATCGCTCTGGTAACGCGCACCACAGCGAGCATACTATGGCGTACAGCATGTTCCGTTTAACACCTGTTCAAGAGACAATATTGAAAAACCGGCCAAGTGCGTGTCGTTCCGTAGTTGCCCTGCACAACATGCGGACTTCTTCTACAAGTACATTGTATCAGTTTGTCGACTAATACAGATCGCACCAAACTTCTAGTACGCTCGGAAGTTGCTCTTCCCAAGAACGGCCCATACATTTTGTTCCTGCTGATGCGGGGTTGGTATTTATATCGTGCGTCCTTTATTTAATTGTAATGAGGTGTGCAATCAATAGCTGGCTATCACTTTTCATAACAAAGTGCTTTTCTTTGTCTGCGGAAATTCGTAGTTTTTATGAAAATCAATAATAAAAATTGGAAAATATTTGCGTACGAAACGTAGATTTAGACTAAAAATTTAAGTGAATTGGCGTAACGAAACGTCAAATAATCCGTACACACGTAATTTTACCAGATATTGTCAATATTATTGACATTATGGTTCGTTTTTGGGCGAAACATAATACTGTAATAACTATTTATAACTTATTAACTATTTAAAATAACTATTGTTATGAATAAAATGTATATTTTTAGAACGCATCTGTGGAGTGTTCGGTCAACGTTTTTGTTTTTTGTGTGTGGTAACACTTCGCTCTCTTGCTTGGTCGCCATTCCGATGAACGGAAGTGCTTTCTCCTAATATTTGTAAAATTAATTATAAAATATTTAAAACCAGATGCGGACATCTTAAAAAACATTAGTTAGTCAGGATATAACGTTATTTTGGTGTGAAGACCATTTTAAGTGTATTCCCTTTGTGTTTGTGACATAACCTGTGTCCACGCGGCTTCCGACAAGTGGACTTGTCATTTATCACTTTTTCTGGGTTGGATGCATCCCGGGGTAGGAGGGTTGTGTGTAGATTCATCGGGGAGGTGAAACAACGTGCCACATCACCGGAACGTCTTGGAGTCCACGTGCAGAGGGTCTTCATGCGTGGACCAGCAGATGACGTCATCATACAACTGTCTGGTAGGACGTTTTGTACATATTTTTTATAGAATATAAGACATTTATAGAGTATAAATCTGGGACAGCTTATGGGCCCCTGTTCCAGTTGCGAATATCGCCCTTTATCAAACATTTTCTGGTAGCATCGAGCGTGGTTGTAGCCCACCTTTGGATTATATTCATTTAAACAGTGGAACTGGGCGGCCCCAGTGTCATTGAACTTTAACATAGCTAGGCTTTTACATGGTTGTAATGTACATGTGATATGTAACAATAATATTGGATTTGTTTAGTGCTTTGAGTAGATAATTGATTCGAAGGGTTCGGTAATATCAATATAAATTGTTAATTTAGTACATACATTTTTGATTGGGAAATCAACTTGTTAGTTAACACATTGTTATGTTGGCATGAATTTATGTACTTTCAAGTTGTATACAAGTGCATAGTGGAATTTGTATTCAGGTTTGTGTGTATTGTATACACCAAGTATAATTTAAATTTAGTATTGTTGTAATAAGTAGGTAACCTAATTGTAACTTGTATTGTAGATGCACTACATAGTATTGTAATTGGGAATTACATTGCTAATTAAATTTTATTAATAGGTAGGGTATTTATTTGAGCAGTGCTTCTGTATTTTGTGCCGTGTCAGGGTGTTTGCTAAATAGTTTTTATTTATACATTTCCCGGTTCGTTGCGGCAAGATGTCCAAGTCTCACAAGGCTGCGTTGGCGAAAGAGCTCCGCTGGTTTACAACCGTCCAGGGATTGCTATCTCGATCGGATCGTGACACTGCAATCCTAGAGAGAGCCGAGCGGATGAGTCAGCGGCTGGCTGACGCAGAGGCGGCTGTGGCAGCACTGGAGGAAATGGATGAGCCTATGGACGGGTATGTTACCGATTTAGCCCAGATAATGGGAATTTACGATGATATTACGGAGGCGGCCTCCATGATCAGGAAGCGACAATCGGGCGGCCCGGTTGTTAGCACACCTCGACCGGCAGATGGAGTGACGGGTAGGTTGCAGACTCTTCAACTCACACATTTTAATGGGAGAATGGAAGAGTGGGTTTCTTTCAAAAATATGTTTACGTCATTAGTTGATTCTAGGGTAGACTTAACAAAGGGGCAAAAAATGGCATATTTGATGTCAACTTTGGAAGGCGAGGCCAGGTCGCTCATCCAGCACCTCAGGGTGGAGGATGATCATTATGACATAGCGTGGGGCCTATTAAATGATAGGTATCAGAATATACGTTTGCTGGCGGATGCGCATGCGTCTCAATTGTTGACGTTGCCAAGAATCATCAACCGGGCACAGCTGAGGCAGCAGTTACTGACTCCGGTTACCGTCGCATGCAATGCCTTAAAGACATTGGGATTACCAGTGGACGAGTGGTCTTTTCTTCTCGTTCACATTATTTTAGGTAAGTTGCCTTTGGACATCCGGTCTCGTTTTGAACGGGAGTCTGAGGAACGAGATGGTGATAACTTACCGAAGTTCATGGACCTGATGAAGTTTTTGGAGTACGAAGCCAGGGTGGTGGAGTCTTCACAGCCGGATCCAGGGCCATCTGGGGCGCAGGTAGGGAAACCTGCCGGTTTCACAGGGCGTAGGGAACCACAAGGACCGCAGTCATCACGAGGACGTGGTATGGCACGGCTTGCTGCAACAGTCGTTGTTCCTGGACAACCGGCTTGTCTGCAGTGTGGTCAGATGGGACATAGTTTGTTGCGCTGCATGGAGTGGCTACGTCTACATGTTACGGATAGACGGCGGCTGGTTAAGCGTAACGGATTGTGTTTCGGCTGTCTGGGAAACCATTTTGAGCGAGATTGCCCCCGGCCTCAGAGATGCAATATGTGTGGCGGGCCACATCATGTAATTTTATGTGCCAATGTTTCAGGAGCGGCTTCACCGGTGCCGCAGCATCGGCGACCCACGAGCGGGGGTGCTTCAGGGAGAACTCCCCCCCCCTTGGACAACCGGAGAGGTGCTTCAGGGAGAACTCCTCCTCCCATAGTCCAGGGGAATCATCCTGCCGGACGAAACTCCCCTCCGTCGGAACGGAGGAATGCGGCGCGAGGCGCACCCCCTCATCAGGAGGTGAGTCATTTACCTGTGCGTGGACCCGTAGAGGGCTTGCCTACGGGCTATCATGCATCTGGCCCTGTGGTGAATTGGGCCCCTACGGGCGGGGGTCAACTGGAGTTGTCAAGGGCTAGGCCCCCCCTCCCCGCGCCAGTTTCGGTACCTGCTGGCGTGGAACAGCGTGCTCAAACGGATTTCCGGGGTTATTCACCGCCGTGTCATGAGTACCCGCGTTTGGAATACCACCCGCCGTACTTCGGGAGAGCCTCAGGCTACGCTCCCCCCAGGATGGGGTTATGCACGCGCCAGCCGTACAACGCGCAATGGATTAATCCTGCAGTCCAAAGGCGGGATAATCCGTAACTAGCTTGCACAGCTACGAGTACGGAACCGCGGACGGTTCTGTAGCTCACCGTGATGGCTCACGTCTGGGGCCCTAAGGGGGATCGGGTTAGGGTCCGGGCCCTCCTCGACTCGGGTAGTCAAGGATGCTTATTGAGCACACGAGTAGCGCAACAATTGGGATTAAACTTGGAAGTTTCGTCGGTGCCGCTCCTAGGTATTGGTGGACTGGAGGTGAAACAGTCGTTAGGGCAAACACATTTCACCTTTTCATCGGTACGTTCCTCCACCATGAGAATTTCGACTGCAGCCATGGTTATGGACGAAATTGTCGGCTGGCAGCCTTCTTCGGACCTTCCACCGTCAATAATCTCGTGCACGTCAGGTCTGGATCTGGCAGACCCACGTTTTTATCATCCGTCCCCAGTCGATGTTCTCCTGGGTTCGGATGTGTTAGGATGGATCCTATTAGGTACTCAGAAGACTCTGGATCCCTCACCATTAGTGGCGGTTTCCACAATATTTGGGTTTTCTATAATGGGACCAGTCTTTGATGACTATGCTCCGGACGAGTTGAAAATCATAGCATCAGCATCTCTTGCCAAGACGATGCAACAATTTTGGGAAATTGAGGAACCTCCCATGGTCTCTAGGGTGGACCCGGACCATGTAGAGTGTGAGGCATTTTTTCAAGCCAACACGACGAGGTTGAATTCCGGTCGTTTCGTAACTAGGTTACCATTTACTGTATCTTCTCCTGTTCTAGGTCAATCAAGGTCACTGGCAGAGAAAAGATTGTTGTCCATGGAGCGGCGCATGCAGCGCGACCCTGTGCTTCGCGATAAATATATAGAATTTATGCGCGAGTATGAAGCATTAGGTCACATGTCTCCGGCTCGAGTAGATTGGACGTCCACTGAGCATTACTTTCTGCCTCACCATGCAGTGTTGAAGGCTTCTTCGGGCAAACTGAGAACTGTGTTCGATGGTTCGGCCCCCACTTCTACTGGAGTCAATTTGAACCAATGTTTACATTCCGGTCCCAAGTTACACCGGGATGTTATTGACGTTATTTTAAATTTCAGGAGACACCAGGTGGTATTTGGAGCAGACATCAGGATGATGTTCCGGCAGACGGTTATCCACCCAGATGACAGGCGGTTTCAGCTGATTCTCTGGCGCGAACATCCGGATGATCCGGTAACCGTCTACGAGCTCAACACCAACACATATGGTTTGAAATCCAGTCCATACATTGCTATTAGGTGCTTATTGGAGTTGGCGGAGCAGGAACGAGCCCGCTTTCCCCGTGCGGCGGCCGCATTGGCACGAGATATCTATGATATTGATGATGTGTGCACCGGGGCTCAAAATATTGAGGAGGCTCTCATATTACGGGACGAGTTAATTGCAATTCTTGCCACGGGAGGTTATGAACTTAGGAAATGGCTTTCAAATGACCCTAAACTGTTGGAAGGTATTCCGGAGGATCACCAACAGAATCCAAACTTATTTGCTGACGTAGAGGATCCTAACATGATAGCAGTATTAGGAATGAAATACCAACCTGTCAATGACATTTTCACGTTTCAGGTGGAATTGGAGTCACAGAGGGTCTGGACTAAGAGGACGGTGCTGTCCACGGTAGCTCGCATGTTTGATCCAAACGGTTGGATTTGTCCAGTCATCTTCTTGGCCAAGTGTCTTCTGCAGCAGCTCTGGACTCTGGGAGTTTCGTGGGACGAGCCGCTCATCGGGCCTCCGTTGGACACCTGGCTGGATTTGATCACCTCGATGGAGGAAGTCAATCAGGTGGCTTTGCCTCGTAAAATTTTACCGCCAGGCAAGTGTCAGGTGAGTCTTCATGGGTTTTGCGATGCATCTGAGCGGGGGTACGCTGCAGCAGTGTATTTACGGACGGTTGATACCGGAGGCCGGGTCAACATCGTATTAATTTTAGCGAAAAGCAAGGTTGCACCCATTCGCACCCGTCTGACTATTCCAAAATTGGAGCTAAGCGGAGCCCATTTGTTATCCAGGCTGTTAAGCCATGTCTCTCGTGAGTTGGCCCCTAATGTTGACATTCAGAATGTCTTTGCTTGGTCAGATAGTCAAGTGGCGCTGGCATGGCTGCGTGCTGCTCCACATACTTTGGAAATTTTTGTAGGAAACTGGGTTTCTCAAATTCAAAATGTAGGAATTAACATTATTTGGCGTCATGTTCCAGGTGATTGCAACCCAGCGGACTGTGCGTCTCGGGGTTGCACTGCTCCAGAACTGGTGTCTCATCCACTTTGGTGGAAACCAGAGTGGCTGGAAGGAGAGGAATCTTCGTGGCCTGTCCAGCAGGTGGACAGAACAGCCCAGATTTTGCCAGGGTTACGTGTTCACGCTCTGATCGTGGAACCGGCCTTGGATCCTGATTGGCTGCCTGGTCGATACAGCAGTCTGGATAAATTACTGGTAATTACTAGCTGGATGAAGCGTTTCATCCATAACTGTCGACATCCACAAAATAAACTTTTGTCCCCAGCCGTGAGTGCAGAGGAGCGTCGGAACGCGATGATACACTGGGTTCGTGTACTTCAAGCGGACCGCTTCAAGTCGGAACTTCAAATATTGCGTGAGGGTCGCGCCAAGCTGAAAGGAGCGGTCGCTAAATTGAATCCTTTCACAGACTCTGAAGGACTTTTGCGTGTTGGAGGCCGACTTCGACAAGCCGACCTGCCATACGGAAGTCGTCATCCCTTGCTTTTACCTAAAGGTGGACCTTTGGTGAAGCTCTTGGTGTCAGACCGGCACATTCGCAATGCACACGCGGGCTGTACTGCCCTGATGGCGATACTACAGCGAGAGTACTGGATTTTGTCTGCTCGCCGAGTAATTCGTAATGTGCTTTTTAGTTGTTTTCCTTGTTACAGGATTAAGGCTTCTCTCATGCAGCCGCAAATGGGTGACCTGCCTGCAGACCGGGTCAATCCTTCCAGGCCTTTTGACGGAGTTGGTACCGACATGGCGGGACCATTCTCGGTCAAAACATCCACCGTTCGCAACGCTCGGGTTGTCAAAGCATACCTATGTGTATTTGTGTGCTTGGCCACCAAGGCTGTCCACTTGGAAGTGGTTTCAGCTTTGTCTACTGAGGCCTTCGTCGCCGCGTTGGACCGTTTCGTGTCGCGTAGAGGTCTACCTTCACTTGTTCGCTCCGACAATGGCACAAACTACAAAGGTACTGCTAACTATCTAAAAGATATTGATAATTTTTTTGTAAATAACTATGCTAGTTTAAGTCAAGTCTTCGCCCGGAAAGGGGTAACTTGGCGGTTCAGTCCTCCAAATTGCCCTCACTGGGGGGGGATTTTTGAAGCTGCCGTCAAGTCGGCGAAGACCCACCTCCGCCGCGTTATTGGGGAAACAGTTTTAACTTTTGAGGAACTTGCCACTGTATTTTGTAAAGTGGAAGCGGTCCTAAATTCTCGTCCTCTCTGTCCCCTGTCTTCTGATCCAAACGACCTCGAGGTCCTCACTCCTGGCCATTTTTTGATTGGGCAGCCGCTCACTGCCTTGCCGGAATACCCCTGGAAGGGAGAACATATGACACGGTTGTCGCGTTTTCAAATGTTGCAACAAATGGGCCAGGACTTCTGGAATCGATGGTCGGTTGAGTACCTGCATCTGTTGCAGCAAAGGGTGAAGTGGACAGACAGGACTGAGCCTCCTAGGGAAGGAGATTTAGTTCTTTTAAAGGATATGAATTTGCCATCCTTGTTCTGGCGCCGGGGCCGTATATTAAAGTTGATTTTTGGCGGAGACGGAACTCCACGCGTCGCAGAGGTGTTGGTCGAAGGTTCGATTTTGCGACGAGCCATGACAACTCTCTCCCGTCTCCCGGTTGTATGAGCTAGCGGTCTGATTACTCCGCCCGGAGCGGGGGGATGTTATGAATAAAATGTATATTTTTAGAACGCATCTGTGGAGTGTTCGGTCAACGTTTTTGTTTTTTGTGTGTGGTAACACTTCGCTCTCTTGCTTGGTCGCCATTCCGATGAACGGAAGTGCTTTCTCCTAATATTTGTAAAATTAATTATAAAATATTTAAAACCAGATGCGGACATCTTAAAAAACATTAGTTAGTCAGGATATAACGTTATTTTGGTGTGAAGACCATTTTAAGTGTATTCCCTTTGTGTTTGTGACATAACCTGTGTCCACGCGGCTTCCGACAAGTGGACTTGTCATTTATCACTTTTTCTGGGTTGGATGCATCCCGGGGTAGGAGGGTTGTGTGTAGATTCATCGGGGAGGTGAAACAACGTGCCACATCACCGGAACGTCTTGGAGTCCACGTGCAGAGGGTCTTCATGCGTGGACCAGCAGATGACGTCATCATACAACTGTCTGGTAGGACGTTTTGTACATATTTTTTATAGAATATAAGACATTTATAGAGTATAAATCTGGGACAGCTTATGGGCCCCTGTTCCAGTTGCGAATATCGCCCTTTATCAAACAACTATTTTATATACTTTCTGTACCACTAGGTTCAAACTGTTCAAAAACCGACTCAGCGCACCCCGACTCCTGCATGTGTAGGTTAAAACTGTTAAAAATTGACTCAGCGCCCCCTGATTCCTATACTGGTAGGTTCAAACTATTCAAAAACTGACTTAGTGCACTTCGACTCTTCACAGTCTTGTGGCTACTACCCCCAGAGTGTATATAAAAAGACGGAGGCACGCAGGGAGGGCAACCCCTTCGGCGACCAGCCTCAGCCGCTCCGGTTCGCAGGGTTGCCTGCACTTTGTTACGCAAGGGCGAAGGGGTTGCTCTTCCCGCAGTGCCGGAGCCGATGCAGAAGTGATTTTTTGTCAAAAAATTGACTTCTGTACTGATAGGTTGAATTGGTCCTAAAATTGGCTTCTGCATTGGTAGGTTCAGATGGGGAATGGGCCTTCCTCCCCCCCTCCAACCACCCCCAACCAGTTTAATTTAACAAAATAATGTAAATATAACCTCAAAGTTTTATAAAATAAATAATTAATTTCTCAAAAATTATACATTTCCGCACAAAATAAAATATACTAGGGGAATCGGGGAGCCGCCCCTACCCCCCCCCCCACCCCCCAATTAAGGACGCACGATTCAAAAATTTTACCCTGATGCGAATCGCCCCGTGTTTAGAGGGGACTAAAAATTTGGCGCGATCTGTACTCGTTAACTTGTAAAGCCTACTTAGTTGTGACAGTATTCCTTTTAATTCCGTTATGTATACTACTGCCGTGATTTTTTTCACGTCTTCAAATACAACCATACTTTTAAGCTTAATATTTCGCAAACGAAACCCTGAATCGAAAAATGGTCTTCTCACACCCCCAATATTTTTAAATTACCTATCCAACGACACCCCACACTAGGGGATAGACGAGAAAAAAAATTCATCCCCACTTTACATGTAGGGGAAGTACCATAAAAGAATTTTTTTTTCAAAATTTTACTATACTACTTTATCGGCGTGATAAATAAGTATACCCATGCCAAATTACAACTTTCTAGTACTAATAGTCTCTAAGCTAAGCCGCGGACAGACGGACCGACAGACAGACGGACATGGCGAAACTATAAGGATTCCTTGTTGTTGACTACGGAACCCTAAAAATTTGTACATTATGTTTTTTACCCCATTCTGTCCTCTAAAGAAACGGGGCTGTTATTCCTTACTACAGGCGTAAAATCCTATCTAGGATAACAGGGTACATCTGTTATTAGTACTTTATGTGTATCTTAGATTTTAAGCTTATAAATTCTTGTGTTACCTGGTGCCTCAATCTTAGGGCTCTCGCCAGCAGGCCCAGCAGTTTCGGGTTTTGTAACAGGAATGGGGCGGTCGATCTCAGAGTCACTCGTGTCTATGATTGGTTGGCAGTCCGTGAACACTCTCGCTGTCTGTGAAACAAAAATCGCGGTTGCGGTCACAACTACCATAGAGTTACATTTGGGTTCAATCTGCGCGTTTCGAGAGCACGTTGGGTATTTCTATATACATCGATGGGACATCTTTATAACAAGACATAGCCCGTTTTCACTAACCTTAAGTGATGCCGAAATATTCAAGAGTTCTTTTTTTTAATCTTATTTATTTTATAAGCCATACATCTTAAGATTAATTCGGCTTAAAAATAATTACAATGATTAAACTTTAGATGGTCATCATGATGTTTAAACAGTTGGGATTTCTACTATGAGTATTTTTATAATATTCAGATCTAAGGTTCAGTGAGTCTATTATGAAACTTACAAATCTATCACTATATTCGGCCGTGAACCCTGAAAAGGTAATAGACATGAGAGTTTCCGAATATTTAAGCATCCGATTTAGGCACCACCTAAGGTTAGTGAAAACGGGCATTAGATCCAAGCATAAGTATATTTTTTAAGAAGTGACTTGAAGACGGTTTAGGTGCAATCACAAATAAACAAATATTTCACGTGGGTATAGATACAGCTTTGTGTTATATAAACATATATATGTATATTATTTATTATATTACATTACACTGAATGTTTTCTTATTTACTAGGCAATTGACAAATCAACTGTATTTACATTCAATTGTGAAAACTATAGGCTAATTTGCATGACCATGTTATGTTTAGATTCGATTTAAAGTTATTTGTTTTATAAATAAACAAAATAAACCCTGACGAGCACCGCAACTCAAACATAATTATAATTACAGATAACACACTCTTAAACAAGTTAAAAAATAATAATATATTTATTTAATGCAATGATATTAGAAGAAAGTGTAGATAGGTTATAGGCGATGCGCGAGTGGCACGTTAAAACTTGGCTAATTTACCAACCTGAACTTCGGCGTCAGCGCACGACTAACGTCGCACGGGACGACGCGCAGCAACATATATAAGGTTAAATAATATTAGTTGGCGAAACTCAAAACATAGGTAGCACAAGTCTATATGAACAACTGTTTGTATGGGAGCTAAGCGAAATTCGCAACTTTTTTTCTTTTCCTCCCATACAAATTGCCCCGATCAGCTGACTGGTCCAGTATGGAAAGGTGAAAACAAATTTTACGAATTTCGCTTAGCTCCCATACAAACAATTGTTCATATAGACTAGTACTACCTATGTTTTGAGTTTCGCCAACTAATATTATTTAACCTTATAGGTCTAGTATCTTTTTCGCTCGCGATAATTATGTCTTCCACGTGTCAATGTCACATTGCAATACTACGTAATTTACTGAAGTCATTTATGTTGCGTGCCGTTTTAGAAGTTTCTTGTGTAGGTAACATATCTACACTTTTTTCTAATATCGTTGATTTAATGTATTTTTTGACTCAGCACTGGCAGAGCGGCGGCGGGGCTCTGCCAGTGTTGAGTACTAGCGCTTCACGCCGCCGTTTTTTGAGATAATTTTAGGACATATAAAAAAGGGCATGTCTCCTTCTTTAAATGGTATTTTTTTTTCATTATGTTTTTTTGAATAAGCATCATGTATGTATGATGCTCATGTGACGCAAGTTCACCAAATGGACACCCTGTGAAATGAAATGAAATATATTTATTTATGTAATGTAGGTATAACAGATCAATTTCAGGTCAGTTTCAATGTAATATAAATAATAAAATAATCTACGTGTATAGGTAATAGTTTTATGTCATAAATAATAATATGGGGAAAAATGCAGGGGAATAATACATATAAAATATTATAAATATATGCAATACATATAATAAATATAAGCCTAACTCCGCCCATTCGATTAGTCTTGCTAAGAAGAAGGGTAAGAAACTTAGCAAGATCATGTCATGTAAAACCCTGATTGGCACATACACGTTTATAATAATACTGCCTCCGCTTTGTAGTGCCGGGGCGAGCCATGTCGCTGGGGTCAGTGGTCTCTGCAGGGTTACTGTAAGTGCCGTTCGCCACTTCCAACTCTGCCGCCTTGAAGTTGTCTTTACCTGAAAAATCATCAATTAAATAAAACATTGACCTGTGTCCCCAATTAAGGAGTGGCAGCAGTGTCGTATTTACCCTAGGGCTAAAAGGGCCATGGCCCGGGGCGGCAGGCTGCGAGGGGCGGCACAAGCAATTAAGAATTAACTATTCTTAATACCTGTAGAAGCTGACTTGACAAAATTCGTTAATTATGACAGTGTCATTGAAGAATTTTGTAACTAATTTGGCCATCAGTAAAAATGTAAATATTGAATAAATTGTGTTTTTGCGTGGCCTTTTTAGTTTTTTTCATTCGTTATCACCATTCTTAGCCCACATCAACACACTGCTGGATTTCATTTCATTTTATAATTGAAGTATTTTTGCTTTTTTCGCGTTATTTTATGGGGCGGCAAACCTTACAGGACCAGCTGTATTTTTGAATCATTCGAATTTCAATTCGCATATGAATCCGCATGATTCGCATACGAAAACTTGAAATCAGTATTTTTGAAAATTCTCTCCGTGAATTCTGCAACGAGTGGTCTGACCCACTCGTTTTCCGATTTCTACTAGTAGAAACTATGCAAGAATGACAAGAAGAAAATGTCGATGTCGATGCATCGATGAGACTGACATGACATTATAACTTTTTAATGTACGTTCCTTTCACCGCCATTCATTACCGGTTTTCAAAATCAACGAAATATTGCTTTCCGTTTTTAATTTTTTCTGCGTGAAACCAAAACCGTTTACATTGATTTCTACTAATTCAAAATTACGTAAAATCGTGACCAATCGAATTGAATTTCGCACGTGATTTTTTTTCGTGCGTAAATATATGATTCACGGCGAGTGATTCAAAAAATACAGCTCCTGGGCGCTAAATCTTAAAATACGCCACTGGGTAGCAGAGATGTTACTCAAGTGTGGACTGTTTAATTAAAACTTGTACAGTGTACAGTTTACAACCACGTTTTACCATATGACTTAAGGTGGTTGCGTCAGTTTTCGTTCCCAAACGCACAACTTATTATTGTTTTCCTTATTTGTGAACAAAAGCATTAACTAAATGTGATTTATGGGGTTGCTCGACCAAAATTTATGAAACAACTGTTTTTTTACGATATCTGGATTTTTTTTCATGTGAAATTGTTCGTATGTATGAGTAATATCGCCAGTTTCCGGCTTATAGAATAGTACAGAAATAGAAGCGATAATGAGCCCGCCTTCTACATGAAGATTTTTATGAAAATCAATTGCATTTAAAAAGCTAAAAACAGTAGTACATTTATTTTTTTGATATCTCAAAAGTTACTAAGCTATTAGCAATCAAAGTGAGCTTAACGACAACGCATACAAAATACTGTCATTTTTAAAAATATTTGTAATTTTAGCATTTTGTGTTGTTTGTTTCAATTTTATTTCGTATTTTGTTTATTGTTTTATATTTGTATGTCAAATGACAGATTATAAAGGACTATACATTATGTTTGAACACCATTTGTAAACTTATAATCACAAATAAGTTAAATTTGAATTTTGAATTTTTGTATCGTGATCATCCTACACAATTTCATACTAAACGTGATAATTCAATTCATTTATTTATGTCAGGCTCTAGGCAAATATAATATTAACAAATTACAAATTACGAACTAGTTATAATAAAGATTAAAATTAAAATTACTATATGGTTAGTAAATGTTAGTAAGTCATCAATTTTACAGCAATAATAATTTCATTTAACTTTGACTGAATTCATTTTACAATTTTCACACATTAATATTTGAGTCCAATGTCGATCTATTACATTCAATACGTTATTATATAAAACATTCATAATTTTATTATTACTTTTCTCCAGTCGGGCTCTGATGGAGCAGATTCTCATTCTGATGATACAATAAAAATAGTCTATTTTTGCCTCGGCAATATATATATATATATATAATATTATTATAATATTGCTATCGCTAACTTCGGTAGTAATAGAAATTTTTCAAAAATTTCAAATTTTTGCAATACAGTAACATTAACAATAACCTAGTATCTCTCACCCAGGAACAATCCTGATCCGGTCTAGCGGCCAGCACACTGAGGGTACGGTATTTATATAGGGGGGGAAGACATGCTCTCAACGGATTGGGGAGGAAGGTGATTATAATCAGCCGAGTGTTCACCCTAGAGCCAATACTGGATATAGCGTAAAGGTAGGATAGGGGGAAGGCATGAGCTTTTTTCGTCCCTCTCGATTGTCACCTACTTTTTATCTTGTCAAGGAAACTACCTTTGTTGAGGTCAAGGAAACTAATTAATTAGTTACCATAAAAAAATATTAATATTTCACCTTAGTAAACGAGCTCACTGCTAAACTCACCGATGGGCATTAGTTGGTTGTCCAGTTCACCAGACTTGTGGAGTATCCTGCACGCTTGGAGCGCCACCATCCTCCTGGCGAGCACCCGCGTCGGCATCGGGTGACCCTGGCGAATACACGGCCATTGTTAACCCTCTTAAGGGTCGGTATAATGTCAGATGCACAATTTCAAATGAGCATAAAACATTGTGTAACTTGGTCAATCGGTTTAATAAAAATAATATAGATAATAGACTATAGGGCTGATATTCGTGCAGAAGCAAAAACGCAAAAGCTTTAAGTTCGCTCGATAGAAAAAAATTACGAAGTTACCTCTATATTTCATGTTTTTCGAGTGTTAAAGGACCTTTCTTAAAACAGTTTGCCTTGAAATTTGTATTAAAAATAAGAAAACAAATGACCCCGTATAATTGCACGGGGATTTTGAATAATTCTGTTTCGTTTTCATTTAATTTAACATCTAAGAATTGGCGCTTACGTCGATTTATTCTGAGACAAGGCGGCGACAAGATATCTCGGTCGCACGCGCTTTTTGTTCCATGCTTTGTTTCGTCACTCACCCGTCGGTCAGTTGTGATCGCTCCGTTGAGACGGGAGGGCTACGTTTTTGCGCTCTCGACGTCCCGGTTTCGTAATTTAAATAAACATCGTAATTTGAAACATGGGAAATAAATGCAACCAATGTAAAAAATGGAATAAAAATGTTTTATGAGTGAAAATAAAGCAGTGGATGAAAGTAATGCAAAGGTACGCCATTACTTAACAAAATAAGTAGATAGGTCATGTTTTATTAAAGATGTTGAACTAAAGGTTGTCTCAATGGACTAATGAATATCGCTATGTTTTTCGTCTGAGGTATTTTTTTAGCTTACAAATAAATATGGTTGATGGATGTGGAAGAGGCGAAAGAGTTGTGTCTGGATCGTAGCAGATGGAAATCTGTAGTCTCTGCCTAGCTGCCTACCCCTCTGGGAGACTAACAAAACCTTATCTCACCATCACCATCGGCGTATCGACGTATTCACGTATCGACGTATCGTCGTATCGACGTATTGCCGTATCGTCGTATCCCCGTATCGACGTATCGTCGTATCGACGTATCGGCGTATCGACGTATCGGCGTATCGACGTATCGTTGTATCGACGTATCCCCGTATCGACGTATCGTCGTATCGACGTATCGTTGTATCGACGTATCCCCGTATCGTCGTATCGACGTATCGGCGTATCGACGTATCGGCGTATCGACGTATCGTTGTATCGACGTATCGTTGTATCGACGTATCGTCGTATCGACGTATCGTTGTATCATCATCGTTATCATTATCTTTGCAAGTATGACTTTCGAAAAATTAAATTTTGAAATATAAAAATTAGATGCAAACACAATTACGCAAAAAAATGCCATTGCGAACAAACCATTTTGTCAACTGGGTTGAATTTTATACATCGTAGATGCATTATACTTATTATTGAAAACTAGCACGTGCACGGGTTAATGACCGCGGATCCACACCGCTCGTGGGAGCTAAGAAATAGCGCTCGCGGCCGGTGACGGCCGGTCGCGCAAACAGTTGAGGTGCGGGGATGCGGGGGCAAAATCACTAATTTGTCCAGGTTTATACGCAGCCTTAAACTCTCTTAAAAGGGACGAGCTGAAAAGCAGCGTTGTGCTGTTGCTTTAGCTCACAACAAATGCTGAGCCTGTTACTTTTTGCCATTTAGCAATTGTTAATTTTGAGATTGTTAATTGTGTGGCAAAATAAATGTATTTTCTATCTTTCTTTTTCTCTTTATTATCATTATCGCTGTAACAATACACCGCTGTCCAGCGGGTCTATATGTATCTAAATCGGTTACCAACTAAGTGCCTATCATCAATAAAACCAGCCAAATGCGAGTCGGACTCGCACACAAAGGGTTCCGTACCATTATCTATTAAAACGGCAAAAAAAACATGTCTGTTGTACGGGAGCCCCCTTAAATATTTATGCTATTCTGTTTTTTAGTATTTGTCGTTATAGCGGCAACAGAAATACATCATCTGTGAAAATTTCAACTGTCTAACTATCACAGTTCAAGAGATACAGCCTGGTGACAGACGGACAGCGGAGTCTTAGTAATAGGGTCCCGTTGGTTACCCTTTGGGTACGGAACCCTAAAAACATAGATAAAAAGTGAACTTTCAAAATTGCCTCAGAGGATGTGATCGAAATGGAATTGCGAACAAATCCTTGGACAATCGGAATTCGATAGTATATCTGTTATAGTCAAAGCCCGAAGCGCGGTCAAACCTAGGTTTAACCAGTCAATGTTATACAAAACTTCGGAGGTTACCTCGCTCCGCTCCGCTTTGCTCGACTCCTAAAATGTACTCACATGTCAACATAACACGCGACGACTCGGACTTTTTCGGACTTTAACCGACTTCGGGCTTCGACTATGATATTTTTTTTTTGACCCAGTTGGCAACCGATTCAAAGATATCGACTCCTAAAATGTACTCACATGTCAACATAACACGCGACGACTCGGACTTTTTCGGACTTTAACCGACTTCGGGCTTTGACTATGATATTTTTTTTTGACCCAGTTGGCAACCGATTCAAAGATATCGACTCCTAAAATGTACTCACATGTCAACATAACACGCGACGACTCGGACTTTTTCGGACTTTAACCGACTTCGGGCTTTGACTATGATATTTTTTTTTGACCCAGTTGGCAACCGATTCAAAGATATAGGCCCGCTGATTGTTGCTTGGATGACTTGGATAAGTCCTACTGATTAAGATATTACAGAGGATGATTTTGCATAAAGGTACGGTCAACAAGAGATAGGTAACCAGGCCCTGCGCACAGATTTTGATCCTAAGATCCCTGGCCGGGTCTCCGGTATGGGTTCGGGCTGTTGATTGGATTTCACTTTGTATAATATATATTTTACCTATAATTTTAATCGTATATACAGGGTGGAAAAAATGAAAGAGCCCTGAAGTAGGTTACAAAGAACTTGTAATAAATATTTAATTTCATGAGTATCTAGTACAACAGATGAGTGTAAGACCAAATGTTTATTAGACAAATTTTATTCTGAACAATAATCCTACCGATTCGTATGATAAAATAGCGAGGGTTTTTTTTTTATTTTTAGTTGGTTTGATTCCCGGGTAGAGACAAGCGAATTTCAGAATATCTTTGAATGTAGTTTTGTTTCTTTTAAAAAATAAAGGAATGTTTCCTTTCAGTAAAATGAGCTAACTAAAGGATTTAAGGTAGTTCCCCTCCTGTATATTGCTACCTTAATTAAATAAACCTTTAATCTAGTTCATGTACATTTATTATTTTATTACTTACATATATTTTTTTTATAAGATTAAATTTTTACTTGTGAAACGTGTATTTTATATACCTACTTTGCAAAATAAACTATTTGAATTTGAATTTGAAGATTCACTGATGAGTGATAGATGAGATGAAGAATACTTAATCAGTAGTGCACATAAACGAATACAGCCTACCATAACAGGCGACCGATTTCTTTCAACACATCTGACTGAACCAGCAGATACAATTCGCCACTCCAACATTATATGTTTCGATAGGCCAAACCAAAATGGCTTCTATATTCATTACGTTAGAGTCTTCGTCTTCGGGAAAGATAAGTTTGTGGCGCTATACGTAAGATTGGAAGAGCCAATAGGATTGCAGTATCTCGTTTCGATTGTTGACAGAATTATTTGTACGCAAGATGTTGATCAGTAGACGTCTTTCTGAGCTGTATTGTCTATGGTAGTGCATACGTGTATGTATCGATAAAATATTATTTTCAATGCATGTGCTCGTAAAGACCCACTTTTTATGCATCAAAACCGAACAGAAAGTCGATTATTTTTCCCTAGGGCTTTATTATTATTGTTTTTTTAATTTGTTTGCAATGGTTGGCTAACCTGCAGCCTTTCCTGTGTACCATAGATGTTATACTTTTTTTTCCACTGTTTAACGGCTCTGGATACAATCCTTTTGAGCCAATCATAATTGAAAGTTCACAAGATTATATTTGTTTTCATTTCCTCACACTATGCATTGAAAAACGTAGTATGATACACGGGAGTAAAAGCAATAAATTACTCGGTTACGTTTAAAACACCCCCTACGTGTTTTAAATCGTCCTCGTAATTTATTCCTTTTCGCCCTAGTAGCATAAACTACTATTATCTCACTCACTTGTGGGTTAGGATCAAAGTGTTTTCGCTGGGAAAATACAACAAATAAAATTAAATTTTGCGCTTACTTATATTTAACAAAACAATACTATTGTGGAGCAAGACGTACAACATTATTGTAACTATTTATTGAGGGGCAGCCTCAGAATGCATATTGCATATATATGCATCCCGCTTCTGTCACGGGTTGTTCCTGTCAGGTAGTTGCACGCACTGCATCCACCATTGTGGAGTAAGACGGGTGAATATGTGCCGCAGTATCTGTTAGTATACTTACAACAATATTATACTTCACAGGACAGTTCAGGGGCAGCCTCAGAGTGCAGATATACGCGTCGCGCTTCTGTCCCGGGTTGTTCCTGTCAGGTAGCTGCACGCACTCCATCCACCATTGTGGGGCGAGACGGGTGAACGTGTCGGATGGGAGTTTGCCGCAGTATCTGTTAGGAAAAGTCTGTTCAATGTATGTCATGTCATGTACTGAAGACAAATATTTTAAAATGAAAACAAAATGATACAATAAATACAATCCCATCCTGCTACGATTTCAGTTTCAATTGTAACGTGTCTAATATATATTAGATCAATGGTAATATAGTGTAAATAAATTTATCTATACCCATACTGCAATATGGTAATCACAATATCAAAAGCAGTTTCATAAGTACCTAGATTGATTGACTTATAATATTACATTAAAATACTGCAATTCTCCGCTGTGATTGCCCAAATTTGTTATAACAAAGCTAGAGAAAAAAAATCTCACAAGCGATAATAGTCCCTTTTAATTTCTCAAGAGGCTATGCGAATTTTATTTTTGTCACCGTCACTCTAAGCGAAAAATCGCACAGTGCGAGGGGCGGATTTAGGGCAAAAGGGAAAAAAGTTGATTTTATATTTTTATTAAAAAAACTAAACTAACTAGCAAAATTTCCAAAATCAAAAATCTAGATATTGTTGAAACCCATATAATAAAATATGTTTGAGTTCTGTATATGGCTGGTACTCGTAAAACGAGGAGAAAAATTGTGTTAGAAGACCTCATTTCAACAATTATTTCTATCAAGCAAATTTTATCCAAGCATGTTTTCCAAAATCAAATCCTTAGATTATATAGTCAAAATGCATATACCAGAAACCGAATATAATTTTCTATGTATATCATGAAATACACAGAAAATAAACACCCGTATTTTTTTCGCATTTCGCCTTAAGCCACGCCCTCTTTACTCGACACTACATACATCCAATGGGTTCAGGTATCATGACGAGTATCACGACAAGTATTCTTTTTCTCATTTTACGTGAAATTGTTTTTGATGGTCGTAGATAAAGTAATGTGTGCAACTGGACATAATAAGACATTGGGACACTCGTGCAAGTCTATAACGAAAAACACTCCGTTAATTTCCTAAACAAGCACTCGTGTCCCAATGTCTCACATTATGTCACAGTTGCACAAAATTATATTTTAGACCAATGAATGTGGCAGAATTTAGGATGCAATTAATTATATAATTTTGTTATTGGTAATGTACCCCATTTTGAACCAAATAAACGTGTTGATTGATTGATTTCGCTTTTAGGATCATACAGTTCCATCCACTATAAACAAAACAAATCCAAAGTTACAAAATCACTTTATTTTTCTGTAACGACACGCTTCCACTATGTCACGTTTGAAAATCTAATCGCGGATAAATTTAAATGAACTCACAATCGCACGGATACACGGACACCCTTAACGCCCCAATAGAAATGTATACCCCTTCCACCTACGTCACGAACAGAAAACTAATTTGACCGGACTATAATCTCAAGGTGGTAGAGCTGATGCCGGGCTCGACTGTGGAGGTACCGCCATCTTACTTGGAGACCCCCTCGAAGTAATTCGGGGGAGAGTAAGAGGACAGCTCACAGGCAAAAAACCAGGAGGCCCACCAGGCATGATGCCTGGGACCGATGGATGGCGGTATATCCATCCCTCATAGCCGGGCCTTATATGGAACAGACCGGTGACGGGTACTCGCCTGCCCAGCGTGTATGAGTATGGGCAATTCACCCAGGATGACCGCCCCGGGAGTAGCAAAGTCCTGGAAAGGCTTATTTCCAGCAGTGGACGAACTAGGCCGATGGGTGGATAATATCAATACGGATTAAAACTTAGCATATATTTCAGCCATTGCGACATCAAAGAGGCACAGGGACTCAATTTCAAACATATGATAATAAGAAACTCACCTATTTATAAGTGCAATAGCTGTACTTAAATCAACACTAGCTATCGGATCACTAGTTTCATTCTTCGGTGCACTATCGCACTTTTTATCATTTACTTTTACATCTGTTACACTTTCAGAAATATTCAAAACACATAAACAAACTTGATTCGAATTTGCAATTTTACTATTACACTTATCGCACTTAGATTCCTTATTTGAAATGTCACTTTTTTCTGTCTCATTTTCATTTGACTGCACGATTTCCTTATCCATATTGGCACTTGTCTTAAGTTTATCGTTTTGATTTGGAGTTGTCACTTTAGCACTGTTATTTTCGAGTTTATCACTGGGTTTTTTGTGGTTTTTGGCACCGATACTGTTATTTATGGGCGTGTAAGGTTGGATGACAGTTGTGAAGGAGTCAGCATGGTCTTCTTCTGTCTGTGGAGGCTCATCCTGGACCCCACAGCCGCACTTTCTGCTGACGATCTGTAAGAGATTTTTAGAACCACATAAGTCATAAGATTACAATAGAGCTTTTGATTATTTATTAGTATTAAAACAATTTAAAAAAAATATAACTCGATCTATTTCGGCCCTCGGTATGTCGATTGATGACGGCCCCATACCGAGGGCCGAAATATATCGAGTTATAATTTTTTTTAATTGTTTTTATACTAATAAATAATCAAAAGCTTATATATAATATATTTATAAAGATTACAATAGATATTTTTCGAAAATTATAATGTTGATTAAGGAACAGTTGTTCAGATTCGGAACAAAATGACAAGAAATAACTATAATGCTTAAAATGCATTAAAAAAACATATCATCACGACGTGAATCCCCTAGGGAGTGTCAGAGGTGTTCCAAAGTGTGAACAGTGAAATGCAAGTCACAGTTTACATTTTACACACCCGCCTTTCACCGACGATTATTAAACGTGATGGGTGGTGCTGGTGATCCCTATCACCGTAGTTCGATCACAACTGGATGTGCCTTCCAAAGCACCGAACACAAAGTAATGTGCACCGCGGGGATTGAACCCACGACCTCTGGGTTAGCAGGCGAGCGCTCTACCACTCGGCCACAGAGGCTGTCAATGCTTAATGATTTAATAGTAGTTTATGCTACTAGGGCGAAAAGGAATAAATTACGAGGACGATTTAAAACACGAGCGTAGCGAGTGTTTTAAACGTAACCGATTATTTTTTGCTCTTACGCCCGTGTATCATACTATGTTTTTCAATGCATAGTGTGAGGAAATAAAACAAATATAATCTTGTGAACTTTAAATTATAATTGGCTCAAAAGGAATGTATCCAGAGCCGTTAAACAGTGGAAAAAAAAAAGTATAACATTTATGGTACACAGGAAAGGTTGCAGGACAGCCAACCATTGTAAATAAATAAAAAAAATAATAATAATAAAGCCCTAGAGCAAAATAATCGACTTTTTGTTCAGTTTTGATGCATAAAAAGTGGGCTTTTACGAGCACTTGCATTGAAAAAAATGTTATTATGAATTATAAAAAGTTACAACAAACTTCTATATGGGTTATACACAGGTTATAGCCAGAAACTGGCAATAGCAATCGTCTACACCAGGGGTTTCCAAACTTTTTTGCCTAAGGGCCACATTGATTTCTCCAGTAAGTCCCGAGGGCCAAGACTATAATAGATAGATAGTCTCTGGCTCTGGAAAGGCTCTGGATACAGTCCTTTTGAGCCAATCATAATTTAAAGTTCACAAGATCATATTTGTTTTATTTCCTCACACTAAGCATTGAAAAATGTAGTATGATACACGGGCGTAAGAGCAATCTCGGGTTTAAATCGTCCTCGTAATTTATTCCTTTTCGCCCTTGTAGCATAAACTACTATTATCGTGAGACGATTTCCTGTTGTGTGAAAGAAAATAATATTTCAAGCCAAGTTTTTCCATCTTTTTTGACGTCTAACACACATTTTGACTAACCTGATCCAACTCCTTATATGTAGCTAAATTGTGCATCAGTTTGTCTGTATCATTCTCCAGAGCGTGAGATAGAAGCACGCAAGCGGATCGGGGCGCGCGAGCCCTACCTCGACAGAGGCCGTAAGATCGGTACCTGTAAAAATATTTTACACAAGAAAAAAATGTATAAAATGTTGTCACGACATACAATATGATCATCATTGCACCCGTGCGAAGCCGGGGCGGGTCGCTAGTGGTAAATAAACTAAACTAAAAAAAAAAGTTTAAGGGGCTCCACAATGCTAAATATCTGTTTTGTATTGGATTCAGTTCCGTCAATCTAGATCGTAAAATTTGAAAAAATATGGCGTGTTTTTTGAATCAAGACAATTATTAATTACACTTTATAAATAAACATACTTTCAATCTTCCATGAATTACATTAATTTAAAAAAAGGATGAATTTCACGAAAAAAGTGATTCAGTTTCCATGTTTCAAAACCGATTGAAACGAAACCAACACACGCAGATACTAACTAGAAAAAACATATTTATTACATAAAGAAATTATGGTTAATGTCCTAATGGAGCCGCGATTTCAAAATAACTGAAGTTTTGCGTGCGCGGCATCTGATTAGAGCAGGATAGAGAGTCAAAAAACAAACGCGTTAGAGCAGGACTGAATTTTAACATTGTGCAGCCCCTTAAAACGACCAAGCGTTTTCAACGACGTAGACGCAACCTCAAGTTAGGTTATTGTACAATTTACTATGAAGGGATACCTGCGGGTCTACCACGTAATTCTGATTTTCATCAACATCAACTTGAGATTGATGAAAATCAGAATTACGTGGTAGACCCGCAGTTCGTTTTGTGCGTCGTCCGGTTAGTACGACGTCATATCACCAGTCCCTTGACCGTCGTTATAAATGGATTCTACTGTAATTTGTACTACTCACGATGGCGGCACGTCCCATCGCAGCACAAGATTGCAGCGAGGCAAATCTATGCCTTCTTCTACAGCAGCCGTGGCCAGCAGGAGATTGCATTCATGCATTCTGAACCTAAAAAAAAAATATTATTTAACGCAGCTGGGCCGTTGCGGGTGGCGGCTGGATGAGGATGACTGAGGACCACCAAGAGTGGCGTAATATGGGGGAGGCCTATGTCCAGCAGTAGATGAATACGGGCTGATGGATTTAACGCGGTTATTTTGAAGTTTTTTGTTTCTTTAAATATAAATATACTGATAGATATGATAATGCAAATATAAATACTGTAAAATAATCTCAAGATATATTTCGGGTCCGATCTGGACCCGGCATCAGTTGAGTATCTTAATTAAAATAAATATACATTGATATTCATTAACATATCTCTAACAGTATATTTATATTAAAAAAAAAAAACTTTCTTTATTCTTTATTCTTTAATGTACACAGAAAAGCAGTTAAGACATATAATACATTAAAAGATATGTAAACAGTCGAGCTTATCTCTAAAAAGAGATTTCTTCCAGCAAACCTAAGCGGGAAAGGGAAATTTTATTTAAATAAGTAATCATACATACGTGTACTACAAAATATATATCCTAAATAATATATTTATATTTATATATTACGATACCTTAACAAAATATAATATACTTACTATAAATATAATTATGATATACTTAATATACATTAAAAGCTTTTGCAGTGTATTTAATATTAAAATAGGTAATTTTGAAGCGGATACTTATTTGTACGCATCGGGTATAGGGGGGCATGTTCAGAACTTGCACGTTACTTCCGGAAAGATTTCTTTTAACGCAGTGGAAATGCGTTCCTTACGTAGTATGTGTGTTTTAACACTGAATGATAGAGTGAAAAATATCGACATATACAGTGTGTCCCTCGTACAAGTGCACATCCGAAAGTGGGTGAAACTAGATCTAAATATATTGACAAAAACAAAGAATTTTTTTTTTGAATTTTTTTTAATCTTGAAAAAGTACTCCACCTGGGTATCTTTGTATGGGACGAGAGCGCAGTGCCTTTGGTTAACCGCTCGTAGAAAATATTGTATTTATGATAGAACGTTGTATTTTTTTTTTTAGAAAGATAATGGAATAGGCAATGATAAATAGGAATAAAAGTATAGTGAAACAGGGACATAATTTTGATAAAATTGATTATTACTGAAAAAAAAAGACGGAAAAATTAAAAGAAATAATCTTTTAGGATATTATTTTTATGGTAATGGTAGTTGATTATGTTTTGTTTTTGATTTGGTATGCAACGTCTATCCTTAAGGATTATAACAGTTTTATTTCATTGCATTACTCGCGATAGATCAAAAGTTATGACATATTTTATACATAGTCTCCATGGTAGGCAAAAAAAATTTAAAACGTAAATTTATAAAACAAAGATTTTCTAAAAAAAAAAAATACGTTTTTTTGTCGATAAAATGAGGTCTAGTTTCACCCCTTTTCGGATGTGCATGTGCACTTGTACGAGGGACACACTGTATAAGGAAGATGTAGTGAAACAAGAATGCTCCGGTGGTTTGGACATGTAAAGAGGATGAGTGAAAGTAGAGTGACGAAAGAAATTTTCAATGCATGTGCTCGTAAAGGCCCACTTTTTATGCATCAAAACCGAACAAAAAGTCGATTATTTTGCCCTAGGGCTTTATTATTATTATTTTTTTTAATTTGTTTACAATGGTTGGCTAACCTGCAGCCTTTCCTGTGTACCATAGACGTTATACTTTTTTTCCACTGTTTAACGGCTCTGGATACAGTCCTTTTGAGCCAATTATAATTTAAAGTTCACAAGATTATATTTGTTTTCATTTCCTCACACTATGCATTGAAAAATGTAGTATGATACACGGGCGTAAAAGCAATAAATTACTCGGTTACGTTTAAAACACTCGCTACGCTCGTGTTTTAAATCGTCATCGTAATTTATTCCTTTGCGCCCTTGTAGCATAAACTACTATTATGGTGCGCAAGTCGAAGGTACACCTCGACCAGGCCGCCCTAGGAGGACGTATGCTGAGCAAATTGGCGACATACTAAAGAAGGGCCCAGAGTCAAAAGTACCCGGAATAGACGTGGAAGAGGCGAAAGAGGTATGTCAGGATCGTAGCAGATGGAAATGCGCTGGTGAGAAGCAAGTTAGAGGGTGCATCTATGGTCTGGAATCCACATGAGGCTAACAGCCTCATGTTGGAGAAAATCCAGAACAGGTTTATGAGATACCTCTACCTACGACAATACGGTGTCTACCAGTTTTATCCACTTATGTATCCAACCCTATTTGTGCTAGGTATGGCTGAATACCTGTCTACTAGAAACAGTTAATGTTAAACGTCAGTCGCTTAGCAAAAAGTGCATAACTTAACTTTGTATTTCTTGTTTAGAAGTTAAATTTGGAAAACATTTTTGATATGTCGCTATGTGGCAGTTAGCACCAATAATTCCGTATAAGTGAGGTTTATAAAGTACAACTTTAAAATTTAATGCACAATTAGGCATGATCAGGTCCTCTAAAAAAGCCGTTTTGCATGAATCACATTATGATTCTGTTCTAAGGCCGTCTCTTTTGCACGCGTAAAAAAACTCCTATCCTATCCTACTTTCAAATCATGTTATGATTCACCCAAGTCGGCCTTTTTAGATCCCCTGGTCGAAACAAAGTTAAAACAGCATTTTAAGTTGTCTAAGGATATGTTACCGCACCCATGGTACAGACTTTCCATGGTCAGGACTTTCCATGGTCAAGTCTGAGAGCCACTAAATGCTGCTTCAATTGTAAAACTGTTTATGTGAAATAAAAATATTCTTCATATTTTCAAAACCCACTAAAGGCAATTTTAAAAGTTCACTTTTTATCTATGTTTATGATGATAGGCACCCAGTCCAGTTGACAACCAAAGATACATAAAAGAGGGGCAGAACTTACTTTTTCAAAACCTCCTCCTGCTTCTTCCTCTGCTGTTCAAACTCACGCGGCTCCTTCAGAGGGTCAGCAGGCTTCTCTATCGCCGAGTATTGAGCACAGAGGTACTTTAGATTGGGGTTACTGCGTGATAGGTCCTGAAACATTATATCATACTATATATATTTTATGGTATAGAATATTCCTACACACACACGCCTACACAACCTAACATTCGATCAGTGCTTCACCGTCAGAATCATAAAGTCATTTCATCCCCCCTTAACCGACATACAGCTTAGGACATGGGAGTCCTCGTTTATATGGTCTCTTGGTGCGCATTACGGAGATGGCCTCAATAAACAACATTGATGACCCAGATTACCTACCCCCTCATCACCATCATCATCACCATCACCAGCATCTTCATCGTCATCATCATCGTCATCATCATCATCATCATCATCATCATCATCATCACCTCATTATCGAAATCGAAGCTCGATTGTAAATAGTTTTTATAAATAGTTCTAATACATATTTTATCTATGCGCTAATGTTAATGTCTATGGATGTTGTCAAGCCATACCTATTTCTATTAGTATATTTAACTGATGCCGGGTCCAGGTCGGACCCGAAATATATCTTAAACTGTGTAATTTTATAATTATAAAGTATTTTATATAATTATTGATTCGTATAAATAAAAATATATATATTTTATGATTTACTAGTGACCCGCCCCGGCTTGGCACGGGTGCAATGCTGATACTAAATATACTACAGTATTTAAGAGGCTTCAGTAAGCTAAGTTAGTAGCTCGAAATATGTCAGTACAAATATCGACAATAACGAAATAGAAATAACGTTCATGTCAGAGTGCATTGCAAAGTGGCTGTTACGACGATCGCTGTGTCACCGGGTAGCGCAAAATAGAGAAAATAATGATTTTCACATGTGTTAAGTTTAATATTTAAAAGTTTTAAACATCATTGTGTTAAATTTTTGTATTGCTTGTGTGTGTGTATAAGTTTTAACCTTGTCTCTTGAATTTAAAAAGTTTAAACTATTTATCAGTTTTTTAAAGCATTTGAAAGGTTATTAAAGGTATTTACGAGTATTTTCTCGTTGTAGGTTAAAGCTTTTAAGATTTTAAAACATCACAATTACGGGACAAGGGTCAATATGTGTGATATATTTTTTTCAAAGTTTTGTGATATTCATATAGAAAGTATAAACCAATACGACATCACATTAGAAACCTCTAAAATTATCAGTGTTTCTTTACCATATTATGCATGTATTATACATATAAACCTTCCTCTTGAATCACTCTATCTATAAAAAAAACCGCATCAAAATCCGTTGCGCAGTTTTAAAGATCTAAGCATACATAGGGACAGACAGACAGCGGGAAGCGACTTTGTTTTATACTATGTATGTAGTGATAAATTATAGAAGCGGCGCTAGCTCAGGGGTACTCGCACCTTATGTCAACACTCACTCGTATAACCCGGTTCATTTAAAAGTAAGTTAATCATGTATGGATGCTTACAGTTGTACTGTTTTTAATCAGCAGGATTATTACTTGAATATTCAATACGCTGGTTTTATTGTGAGTGGCGATACCAAGGCTTTAGAAAGTAACCATTTGGCGATATCAAGCCCTTTAAGGTAAGGAGTAGGATTTAGAAAGTAACCATTTGGCGATACCAAGCCCCTTAAGGTGAGGAGTAGGCTTTAGAAAGTAACCATTTGGCGATACCAAGCCCTTTAAGGTGAGGAGTTGGCTTTAGAAAGTAACCATTTGGCGATACCAAGCCCCTTAAGGTGAGGAGTAGGCTTTAGAAAGTAACCATTTGGCGATACCAAGCCCCTTAAGGTGAGGAGTAGGCTTTAGAAAGTAACTATTTGGCGATACCAAGCCCCTTAAGGTGAGGAGTAGGCTTTAGAAAGTAACCATTTAGCGATACCAAGCCCTTTAAGGTGAGGAGTAGGCTTTAGAAAGTAACCATTTGGCGATACCAAGCCCCTTAAGGTGAGGAGTAGGCTTTAGAAAGTAACCATTTGGCGATGCCAGCCCCTTAAGGTGAGGAGTAGGCTTTAGAAAGTAACCATTTGGCGATGCTAAGCCCCTTAAGGTGGATGGTCCAAGGCCATTTTCATACAAACTTGTGAAAACCAATAACGACGACAGAATAATTATAACTTCGTTGTTACTTATTAATACACGTTAAATTAATTTTATACTCGCGAATAATCAGTTTTTCTACAAACAAAATATTTTTACTATTTAAAACTTCCATACATTGGAATATAAAAATTTTAAATTGAAAAATAAGACTGTAAAATATTTTGTTTGTTAAAAAAACTTATATAAACAAGGTACAAAACGAAATTATAATACTTCTGTCGTCGTTATTGGTTCCCACAAGTTTGTAAGAAAATGGCATTGGACCATCCACCTTAATGGTGTAAAGTTGAAACCGGTCGGGTGTTAAGTGTAAATATAAACCTGTGAAACAAGTACAAGTGAATTTTAATACTTTACCTCCACAGTCGAGCCCGGCATCAGCTCTACCACCTGTGTTAATTTTGTGTAAGAAGACCTATACAAAACTAATAACAAAGAAATAAAGACTAAAGGAAACTTACCGCCACAAGCATAAACAAAATCTTCGCCATCAACGCGTCCTTTATGAAGACAATGCCACACAACGCGTCTGGATTTAACAGCATTTGTTGCGCTCTATTTACATTTGTGCGCGGAACCCTCCCGCGACCTCTTATCCTGTTTCCCGTTCGCCTAGGGAATCCAAAAAGTGTGCCTTTCTGCAGGAAATTAGGTTTCAAGTCCACTTCCTTCGGTTGATCATTTTGATTCGAGATCTCATCACTTATATTCGGATTTTTAACATTCTCAGTGGGTGCCTGATCTTCGTTTTTTGGAATTCCATCATCTCTAGTTTTGGTGTCACTGTCAGTCAAGTCGATGTCTTTTAAATTCATCTCCAACGAATTGACTTTATCTTCTATTTTGTTACTTAGCCCGATAAAATCGCATTGTGCTATTGCATTGAGGAGTTTTTCTGTTCCTATTATCTTTTCTTGTATCGAATCTGTATTTTTAGTGTCACTTTGTGTGGCAGTGTTTAGTTCTAAACTATTATCATCTTGATTTGTTGCTCTATTTTCGTCCTGATTTGTAACTCTAGTATCCTCCTGATTTATAACTTTCGGTTTAGTGTTATCAATATCGGCGTTGTCAGCGGGAGGTTTAAACTTCTCCAAAACCTCTGCTAGCCGTAAAACTTTTGGCGTACAGAATCTTTTAACTTTTTCCCAATCGTTTTCGTATTGGCCGAATATGAAGTCGGCGTAACAACGTATTTTTACAAACACGGAAGTACAAATGCATAGAAGTAGAAAATGCCTTTCATAGGGGACTTTAATTTTTAGTTTCTCTAACTTTGTGAGAAGCGACAGGGCAGCTTTGTCAGCTCCGTAAGGACCTGAAAAATAGTATTTCGTTCAAGTTTTTAAATATTATTAAAAATTATGTGAACAACGATTTCCTGTAACCTAAAATGAATGAAAGTACCGACGAAAGAAATTTATGGTGCGTAAGTGGTAGGTGCGGCTCGACTAGAGTGCCTATTATGTATCTTTAGTTGCCATCTGGACTGGGTGCCTATCATCAAAAGCATAATTATATGTGAGTGGTTGACCAAAAAGGGACCTCAAGGGAAAATAATTGATTTCGAGTAAATCGCGTTTGAAGTTTGAAGTAGAAACAAGTTTGTGTAGCTGTGTGTAGTAACGTGTAATTTCCGCAAAATTTTCTCACAAATTCAATTGGCTCACAAAAAAAAAACTACGGCACCTAAAAATAATGCTGGTTAGACCAAAACAAAGCTAAAAGACCATATATTCAAAATTTCCAAAAAAAAAAAATTGTGTAAGGATATGTTCGCATTGGAAGTGACGACACAGTTCGTAAATAGTCCAATACTCACTAAAGGCAATTTTGAAAGTTCAGTTTTTAACTATGTTTTAGATGATAGGCACTTAGTCCAGTTGGCATCTAAAGATACATAATAGAGGGGCAGACCGCCCTAGAAGGACGTATGCTAGCCCAATTGGCGACATACTGAAGAAGGGCCATGTCAAAAGTACCCGGAATAGAAGAGCTTGCATGACTAGATTGATGGATGTTGAAGAGTTGGAAGAGGTGTATGAGAATCGTAGCAGATGGAAATCTGTAGTCTCTACCTACCCCTCTCTAAAACAGTTGTGGGTATATGTATTTATGTATTAATTTTGTATTAAAATAAAATATTTAATATATTTAATACATTTTATATTAATTGTTATTATTATTATTAATTAACAGGTTGTTAAGATGAAGTTGCGGAAGCGATAGAACTGGCGTTAGAACTAGTCCATACGAAAGTTAAGTGAAAAAAAAAATGAAATCGAGAAAAAAAGCACAAGTTGTTTTTGGTTTTGGTCGGGTAGCTATGTAACTTTTCTATGGAACAGCTGATCCTTTGCGATTCGAGGGTTGGCTCCATAGTAAAAGTTGTTCGTATGAACGAGTACTATCGCCAGTTTACGGCTTCCGCAACTTAATAAAAGCGGGGATGCCGAGCAAGATAGACAGTTAAAAAACAAACGTGCTAGAGCAGGACTGAATTTTAGCAATGTGCAGCCCCTTAATGGTTATGTTTCGATTAATTAGAAAAAGGCGGGTATTTCACAATCCGCCTGCGAAACCGCTCTTAACACCCAGTATATTTTAAACTAATTTTATAAATGAATATAATTATACAAATAATATAAAAAGCACATAATAACTAGGTATATAATTACTGATATTTAGAGTGATTTATAACGTTAGCTTCATGCGTATTTGTCCATAAATAACTTCTATAAATGATGGATAATTTCAAGCACTATCTGTCATGGATTATACAAGGTGACTTCTTGATCATCGTCCAAATTCATACTGGAGGTTTGATAAGTGATCAGTATCTTGGATCAGTAACAATTTTTGTGAAATTCGTAAAATGAAATTTCGGCTTCCCATATAAATTCAGTTCCAGTCCCGAGTGAATCACTATGGGGAGTCGAAATTTATGTTACGAATTTCACCAAAATTGTTATTGATGCATGATACTGATCACTTACCAAGCCACCAGTATGAATTTGGACGATGGTCAAAAAGTCACATTGTATAGAAAGCCGAAATACGACATTTGCCGAAGAGTGGCGAAGATTTATAAGCGCATTATTTAAATGGAACAACTGCTGTACAAAGAGTACTCATTGTAAATCTTACCCAACTGGTCAAGCACATACAGAAACTGTGTGAATATTTGCTTGGGCTCTAAAATTGGATCCGGTATGCCTTTCAGCTCTTCGTACATGTCTTCTCCATAGATTTCCGTCGGATCGTATCTTTAATAAAACATGGAAAAAATATTATTCCATCCACCCATCAGCCCAGTTCGTCTATTAGTAAACCTTTCCAACATTTCGCCACTGTTGTCGGTCCTCCTGTAAGAATTGCCCATACTCACACGCTGAGCAGGCGGGTTGGTGAGCGCGGTGCCGGAACCCTCACACCAGTGACGCCGCTGCACGTCACCAGTCTGTTCCATATAAGGGGCGGCTATTGGGGATGGATGCACCGCCATCCAACGGTCCCGGGTATGGTGGGCCTCCTGGTTTTTTTCCTGTGAGCTGTCCTCTTACTCTCCCCCGAATTACTTCGAGGGGGTCTCCAAGTAAGATGGTGGTACCTCCACAGTCGAGCCCGGCATCAGCTCTACCACTTAATAAATTACCTACTTTATGTATAGTGGACAAAATAAGTACTCAGACAGAACTTACCGATGCTCGTTCAAAAAGTCCAAAGCATCTTGCACCGTGTCCTTCATATACGTATACAGCTCAAAGTAAGTCTCAGGCAAATCTGTGGCATCGGATTGGGAGCTGTACTCGATTATGAACTCTTTTGGTTTAGTGATCGTTGCTGAAAACCTAAAAAACCAGCGGAACGTGTCAGATATCCATTTGGTAAAAAATTTGATTACGAAACGCAAAATAATGGGGTAATGGGGGTGGAGGGGGGGAGGGACGGGCTACCCTCTGGTGCCCTCCCTCCCGACTTGAAAACAATCCATGGTCCCCGAGATATTCATGGTTGAAGTTTGAGGTTATGTATGTGATATTATAGGTAAACATTTATATTACGGCACAAACAATAGAGGGGGGGATGGAAAAGCTACTCCCTGGTCTCCACCCATCATGCAAACTCATGGTTTCTGATTTCTCGGGGGGGACTTGGCGACCAGCCTCAACCGCTACGGCTCGCATGGTTGCCTGCACTTCATTACGGCGGGCGGGGGCTGCCCTCCCTCCGCGCCTCCGGCTTTTCATATACACTCTAGGGGTAGTAACCACAAGACTGTATAGAATCGGGGTGCGCTGAATCGGCTTTTAAACAGCTTTAACTTACCAACATAGAAGTCGGAATTTATCATTTAAGACTTTTGGATGGATTGGTTAATCACTTAGAATAAGGTTATTCTAAGATTAATCAAAATCTAGTTTTGTTAAAACAAAATGGCGTCGCCTTGCGTTCCGTTTTTGTACAGCAGAAACACAATTTTTCTATAAAAATACAATTTAATTATTAATCTGAGCAACAACTTTTGCGTAGATATACAACATTTTAAGATTTTAAAACATGCCTAAACATATTGAATATAATTTCAACATATATACAGTGAAACTCACTACATGTGGCTGCATGGACTCAACCTTTGCCTAACGAAACGCAACTGACATGTCAAAAGTGATCGTCGTGAGGCAAAATGGTGACATTATTATCGAAATGTAAAAAATAATTTCTCGAAAACTATGAGGTTTCTTCAAATAAGAACTTCTCTGTAAGACTTCTAATATCATCTATTTTCTATAAAAAAAATTATGAAAGCCCAGACCAGCGTCCCGTAATCTAAATTTTAGCTTTTACCTTTTAACACCGTCAATATCTTCAGCCAAATCTGCCTTACAGCAAAGTTCCTTCTCCAACACATCGATCTTCCACTCCAGCTTCTCATACATTTTGAAATCGTCCAAATTCTCGTAGACGCCCATCTTATCCACACTTTCACCATTGCTTGATTTATCATTCCCAATTTGAGAACTCTCATTGGAAACTTCTCCGTATTTATCGGTTTCGCAATCTACTTCTATATTATCTTTGGTCTTCTCAGATTTCTCTTGTGTTTCATTATTGTCAGCACAATCAGCCTTTAAATCATCTTTTTCAGATTTATCATTGTCACCTTTGTCACTTTCGGTGGATTCAGATTGTTTGTCATCATGGTTTTGGGTTTTGTTTGAGCTAAATAGGGGGTAGGTTAGAGCTAGGATACGGGGTCTGTTTTCTTCCTTCGCTTCTTTGTAAAGGGTCATTATCTGAAAGAAAAATTAGTTAAATTCATTCAACATATAAAACAATATCCCACCAAACAACTAGTCAGGCCGGTGTATAAAAGGTGAGTTCCGGGCGGCAGCTCGTCATATGCTGTCGAGCGGTCGGGCGGACTACACATCCCGAGGATGCCTCGTTTAGAGGCGAAACACGTGTCGATAAGTTTTCTTGCTTGTTATTTAAGATTGCTTTATTTTGTGCTCGTACTGCTTGCTTTGCTTGTGCATGTTTTATGCGGGAGGGCGGGCGGGAATTTTAATATCTAATAATATCTAATATTTGCAGTCAAAACTCATAGCCGGTCAAAAGTAGTTTTGACTGCGAAAATCAGTCAAAACTGAAGTTGGTCTGAAGTAATTTTGATTAAAAAGTATTTCTGGGTTGTCATAAAAATAACCACGAAGGTCAGGTATGGCAAGTCGCGGAACTACCTAACCTTCTAACCTAACCTACCGGCTCTCTTCTGCGCTGCAGGACATCCGAAAAACTAATTTTGCCTGCGAATATCAGTCAACACTACGTCCTTAGCCAAAAGACTCATTCTCACAGTCAAAAGTAGTTTGGACCAGTTATGACTTTTGACAGTGACATATATATTATTTAGGATATATATGCTCTCTCTTTTTCATTATCGATCTAACGGTAAAAGGTAGTATACACTAACTCTATGATAACAACTCACTCACGTATTATGATCATGGTGACTTGTTGGGTTTATTATTTAATTTGTGACTAAAATCACCGGCCTCTTTTTGATATCCAGCTTTTCATCAGGATTTTTCAAATTGCGAAATGGTAACCCTAAATACAGAAGTCGTTCCTTTTTTTTAAACGCGCTAAAATACTTACAAACTTCAAGTCTTCGTCTTTGCAGATCAGATGACAGCTGTCAATTATGAGCACGTTTATATTTGACATCGTCAGTACTTCCTCCTCTAGTATCTGTTTTATGACAGCTGACGTACATACTAGGACCTGAAAAAAAAAATGATTTTACAATACTAAAAAAAAAACATTCAAGACAAAGCGCTGGTTGATATTTGCCTCTATTCTTATGAACAAGGTGCGAAATCACTTAACGCCCTCGTGAGCGTTCAGTATGTGCATTACTGGCAGTACAGGCACACGTATATGGTGGAAAAATTCAACAGTCTGGGATGAGTACTGGTACACTGGTGATAAAAAATATTTTCCAATGCATGTGCTCGTAAAGGCCCACTTTTTATGCATCAAAACCGAACAAAAAGTCGATTATTTTGCCCTAGGGCTTTATTATTATTATTTTTTTAAATTTATTTACAATGGTTGGCTAACCTGCAGCCTTTCCTGTGTACCATAGATGTTATACTTTTTTTTCCACTGTTTAACGGCTCTGGATACAGTCCTTTTGAGCCAATTATAATTTAAAGTTCACAAGATTATATTTATTTTCATTTCCTCACACTATGCATTGAAAAACGTAGTATGATACACGGGCGTAAAAGCAATAAATTACTCGGTTACGTTTAAAATCGTCCTCGTAATTTATTCCTTTTCGCCCTGGTAGCATAAACTACTATTTTTATTGTCTTAGTTGAAATTTGTTTCTATCTTTTCTAGTTCATCAAGATTCTAGTCATGGCTGGCCTAAGAAAGTAATTTTATGTGTTTAGTAACAGTTCCAAAATATATTAGAAGTAAAGCAGGCATACTACAATAATAAAAAAAAAAGTGTGTAGTTTATTTTTGACCTCAATTTTATGCCCTGCTTAATATATATTTTTTCATTTTGTTAATAGAAATATTTTTTGAAATATATATAAGTATATATTACTAACCATAGACACTATGACCCCGATAGCAAACATGTCGTGTGATATGATAACCTTCTAAAATAGATAATAAAAAGTGGCTTTCGATACCAACGCGCAAGCCACCGCTCGCGTCGCTCTCCCCAACCCTTACTATGAAACGCATTAAGAAGCGTTAGCGATAAATAAGTATGAAAGCGATACGACGAAAACGTAACGCGCGCAATGTTACACGTTTTTCGGCCTAGCCCTCATCTGCCAAGCGTCTGGAGTATACCTAGGGTTGCCAACTCTCGGAGGAACCAATCCGAGAGATTTGAACAAATCAGTGGAAAATTGAATGAAAGTCGGTAATATTTGTTATTTTTAATTTGCTTTGTTTTGTAAATGCATCATTCATGTTTGATATGAAAAATCAAAATTTATTTCGTCATTAAATTAATTATTAACATTATATCATTGCAGTATAGAAACGCAGAAAGAAAAGTAAATCTGGATGTGAGGAGCTCTGAACCGGGATTCCAGATTTACTTTTCTTTCTGCGTTTCTGTACTGCAATGATATAATGTTAATTTATATCTCCTTGCGATGGATAAATCGCCAAGTCAAACATATAAATTTATTTCTGTCATAGTTTCGATTAAATTATTTATTTCGCGCGATTTATCTATTTCGTTAAAGATAATTATTTCATTTTAGAAAATCTGGAGAATTCGGGAGGTTGAACAATATTCCCGGAGTCTCCCGGGCATTCCGGGTGGGTTGGGAACCTTAAGTATACCGTGCGATAATGAACTTCGTTCTAAAAACAGTAAATTACCTCCTTGCCATCGATCTCCGCGCGCCAGTCATCCACATCACAGTAGCGGACCGCCGGCGTCACGCGCAGGTCAGTGAGGATGTTCAGGTCGTACGCGACGCATGCCACACGGGACGGACGGGTCACGTACACCGAGCGTTGAGTGCCGTCTGACAGGGAACTGCAGAGAGAAGTATCGATTACGAACGCTGCCTTTTTTTACAAGTCTTGGCCGCTAAAGCACCTGGTGGCAGCGTCGAGGTCCTCTAAGATGAAAAGGGGTAATGAAAGTAGTGAAAGGAAAGGTAGTGAGGCTTCTGTCTTCTGTTATCATTAAGTCATTATTTTGATAAAATTGTATATTATTTTTGAAATCTTTTTCTGGGGATCTGTTAAACAGAAAAGCGAATGGAGAAATTCAGCTACAAATATTTTTTTGAAATGAGGTCTTTCTCGACACCAATTCTCCTGGTTTGACAATTTGGAATGACATATGGACTGCAATTACATTTTATTAGATGGGTTTTAACAGTATCTAGGACCTGAAAATAAATAAATCTGTTATTATATAATTAATAGTAATACATATGTATATAAATAATATTTATATATATAATATTATTTATAAATATATGTATTACAATTAATTATATAATAACTCCTGAGGGCCTATTATGTATCTTTAGTTGCCATTTGAACTGGGTGCCTATGATCAAAAACATAGATATACTATCGAATTCCGATTGTCTAAGGATATGTTCGCACTTGAAGTGACGACACAGTTCGTAAATAGTTCAATACACACTAATAGCAATTTTGAAAGTTCCGTTTTTAGCTATGTTTTTGATGATAGGCACCTAGTACAGTTGGCAACTAAAGATACAGAATAGAGGGGCTGGATAAACGAAATTTTGATAGCAACTTTAGTACACTGCTGCTTTTAGAGGGAGCTTTCGTTATCGTGCTACTAAGTGCTGGGACAACATATAACCTCCTTTTAAAAACTCTGTTTTTGTTAATTCTTTTAAAATAAATTATAAACGTTATCTTCTGAAATTACAAAAAAAGCTCTCATGATTGCACGTTTACTTATACTTATATTATATTATATCGACAAAGCAGGTACATTGTTACTGAGCACGCGATATGACGGCAGTGCTTTGTATCACCATAGGTTTTAAAAATAGCGGGAAGTGAAGAGAAATAATTACGAAGATGAAAGATCTGACCTTGGGAAGGAGCTGCATGCACCACAAACCACGCTTCGCCTGAGCCACCAAGTCTCTGGTGTTCTCCAAGATGGTTTTCTTCTTCCTCTTCGTGCCTGGTTGCGCTCTTCTCGGCTAATCTTCTTCGTAATAGTAATAGATGAAAATGAGGCGCACAGCGGGTGCGATCTCAAAATGGCGGGCGGTAGGGTCTAGGTAGGACCTAGTCGAATGGCAATCAGCGTAGACCTCCGGCGTGAAAGGCTTCTGATTGACGACTGATTGATTTGCGTCCAAAACTAAGCGGGTGGAGATGCAGCGAAAATGACAGTTGAAAATATTAATTCACAACTACCCCGCAGTATGAGAGCCACAAGAAGTGGCGCGAACATTTGCCCCCGGCGTTAAAACCATTGGTTTTAAAATAAGAATAGAAAAGTAAAAATAAGACAGAGAATAACGAAATTTTGAAGCGGGGGCAAAGAAAGGAGTTATTGAGATGGGAGAGGGCAAAGACGCACGACAGGTCGTTTGTAAACACCTGTCGTCGTTTTGACAGAAGCTACCCTAATGACATTATCTTTGCCAGGGTATACAGCTACAATGACACCGAGCGGCCATTGAAGCGGTGGAGTATTGTCGGTAACTACAACGACAACAGATCCAATTTTGATTGGGTTGGTAGGTGTATTCCATTTTCCTCTAGACTGGAGAAGATGGAGATAATCATTCTTCCATCGCCTCGCGAACGATTCTAACATTTGATCAAGCAACGCGTAGCGACGTAATAAATTAACTGGCTCATCAGCCACCTTGCAAGCGTGTAATTCTTTTAAAGGAGTTGACATCAGAAAATGTGCAGGAGTTAACGCGCTAAGTTCAGATGGATCTTCACTCAGCAGCGTAAGCGGACGAGAATTTATGACACATTCTATTTGCGTAACTACAGTTAATAATTCTTCGTAGGTCAACAGTTGAGTACCTACTACTCTATGCAAATGCGTCTTAAATCCTTTGACATATATCTCATAATGTCCCCCAAAATGTGGGCTACGTGGAATATTAAATTTCCATTGTATTCTATGATCGGCAAGTTCATTCGCGAAAGACGTTTTAAATTCTTCGGAGTTTGTCAAATTGTAAATTTCTGAGAGGGCATTTCTAGCGCCTACAAAGTTCGTAGCATTATCTGAATATACGAAAGACACTGCTCCACGTCTAGATAAAAAACGTTTGAACGCGGAAAGAAAAGTGTTCGTGCTAAGATCAGTTGCCAATTCAACGTGAACTGCACGAGTCACCAGGCATACAAATATGCAGAGGTAACATTTGACGGGACGGACTCCACGTTTTCGATACGGAGTGATACTGATAGGACCACAATAATCCACAGCGCAGTGGACAAAAGCTTTAGCCTCATTAACGCGGCATGATGGTAAATCTGCCATGAAAGGGAAGGTTTGTCTCGGCTTCGCCTTAAAACAATAATTGCAGCTATGTATTACGCGACGAACAATATTTCGACAGGAAAGTATCCAAAATTTTTGGCGGATTATTGACATTAAAGCCACTGGTCCAGTGTGACAATTTTTGCGATGATAATGAATGATAATCAATTCGACAATATGATTTTTACGAGGTAACAACACAGGGTGTTGTTGATCGAACGTCATGTCTGTGTTGCGAAGTCGACCACCAACGCGTAACAATCCATTTTTATCTAAAAATGGCGATAGTCGATTTAAAGCGGGAGAACAAAGTTTATTTGACTTTAATCTTTTTATTTCATCAAGAAAATAAAATGCTTGAAGAGCTTTAATCAATGCAACTTCAGCGAAATCCATATCGGTAGCGGTAAAAATATTAGAGCGCGGTAAAATACGTAAAAATCGGTAGATGTAAATGATTGTGTGTAAAAGCACAAGCCATGACGAAATTCTTTCCGAAAGAGAAAGAAGTGGATGCGGTTCTTCATTACTAAAAGCGGGAAGAGAAATTGTTTTTGATTCCGGCAAGTTTTCTTCAATAGAAGCTGATTCTATTGTTTTGATTGGCCACTCTTTAGCGTCCAGATAAAGCCAAGCAGGTCCAGTGAACCAGAGCGGGTGACTCATCAACTGCGTGGGAGTGAGACCACGGGAAAGACAGTCGCTCGGGTTTTGAGAACCAGCTGTATGGTAAAAACATTCAGCGGGAATAGCGGATATTATTTTTGTTATACGCGTCGCGACAAAGGTTTTAAACCTGTGCGGTGAGGAATGTATCCAGTGTAAAGTTACCATAGAATCGGTAAAACAGTAAATACGTTCAATATTGTGACGTATTTTATAAGCGTCAACTACACGACGAGTTAATTTCGACATGAGTAACGAGGCACAAAGCTCAAGGCGGGCGACACTGACGGTCTTGAGTGGACAGACTTTTGACTTTGCGCATACCAGCCGAATGCTAGTGCAAGTGTCTGAGTCATCTTGTACCCTAATATATACGACACATCCGTATCCACGTTCACTTGCGTCTGCAAATGATATTATCGAAATTTTCGAATTTTGGAACACGTCTAAGTGGCGTTTAATACGTAAATCCCGCAAAACAGGTAGCTCCTTCAAATAGTTTTGCCAAATCTGCGCAATATCAGAGGGTAGTGTTTCATCCCAGTCTAATTTTAAAATACAGATTTTCTGCAAGAGTAATTTTGCGTACAAGATCACAGGAGCGGTAAAGCCGAGGACGTCGTACTGACGTGCTATCACGGACAAAACATTGCGTTTAGTACATGGGCGACTATCTAGCGATACAGTAAAAGAGAACTCGTCAGAATCAGGCGACCACTGTAAGCCAAGAACTTTAAGAGTTTGAGTTTGTTCTTCAAAATTCTTACTAGAATTTAAGCGGTGAGTATCAGGCAGTGTATCAAGTAACTGTTGACAGTTACTAGACCACTTGACGAGCTCAAAGCCACCGGCCTTAAGCAATCCTACCAGCTCATCTCTGAGCTGTAAGGAGCCCTGCACGGTGGGCGTGCTATAGCAGATGTCGTCCATGTAACAGTTTCGTGCGGCTACAGTAGCGGCGAGCGGGTACGATGAACTCCCATCCTCACAGAGTTTCCTGACTACTCTCATCGCAAGGAAAGGGCTACTACGTAGTCCAAAGCAGACGCGATTGAACTGATAAGCGATAAGCGGTGAACACGTGTCAAAGCGGTATAAAAACTTTTGAAATTTGCGATCATCGGCGTTAACCAAAACTTGTAAGAACATTTGTTTGATATCCGAGGTAAAAGCGATTTCATACAAGCGGAAGTCAAGTAAAATTAAAAACAAATCGTTTTGCAAATTAGCACCTGTGTGCAGCGTGTCATTTAATGAGACACGAGTACCATCAGCGGAGTCAGTCTTAGTACTGGCATTCATACAAATACGCACCTTTGTCGTTGATTTATCAACACGCACTACGGGATGATGCGGAATATAATAACCAAGAGATAATTGGTCATCATTATGAAGCGGGGATATGTAACCTTTAGTTAGGTATTCATTTATTATATTGTTATACTCGGAACGTAAATCTGCGTTAGAAACAAACCTACGCTCAAGAGACATAAAACACTTTTTTGCGTGATGGTACGAGTTTCCTAGTATGTTAGGATTCCGTGCGAACGGTAAAGAAACCGAATAGCGACCAGCGGGGTCACGTGACACATTGTTAATAAATAATTTTTCACATTCATCATTTGCGGGACTAGAAGCAGGTTCACAATGCACCTCTTCTAATTGCCAAAATTTTTGTAAAATAAAATCTATTGGCGGTTCAATCTCCATATAAGAGCATAACGAAATTGAACATGCGGTATTTTGGTAAACAGGCGTATTACCAATTAGCGTAAAACCGAAGATGGTCTGAAATCCCGTCGGCGTACCCGGGGGACCAGAGACGCGGCCTGATAACAAGATATCCGCGAATAAAGATGCACCGATAAGAATATCAATCTCGCCCGGTAAGTAAAAGGTTTCATCAGCAAGTGTGATACCTTTTAAATATGAAAGCGTAGACAAATCGACCTGCACCGATGGTAAGTTGTCGGTAATACGGTCGATTACATAAGTGTCAAGCGAAATTGAAACCGAATCATCAAATCGTGAAAACAATTTAAGGTTTGTCGCACCCTTAATTGGGTTTGATGAAGAGCCGATGCCCTTAACAAAAGCGCGGGGAATTTTCTCATATTTTAAGTTAAGCTTCTCACAACAGGAAACCGTCGAAAAACTGGATTGTGACGCAGGGTCGCAGAGCGCACGTAGACGGACTGACATACCGTTAGAATCTTTCACGATCACTTGAATTGTACCTAAAAGGCATGTTTCATTACGCTGCGAGTTAGGCTGTAAGTTACATAAAGAAATATTATTACTCGCAGTTGGTCCACCAACCTCGAAGATTGCGTATGTGTGCGTGGAGACACGGTAATATTTTGACCAAGCGCGGTGTGAGTATTCATCACATTTTGTTTGCGGCACAACATCGAATGGTGTTTACAATTACAATGGCGGCAATTATAAGACGATTTACAAGCGGAATTGTTATGCGTAATACTTAAACAATTGGTGCAACCGTTATTAGATTTGATGAACTGAAATCTTTTCTCGATATCTAGTTTCACAAATTCGGGACACTTATATAAATTATAGTGTTTTAATTGTTTACATAGCGGACAACAATTATTATTGGTCGAAGCGGAGACAAAAGCATGGGTTGACTTGGTACTGTACCCGGTTTTGTTGTTATTATTATTAACGGAGCGGTTCGGAGCGGGAGCGGTAATTGCGGGTGCAGTGCGGTTCAGTATCTTAGTTTGTTCCCGTAAAAATGATATTAATTCATCATAATGGGGTAAATCGGAACCACGTTTAAACATTTCAAATGAACGAGCGGTTTCAACATCAAGTTTTTTAAGGGCCAAATACATAAGGATAAAATCCGAAAGATCTTTAATATTCAGCGATTTTAAACACGAAACAGCGGAACAGAACTTGTCTAAAAACAAGTCCAAGTTTTTTGAACTAGCGGTAGTTAAAGGGCGAAATTCAAACATTTGATCCAAATAAGTAGTGGCTAAACTACGCGAGTCTTGAAAAGTAGAAACGAGTGTTTTCCAGATTATGTCGTAGTTAGTTGCGTTCGGTGTGATTCCAGAACAAATCGAAAGTGCCCGGCCAGAAAGTTTACCCATCAGGTATTGTACTCGTTCGTTGTCGGTCAAGTCCGGATTATCGTGAATCGTGGTTTTAAATGTTTCATAGAATGTTGGCCACATAGTAGCTTCACCAGAAAAACCAACGAGTTCCAGTTTTGGAAGCTTGATAGTAGGTTTTTTGGGACATTCCATGTCAAGTGGAGCTTTAACTTTAGAGTCAGCCGATTTCGAAGAATGTGATAACTTCCGGTTGATGTATTTGCAATGGGAGTAAAGATCCTCAAAAGCTGACCAACTTTGATAATTTGGTTCAAAATTAGGATTTATCAATACCTCTGTGTCATTAATTTCATCTATGATTACATGAATTTCTGAGCGTACAGTATCCAAAGTTTCGACATTGGCCATAAACAATTCTGCCGAAGAAACATCCTCTAAAGCGGTTTTAGAAAAGTCATAAACTCTCTGAAGGCGATTAAACAATTCTTGCCTTTTATTTTTAAGCTTCTTTAAACTATACGACATCTTTAATTTTGCAGCTTCTGCGGAATTTGGCATGTTATATAGTACAAAGTTAGGCAAGTACCAGAACTATTGAAAGTTTTATACTGACTACAACATAGAATAATGCTAATGAGTTAGAGATAACACGGGCGGCGGACGAACCTGTGTACGAGTACCTCTCGATAATATTAAGAATTAGCAGGTAGGCAGATAATATTTTCTGTGAAATGATCAAATGGTATAATCGCAGCGGATAAATTAACAGAATGGCGTATTTCACTGTAGATAATTTATAATTTCCAGTATATAGGAAATGGAATCACTAATATTTTGACGAATGCGGGGTTTTAATGCATAGATAATGCAAATAAGAGCGGGAATGCGGGGTAATACTGCGGGCAGAGTGAAAATTAGAGCGGAATTCACGTGTTCTTTAGACAAAGAACATGAAGATAGCGGTTGGAAATACCAAAAAATGGTTATAGATCGCAGATCAAAGGGCCTAAAATGGATCTAGATCCGGCTCGAATGGCCAAAAAATGAGCACGCGATATGACGGCAGTGCTTTGTATCACCATAGGTTTTAAAAATAGCGGGAAGTGAAGAGAAATAATTACGAAGATGAAAGATCTGACCTTGGGAAGGAGCTGCATGCACCACAAACCACGCTTCGCCTGAGCCACCAAGTCTCTGGTGTTCTCCAAGATGGTTTTCTTCTTCCTCTTCGTGCCTGGTTGCGCTCTTCTCGGCTAATCTTCTTCGTAATAGTAATAGATGAAAATGAGGCGCACAGCGGGTGCGATCTCAAAATGGCGGGCGGTAGGGTCTAGGTAGGACCTAGTCGAATGGCAATCAGCGTAGACCTCCGGCGTGAAAGGCTTCTGATTGACGACTGATTGATTTGCGTCCAAAACTAAGCGGGTGGAGATGCAGCGAAAATGACAGTTGAAAATATTAATTCACAACTACCCCGCAGTATGAGAGCCACAAGAAGTGGCGCGAACAGTTACTACTATTATTCATATCCAGATTTGCTTTTCTTTCTTGTTCGAATATATATTTATTTATTATTGCTATTGTTGTAATAATTTAAAACTGTTATCGTTTAGGATTTGTTTTTGTGTGTTTGTTATTTGTTGGTTTAAGGATACTGAAATTGTCTGTATTTTTATGGGTAGCAAAGCTTATTAATTTAATTGTCAAATAGTCTAGATGTTATTGTGTTCTGTCATACTTATAATTGAATATTTTACTTTTTACTTATTATTTTATTTTTAATATAGGCATACTTATGACAAATATATAGGCATCCACTGAAAATCAGCGTCATGGCGCTAGCCATGCTCATGACACATGCTGAGTGGAGACCTATTTGGTATTATTATTAGTCTCTAGTGGTTAGTTTTAAGCAAAACTGTGGAAATACCAAATAAAGCTATTCTATTCTATTCTATACACTTTATATTAATAAAAAAACAACTTTTTGCTACTCTTCCACGGATCTGTCCCTCTCGCACTGAGGGTTTTTTCGCATACAAGGACGCTAAAACTTATACATATCGCCTAAAGCTTAGTGAGAGATGGGGTAATCTGAAAACCAGCGCTATAGCGTTGACTTCAACTTGCAAATGCTGAGATTAAACAATTTTGCCAACAAATACAGTACTTAAATAATTTATTTTTATAACTTATTGTAAGCATTTAGTTTTTTGGCAAATAAACAAAGTTTTCTTTCATCTTGATAAAAACACTTCTACTGTTTCACAATATCAGTATATGTAACTATATAACTCCAACTGGTTTCGCCTCACGCACGGCATCATCAAGGAACAACAGTAAACTATTAAGTATAGGTAATTAATATGTTACATTGCAGATAGTAAATAACAATAAAATAAAAAAAAAAGAAATGGAAATTTTTTGTTATTTACCATCTGCAATGTAACATATTAATTCTCTATATTTAATAGTTTACTGTTTGTTGTTTTTTGATGATGCCGTGAGGCGAAACCGGTTGGAGCTATAAAATATAGTACCTAATATTGTGAAACAGTACAAGTGTTTTTATCAAGATGAAAGAAAACTTTGTTTATTTGCCAAAAAACTAAATGCTTACAATAAGTTATAAGTATTAATCAAAACGTTATTTCTTTCTTTCTAATCAACTCTCCCTCGTATCTTTTAGGCGTGTTCATGCAACAGTCGCATCGTTATGAACGACGTGTGATCAGCGAGCATGGTGTTGGCACTGCTAGCGGCAGTAGCAACCATGCGCCACCCTTACACGAAGAGAAGAGGGAGCGCCAAGCTTTTATCTTCTGTAATCAACTCACCGTCGTATCTTATAGGCGTGTTCATGCAACAGTCGCATCGCTATGAACGACGTGTGATCAGCGAGCATGGTGTTGGCACTGCTAGCGGCAGTAGCCAACCGTGCGCCACGCTTTTATCTTCTGTAATCAACTCACCCTCGTATCTTATAGGCGTGTTCATGCAACAGTCGCATCGCTATGAACGACGTGTGATCAGCGAGCATGGTGTTGGCACTGCTAGCGGCAGTAGCCAACCGTGCGCCACGCTTTTATCTTCTGTAATCAACTCACCCTCGTATCTTATAGGCGTGTTCATGCAACAGTCGCATCGCTATGAACGACGTGTGATCAGCGAGCATGGTGTTGGCACTGCTAGCGGCAGTAGCCAACCGTGCGCCACGCTTTTATCTTCTGTAATCAACTCACCCTCGTATCTTATAGGCGTGTTCATGCAACAGTCGCATCGCTATGAACGACGTGTGATCAGCGAGCATGGTGTTGGCACTGCTAGCGGCTGTAGCCAACCGGGCACCACCCTCCCACGCAGTGAAGCGGGAGCAGCACGCTTCCATCTTCTGTTGAAGTTAAAATTAAAAAGGTAAAAATCTGAACAGTCAATTATTGCATTCCCAAAAAAAATATAGTTTGGCATAACACACAAAAAAATTCAAAACACTCTGTACACTCAGACATCCACACAACGACAACCATACATCCACACCATAGCACTCCCACAAAAAATACATATTTTGAGATGGGGACCAGCCGGCCACAAGCAACATGCAAAAGGATCCATGCCAGACAACTGTGAAAATGTCTCACATCATAATAGACCAACAAAAGTCACATAACACAGTATCTACCTCCATCCATCAGCCTAGTTCGTCCACTGCTGGACATAAGCCTTTCCAGGACTTTGCCACTCCCAGCGGTCATCCTGGAAGAATTGCCCATACTCACACAAGCTGGGCAGGCGGATTGGTGAGCGCGGTGCCGGAACCCTCGCACCAGTGACGCCGCTGCCCGTCACTAGTCTGTTCCATATAAGGCCCGGCTATCGGGGATAGATATACCGCCATCCATTGGTCCCAGGCACGGTGGGCCTACTGGTTTTTTGCCTGTGAGCTGTCCTCTTACTCTTTCCCGAATTACTTCGAGGGGGTCTCCAAGTAAGATGGTGGTACCTCCACAGTCGAGCCCGGCATCAGCTCTACCACCTAATCTACTTACAATGATGTAAATAATAAAAATACAAGATTGAAATCAGCTTACATTAACCTATTATCGGAGACAAGCAAAATTTAAAAAAAGCTATTTTTTTAATCCCATACTGCAATAAGCCATATAAAGTTAGTCTGTATGAACAAATCACAAAATAAAAATATTTCTAATTGTAAAGGTTTTTATGAAGAAAATATTCATAATATAAGCCAAGATAGAGTGGCAGCATTTCTTGGTAAGATTATGTTGAAAAATATTTGGATGGAAATGGAGATTGACTCAGGTTACGCTTCTACCCTAATAAGTGAATATGTGAAGTCATAGGTAAAGGAAAACGACCAAAACTTGAAAAGGTAGATATTTCCTTAGAAACGTGGATCGACAATAAGCAGAATTTATTAGGCAAAGCTAAGATTGATGTGCAGTAGAAAGATATCAATAAAAACCTGACGGTATGTATTGCTGCGGGACATGGAGCAAGTATAATTGGGTGTAATTGGTTTGCAGAATTAAATATTTCAGGTACAAGGAGTATACAGCTGTAGTCGTTATAAGTTACCAATTTACTGCTGAAATATGAAGATGTGTTCCAAGAAGGTTTAGAAAAATATACAGGACCGGTAGTAAGCATGGTGCCAAGAGAAGGTGCAACTTTTAAAAAGTAGACCATTTGCTATAAAAGAACAAGTATATCCCATCAAAAATATAAAATGTACAAAAATGTCAAGTCCCGCAACACAATCCTTCCACCGTACAAAGTTGTGAGATGTTATGTAAAGCCAAGTCTGTTATTGTAGTTTGTATGGAAGCACCTTATCATTTTAGTTAGTATGGGAGCACCTATTTAACAAATTTATCATTAATTGTTTCCTAATTAGTTACCTATCAATATTTAGTGTATTAATTACATATTACGACATATGATCAGCAAGCATGGTGTTGGCACTGCTAGCGGCAGTAGCCAACCGTGCGTATTAATATTAATATTAGTCATCTTTATTTCTATAATAAAATATAGTAACTTGGCAATCGCACAGCAACATAATAACATATCTACCTAATATCAATTTATTAGCAATCTGAGAAGATATTTCTACGCAGCAGAGCTTTATTTGTGCTACCATGATGGAAAAAATTGTAGCAAAACAAATTAGAGCCTTTTTATCTCGAAAACAGATCATAATTGAGGAGCAACATGGATTTGCACCCTGTAAAGCGATAGTTACCAACTTATTATGCTGCTTAGACTTATGGACAAGGAATTGGGATGAACATGCACCTATTGACATCATATACCTGGATTATGAAAAAGCATTTGATCGTGTCCTTACAAAAAGACTTGTTGCAAAGCTGGAACACTTTGGAATACGAGGAAATCTTCAGTGGATAGAAGACTTTCTCAGTGGAAGGAAATTCAAAGTAAGAGTCCTCAGACTCCCATTCTGTTCACATTGGTGTACCCCAAGGTTCAGTGTTAGGCCCCATCCTTTTTCGAATTTTCTTAACAGACTTAAAAACCATCATTAATAGAGTTTGTTTGTTTGATCTTTGTTTGCTGATGACACCAAAATAATGGGTAATCCACTAATCTCTTACAACATTATACAAGATGACCTCAATTGTATCACTGATTGGACTAGATATTGGCTTTTAACATTGAACTCTGAAATATGTACAGTTTTACACATTGGTAACAGAAATCCTCAACTCTCACACACAATTGACTCAGTCTCTAAAAATAGTAACATCAAAGAAAGATCTAGTAACAATAACAAGTAACCTGAAATGGGATGTACACATTCTCCACGTTACCATAGCATAGATAAATAGAGGAAGGATAGGTTGCTATCTCCTTGTACGGTTCGCAATACTAAAAATAACGTTGCTAGATGGCGTTACTTGTCTTGCTGGAAATAAAATTTGTCTGAAATCAACTACATATAGCATTTTACTGTTCTGGTTCATCATATTTATTTATTTTATGAACAAAAACACTACATTTTCATAACATCGCATCAGAAAATAGTGAATTCTTAATCAGGTGTTTTTAACATTTTTTTCATTAAACTTTCGGTGGTAAGCTGGCAATCTAACTAAGCGTGCAGATGGTTATTCTGGATTCCGGTAGATGGCGCACAACGATCAATTAAACAAAATATGTGCATTTAAATACGCTTTATTTACCTAACACACACTACTCATACATACCAGTATATAACTTTACTCTTTGACACAACTGTCATGCACGGTTGAGCGATTTATCCTCAAATTTATCGTATGCGATGTGTCGCATATTGTCGTATTCTAGCAAATTTTTGTTTTTGTGGGCGCATTATAGTGGCTACACACACATCGAATTTCGTTTCATCAACTATTCTATAGATGGCACTATCAATTTATCTAGTATAGTAGCAACATCAAAAATAATAAGTCGAACTACTAGGTACCGGCGAAAATACTAAGTTTTACACGGGCTTTGTTCTAATGTATGGAGTGAGCAATCTATCCTTCCTTTATTTATCTATGACGTTACTAAAAAAGCCAACTCTATAACTTATATGAATAGGAAAACATTCAATTACATTGACAAAGAACTATTTCTAAGGATTTATAAAACTTACTTGAGACCATTATTGGAATACACCTTCCAAATTTGGATTCCATCTTTCAAAAAAGATATTGACATGTTAAAAAGAGTCCAGAGAAGAGCCACAAAAATGGTGGCTGGTTTGCGTAACTTAACTTATGAGCAACGTCTGCAAGAACTCGGGCTAACTACACTTGAGCAACGACAACAATGTGGAGACCTGATAAAAACATGTAAGGTGCTCACAGGACAATATGATGTTCCCAAACTGGGAAAACTTTACAAGATGAACCAAAATCGTCATCTGAGATGTCATCATCTTAAAATCAACTCGTCGACATGTGCAAGCAACCCATGCAGACATTTCTTGCCTAACCTTGTTGTTCCCGAGAGGAATAAACTATCCAAGACTGTTACAAGTGCTACATCAGTGAACTGTTTTAAAAATAGACTAGTGATATACACAGCATCAGCTTCTAGCTGCTTGTGTATAATAAATAATAATAATAATAAAAGTGATTGTCATTTAAAGTCCAGTGACACCTCTCCACCCTTTAGCCGCTGAGCAAATGTTTTCCCCTTGTCTCTCCGTGCGAGCGACTATTTGGAGGCCCATTTAATTTAGTTGGCGAATCTCCGCCTGCCCATTTTTCCGTGTTGTTAACATAGATCGGGCAAGTGCCATAGTTCCTTCCATAGTCTTGGATATCCAGTCCACTAGCACCTCAATGCAATAGTCTGATTTCCTTCGTGTTCATTCCTTACAATATTCCTACACAGACCGGGGGTTATCCTTGGGTGCACTGCTACAGTGCGTACAAGGATAATCGTCGGTTGGTGTCATATCACATTTAGATACAATTATTTAAAGAGCCTCTACATGTTGGTTTCGGCCCAATGCACGCCTCCCAAAGTTCCGGGGCTACATAGTCCCGAGATATAATGAAAATAAACAATAATAATACTAATCTACCATGCCATCTCGTTTAGGCGTTAATATTGCAACGTACGATACAGACTTATTCCAAATAGCTACACGTGATTTATTACTTACCCTTTTAAGCCTTAGGCCTCAAAATACTATCTAACAAGAGTACAGAACAGTCGGTCTATCCAGCAAATTGTAAAACAAAAGGAAATAACGGATGGAAACACGAGAACTAAACGGTGAAGAAAGAGTATCATATTTCTTCAAGAAAACACTTATGGGCTCAGTAAAATTTGATGCCAAGTGTCGCGTACTGCTTTGTCAGGCTAACCTTATGAATAAATGTTGGTATTCACAAGAAATATCACTGAAATAACTACTTACAAAAGCACAATCGCAAAATTCAAGCCGATGCACGATTCGTTGACATTTGTACTGTGCGTTAAATTTTTGCTTTAATTTTGTTGTTGCACTACAACATTAAAATTAACATTCAACGCAGAAACAAAACGTAATATTATAGTATTAGTTTGAGGTTCAGAGTCAAGTTTATAAACTTTTCTGTACAATAAAGACTTTTGTACTTTTGTAGCAATTAAATTTGTATTTTGTATAACTAGGCACGCGTTCAAAAACTATCATTCAAAAACGTTCCGCATGACACTAATAGTCAGTGTTGCCGCTGGTCATATTTTGGGTTGCCGTATTCCAATGACAAAATTGCCGTATTTAAACAAAAATTGCCGTAATTATAATTTATTTAAAAAAAATTGCATAATAATTAATTTTCCATGATATTTTCCATAGTATACAGATCGTCATTTCATAGCATTGTCCATGTCACAAACCCAAGTCCAAGAAAAATAGACGAATGAGCCAATCAAGAATCGCCTCTATCACAAGGTAATAAATAAGGTCACTTGTTTGTGTTGGCTGGCTATTAGCTAGTTTTTTGGTTTGTTTGGAGTTGTGCAAATATTGTCTATGATGCCTCTATTGATAAAGTAGGCAAATAGTGCCATCTAGGTATTTCATATAACTAACATTAAATTTGACACAAGGTAAAGAAAAACGCTCATTCATTGCCGAATTGCCGTATTTTAGCGTACGGTAATGACTACTCTGCCGTATGCCGTACATTTAATGATTTTATAGCCCGATTGCCGTACAAAACGGCAATTGCCGTACAAACGGCAACGCTGCTAATAGTGCCAACACTCCCATCAAACTTCTCACGCCCATCAAGCCATTCCGAATGGACAATGGCGTCCATCACTGCTTAAACTTGTGATCCATTCGGGACGCTTTTGAACGAGAGAACCAAGTAGTTTTTGTAGGAATTTGTTTTACGGTACGTAAATACAAAGGGTATTCTACTTGACTTGGTCAAAGAAGTGATTTCCTCCGAAACAATTATTTTTAAAATTGCCGCCAGCTGGCTGTCACTTTTCATAGATCGCCCACAGTGCAAACTAGGTACGAACGCTCTAAAGCATGGACGATAATAGCACAACATGGCGTCGTTCATGATGGCATCTATGACGTCATAGCAGCCATTGCAGGGCTATCGTTATCGCGCTAACACTGACTCGGAATGACCGTTGACGCGATAAAATCTATTATGTCGTCATTCGGAACGTGGTGTATGAGTGTGGTCAACACTCAGAATAAGGAATACAAATAGAAACCTGGCTAAAATAATACGCGGAGAAAGACACCTATCCTTGATTTTCTTACGACATTTTAGTGCGTTAGAGAGAAATGGATATGTATTAGTTTTTTCTTAATTAGGTAGGTTGTCACTAGTTCGTTGCTTTGCTAGTGATGTAACAATGTCAATTTTTGACTACGATAAATAAACCAAATCGAAATGAACCGCGACCAATCTCCTTACCACACATCATATCGTATCAAAGTGTGAAAAAAAAAGGGAATGCAGGAGGCACCGACCTTTCTGGTGACATCCTCTTGCTTTGGAAGGAGGCCAAGAGAATTAATAGCAAAGTGGTCTCTGTCTACCCCAGTGGGACACATGTTATATTGTGTAAATAAGGAATTAATAAAAGGATATCTTTCGTTTAGCATAATATTTTTTATTAAGTACAAATTACTATATCGTAGGCAGGTAGGTACATAAGTTAAGTCCAAAATTGTGCTTGTTTCTAGTACAAAAAATGCTGTAGCTTGTATCAGAGATACAACCGTAAACTATTTAAGTGGATACTTTTTAAGTCGCCTCTTAACTCAATCAAATAGATGTTCGTTGATGTCGCGTCTTTGTTCAATCAAGGAAGAAGGAATTAATCGCAACAATAGAAATCATAATAATCATAGACTTATAGGATTCGTAATAATAATATTATGTCAATGATGAGCGATGACAGCGCAATTACTACAGAGGTAATTTCATTTTTTTTTATTTCTATCAAATAAACATCAACTTATCTTGAATAAAAACAAATACAAAACAAATAACAAATAATGAACGATTAAAATACCTAATAACCTGTAATACTCGTAAGAAATCAAATTATGAGCAGTTCAAGTCAATAAGCATTCCCAAAATTCATTTCACGATAGAACTACCCTGTCAAAGTATTTTTATTGTCAAACACTAAGTACGAAAATGTCTTGATCTGCGGAATTTCTTCGTGAAGTCGATCACGGCAGTAACGTGAACGAACAGGCCTTTCAGAACGATTTGCGAACATAGAAGTATGCACTTTTCTAAACCACAGACATCCATAGGTACTGGTTCTGTTGCCTAAAATTTAAAAATTATCGAGTTAATATACTATAGTATAGTACAAGCACGTACATACAAACAAGATTGATAATGCAATTATAAATAATTATTTAAAGGTTACCAATGTGTCTGTATCTGGTAAATATAACGTTGGTAAGGCATCTGCTTTTAAAAGTCTCCATTTTAAATTTTCGTTTGGTCTAAAAGAATCCGACGTAAAGTGTTTCGAACAAATATGACCGCTTTTTTTAATTGCCCAATTTGGTCAAATTATTCGTCTAAGCCATTCACTTTTTTATTCTTCCCTTTTTGGAAATCTGTAACAAAAAATATAGCGATATTTATTCGGCATTATTTTTCTTTTAACTCGCGCTGCAATGAGGGATTTTCTTTTCTTTTTTTTTTACTCTTCCCTAGTCGCTGGATAGATGGCGCTGAACTTGGTAAGTTACTGCAAGGAACGGAACGTCACATAATTTTTTGATTATTGCACTTGGATGTAATTTTGAGATCGTAAAACGAAACGTACATAAAAAAGTAATTAATGTCATTGTCACATCACATCACAATGACATTTTGAAAATAAATAAATAATAACAACAAGGAAAAAAAAATAAAAAATTAGCAGTCTTTTTATGAGTTTTCTAAGCCAGAAAGAAAATGTCCCAAGAGAAAAAGAAGAGAAGTCTGTGCCTTGTGGATTTGTATAAAAATGGAGGCATACATCTTTTTCCTAAAGATGAAAGTCGTAAAGCGCAATGAGTACAAGCCATGGTACATTTTAAACCTGGACGGACCATAACAAAGCATTTGCACATAATATGCTCAGCACACATGTCATCAACCAACGAGCGTATGTGACGTGACGTGACGTGACGCAATGTTTTTTTTTCAATCGTTTTGGCTTTGGCACCTAGCAACGTAGTCAGTTCAACACCATCTACAGAGTTCTGGGAAACTATGTTTTTTTTTTAATACTCAAAAAGAAAACCTCTCATTAATCTATTATCCTTTATGCACGGCTGCCGCGGGAACATATACATCACTATACGAAAAAACATAACCTCTCGTTAGTCGGCAGAAAATCTATATAAAACAGGCAAATATCGGTGTAGAATTGAACACGAGTATGATTTACAAGAACTACTATTATTGTTACTGAGTTTTAGGTATGATCCTGCAACTGATTAACATAAAAACTATCAGAACTCACCGATGAAATGATATTGCTTCATTGTTGTTTTCTTTTCTTCCTGTATGCGATTTACAGCCTTCAATCGCACAAGACATTTTATTACAATGTTAAAAAAACAATCAACACAAACAATAATAAATCACACTTTCACGAATTTTGAGAGGAAGAGCACCAAAATATTTAATTTCTCTCGGTGAAGCTGTAAACTTTCGCAAAATGCAATAGACATTGCGATGCCACCAAATTAAGATGTGATGCACGCAACGTACGATATTACAACACAACGATACAATGATGAGACATATTTAATTTGATGGTGTTATAATTTTTAAAATACATCCAAATTACATCCATCTGACATTTGTTTGGTTCAATCTAGTGACACACCAGGAAAAAAGATAAAGTACGTGCGGTTCGTCGTTTCATTCACTCGTACACAGGAGTAATTTACGTTAGATGAGTACAATGGCTAATGCCCAGTTCTTATTTTAGTCAGGCTTCTATTTGTATTCCTTATTCTGAGGGTCAACAGATTAAACAAAATAAACACACTCAGCATGCACTCAGCTATCGTGGGGAAGTCGGTTATGTAAATAAGCAGGATAAACCAAATAAATAAACCACCATAGTACAGTGGAGACCGCATCAAGTAAGACACATTGGACTTTGTACCTATCTTATATTCTTCTCTGTAGGGGCTAATGTTGTACTGCAAGTGTATAGCTTGATGTGGTCTCCACTGTACATACATACCAATGTAGTTTATAGTGGCCTGAAAAATTAGCTGCACAATCACATAATCGTGGGTGTTTATAGTGGAAAATAGTAGTTTATTGTGATCTGATGACCGCACTCTATACCTAGGTACAGTGGAGAGCATCAAGTAAGACACATTGGACTTTGTACCTATCTTATCTACTTCTCTATAGAGGCTAATGTCGTACTTCAAGTTGTGGCGCCCCACTATTTCGTTATCGGGCGACTATACGGTCTTTGCTCTCAACTATTTAGATTTGTTTAACCTATGGATTATTTTATGGGTTTTCCCTGGTTTTCCAAAAAGGACTTGGACAGCTGTCGTCAGTCTAGTAAACACGAGACGGAGTTGTAAAATCTAAGAATATCTTGTATATAGTAATGACCTGTTATTTCGTATTTTATTCATTATAAATACTAAAGTGTGTGGAGTTTGTTATTTGTGTGGAGACGGCATTAACCGTCCTACAAAGTATTTAGTTTAGCGGTGGAACTTGACTTTACACAAGATTTGTATATTACACCGCACCTTTGGTAGAACAATGACGTAAATGCCAAAAAATGCAAAATTAACCTAAATATGTCAAAATGTTCTAAAAGTATTGTTCTTTATGGGGTAACAAAAGCACAATGATAGTTCTAATAGTTTACGACAGAGAGCGTGTATGTCGTTGTAGCTTTCTACAGTTTTTGGAATAATATCGTCTGATTGGTCAGTTGTGCGCGGTTCATCGCGGCGAGTTGGGGCTACAAAAACGTAAGTGCTAAAATGACAGAATATTTTTTATCTTTTTGGAGTAACAAAGCCTTATTGTCACTTTAGGTCATTAATGCTCCAACTTTAAACATAATAATTATATTTTTAAGAGCTACATCGACTTATTGTCACTTTGCGACATTGTTACTCCAATTAAAATTTGAATATCGTGAGTTCAGTGTATTGTATGTCAATTTTGCTTAGAAAATGATATGAATTATGTTGCTTTTTTTTACAGATAATAAACATACTCGATATTTAAGAAGTTTAAAGCATGGAAAACCATACACCGGGCAAGAAAAAACTGGCAATCATTTAACCCGGCCCCAAAAAAAGGGCCTTAAACCTAGCGAATTTGGTTCTAAAAGAATAAAACTTATTGGATACTACGGTTTCAGAAGCACAATGTTTGGAAGAATTAGAACCCTGCGAAACTATTAAAGGTATTGTGGATTTTACTTTTTATTAATTTTAAATAAATTGTTTTTATTTGTAACAATGAATTAATTATATAAAACCTTGTATAAATTAACCTTTATTACGTTTTTATTTTAACTTTGATATTTTTTAAAGATTCTTAACTATTTCACTGACCATTTTATTTATTAAACACAAGTAAATTAATGTGACCTTTACCTTAAGTGTTATTTTACTTTGTATCATGTAATTAAAAATGGTAACCAAAAAGCACTTATTGTCTAAGTATTTTGATGCTAATATTTTCATGTCAACAGCCGCAAATGTTCATGACACTGGTGGTAATAAGAAAAATGAAAATATTCCTACCGCACAGAAACTTATTATTACTGATCAAGACTTGATGATACCTGCACCTGGTACAGGAGAAAATTTATGCCCAACAGAACCAAAAGACGATTCTGATGATGAAATTTTCATGTCAACAGCCGCAATTGTTTATGAAACTGGTGGTACTAAGAAAAACAAAGATAGTCCAACCTCACAGAAAAATGTTATTACTGATCAAGACTTAATGATACCTGGACCTGGTACAGGAGAAAATTTAAAACCAAAAGACGTTGGGTACTCCTATAAAATATTTTATTACTTTTAGTAGGTAATTTTTTTAAATATTACACCATAGAAAATCAAAAATTTTCAGTAATCCTCTAGTTTTTATGAATTTTAGTACCTTTATCTAATTTTGTGTGGTATTTTGCATTATCTTATAAAATCATTTATTTCAGATAACAATCTGATCGATCTGCCCACAGCAGAAGGTTTTTGTAGTACTCATACAATCAATGAATCTAAACTGCCGCAAAAACCAAGCAGTTCAAAAACGCCTTCATCATCTGACAGTGGATCTTCATCTTCATCTGACAGTGAGTCGTCATCTTCTGACAGCGAATCATCATCTTCATCGGGCAATGAATCGAATATTTCCTCCATGAATAAAAGTACCCAGTTTCGTTATTTTACATCCCACAACAGCTGAGACAAACGATAATATGCCTACCTTAGATAAAAATGATAAACGAATTGACCAATATTTGATACCAGTTACGGTAAAAAACCGAAATATTTGTTTAACAAACTCTGAAGACGGCCGGAAAATCGAAGTAGCTCCTCTACCTCCTCATCGTCATCTTCGTTCAAAACTTTTTCACTAGTCTTACCCTAGATTTCATTAGGTGTTGTTTTAATGTCGTAAATGATTAATAAAAATACTTCTTATGGTATATATTTTTGTATTATTTTGATAGTTATCTATTATTGATGACTGTCATAACTGATAATTATCGCTATGATTTAGCGGAACAATGACGTAATTGAAGGGTGTTGCCTCCCTTTATTAACTTTTGAAAGGGTAACACTAGTAATTTATGAGTGAATCCAAATGTTTTAGTTTGCGAACGGTATATTCATTATCATATATCCATAATAAAATGTATATGTAATTACATAACGTCATAAAGCTGGACTAGAAAAAATAAATTTCTTAATTTGCCGTTCCTGAACAATTTGAAAACACGTAATTGCGTCATTGTTCTACCAAAGGTGCGACACATTAACATGCTACGACAGATTTATTGTTGCGAAGGATATGTTTTCTTTTTTTTTATTACAGTTATTTTATTACATTTTGTATATTTTGGAAAAGAAAACTTTTTTTAGGCTTGTTGAGTGATTTTTTGTAGGGGAAAATCGTATACAGTACTCCAAAATTAATAATGCATATACAGATCTTCGCCAGTGGGTGTGGTCCCGGAAACACCCGAATCATTTAATCGTAAGAACCCTACACAATGCACTTGCATTTTGCATCTTGTTAGAAAGAAATAGTAGTCAATGTCATGTGTAGACGATCGAAAACAATACGGGTGGTCCCAATAGAGGGTGCTATCAGTAGTCCCCTCGTAGAACAGTGTTTAATCGCGCGCGACACCACTTAGTTGAATCACAAGTACGAGGAGAGTGAAACGATGTTTTTTTGCGATTAAACAGTATGTCACGCTCGTCGCACTTGTGATTCAACTAAGTGGCATCGCGCGCGATTAAAAACTGTGCTACGCTACGCCTACTAGGGACAGCCTTTTTTTATTATTGAATATTGTATCTTGACTATTTTGTGTGGTAGATTTTAGATATTTTTTTCTGGTAGCACCGTTTCTTATTCCATCCGTCATCTGTCAAACAAAGTTCGATTCTGTCAATTTTCGGAAGCGCGGGAACCGTAGACACGAAAGGCGGCATTTTTTAAAGCTAACTAAAGTTTTCGTGAAAATTAATTGTAAATATTGTAAAATTCCCTATAAATAGTATAAATAAAGCTTGTGTATAGTATAAAGTTAGTGCATCAAAATGGGGAAGGGCTCGAGGGTCCGTAAAAAACGGAAGAAAGATGAAGCAGAGTCTGACGATCTATCAGAACCGAGGGACATTTCTTCAGAATCTGAAATTGATGATTCTGAGGACCAAGACAAGTACAAAATTTTTAGAATTGCGGACTATGTACGTTTCTACCCAGAAGATGGGGGAAACTTTGATTACATTGTATTTTTGGTATGGACACATTGCCAAATTTTGTAAGAACACAGAAAGATGCTCAATTTGCGGTGAAAATCATAATTATAAACAATGCTCGTCAACTACAAGTCCTCAGTGCTGTCATTGCAAGGGTGACCACATCGCAATCTCATCAATATGCCCAGTCAAAAAACAAAAAATAGAAGAAAACAAGATAATTCATGAAAAAAAGACTTATGCTGAAGCTTTTAATAATAATGAAAAGTCATTTCCACCACTAGGGAAATCTCTCTCCCCTTCAGAACAATTAGCATCTTTACTTAATTCAGACACAATTTTAAACATTTTGGCAAATACATTAGTCAAATTAATAACATTAAATAAAAGTAATGAAAAAAGTATTTCAGTAAACAACATCAAAGATGTTCTTTTAGAAAATTTAAAAATTAAATAATGGATTCTCTTTTATTTAATTTTTAAAATGGATCAGTTAAACTTAGTCAATTGGAATGCTCAAAGTATTTATAGTAATCGACATATTTTCACACATTTTTTATATGAAAAGAACATACATATTGCAGTTATTTGTGAAACTTGGTTAAAAGTACATCAGCGTTTTAACATTAAAGGATATAATATTGTTCGTCTAGATTCAGGCAATGACCACAATGGTGTTGCCATACTCATACATTCAAGCCTAAAATACAAAAGTATTGATACTTATTATGATAATTCTATACAAAATATAGCAATTCGTTTATATTATGGAGATACAGAATTTTCTATAGTTAGCCTTTATAGTCCTGGAGATTGCTCTCCGCCTTTCACTAAGCTTAAACTAAATAATTTAATCAATAGCATCCCAGGTCCTTTTAGCCTAAGGGCTTACGGCAACATTTATGTCGAAAGCTGCATTTTAGGCAGAAAGCAAGCCGCTTTGTCCAGTAATACTAGGGATCAATATGAATGATTTCATCCGAGGAAATGAAAATTTTATTCACTAGAATTCAAGATGGCGGACCTTTTCCAAAATGGCGGCTGCATAATTTAAAAAATTTACAGAATCAAAACGGCTTCACCGATTTTAGTGATTAGGGTGTCAATCGATTTGTATTGACATCATATATTATAAAAAAAATATATCGTTTAAGAAATTAAAGATGGCAGCCGAATATTAAAAAAATTGTGAAATTTTCTAAATATTTTTTTCATTCTTATGAAAATAACAACTAAATTTCTTATAATATGGTCACATGTTTTTATTATTTAATAAATTGTGATAATATTATTTACAAAATAAAATAAAAATCTTAAAAATCTGATGAGTAGTTTTTAAACTATACGCATTTCAAAAGAACCGCGCGGTTTTGAAAGTCGTCACTGCACGTGATGTGATGCATCATAAAATGAAAACGAGTGCACGAATTTCAGTAATTTACATATCTGACGATTTGTATTTATATCCTGTAATTTATAACGTATTCTAAAAATCGGCCAAGTGCGAGTTGGACTCGCGCACAAATGGTTTCGTACCAAGTACACCACTGTTTATTTGTTTTGGTCATCCCTTTCTAATTTCATTATAAATGAGCGATAACAATATTTTTATGATTTTCTACAGTAATAACATACAGGAATCTTAAAATTCCTAACACGTTTAGTTTTTGAGATAGACTCCGAAATTAAAATGTTCTAAAGCTAACAGATGGCCCCATTTCCTTATTCTTGAAGGTATAAATGAGCAGTAAAAATATTAATCCTCTGTATTTACAGCTTCATTCGATGTGTTTGAACTGAAGGAAGAGAAAATTCATATGAAATCAGCCCAGAGTGTAACTTTATCATCAATTATGCTATGAGTAAGTAAAAAATAAAGAGATACCTTTCATTTTTGCAGCTGCCTTTGCATGTGCTGCATTGCACTGTGCAGGGTAAACCCATCCGCTGACACAAGCAGCGCATTGTTTTGCAGCCTTTTTTACAACCGCAATGGTCTAAGTAAGATAACTCATGCCATATCTGCCTGGCTTCAGACCATTGTGGTACCCAACTGTCATTAGATAATTTCCAACCTCAGGAGGATGGAGATGGCACTGAGGCATCGTCGAGAATAACGAAAGTGCCTCATAAGTGTCTCGCTTGATAGGTGGCATGGAGCGCGTGTTTTTGTAATGCCACCGATGTTGGTGGGATGCTTGTTACCAATTTATTCTTGGTAGCAAATAGTTCCTTACGCACCAAGTTGACCGATGAATGTGCTGTTTGTGAATCGTAGAGGTAGCAGGTCAACTTTTCCAGCATAGCCATAATTTCTTCAGGAAGACTTTGTATTGGCTGCGATATTTCTTTTAAAGCTAGTGTGACTTCTGCAACTTTGTTTATTTTCTCAGGTTGTTTTCAATTGGACAACTTCGCTCAGGCTTAAGGCTGAGCATTCTGAAAAACTAGAATTTCTAATAAAAACAGAAAACTTTTCCCATTCAATTTTATGGAATAATCTTTGATGGTGCCTTGGTGTTATTGATACAATTTTATCAAAATTTAATTTAAAGTGGCCTGCAAGAGTTGTGGCTATTGACCGGGATGGCAAATAAGCGCCGTTATGTCGAGTTCATAAAATAGCCAACACTTTGGGCCCTGACAGATCAACTAATCTTCGTGGCTTTCACGCATTTACAGGCTATGGTGTTATTGATATAATTTTGTCAAACTTTAATTGAGAATCACAATACTCTAGCCATCAAGATGCACCACTATGGGATCAGCGAGCCAGCTCACGCTCTGTTCACCGATTTGATGCGTAATCGATCACAAACTGTCGTAGCTGATGGAGGTGACACAAGACCTGATCCTCTCGACACTACGATGGGCGTGGCTCAGGGATTTTCGGTCTCGAACATACTGTTCTCCCTGCTTCTGAACGACTTACCGTGTGCGGTTTGTGACTGTGAAATGTTCATGTACGCTGATGACGTCGCCGCGGTTGTAAGCGCACCGTCTATCGAGAAACTTGAAGTTCAATTAAACAACACAGCGCTACAGCTTTCCCAATAGTTTCGGGGAAATAGTCTTGTACTCAACTCAAAAAAGACACATTTCATTCATTTCTGGCTTCGTGGTACACCTTCCCGACCTCTATCGGTTCAAGTGAATGGAACTCAAATAGAACAGGTGGAGTCCTCAACCTTCCTCGGGTTCAAACTTGACAGAGGCCTGACATGGAAATACCACATTGACGTGCTATGTGGTCGACTTGGTTGCGCGTGCTTTGAACTAAGGCGTCTGGCGCGCGTGGTGCCGCAGGACGTGGTGCGCCCCTGCTACTTCGCAACCGTACACTCGCTGCTGGAGTACGGCGCCCAGCTGTGGGCGTGCGCCGCCAACTGCAAACGTGCCTTCCGTATGCAGAAACGCACGATCAGAGCTATTATGCAAATACCACCGACAGAAACAGTGAAGCCACATTTCAAGTCCCTGAAAATAATGACACTTCCATCTGTTGTCATCTTTCAGGTGGCGGTGTATACGTGCGAAAATATCGGCTCATAAAATACGTATAAGACTGCGTACGGGTGACAAAATCATTGGCGTGAAACATAGACTTAAAAAGTCAAGTATGCTTACGCATGTTATGGGCCCCACTGTTTACAATTTGTTGCCTAAAATATTATAGGATCTCCAAATCTACAAATATTTAAATCCATGTTGAGGCGCTGGCTTGTCGAGCAGGCGTTCTACTCGGTGAAAGATTTTTTTTATGACAAGCGCAATGTAAGGCTCACTATTAAGATTTATTATTATGTGTTTTGTACAATTATGCATTGTATTATTATTTTAATTTTAGATTTAAGCATTTATAATGAATATTACGAAATAAATTATTATGATTACGAGAGTGGCCTGCAAGAGTTGTGGCTATTGACCGAGACGGCAAATAAATGCCGTTATGTCGGAGTTAATAAAATAGCCAACACTTTGGGCCCTGACAGATCAACTGACCTTCGTGACTTTCACGCCTTTACAGGCTATGACACTATTTCTTAGTTCTATACAAAAGGAAAGAAGTCATGCTTCAAAACGTGGTCTACACACCAGCTTTAAAAGAAATATCGCAGCCAATACAAGTTCTTCCTGAAGAAATTATGGCTATTCTGGAAAATTTCACCATTACGATTCACAAACAGCACATTCGTTGGTCAACTTGGTACGCAAGGAACTATTTGCTACCAAGGATAAATTGGTAACAAGCATCCCACGAACATCGGTGGCATTACAAAAACACGCGCTTCATGCCACCTATCAAGCGAGACACTTATGGGGCACTTTCGTTATTCTCGCCGATGCCTCTGTGCCATCTCCATCTCCATCCTCCTGGGGTTGGAAATCATCTAATGACAGTTGGGTACCACAATGGTCTGAAGCCAGGCAGATATGGCATGAATTATCTTACTTTGACCATTGCGGTTGTAAAAAAGGCTGCAAAACAATGCGCTGCTTGTGTCAGCGGATGGGTTTGCCTTGCACAGTGCAATGCAGCACATGCAAAGGCAGCTGCAAAAATGGAAGGTATCTCTTTATTTTTTACTTACTCATAGCATAATTGATGATATAGTTACATTCTGGGCTGATTTCATATGAATTTTCTCTTCCTTCAGTTCAAACACATCGAATGAAGCTGTAAATACAGAGGATTAATATTTTTACTGCTCATTTATACCTTCAAGAATAAGGAAATGGGGCCATCTGTTAGCTTTAAAACATTTTAATTTCGGAGTCTATCTCAAAAACTAAACTAGTTGGGAATTTTAAAATTCCTGTATGATATTATTATTATGAATCATACCTACTGTAGAAAATCATAAAAATATTGTTATCACCCATTCATAATGAAATTAGTAAGGGATGACCAAAACAAATAAACAGTGGTGAATCGGGCCATGGTATTTGAAATGTACTATACTTAGTACGAAACCATTTGTGGGCGAGTCCAACTCGCACTTGACCAGTTTTTACAAGACGTTATAAATTACAGGATATAAATACAAATCGTCAAATATGTAAATTACTGAAATTCGTGCACTCGTTTTCATTTTATGATGCATCACATCACGTGCAGTGACGACTTTCAGAACCGCGCGGTTCTTTTGAAATGCGTATAGTTTAAAAACTACTCATCGGATTTTTAAGATTTTTATTTTATTTTGTAAATAATATTATCACAATTTATTAAATAATAAAAACATGTGACCATATCATAGGAAATTTAGTTGTTATTTTCATAAGAATGAAAAAAATATTTAGAAAATTTCACAATTTTATTAATATTTGGCTGCCATCTTTAATTTCTTAAACAATATATTTTTTTTATTATATAAAATGTCAATACAAATTGATTGACACCCTAATCACTAAAATCGGTGTAGCCGTTTTGATTCTGTAAATTTTTAAAATTATGCAGCCGCCATGTTGGAAAAAGTCCGCCATCTTGAATTCTAGTGAATAAAATTTTCATTTCCTCGGATGAAATCATTCATATTGATCCCTAGTATTACTGGACAAAGCGGCTTGCTTTCTGCCTAAAATGCAGTTTTTTTTCCTAAGCCCTATGACTATTTGTTGATTGCGGGCGACTTCAACGCTCACCACTCAGCATGGGGCTGCGCAGACACAGATGCTCGTGGCCGTGACGTTCTTGAAAGCATAGATGATAATAATTTAGTTCTTCTCAACAATGGTCAAATGACCACTGTAGGGACACATAGGTGGAAAAGAAATGCTTTAGATTTAACAATTGTATCTCCTTCTTTAGCTCTGGTTTCTGACTGGGAGGTATTTGATGATCCACTCGGAAGTTATCATTTACCTGTAATAACAAAAATAATGATAAACAATAACTCTTTACCCCCAATAAATAATACAAATAATCCATCATTTTATAACTATAGTCGTGTAGATTGGAAAGTGTATAGCACAAATTTAGATAATCTGTTGATAGATTTTCACATCAACCACTCCGATCCCCTAGATTCTTATAACAAATTAATATCAATAATTAAAAAAGCGATAGAAAATACCATGTCACTATTTCACAATACCAAAATTAGTAAAAATAAACAGATTCATTCCTCATTCATTAAAAGAAAAAGAGTTCCACTACCATGGTGGAATGAAAAATGTTCCAAAGCTGTTGAAGGTTCCAAGGACGCCTACATTAAATTCAGGAATGACCCTTCTGAGGAGAATTATGTTAACTTCAAGAAGTTACAGGCCTTTAAAAAGTTAACACTAAACACAGAAAGAAACCTGAGCTGGATGAATTTTTGTGAAACATTTAACCGTAACACTCCAATTTCTAAAATTTGGAACATAATAAAGAAATTCAATAAAAGTTATCAATATAACCATAGTATAAAATATATTCACTTTTGGTAAGCTTTTTATATATATTTTTATTTATACGAATCAATAATTAAATAAAATACTTTATAATTATAAAATTACACAGTTTAAGATATATTTCGGGTCCGACCTGGACCCGGCATCAGTTAAATATACTAATCATATACTAATCAAGCCATACCTATTTCTATGATTAGTATATTTAACTGATGCCGGGTCCAGGTCGGACCCGAAATATATCTTAAACTGTGTAATTTTATAATTATAAAGTATTTTATTTAATTATTGATCAATATAACCATAGTAACACAAATCAAACTTGGATATTTAATTTTCTTGAAAAATATACACCTGATACCGTAGAGGCCCCATTTCATTTGGATAATTATATTACAGCTAATAACAGTGACTTCATAACCAAACCTTTCTCTTGGCAAGAATTTAAATCTGCTATATTATCAAGAAGAGATACAGCATTTGGCCTCGATGGTTTGCCCTATAAAGTTTTGAAAAATGCGAGCAATACATCAAAAACGATAGTTTTAAATGTTTTAAATTTACTCTGGATTAATTCAATAATACCTAAAGACTGGAAACAAGATTGTCTTATTCCAATTTTGAAACCAAATAAAGAAAAAGATTTAACTGACTCATATAGACCTATTGCATTAACTTCCTGTATAGGTAAAATCTTTGAACAACTACTCAAACAAAGATTAGAGTTTTTTATTGAAAGTAATAACTTACTACCTTCAAACTAATTTGGTTTTCGTAAAGGAAGATCATCCCGAGAAAGTATTGCTCATCTTCAATTAGACATTTCCAAATCTATGAAAAATAATAATGTTCTGGTAGGTGTATTTTTTGATGTTGTTGGTGCTTTCAATAACGTCAATCATCACATTCTTTCTGTAGAGCTTTCTTCACTTGGTATACCTGAAAAATTTGCAAGTTGGATTTTTAATTTTCTACATGGTAGAGAAGTTTTTGTGAAACATCAAAATCAGATGATAGGACCCCGAAATTCATACAAAGGTGTTTGTCAAGGTGGTATTTTAAGCCCCTTAATATACATTCTTTATATTCACAAACTTAACTTGATCTTAGGAACAGAGGTTCATAATTTACAATTTGCAGATGATCTAGTAATTTATGATTCTGGACCTAATATCAGCAATATTGAATATAAGATAAATAACGCACTCCTAAAGTTAAATCAATATTTTGAATACCTTAATCTTCATATAAGTGCAGAAAAGACAAAAGTTGTAGTATTTAGTAAACAGATTAGAAATGTTACCATTATTATATACGGCTTGAACACTCACGTGTGATTGTTGTTGACTATATGCCAACCGTTTCACCGATACAATTTCGGCATTATCAAGGCGAGTGTCGTTCTTAGGACGACGACGCGGCGTTCACCGTCGTTGTCAAACGGGCACTGGCCCGTTTCCGTTTGACAACGACGGTGAACGCCGCGTCGTCGTCCTAAGAACGACACTCGCCTTGATAATGCCGAAATTGTATCGGTGAAACGGTTGGCATATAGTCAACAACAATCACACGTGAGTGTTCAAGCCGTATATAATAATAATTTAGTATGTCAGCTCACGCGAGTTTTAATAATATTAATGTTACCATTATTTACAATTTCACACAACTTCCTGTTGTTCTTGAAGTAAAATTTTTAGGTGTTATCTTTTGTCACAATTTATCATGGAAAAAATATGTTGATTACATAATTGGAAGAGCTTCAAAAGCTTTTAATATAATTAAAATGTTAATGAAAACTGATCCTAAAATACTGCTTATGTTGTACAAGTCTTTAATTCACAGTCATTTTGAATATGGATTTTTATGTTATAGTTCTGACAACAAATTACTTAAAAAATTGAATATTTTGCAAAATAATAATTTAAGGTTAATAACAGGTGCAATGAAAACAACACCAATTAACTCATTGCAAGTAGAATGTAATATTCAACCGTTACATTTAAGATTTAAATACTTAAAGCAAAGATTTATCTTAAAACTATTTTCTATGTCCGAACATCCGCTTCTGAAAAAACTTACCTCATTTAATGAGAGAAATCCAGTGTCTAATCTAGTCAATGCCCCATATATTCTTCATGACTTTTCCGAAACATATAATCTTAGTCAGCACCATCAAATTCACAATAATATCAACAACTGGGTGTGTTATTCTGGAAAATACGAAGATAAATTCAGCAATCTAGACATTCGGATTGATTGTGAACTAAAGACTAAAGAAGAAGTCTACCATATGATAGCACAATATCCTTTACATAACACGATTTTTACTGATGGCTCAAAGAAAGGTTCAAGAGTGTCGATGGCAATATATATTTCCCATCTACGGACTGGACATGGTGCTCTTCTTCCACAAGAAATGAGTATTTTTTCGGCAGAATCTCTGGCTATATTGACAGCCTTACAATACATCAAAGAACAGAAACATCAACGGACACGTTGGCTGATTGTGACCGATAGCATGAGTGTTTTAAAAGCCCTTCAAAATAATAAACTAGATTCTAATACCAATTACATCCTACATAATATAAAACAGTTGTACTCAGAACTTTCACCTGTTGTTGATATAGCCCTTACATGGACTCCTTCACATATTGGAGTTTTTGGAAATGAAAGTGCAGATTATCTTGCTAGATCAATTGTGGAAAATGACATTATCGACAGTTCGAAAAATGTTGCCATTCCCTATTCCGACCTACTAAGCAAAATTAAAACTAAAAATCGCGAAGATTGGCAAAATACACTTACTACGAAAGGCTGTTGGTATGCTAAGATCAATAATACTATTGGCTCCTCTCCCTGGTTTACCAAATCAAAATTGTACAAAAATAGAAAATTTTACACAATTTTAAATCGTCTGAGATTCGGGCACTGCCGTATCAATTACCATCTTCATAGAATGCATATTATACTTTCACCATTATGCACAGATTGCAATTCCTCAATAGATCAGACCTTAGATCATATTTTATTTCAATGTTCCTCATATAACATTCAAAGACTCACCTTGATTGACAAACTTCTCAATATTTACAAAAAACCGGAAAATATCCCGCGCGACACTCAAGAACTGCTCAAGGACTTGGCTTCGGCCTTACTACTTTGATCGAGGATGAAGACAATTCACTAAGACTTGGCTATGGCCTTATATTTAATTGGACATGAAAAAAATTAAATAAAATAAGACTTGGCTGTACGGGCTACTGCCCTTTGCCTATTCCAAGACGGAATGAAAAATGAGAAAAAAAAAAAATCTGTCAATTTTCTACTGCCGTCGCTGGTAGATTACGTATGTCTGTCTCTAATTTTATAAAATTTAACTGTTTATTTCCTTCAAAAATCATGTGACTAAATGTGCGGCCTAAAATATTATGATAATAAGTTAAACCGACGCCGGAAGGACTCGGCACGCTTAACCTATCAATAATAAATTGATTCATACTTAAATTTTTGATGAACATTTAGTAAAATCGATATTTCTGTATTTTCTGTTGCAAATTGTTCCCAATTTTATTCGGTAAATAAAAGCTTTGTTGTTGTTGTCTGTAATAAGCCTGCCAGGGTGTGTATAAAGTGAAGCAGTGGTTGTGTATTCGGATCGGATTGACATAATAAAAATACAAGTCTCAGTTATGTTATTTTGTATTTAGGGCAAGAGAAAGTTCTTCAAATAAGTATTCCTGGTGAGTACATTTGGTATTACTTCATACCTTATTATGCTTGAGCTAACTTATCAAATACCACATATTTTTTGGTCATATTTTGTGCAATTTTCTACCAGGTGCTAAGTGGGCTTCAAGTTCCAAACCACTTGTTTTGTTACATTTCTGTAATTTAATTTCCATAAGCACTGACATAACGCAACCCTTCAGTCTAAGAAGATCAAGGGGGGAGAGTCGTTGGCCAGTAAGATATGGGTACCAGTGGCGTGCACAGAACTTTTTTCCAGAAAAGCAATCAAAAGGCCAAGATTGACAATAAAAAAAAATATGAAAAAATATAAATAACACTTTGAAAAAAAAAAAGTTTGTATGAAAATGTTCACTCTAGGGTAGGCAGTGCCTACCCTGGTGTCAGACAATTATTTTTTTCAGAGTGTTATAAACATTTTTCACATTTTTTTATTGTAAATCTTGCCACTGATGGGTACCCACCTTTCTAACTAAAATTAAGTATACTAGATACTTTGTGTCATGAAAAGGGAATAAACGTTGTTAGAATCAAAATCTATCACTTTGGAAACTTATTATAATTTGTTTTTAGGATTCTGTACCTCAAAATGAAACAACAAACGTTGCTGTTGGTCTGTCTGTCGATACCCGTTTGCTCGGCCCCTGTATGAAATATCAAAATTGATACCTCCTACAGAGATCTACATCCCCATGGCACTGTAAAAAAATCAGGCTTGAACTTGATGCAAAAAAAAGTTATTGCACTTTACAAATCAATTTTATACATGTTTTTGACACTCGCAAGGGAATCAATACCTATATGGCACTTCCAGTTGACTTAGAAACTTGAAATTTCGTTTACAGGTAGGTCTTCTAGCACACACAGGAAAAAATCAGGGAAATATCCATACCCATATTGTGTGGTGGTACACAGTGGCGTGCACAGAACTTTTTTCCGGAAAAGCAATCAGAAGGTCAAGTACGACAATAAAAAACATATGAAAATTTTTTAATAACACTTTGAAAAAAAAAAAAGTTTGTATGACGCCAGGGTAGGCACTGCCTTTCCTAGAGTGAACATTTTCATACAAACTTTTTTTTTTCAAAGTGTTATTTAAATTTTTTCATAGTTTTTTTATTGTCGTACTTAACCTTCTGATTGCTTTTCCAGAAAAAAGTTCTGTGCACTCCACTGGTGGTACAGAACCCTTTGTAGGCGAGTCCAACTTGCACTTGGCTGGCTTTTTTAAATCGGTTTGTGGCCATATTATAAACAGTTATCTTGATAAAAACAGCACTTTTTCTTTGCCTTTCCTATACTCTTTTATAAATGAAACAAGCTCAATATTACTATAGTATTACAGCTCAAATTAAAATAATGTTTTGATATAGTTCTTACGAGTACTTAGATTTACAGCCGGATTGCGAAAAACCCGCCATTTTTTAATTAATCGGAACAGAACACTTATATTCAATATTTATTCAATAGTTCCTCAACCTGTCATCGCAAAGTTTCCATTGGTTTCGATGAATTAGAATTTTAAAGTTTTAAATTTCAAAATTCAAATTTATAGAAACCAATGGAAACTTTGTGATGGCAGCATACAATTTGTTGTACAACAATTGAGTGAATTTTTAATTTAAGTGTTCTTCTTCAATTAAATAGAAAAAGGGGGGGTTTTCACAATCCGACTGCTAAATGGGTCGTAACTCACAACATTACCTTAAATTAAATGAAAATGTAGACTATTTACAACTATATATGCATGTATCCATAACTCATAACTTAAAATATTTTTGTTGTTATGAAATTTAAACGAGATGTTTAGTTGCTTTTAAATGGAGATGTGGGTAGGCACTTATAAAACTGAGTTAAGTGATAATAACTCGCACGAATAAGTAGGTACCTACCCGCACTAATATTGTTCGATTGGTGTGATAAATATATTGTTAATTAGTCTTATTTTAAACTAATCATGTGCATATGTAGCAAAACCTACTTACTGTACGAAAGAAGCCTCGCTACCCATTGGACAGAGAATTCTAGCTTGGGAGCCAGGAACCAACAACTCTAACATTAATATTATTAAAACTCGCGTGAGCTGACATACTAAATTATTATTACATACGGCTTGAACACTCACGTGTGATTGTTGTTGACTATATGCCAACCGTTTCAACGATACAATTTCGGCATTATCAAGGCGAGTGTCAAAATTATTACCCCAAAAATGGAGAAAAGCATGGAGTTGCTGCTGTCAAGACTGGATGAAAAACTGAATCAACAAACTAAAATTATAACAACAGAAGTAACAAAAAATGTAATGGAGGCAATGGATGAAAGATTAAAAACAATAACAGAAGAGAATACTAAACTCAAAGCCAAAATTTCTACACTGGAGCAAAAACTTAACATAATAGAACTGGAAAAAAGAAAATATAACCTGGTCTTCTTTGGAATTGAAGAGTCTGGTAAACCAGAAGCAGAGTTGGTTGACCACATAAAGGACATTATAATAGAAACAGGAACACACATAGATAGTCATGAAATTAAAAATATATACAGAATCGGCAAAAACAACAATAAAAGTCGCCCCGTAGTGGTCACAATAGCGTCTTTATGGAAAAAACATATCATTTTGAAAAATAAGGCCAATCTTCCATCAGGAATGAATGTTAAAGAGGATTACACTAAAGAAGTGCTTGAAAAGCGGAAACAGCTACAACCACAGCTAGAAGAAGAAAGGAAGAAAGGAAATATCGCTTTTCTTAAACATGACAAACTGATAGTGAAGAAACCAGCTGACAAAACCAGAGATAAAAGAAAGAGAGAAGATTCAGGCTCACCCAACTCATCATCCCAAAAGAAAATAAACTCGAAAGAAATCTCAGTACCACCAGTTGCCAAGGGTGTCACAAAGGAAATTATAAAAACTAATATTTTTAACTATGAGGAACGAGAAAGAACAGGCAAACTATCTGGAATCTCAAAAAACTAGTAACGGCCACCGGCACCCGGAACAAAATCAAAACAAATACCACAACATTATTAAACCCAACCTCTGAAAGAAGCACCCCAAGCCGGCTGGTCACCGTGGGGCAAGACGACCACTACCCTTCATCGAATAAAAAGAAACAGAATAATAATATAAATAAAAACGATAGAAACCACCTTAGTTATGCAATCAAAAGCAACAATATAAAGTCAAGAAGAGAACAAGGCCTAAAAATATGCACATTCAATGTAAGATCCCTAGCAACAAAAGAAAGAACTTTAGAACTAAACAACGCTATAGATAAAATAAAATGGGATATCATAGGACTCGCAGAAGTTAAAAAGTTAGGATATACCATTGAAGAACATAAAGACTACATATTTTGTTATATAGGAGAGACACAGGGACTTCATGGCGTAGGCTTCTTAATAAAGAAATCACTAAAGGGCAACATAGCAAGCTTTTTGGGAATATCGGAGAGAGTGGCTGTGCTAAAACTGAACTTCAAGGAAGGACCACTATCGCTGATTCAAGTATATTCTCCCACTGAAAGTTCAAGTGAAGAAGAAATCACAAAATTCTACAGTGACTTAACAAGAGCGCAAGAACTGGCTGATAAAAACAGGTTAATCATTGGCGATTTCAATGCTAAAATAGGACAACCTAAACCTCACGAAAATCTAATAATGGGCCAATATGGTTACGGCATACGGAACGACAGAGGTGAACGCCTAATACATTATGCTCACGAGAACAAGCTGGCAGTGATGAACACATATTTCAAGAGGAAAAGTTCCAGAAAATGGACATGGATATCACCAGATCATAAAACAAAAAACGAAATTGACTTTATACTGAGCCCCAACCCCAAATCTGTAACAAATGTAGAAGTTTTGAACAAAACAAGCTTCCCGTCTGACCACAGGATTCTAAGATGCTCTATAAAAATTCAAAAACCTAAAATTAGTCGAAGAACATTCAAAACTATACCCAACAAATTGAAGTCCACACATGAGAGAGACAATTTTATACAAAACCTAAAAAAGAACCTACCAGCATTGCAAGAATTTCTGAAAGAAAATAAGACTGTACAATCATTTAGCGATAAATTGGAAGAAGCAATCACAGAAAGCCTTAAAATGGATGAAAAGGCGAACAATAAATACAAAGAAAAAATCATCAGCGAACATACGCAAAATTTAATCTGTAAAAGAACTGAACTTATATTCACGAAGAACAAGACCAAAGAAATGAGAGAGGAACTAAAGAAATTGTTCAAACAAACCAACAGATCAATCAAAAGAGACTATGCTAACCATAGAACAAAAATTATAGAAAAACATATGTTTACTTTCCGAAGTTCAAAAAGAGCCTTTAAAGAGCTATCTACTCACAAAAATTGGATACAAAGCCTGAACAGTGAAAAGGGCGAAAACAAAGATAGAGAAGGTATAATAAAATGCGCAACCGCTTTCTATACTTCTCTTTATAAAAAGCCACCAAATGATATGTCACAATATGATGAAAAAGATAATAGTAATACACCCGGAGAACATATAGCAGAAACAGCATTGGACCCAATAACAGAAAGAGAAGTGATAATCCAAATTAAACGACTTAAACCCGAGAAGAGCCCAGGCGAAGATAAAATCACAAATGAAGCCCTGAAAATCGGAGCACCAATCCTGGCTGCATATCTAGCAGAATTCTTCAACTTAGTACTGGAGGAAGAGCAAGTACCATCGCAATGGAGTAAATCAAACATAATACTATTGTATAAAAAAGGGAACCCGCTCGACATCAGCAACTACAGGCCTATCAGCTTACTATCAACAATATATAAACTCTTTTCATCAATCATCCTAAGAAGAATAGCACCAGAAATTGACAAGAACCAGCCAATAGAGCAAGCGGGCTTCCGGCCGTACTACTCAACCATAGACCACATTCACGCAATAGAACAAATAATAGAGAAATTTAAAGAATTCAATAAACCACTTTACATTGCCTTTGTAGACTATTCCAAAGCATTCGACAGCATAGTACACTCATCTATATGGACTGCTCTTAGAAATAATAATGTAAACAAAACATATATAAATATCATAAAAAATATATATTCTAAAAGTGTAAGTAGAGTAAAACTGGAAAGACAAGGAGAGGAATTCACAATTGGAAGAGGAGTGCGGCAGGGGGACCCGCTGTCTCCAAAGCTATTCATAGCAGTACTTGAAGACATTTTCAAAAAAATTAATTGGAAAAATAAAGGCATATGGATACTTAATAATAAATTAACACACCTAAGGTTCGCAGATGACATTGTCCTGTTTAGTGAATCCGCGACAGATTTAGAATCAATGCTACAAAGATTAAACTCTGAAAGCAAAAAAATCGGCCTACACATGAACGCATCCAAAACTAAAATTATGTCAAACAGTCATAAGAAAACAATCAAAGTAGAGGAAAAGCAGATAGAATATGCAAATGAATATGTGTATCTAGGTAAATTGGTGTCCTTTGATGCAAATAGCAATGAAAACGAAATAGACAGACGAATAAGTACAACTTGGAAGAAGTACTGGGCCCAAAAAGAAATTCTGAAAGGGAAGTATAGCCTCAACATAAAAAAGACAATAATGGATTCTTGCATTCTCCCAAGCTTAAGTTACGCTAGCCAGACATGGGTCTTCACTGAAAAAGTAAAAAACAAAATTTCATCTTGTCAGCATGCAATGGAACGAAGTATTCTGAAACTTAGAAAAATCCAAAAAACGAGAAACACAGACATCCGCATGAAAACCAAACTAACAGATGCTCTACATTTTAGCTTGAAACAGAAGTGGAACTGGGCAGGGCACCTGTCAAGGTACAAAGATAAAAGATGGACTTACCAAACAACTAAATGGCAGGGCCCAAATGGCAAAAGAAATGTGGGGAGACAGAAGAAGAGATGGGCCGATGACATAATAAATATTGCAGGAAAAAGTTGGATGCATACAGCCAAAGACAGGGAAAGGTGGAAAAGAATGGAGGAGGCTTTTACCCATAGAGAGGGGCCACATAGCAAAGAAATTAATAGAAATAATTACAATTAGATGTATATATTTTAAGAACTGTTAAGTGGATAATAAAGCTGTAATAATAATAATAATGCATGTATCCATAACTCATAACTTAAAATATTTTTGTTGTTATGAAATTTAAACGAGATGTTTAGTTGCTTTTAAATGGAGATGTGGGTAGGCACTTATAAAACTGAGTTAAGTGATAATAACTCGCACGAATAAGTAGGTACCTACCCGCACTAATATTGTTCGATTGGTGTGATAAATATATTGTTAATTAGTCTTATTTTAAACTAATCATGTGCATATGTAGCAAAACCTACTTACTGTACGAAAGAAGCCTCGCTACCCATTGGACAGAGAATTCTAGCTTGGGAGCCAGGAACCAACAACTCTAACATTAATATTATTAAAACTCGCGTGAGCTGACATACTAAATTATTATTACATACGGCTTGAACACTCACGTGTGATTGTTGTTGACTATATGCCAACCGTTTCAACGATACAATTTCGGCATTATCAAGGCGAGTGTCGTTTTTAAGACGACGACGCGGCGTTCACCGTCGTTGTCAAACGGGCTCTGGCAGCCGCCGATCTTGATAATGCCGAAATTGTATCGGTGAAACGGTTGGCATATAGTCAACAACAATCACACGTGAGTGTTCAAGCCGTATGTAATAATAATTTAACTGTAACATTTATTTTTCATTAAACATTTTTTCATTTTCATTTCATTTTCATTTTCAATTTAGCTGAATATAATAACGTGTTTGGCAATAGGTAAGATATAAGGAAAATCGTAACCTGAGACATTCAAAGAACATGGTCTTATGAGAACTCTTTATCTACAAATTATTCTGAAAAATGAATTTTATTAACCCTTAAGGCGATTACCGTCACCAAATTAGCAGCTCGATATTTGTCTGTATGAATATCTACGGAAACGACATTGAAATAACGTTCAAATCAGTGCACAATGCGTGGTGGCTGTTACGACGCTCGCTGCGTCCTTGAAAGGCCAAAATAGGAGAAAATAATACTTTTCACATGGGCGTCATTGTTCGATTGAATAATTCTATGTTATATTTATAGCTATCAAGTTTATCTATTTATCAAAGCATAAATGAATTAAATCACCCAAGCTGCTTAGGAGCAGTAGGAAATTCAAGCCAAAAAACACCATTCAGTTGAAACAATTTTTCATATGAAAGTTTTGGTGGTACGAAAAAGAAAAATGTTGCATATGTTGACCTAGAGTTGATAATCCATAATACATTTTTTCAATATTTTTGTTTTGACCATAAAAGAGGAGTAGGCTTTAGAAAGTACCCATTTGGCGGTATTAAGGGCCTTAAGACCTTATAGCTGCAAAAGTTCTGCCACAAAAAATATATCCTACCAGAATAATTATTAATAGTATTAATAGTTATTCATAATAATTATTGAAAGTCTGTTCAATTTAATGCCTAGAAATATCTACCAATAAACTGCGTATATTTAAATAGCCAAACTTCAGCAAAAATATTTACTTATATGCTAAAAGCGGCAAATTTTAGCAAAAGTTAACATTTTATCTGTAAAAAGACATTGTCTATGAAAACTATGTTAACTATAAACAGTTCATTGCTATAATATTATTTTCAATGCATGTGCTCGTAAAGGCCCACTTTTTATGTATCAAAACCGAACAAAAAGTCGATTATTTTGCCCTAGGGCTTTATTATTAATTATTTTTTTTATTTATTTTCAATGGTTGGCTAACCTGCAGCCTTTCCTGTGTACCACAAATGTTATACTTTTTTTTCCACTGTTTAACGGCTCTGGATACAGTCCTTTTGAGCCAATCATAATTTTAAGTTCACAAGATTATATTTGTTTTATTTCCTCACACTATGCATTGAAAAACATAGTATGATAGACGGGCGTAAGAGCAATAAATTACTCGGTTACGTTTAAAACTACGCTCGTGTTTTAAATCGTCCTCGTAAATTATTCCTTTTCGCCCTTGTAGCATAAACTACTATAAAACTCGCGTGAGCTGACATACTAAATTATTATTAGATACGGCTTGAACACTCACGTGTGATTGTTGTTGACTATATTGTATCGGTGAAACGGTTGGCATATAGTCAACAACAATCACACGTGTTCAAGCCGTATGTAATAATAGTTCATTGCTATTTCTAGACATTTAATAAAGTAGACTTTCAATCATTATTCCAGAAAGTTTTTTTTTTTCTAAATGTAACATTTTTAGCAGCTCTTAAGAGCCCGGTCCGTGACGACGACAACTTTGATGCAAAGCATTTTGTTGAACATTCTTCTGGCCTTTATCGCGATGTTTTTGGAAAAACCAAGGACACACACCACTTCATATTGGCCGTCTAAATGAATGACTAAAATTATTTGATTGAATTGTTTCTCTTTTGCAAATTATTTTGGTACTTACGAGCCCATTCCGAATAGTTCTTCATAATGTCTAAGTACCAAAATAATTCGCAAAGGAGAAACAATTCAATCAAATAAATTTTAGGTCTTCATTTAGACGGCCAATATGAATTGGTGTATGTCCCTGGTTTTTACAAAAACATCGCGGTAAAGATGAGAAAAATATTTAAAAAATACTTCGCATCAAACGGACGAAAAATACGAAGCGGGTTCTTAAGGGTCAGATGCACAAATCCAAACGACCATTTCACATTGTGTAATTTGGTCAATTGGTTTAATAAAAATAATATTTATTTCATTTATTTATTTCTCTTGCATCTGTCATTACTGGTCCTTAACCTAATGCGACAGTGTAAATCCATAACAAAGGCCAAGTGTAACCTTTGTGAATTCGCTTCCATCCATCCATCTATCAGCCTACTTCGTCCACTGCTGGACATAAGTAGGACTGCCATCATCTAAATTGCCGACTGAGGACAAAAACTTCATAAACCCCGGACATTTAGGTGAAATTGAGGTTTTACCCCGGACATCCGTAAAAACATATTCTTATAAAAAAAGGCTTTCATTAAATTTTTTTTATTCTGCGTTTACTATTTATAAAACAAAAAATATATTATATTGCCGCTCTGGGATTGGCTTCGATGTGGTTTACGAACGAATATATTTATTGCTCTGATTTGTTTTATTTATTGATTATCCTTCAATTAATTGTGGTTACCCCTGACATATAAAGTGTCCGGGTTTTACCCGGATCTTTTTCCAAATCCTACCCCGGACGGCCCCCGGACGCACTCCAAACTAGGACAAATCCGGGGAAACCCGGACGGATGGCAGCCCTAGACATAAGCCTTTCCAGGACTTTGCCACTGCCGGCGGTCATCCTGGAAGAATTGCCCATATAATAGTAGTATTATGCATGGAGTATCATATTCATTGAAATAATCATAACTTTTTACAAAATCATCATTACGGTGGAAGCGTAAGTAATTACCGTGTCGGTTAATATCATAACCAAGACATATATATTTTTAAATTTAATCTAGCACCAATATGTGTGAAGTAATTTAAGTGCCTTTAACATTTTATTGTACAGTGAAGACCGCATCAAGTAAGACACATTGGACTTTGTACCTATCTTATATTCTTCTCTGTAGGGGCTAATGTCGTACTGCAAGTGTATAGCTTGATGTGGTCTCCACTGTACTTTAGGCAGTAAACTTTAAAAACAAACTAAAAAGTAGGAAAAATATCTCATTATTTAAAATTTTACTAAATGTCGACTTTTTAAATAATTACCCAAATACCATCGACTTCCATGATAAGATTTGTAATATTTTTTTAAAGCTAACACCTTTCAATAATTAAATTAATGTTGTAGGTACAAAAAAAAAATACATAATTTGGATTTGTCATTCTTGAAAAAAAAATGCAAAGATGTTAGTATTGAAAATTGAGTTTCCTTCAAATTCTGTATAGAAAACAGCAATTTCATATGTAAAGACCTAATATTACTTGCCAAAACTATAATTTGAACTCAAATTAATATGTACCGCGGGGATTGTTTGAACCCAAGAAATGTCTGATAGCAGGCGAGTTACTGGACCACAGAGGTGGTTTAAATTATGATCAGTAAAATAATAAATTACTAGCTATTGTCCGCGGCTTCGTTCGCGTGGAAGTGTCGTTCATTTATCGCCCGTTATATGCTGACCAAGGTCACTACGATGATAGTAAAGAAAACCGCATCCAAATCCGTTGAGTGGTTATCGAGTTAAGGCGAATGGATACGCCAACTGCAATTTGGACCTGTCTTTGAAGGCCTACTCCTCCCACACGGGTGGTCCAAAAATTATCATAAAAATATATGATAGGCATTATAGAGTCAAAAATAAATTTAAAGTTTCATAAACTGTTTTTCTATTGTAAGTTTTGACAGAAAAAAATCGAAAGTCATCAAAAGTTTCACATGATTAACACAAGAATTCTCTTACTCCTTCCAAACGCCTAAAGCGATTTTAATTATTATTTCACCAAAGTTAAATTTTTTTTTTCCGTTAATGGCGTCCATGTGAAAAGTATTATTTTCTCCTATTTTGCGCTAGCCGGAGACGCAGTGGTTGTCGTAACAGCCACTTTTCAAGGCACGCTGAAATTAACATTATTTCAATGTCGTTTCCGTTGATATTTGTACCGATACACATCGAGTTGCTTATTTAGCGTGGTCATACGCCTTAAAACGGAACATACAGACGGACAAAAATTGAAAAATTGTAGTTTCGGCCTTAGTATATTACCACCCTTTTCATTTAAAATTCGCAAAATTTTACTAGTACATTATTTTATTACTATAGTTAGATAAAGATACTGTTTTATCATTTTAGTTTTGCAGTTTGTAACGTATCTAATCTATTACATCGTTGATATGGGTGACGTCATCAATATGATAATGCTAGAATAACACGTTTCCAATTTTAATTCTCGATTAAAACAGTCATAAAGGCGAATCTTGATTGGAAGGTTATTCCCATCAACAGAAAAATATTCAAGCACTTTTCAAAGGAGACGGTCAGGGGATCTAAAAAGGCCGACTTGGGTGAATCATAAAATTATTTGAAAGTAGGATCGCGTGCTAAAGAGACAGCATTAGAACGGAATCATAATTCAAATTCAAAATAACACGGTTTGACTTATAGTAACTTATAGATTTATAAAGGAAAGGAAACACAATGTTACCAAAATCGAGTGTCACACATGCTTATGTGTGTGTAAGAGTGGGTTAAAAACAAACTATCGGTAAAGGGGGTGGTCATGAAAACTAACACGTTCACCAAATAAACAAACCGGACTTGACATCCTGAGGGATCACTGATTTGTCAAATTACAAATTTTGATCTTTCGGTGGAAGACTCGAACAGAACACGTTTTTAAGAACATCGGAAAGTATAATATATTTTTTTATACTCCTCATATTTCGGTAGGTTATCGTTGTCGATAGAATTATGAAGTAAGGGTACGCCCCTAGTGTAAACCCAACAAATCTTTTCGTACGTAAGAAAATCTTTAAAATGCATTGTTTTTGAAAAAAATTGCACTTCACTATCAGAAAGAATCATAATTTTTTACTAAATACTCTATTTATGCCATTTTTTGCAGTTTTAGATGGATAAATACGAGTACATCAAACTTTGTCTAGCATATCCGTATTTACCTGTGAAATGTATGTTTCCCATCTTTATTTAGGTGATTATTCGGACATTTCGGTACAGAACAAGATACCAATTCGATGGAATGCTAGAATGTTCCGTTTTTAACTATTTGATTTCAATATTTTGTAAAATTTTGATATTGCCGCTTTTTGCTCTGAGCCAGGGCGGGAAACTTTACATTTGACGTTTAGAATTCCATACGGCCAAAGATCCCTTTATCAGTCTAGTTAAAGAAAAAGACCGGCCAAGTGCGAGTCAGACTCGCGTACCTAGGGTTCCGTATTGTGGATGATAAATTTAATTTTGTCATTCTTTTTTTCGTGAATTTCTCGACCGCTTTATTTTTCCTGTGATCTTTACGTAAACACATATTTCCATGATTTTTTCTTATTTTTTCGTCCACCATTTTTGGAGAGAAGGGGGGGGGGACATACATATTTTCAAATTCAAATTAAAATTTTGGGTTATTCCCACGGCGCATCGGGAGTAATGGGATTCACGCGAGTAGCGTTGCCACTGGGAGGGACATACATATTTTCAAATTCAAATTCAAATTCAAATTTTGGGTTATTCCCACGGCGCATCGGGAGTAATGGGATTCACGCGAGTAGCGTTGCCACTGGGAGGGACATACATATTTTCAAATTCAAATTCAAATTTTGGGTTATTCCCACGGCGCATCGGGAGTAATGGGATTCACGCGAGTAGCGTTGCCACTGGGAGGGACATACATATTTTCAAATTCAAATTTTGGGTTATTCCCACGGCGCATCGGGAGTAATGGGATTCACGAGTAGCGTTGCCACTGGGGGGGACATACTTATTTTCAAATTCAAATTCAAATTTTGGGTTATTCCCACGGCGCATCGGGAGTAATGGGATTCACGAGTAGCGTTGCCACTGGGGGGGACATACATATTTTCAAACTCAAATTCAAATTCAAATTTTGGGTTATTCCCACGGCGCATCGGGAGTAATGGGATTCACGAGTAGCGTTGCCACTGGGGGGGACATACATATTTTCAAATTCAAATTCAAATTCAAATTTTGGGTTATTCTCACGGCGCATCGGGAGTAATGGGATTCACGAGTAGCGTTGCCACTGGGGGGGACATACTTATTTTCAAATTCAAATTCAAATTTTGGGTTATTCCCACGGCGCATCGGGAGTAATGGGATTCACGAGTAGCGTTGCCACTGGGGGGGACATACATATTTTCAAATTCAAATTCAAATTCAAATTTTGGGTTATTCCCACGGCGCATCGGGAGTAATGGGATTCACGAGTAGCGTTGCCACTGGGGGGGACATACTTATTTTCACATTCAAATTCAAATTCAAATTTTGGGTTATTCCCACGGCGCATCGGGAGTAATGGGATTCACGAGTAGCGTTGCCACTGAGGGGGACATACATATTTTCAAATTCAAATTCAAATTCAAATTTTGGGTTATTCCCACGGCGCATCGGGAGTAATGGGATTCACGAGTAGCGTTGCCACTGGGGGGGACATACTTATTTTCAAATTCAAATTCAAATTCAAATTTTGGGTTATTCCCACGGCGCATCGGGAGTAATGGGATTCACGAGTAGCGTTGCCACTGGGGGGGACATACATATTTTCAAATTCAAATTCAAATTCAAATTTTGGGTTATTCCCACGGCGCATCGGGAGTAATGGGATTCACGAGTAGCGTTGCCACTGGGGGGGACATACTTATTTTCAAATTCAAATTCAAATTCAAATTTTGGGTTATTCCCACGGCGCATCGGGAGTAATGGGATTCACGCGAGTAGCGTTGCCATCTCTAAAAATTTACAGGCCGGACGTACCCGTTAAAAAAGCCGGACTTTTGGTCGCAAGGGCGGACACTAAGAAAAAAAAAGGATTTGTGACAACAAAATCGAATAAAACATGTGTATCTAGAAGCCGAACTGTTGAGTCCCAAGGCCGGACACCAGTGGCGTGCACAGTTTTTACACAGGGTAGACATAAAAACCGGTCAAGTGCGAGTCAGACTCGCGTACCTAAGGTTCCGTATCGTGGATGAAAAATGTAATTTTGTTTTCGTGAATTTCTAAACTGCTATATTATTCCTGTAATCTTTACGTAAGCACATATTACCATGATTTTTTTTTATTTTTCGATCAACCAATTTTAGAGATAAGTTGAGGGACATCAATTTTTTTTTGTAGTTTTTCGAGGATTTCCCAAAATAGAGGCAAGTAAATATAGCTAAGCGGCATCGTTCCAAACAGTTTGGTTATTTGAACATAACAAGCAGAAGAAACAAAACAGTCGATTAGTATGTTTACAACCTGTCAGCCAGTTAAATGTTTCATATTGTTTTGGATTGAATTTTCTAGTTGCTTTACCTTTTATTTGAATCCGGTACGAAGCGGCTTTTCTCGATTACTTCTTTTTTTTCAGCATAACACAGTTTTGAAAACGTACCATTTCTTAATTTTTGCACACACACATTCCCAGCACAACTTTCACAGTAGTTACTACCACCACTAGCCATTTTTTGCAATTTTTAGACCCAATTTTATTTTATTTATACTGCTTGTCATCAATTTGCGTAACGAACGAACGCAAAACAATAATGGATGGCGCCGGCTCAGCTGCTAAGGCGGCTTCGTAAGACTTCGGTAATTTTCGGTGAATGTCGTAAAACTAAAAAGACGTCGTCTTTTTGCAGTTTTCGCATACATACAAGCAAAAGCTTTTGCATTTGTGTGCCATGTACTTACAGTAACGCACACAACAAAGATACTGTTGGAATAATGACCCACACATAAAAGCCGGTACTGGCCGGTAGCCACCATTCCGCGATGGCTGGTCCGATATTGAATTACAACGAATCATAAGCCATTCACTTCATAGTCTTTCGTAATCGATTTTAGCGATGTAATTCTATTTCGGAATGCTCGAGCATAGATACTTTATCTATGGCTGGAGTGAGCGAGCGAATCGCAGCTGTGAACTGAGACTCGCAGTTCCCGCTAATGACAATAGATGGCGGTCGGTGTGGCTACACTTTTTTTTTACGATATGCGTAAAAATGCGTAAATGATGTGTATTTGTCAGGGTAGACAGTGTCTTTTTGTCTGTATGGACTGCACGCCACTGCCGGACACTAAGGGATTTTTGAAAAAAAAAATGTAATAAAACTCTTTAATTAGTACTTATCTTTGGAAGAAACATATTCCAGGAGATCAATTTACTTAATCACTTTCTCGCGTAGTAACACAGAATATGGAGGTAGTATGTGAACTTGCGTGTCTTGCGGGCGTAGCAGTAGTGTTTAATCGTGCGCGACGCCACTGGTTCAATCACAAGTGCGAGGAGCGTGACGTACTGTTTAATCGCAAAAACATCGTGTCGCGCTCCTCCCACCTGTGATACAACTAAGTGGCATCGCGCGCGATTAAACACTGTGCTACGAGGCTTGGTGACTCAGCGAGTCTCGTCTTGCTCGTTCGTTTCTGACTGAAGTGACTGAACGATAGATATAAAAAGCCTAACAAAAGCCGGACGGGCCGGACACAGTCGAATTTGGCCGGAAAAGAAGTCAAAAAGCCTAACGCCAGGGCCACAGCTTCAGGCTTCTGGCGGCGCTTCTTGCTGCGCTTCCAGGCGGTTTTTGCGACGGGCTTTGCCCTGCTAACACCCGTCGGCGCCTTCCACCGCATCGGATGTATAGCGCGCTCGCTCGCTCAAAACGCTCGACACTAGGTTCGTCCTGTGCGCTCGATCACTGTTTCAACCGCCCGCCTCCCCGCACACCGCCGTCCCGAGAGCGCAAGTCACTCGAAGCCGGACAAGACGCGCGAGCGGCGACCAATGGCCGGCTCTATACAACTTCATACATTTGTTGTCTCCGCCGGCGCGGCGCCATCGTAAGAAGAAACCGCTTGGCGCGCCTCTCGAAGCCTGAAGCTGTGGCCGACCGGTAACACTGTCCGGCTTTATCCGGACGGATGGCAACGAGCAATGTTGATAGTAATGTAACATCATGGCAATGTATATGTTACCGTAAAATTGATGTTATTTCATTATGATACATTTATCATCATGATTTTATTAGTTCTGGTGTTTTATTATTCCCTATTAGTATAGACTAGGCCAAACCAGTTTATCCTGAAGTGTACTTATTCATATTAAGCTCAACCAGTTCCGCCTAGGTTAAACTAGTTTCTCCTATCAGCCATAGGACAAACCAGTTGAGCCTAGTCTGTACCGGTTTATCCTATTGCATAAAAGATAAACTGGTTTGGCCTAGGAAAAACTAGTTTGTCCTAAAATCGGGTTTGGCCGGTAACATATATACAAACTCCATATTGTTGTAACCCATGTTCACAAACGGTTTTATGTATGGAAATAGAAAATGCTAATCTAAAATCAATTAATTCGTTTATGAGTAGAGTCGTAATAATTCCTATCACGCTTTTATCGACACTTTTTGAAGTTATTTATCTGCTGTTCAAAAGAAGTCCCAAGTTAAATAAATTTGTATAACAATTTTGGGACCTTTTTCTAGATTTTGGACTATCAGAAACGCGATTGGAGAAATTTCACTCGATTGAAATGAAGTCTAAATTTACACTTTTTTTGATATTTTGACAAATTGGGATAGCATACAGACTTGGAAAATATTTATTATGATGGGTTATAAAAATGCTTAAATTACTGGTTATGGAAATTTTCATAGCTATTTTAGTTAATTTTGTATTAATTTAAAACCGACTTTTTGTAAATTTTTCCCGATTCCGTCCCTCTTGCACTGCGGGTCTTTCCGCCTGGAGTAACGGGGACCGCGAGCGATATATCACCTTAAGGCGAATGGATACGCCAACTGCAATTTGGACCTGTCTTTGAAGGCCTACTCCTCCCACACGGGTGGTCCAAAAACTTTCATAAAAATATATGATAGGCATTATACCTGTAGAGTCAAAAATAAATTTCAAGTTTCATAAACTGTTTTTCTATTGTTAGTTTTGACAAAAAAAAAATCGAAAGTCAAATTCTCTTACTCCTTCCAAACGCCTAAAGCGATTTTAATAATTATTTCACTAAATTATAGGAAATTTTTAGATCTAAAAAATTTAAGTTCAAATTTTTTTTTCCGTTCATGGCGTCCATGTGAAAAGTATTAGTTTTACCTATTTTGCGCTAGCCGGAGACGCAGTGGTTGTCGTAACAGCCACTTTTCAAGGCACGCTGAAATGAATATTATTTCAATGTCGTTTTCGTTGATATTTGTACCGACACACATCGAGTTGCGTATTTAGCGTGGTCATACGCCTTAAGACTGTACCTGAGCCTAGAGCATGACCAACTGCAGGCTATCTAGGATTCGTTTGAAGAAATTCGGACTCTCCTTGTATTGAAAAAAATACATTTGGTTTATTAATCTTTTCTCTAGGGATCTTACGTATAAACAATGTACTAAGATTTATACTTTTGTCAAAAAAAAAATGTTTTGCACCCTCTTTTTTTTTTGGGTAGCAAACGTTCGCTTTAAGAACGCGGTTAATAGATCAACTTGTTTTTTTTTTTCATAAGATAGGTAATAGAAATATGAAGGTATATCACCTAAATTCAAGATTTTTTTCCCTACAAAATATTTTAGTATTAGCTAAAAACACACCAATTTGTTGTTTCGCTGCGTGATCACTAGTATTACGCGTCCAAGAAAAAGAGGCCGAAGAGCCAACATATATAATCGCCTCTATGAAAAGCAAATAAGGTCTTTGCCATTAGACTTATTTGCATAAAAGATCCCCGAAAGTACCTAAAATCCAAAATTTCATAAATGAAACTTTCATAGAGCTTGAGATATTCACGTCCAAAAATTATTTTTCAATGCCAGTGCTCGTAAAGGCCCACTTTTTATGCATCAAAACCGAACAGAAAGTCGATTATTTTGCCCTAGGGCTTTATTATTATTTATTTTTTATTTTTTTCCAATGGTTGGCTAACCTGCAGCCTTTCCTGTGTACCATAAATGTCATACTTTTTTTTCCACTGTTTAACGGCTCTGGATACAGTCCTTTTGAGCCAATTATAATTTAAAGTTCACAAGATTATATTTGTTTTATTTCCTCACACTATGCGTTGAAAAACGTAGTATGATACACGGGCGTAAGAGCAATAAATTACTCGGTTACGTTAGCTTCCTTTTCGCCCTTGTAGCATAAACTACTATTATCGTGAGACGATTTCCTGTTGTGTGAAAGAAAAGAATATCTCAAGCCATTATATTGAAGTTATAATTGACCAACTTAATTCGACGCTTGGATATATGGAGTTTAATAGATCGTAGGTGCTAAGTTATGTTGGTCTAATACACCTGACCGATTCTGACGGCAATCAATCGGAACCAATAATGAGCGGATCAGGCTAAAATATTTTTAACCCTTAAATGCATGATTTTTTCTTTTTAAATGAAAGTGGGATATAAAATTGTAAACTGGTATAAAATCAAAAAGATTTTTTTTTTTTTCAAATTATAATTTAAATTGTTAATTTTTTCATTTTTGTTTTTTATCAGCTAGTACAGTCATTTGACACTAGTTTACAAAAATCCTATTTAATAAAACAAAAGCATGAAATTTTCATGATTTTTTTTCGCGACCTCTTATTTTCAGATTGGGACCATTTTTTTACAACTGCAAAATTATGTTTGTATACATTAAAAAAAAGCAATTAAAACTTAATTTTACATATTTTTATTTTATTCCGTAATTATTTTTCATACAATAGTCTTGCAGGAAGAAAAATATACGTCAGAAAAAAACAGTTACACAAGAAAAATAAAAAAAAAATTATATGTTGCTATTTGGCAACAGGATGCATTTAAGGGTTAATAATAAGAAATAGAAAATATTAGTTAATAGAAAAACATTATTAGCAATACATATACAAAACTTGCCAAGTTCGACATATTTAATAGAAAGGACCCTAACGAACTTTCTTTTAAAACAAGTAAAAAACGTTGTATATTGCCGCAGCTATGACAAGGAACCTCCATGAACCGAAGCCGACAGTCTGCGCTGCCTTTGTACCGAACTGGGCCCCTTTTTCACATTTATTTTTTGGTTGGTATGTGAGATTACCATTATCAATTTTAACGGAAATATGTGAACAATATTAGGGCCATTTCATGTAAAATATAAACAGAAAAATAATGCTTCGGTGGTTTGGGCATATAGAGGATAAAATGAAAGTAGAGTGACGTAAGAAAGAAATTTATGGTTTTATATGATGAGCTCTGACAGCTCCAAAACATTTCATTCCACGCAAACAACTTTTTTATACACTTTGAAAAGTGTTTATGAGCGATTATCGCATCGTTTTTTTTTTTCTTAGTTAGCTTACCTCCAGATGGCGCTGTCCATGTCACCATAGATAAAATGGGTTTCGTAGCAATCAATGTCAAAGTGGTTTTTCGTTTGTTTGGAATCGGTGCAAATTTTGTCTTTGATTCTGTTGCTAAAGTATACGACAGTGCCATCTAGGAATCTTTTTTAACACTAAATTTGACACAAGGAAAAACGCTCATTACAATATTGTAGCTGATTCTGAAAGCTTTAATTTTAGTGCTGTCAAAACGTAAATTATTCCAAAGTAATTTAGCTTCTGTTCCTAGCATTTTTAAGAACTATTTTGCAAGAAACAAAATTTACTTTTGACAGCATTAAAACTAAAACTAAAGCCTTCAGAATCGGCTTTATTATTGAATAATATTCTAAAGATGTTTAAATGTTATTATTGCAGTTAGAACGGAACGCAAATTTTTTATAGTTTTCCAATTAATTTACGAATAATGAGTAATCGATAAAATACACTTCTGTTTAATTTACTTAATCATTTACAAACTGTTTTATTTTCGGCAGTTTCTTGTATTTTATGTACAAACAATTTCAATCGATAACTTTTCAACATACTTTTCATATTTAAATTTTTCAATTAGCTTAGTACATGTAGGTAGGAATTGAGCACTTAACACAATGTAAGTATATTTCAATTAACAATATAACATCGATAAAATGATGTTAACAATAATAATCGATTCTGCATAAAAGTCGGTTGAATTTGCGATCGATTATTCACTTTGTGAATAACACCTCAATTGTTTTTAGATGTCATCTGTCAGAGGCAGAAAACTGGGCAAGTGTGAGTTGGGCTTCGCTCACTAATTTTAGGCAATGCTCTAATTCTGTCAAACATATACGAGTACACTGCAAAATTAAGTTGGTTGAGTATTCGGAGACGTAACCCTAAAACTACAGTATAAATCGGCGTTTTTAGTATTTGTTGTTTAAATACAGTATATGGTATATAATATACAGAAATTTTAAATTCCTAACTGTTTTGGCCTTTGATTTAGACCCCGTAACAAAAATGGTCTAAAAATGGCAATTTTCGATAGGTTCGGTTCCTATTTTATCGTATGGCATAGCTGACATGATAAAAAGTTATTATCTTGTTTCATACATTAATCTCAAACATGGATTATTTACAAAAGTTGTGGATAAAGAGTACTAAACACATCCATCCATCAGCCCGTATTCGTCCACTGCTGGACATAGGCCTCTCTCATATTACGCCAGTCTTGGCGGTCCTCAGTCATCCTCATCCAGCTGCCACCCGCAACGTCCTTCAGATCGTCAGTCTAGCGAGCACGAGGGCGGCCTACGCTGCGCTTTGCTGTACGTGGTCTCCATTCCAATGCCTTACGGCCCCAACGGTCATCACGTCGGCGACAAATATGGCAAGTCCACTGCCACTTCAACTTACTGATTCGGCAGGCTATGTCGGTCACCTTCGATCTCAACACATATTCGACTCCGGACATGATATCAGATAATAAACAGTGAATAAACATTATCTTAAATAATAAATATGAAACACTCTTTTAATCATAAATGTAGCACGCGCGTGTCGGTGATAAAATGCATTATAAATAAACTGAGTGGAATTTCCTTTATTTAAACACGATGAGTAATTAAATTACATAACAACAAATATACATACTTATATATATCTAAAATTAAAAAGAAATAATCCTGTAAATACTGAAAATATAAACTAAAGATCTAAAAATAATACATAATGAACAGAAAATCACTTGTACAGTGGAGACCACATCAAGCTATACACTTGCAGTACGACATTAGCCCCTACAGAGAAGAATATAAGATAGGTACAAAGTCCAATGTGTCTTACTTGATGCGGTCTCCACTGTACTATCCCACAAATTTATTTAAGGGCCTTACTATTGCCAAATGGGTACTTTCTAAAGCCTACTCCTCGTTTATGGCCAAACCAAAAATAATGAAAAAATGTATTATGAATAATCAACTCTTAGACAACATATGCAACATTTTTCTTTTTCATACCACCAAAACTTCTACATGAATTTTTTTTTTACTGAATGGTGTTTTTTGACCTCAAATTCCCTACTGCTCCTGAGTGGCTTGGCCGATTGAATTCATCTATGCTTTGATAAATAGATAAACTTTATAGCTATAAACATAACATAAGATTATTCAATCGAGTAATCACGTCCAAGTGAAGAGTATAATTTTCTCCTATTTTGCCCTATCAAGGACGCAGCGAGCGTCGTAACAGCCACTATGCATTGCGCGCTGATATGAACGTTATTTCAATGTCGTTTCCGTTGATATTTGTAGTGACAAATATCGAGCTGCTAATTTGGCGATGGTAATCGCCTTAATAGTTCCTGACCGGTTTCGCCTTTATGGCATTGTCAAAGGAGTTAATATAATAAATTAAATAGTTTACGATGAAGTGTCATTGATCGCACTGGCTGATGTAAACTATTTATTGTGTAATTAAGATCTTAATATTACGTCAAATAATGTTTAATCATCAAAATTGTTTCTTACATTGATTTTTTATGAGTTTTAATTTTAATTTTATTGACATTTTATTTTATTTTATTTACATTCTGTTTGTGACATTTTTGTATTTTTCTGTGTAATATGATGTTGTGTTTTTTTTTATGGAACCTAGTTCTGAAATAAATGTTTTTTTTTTTTTTTTTTTTTTATATTAATTCCTTTGATAATGCCATAAAGGCGAAACCGGTCAGGAAGTATTAAATAAATTTGTGTGATAGTAAGCGATTTTCTGTTCATTATGTATTGCAAGTTCCACCAAGTGGCAACAATCAACAGTGTAAACAATCTAAAAATATTGTTTTTATAAATTTAACTCAATAAAAAAATGTATCAAGATTGCTGCCGTCGTGCGGGAGAGTACCCACCCGGCCTGCTAACTTATGGATGTACCTATATTAATAATTTGTTGTAATAAATTTAGACTTAAATACATTGCAATAAAATACGAAATTGAGCTTTTTGCTGCTATCGTGCTTGCGGGATGAGAGGTTTGAAGATAAACAAAAATAACATTGACTTTGCAATGTACAACCCGGCCGAGTTAACTTGGCACATGGGGAGCGAGAGATAAATATATCCTGTAGTATGAGCGATCGTAGCAAGGAAAAGGAAAGCAGGGTGCCAAGTTAACTCGGCCGGGTTGTACTGGGGCTGGCCATTTAAATAATGTTGTATCATAAACATTAAGGAGCTCCTAAACGGGCAATATTTTTACTGCAATATTTGGCGCGGCCATTACAACAACATTTTAATACAGGATATGGCTGGAAAATATATATCTCGGATATATATGTCTGCGACAGTACGGCACATTATGGCCCATAATACGAGACTTGTTCAAATTCAAATTCAAATTCAAAATCAAATAGTTTATTTTGCAAAGCAGGTATAGATATATACACTTTTTACACGTCAAATTTAATCTAATAAAGAAAATATATGTAATAAAATAATAAATGTACATGAACTAAATTAAAGGTTTATTTAATTTATGTAGCAATATATTTACGATTAAAATGATAGGTAAAATATATATTATACAAGGTAAAATCCAATCAGCCGCCCGAACCCATACCGGAGACCCGGCCAGGGACCAGGAACAAGGTTCAATGATCACCAACCGAGCCCCCAGCACGAATCCAGGCGGCCGACCAAATCCCATCCTATATACTACATACTAATAGGTTGCATATATAAATACATGCCTACCTCCGCCCATTCGATTAGTCTGTACGTGTACGTGGGCAACCGGGCAACAATGGCTGATGAAACCATACGCATCTCGGCAACTTTCTACGACTAACTCAAAAAGGACATTTAAAACAAAAAAAGAAAACCTTACTTCAATAGAGTTTTAGTTTATTAAAAGTTAATAATAAAAAGGTAAAAATGAAAATTTTACTTTTACAAATATCTTGAGCAAAATTTTCATTTTTACCTTTTTATTATGATATTTCAATAAACTAAAACAACATTAAAAATCTTATAAAAAAGAGACAAATATACCTATATTTATCAAAAAGTTACTTCATTAGAGGTGATACATTGGTTATCTTAAATAAAAAAATAAGCCTTGGTAACTAATTATTCAAGAACTTTACAAGAAAGAACATTATATAGCAACAAATCGCTCGCGGTGTCACTCACGGCAAATGTTGGGAAACTTCACGAAAGGGATGCATTTAATTTATGCCACATAACGAAACAACAAAGAGCTGGCTGGGCAACATTGCAGTATTTTCGATTGCGAAGCGATCGTTCGGCAACCTGTCCGCAACACATAAAAATGCATCGGCCAAAAATATTGTTGGCAATGTTGCTGGGCACTGTATTGCAGCCACACATTGCAGTAAATGTATTGCCCGTTTAGAACCGCCTTTACGTTGTCACCGCACGTATCAACTAGTGGATGTTAGAGGTGATTGCAATTGTTTATCTTGGCTGGTTTTTAGGGTTCCGGTACCCAAAGGGAAACCAACGGGACCCTATTACTAAGACTCCGCTGTCCGTCTGTCTGTCCGTCTGTATGTCCGTCTGTCACCAGGCTGTATCTCATGAACCGTGATAGTTAGACAATTGAAATTTTCACAGATGATGTATTTCTGTTGCCGCCATAACAACAAATACTAAAAAACAGAATAAAATAAATATTTAAGGGGGCTCCCATACAACAGACATGTTTTTTTGCCGTTTTTATGGATAATGGTACGGAAGCCTCCGTGCGCGGGTCCGACTCGCACTTGGAGGTTTTTTTGAATGTTGAATCTTGACCTCGCAGATCGCCCGCGGTACGAGGGAAGCATCGGGCGGCGCGGAGGTAAGAGTTGAGCGGGGTGAGGTGGTGCGTGCGAGCGCGGGACAGGACCGTTTCCATACATGTACATCCCGGTCACATTATCTCGAGACCTCGCTGGAATGCGAACCACCCGCCCCCGTTCTCCTTTCACCTCCCCGCGCTCTGTATCTGAGCGCCGACGCGACGTGACGTCATCGACGCCAGGTCTCGAGATAATGGGACCGGGTTGTAGCTACATATTATATTGACTCAAAAATGCTTATAATGTGGTCATTATTTTGGCAACCTTCTTTGATCAAAGTCGACCTTTCCGTGAGCCCGTCTCCTACACTTAAGATTTTAATGGAAATCAATTGCGTTTGAAAAGCCAAAAACAGTAGTAAAATAATTTTTTAATACAGTTGCTCAAAAAGTGGCGTATTGCAGGGACGTATAGCGTTCGGGATGTAGGCTATTACATACTCGAGCTTTTTCTTTACCTTTTCCGAACTCGTGCGTTCTCTTTCCCAACTGTCAAAATATTGTCTATTAAAAAGAAAAAACCAACCACGAAGTTTTTACTAAAAAAAAAATCAAAGAAGTTTTTATGATTCATGCAAATATTTCTAAAAAGAAGCTACTATTTTGTTTCAATATCAGATTTAATGATTTGATTCAATGAGTTAGGTTAGGTTTCATTTCATTTCATCTCATTAAATTTCATTTTCATTTCATATCAATAAAATTCTACTGAAGACTTGGCTGTATGGGCATAGTTCCCTTTGCCTACTCAGAATGGGTGAAGAAAACAAAAAAAAATCTCTGCTTATATTCTTTTACGGTTGGCGCCATTTTCCAAAAATTTTCTTTGCGGGTTGTTGTAGTTGTTTGTTGCACAAAATGAGTAATTTCGACGATATTTTATTTGAATTAACACCACTGGAACTCAGTATAATTGCACAAAACGCTTCGGAGAACATTTTACCGGAAAAGTCAAAAAGTCGCTACATATCTACATGCGACGAATTTATTGCGTGGAGTATTAGTTAGTTGAGTTTATTGTGTTTTTATTATTTTATTAAATTGCTTCATTTTTTCGCAACTGTATTAAAAATAGTTGTTCAGTACACGTGCGGAACCGTCATTGCAACTTGTTCCGACTGTCAACCCTCACCTTCGGCTGCGCCTCGGCTCGGGTAGACATTTGTCGGAACTCTTTGCAATGACAGGCTTTCCGCACTCGTAATGAAATATACTATTTCCGATATTTAAAAATATGACGAAGTTATTGGCAATAAAAGTGAGCTTAACGGCATGTCGCGTGACACGATTTCATACTAAAAGTACTAGTATTATTTATTATCTGTGCTAAAAGTGATAAATATCGTTATCGCTAACTTCGGTAATAAAGGAATTTTTAAAAAATTGAAAATGTTTTGTTATTTACTATAGTGTTAGGCGTAACGTCGTCGCGTAAACGTCTTTACTCGCCCAGATGAAGGCAGTCTAAATCTTCTGAAACTGGTCGGCTTTCCCGATCATAACACGTATTGAGGTGAGCCGTTTTTATATAAATCATGATTAACTATAACTAATTAATCGTTTACTATAAAAAATATACTGATATTTCACTACAGGACACGCGTCCATTGGCGCCAGCAAAGTTGTATGGAATTTCATTGCTGGTGAGTTTTAGCCATAAGCAATTAATTGGCATATATTAAATTATGTTAAGGTGTGTTAATTCGAAAACCATTTCGGGATTTAGGTTTGATAAGCCGTATTTTCGAAGTTTTGGTCTAAAAAACCTTATGATGATGAATATTTTTACGAAAAGGCTGCAATTTCCATTTGCCCTTGTGTGACGTCACTTGAGTAATGGCTGTTTAGAAATGTGTCCTTTGCTATCAACATAAATTTATAATAATTTGCTTCAGACTAATTTGACAGCTAGATGACAGATAAGTAGACAGACCACTTTTTTTCAAAAGCAATCACACATCACAATCAGTATAATGTCTAAAATTCTCAAGTGATAAGGTCATCGGACAGTTCTTTAAAAAATCATAAAAAAATAATGGTTAATTTATAAACCAAAATAATGAAAACTATGTCCGAAAATGGCGTCTATCCTACGAAAAAAAAAAAAAAAGGTTTTAAAAATTAAGCTATGAGAATTTCCTTTGAAAATCCATTATTTTCGAGTTATGTAATACATACACATACATACATTTATACATATACTCACGCCTGTCTCCCAGAGGGGTAGGCAGAGACTACAGGTTTCCATCTGCTACGATCTAAACACACCTCTTTCACCTCTGTTTCAAAAAATAGTGCAAATGACCACATACAATTTTGAGTAAAGCACTATATAAGCCTTGGTCTGCAAAGACTGCGTTGCTGGCCACGCTATGGTGGTCTCAAGCTTAGCTTAGCTACGCTCTCGGCCTTCAACCTTGGTCGTCATTGAATCACCTGCTGTCCGCGCTATAAAGGCCTCAACTTTCGGTCTTAGCCTTTATTCCAGCTTGTCCATCAAGGGATGCAAGGCTGCCCGCGCTGTGTAGGCGTAGAGTTGCGCTACGCAGCGCTTTCGGCCACCATCAGCGCTGCCAGCAACGCAGTCATTACAGACCGCGGCAGTAATGTACTATATAACCCGGTGCATTAAAGAAAGGAATCTAAAATGGCGGCATGTACCTGTGATTTTATTGCTCAGTGATACAGACAGCATATAAAGTTGTTTCTTTAATATTTTTTTTGTAATATTTTTGGTCTATTTTAATATACAAGGTGAAATTTAATCAACCGCCAGAATTTATACTGCAGACTCGGTTAGTGATCAGGAACAATGTGTACTGACACCACTGGCGAAATTTGAAAAAAATAAATTTTGATCAACAAAAACAACAATACCTAACAAAAAACAACAAGAACGAGTGAAATTTAACAAGAAACAAGTAACAATGTGTTGGGAAACTAGACGCGTGGAGTAAGCTTGAGCGGCAAATCCAGACTATTTTTTTTGCATGCAGTACGCAGGTGTGCGACTGAAGACAGATATACTGTGCGAGTGAGAGGGGATGATGATGGGCGCCATCTAAGATTCCTTTCTTTATTGCTCCGGGTTATATCTGTGGTAATAATTAGAGATGAAACGGATAGTGATTTGGCCGGATACCGGATACCGGATATCCGGCAAGCCACTAGGCCGGATAGCCGGATATCCGGCGGCCGGATATCCGGCTCAAGATATGCAGTTCGCACAAAGTGAGCAAGTCTAAACATTACGCACCAAGGTGCATGTGGGTGCAACTGGGCGAGATTATTTGTGCATTTTCTAAATGACGATCATTTCTAAAATGATTGTCACACAATCATACAAATGGTGGTCTGCAAATGCGAAACAATTTCCGATCCCAACGAAATTCGTAAATATGTATCTTTTCGAATCTTTTCTTTTTGCAGCGGTGTTTACTGTATATAACTGGACAGGTATTTTTAAATGAAACCGCGTAATCTACTGTTCATACTGAACAAATTTTCCCAAAGTAGCATATAAAAAAAATTCAACCTGCCCAGCCAGTGACCGGTCAAAATTCACAGTAGGTTTTAAAATGAGTCAGGAAACATGAAAATATTTTTTAATTTCCACAAGTATGTTTCTTTGGAAAAGTTGTTTAGTATCGAATGATATTAAACAACTTTTCCAAAGAAACATAGTCTAAGAATTTAGACTATGTGTTTTTATTAAAAGATCCCTGTTGAGTTACATCCGGTATATTGTGAGAAACGTTTCTCTGAAGCTGGTGTAATGTATGAAGAAAAGCACAAACGTTTATTCCCAACAATTGAAAAAAAAAAAAAAAAAATTGCTGTAAAGCTTGTGTTTATGTACCATATCTTAACTCTTATTCACCTTATGTATTAGATTTTAGATTATTTAATGATTGATACAATCAATTTATTTTGTGATTTAAACGACTTTTTGTATGCTGAGTTAAGTATCCGGTATCCGGCCGGATACTGGCTATTATCCGGCCGGATACCGGATACCAAAAATATGGCCGGATAGGCCGGATACCGGATAGTAACCGGATATCCGTTTCATCTCTAGTAATAATACTAAGTTAGCGTTCCTAAACGCCTGGCTAAATGTAAAATTTAAACCGTCAAATACTAGGGTAGCGTTCCTAAACGCCTGGCTAAATGTAAAATTTAAACTGTCAAAGTGAATTTTACATTTCTGACAAGGTTTATGAACTGTTCGTTGTCACTCGGGTGGTTGTGGAACGGTTGACAGTTAATTTTTACATTTACCCCGGCGTTTAGGAACGCTATCTAAATCTATGGCCACTTCTAACTCCGCGTCGCGACGCTCCCCTTCGGGCGATTCGCCTTTCTTTTTTTTTTCCTTTTTTTTTTTTAGTTTATTTATTGAACGACAAAATAGCAGTGGTGCCAGATTAGGCGAATTATCGTCATTTAGGCTACCTTAGGGGGTCAAATGGCGACCAAAAAATCAGATCGGCTACCATTAGCCATTTAGGCTACCTAGGAAAAAAGAACAGGCGATTTAAGCTATTTCAGGATTACTCCAAATTTATTGAATAATTCCATAAAATGCTTGTAACAAAACGTAATATAGTACGTCCGCAGTTCTTTCACGCTGCTTGCGTTCCATTGCATCCACTAAATTTGTAGGAGTGAGATAGACAAACGCGTTTATCATAGAGAAACCAATCTTTCTAACTCATTTTAACTCACATTTTGAGAAAGTGGCGCCCCTATTTATTTCATGACTTTATAGTTGCACTGTACGTTTCTTCTTTATTTGGGCTAAATTTAGACTACATAGCTCAAAATGTTAGGCGAATTAGGCTACTTGACAAAAATAAATAATTAGGTGACTTAGGCTACTCGGTAGTCAAAATTAGGCGAATTGAGGTAGCTGATATCTGGCAACCCTGCAAAATAGTACACATTAATTTAGTAAATGGATCACAAAAACCCCTCAGGGTTTATGTTATGGTTTGTTGTAGTAACAAGTGCAGTTATAACAATTTTCCTAACGAACCGACAACCTCATTATCGTTTATTAAAGTGCAAAATGCGATATAATTTCATCGGCAAATTATCCACTTCCCGCTAATTTAGCAGATGACAGCGTCGGTACTGACTGCGGACATTTATTAGACCGCCATTGCGAATTTGTGGCAGTGCAGCACCATTACGTGAAATCAGGTGAATCGGTTGAGCTTTTATTCGTTTTTTTTTTTTGAACATGTTTATGTTTCGATTTCTTTTAAATTTATTTATTTGGGATCATTGACGTACTAACAAGTAGACATCCGATGGCTTATTACGTATCTTGCAAACAGTAAGCAATCGACAAAAATTGTGCAATTAATGTGTCAAAAGTCACTTTTATTATTAAGTTTTTTTTAAAGATATAAATATACTGATAAATAGGATATACGAATATAATTAAATCTATTATAGATTGTAAATAGGTAGTCTAGGTTTTATATGTTTTATGTCATGTCCTCATGTCATCTACTTTTATATTATATATGTCAATAAAGCCGATTCTGAAGGCTTTAATTTTAGCTTTAGTGCTGTCAAAACGAAATTTTCTTCGATACAAAATAGTCCTTAAGAGTTAGGATTAGAAGCTAAATTTCTTTGGAAAATTTTAGGCTTCGACAGCGCTAAAACTAAAATTAAAGCCTTCAGAATTGGCTTTATTGTCTATTTATTTTAATTAAGATACTCAACTGATGCCGGGTCCAGGTCGGACCCGAAATATATCTTGAGATTTAATTATATTTGTATATCCTATTTATCAGTATATTTATATCTTTTAAGAAACTTTCTTAATAATAAAAGTGACTTTTGACAGATTCATTGCAGAATTTTTGTCGATTGCTTATTGTTTGCAAGATACGTAATAAATAACCCTGCGGAACTGCGCTCAAGTGTCCGAACCAAAAGAGTGTCAAAACCATTGAAAACTAAAAAAGCGTGTCAATCGCATGTCAATCAAAATTGAGCCATGCAGCAATGACATACGATTCAAATTAAAATGTTTTGTTTCTTAATATTTTGACACTTCACTAAGGACACTTTTCTCGTAAATCTTGTACTAGACCCGAGGTCCATGGTTTGTATGTCAATGTTTGGGATAGTTAATAATGAGCGTTTTACCTTGTGTCAAATGTAGTGTTAAATAAGATTCCTAGGTGGCACTGTCGTATCTTTAGCAACAGAATCAAGGACAAAATTTGCACAGATTCCAAACAAACTTACAAGTACTTTGACATTAATTGCTACGAAACACATTTTATCTATGGTGGCATGGACAGCGACATCTGGAGGAAACCTAAGAACTAAGAAAAAAAAAACAACGAGAAAAACGCTCATTATAAAAAACTTTTTTTGACGGCCGCGGGCCGGAATATGTCAAATTAAATATGTTTTATTGTTTTTTTATAATTATTAAAAAGAGATCGAGTTTCCATTGTCGGTGATTACGTACACTTCACTGCAAATTTAGGTACAGCAAATCTTAAATATGTCGTTTTGTTTATACGGCTTTCAAAATTTAGAATTACTTGGTGCAAAATGGTTCTTATAATGGTACTATAAATTATTAAAACTCGCGTGAGCTGACATACTAAATTATTATTACAAACGGCTTGAACACTCACGTGTGATTGTTGTTGACTATATGTCAACCGTTTCACCGATACAATTTCGGCATTATCAAGGCGAGTGTCGTTCTTAGGACGACGACGCGGCGTTCACCGTCGTTGTCAGCTCACCGATCGGCGGCTGCCAGTGCCCGTTTGACAACGACGGTGAACGCCGCGTCGTCGTCCTAAGAACGACACTCGCCTTGATAATGCCGAAATTGTATCGGTGAAACGGTTGGCATATAGTCAACAACAATCACACGTGAGTGTTCAAGCCGTTTGTAATAATAATTTAGTACTATAAATTGTTCCTTTTTTTTTACTTTTGTACTGTTTTCATTTAAGTTTTGGTACACCAGAATAATGAGTAGTATTTTCTCAGTGTAGACTAAATTAATGTTTACTTTAGAATACATAATCTCACCGCTTTCATCCAGAGGGTAGTTAGGGTTCCCAACCCTCCCGGAATGCCCGGGAGACTCCGGGAATATTGTTCAACCTCCCGAGCTCCCGGGATGCAATAAATCTCCGGATTTTCTAACATAAGTATAATAATTGTCATTAACGTAATAGATGAATCGCGTAAATAATTTAATGACGAAATATTTTTTTCATTTTTCATGTAAATCTTTTATGATTATGTGCTCAAAAACCGACAAATATTAGATGCTTCTACAAAACAAAGCAAATTGAAAAGTTAACAAATATCACCGACTTTCATCAAATTGCCCACCGATTTATACAAATCTCCCAGGTTGGTTCTATTGGTAATATTTTTTATTTGCTTTGTTTCCTAGAAGCATCATTCATATTTGATATGAAAAATTAAAATTTATTTCGTCATTAAATTATTTATTTCGCGCGATTTAGAAAATCCGGAGAATTCATTGCATCCGGAATTCCCGGGAGCTCGGGAGGTTGAACAATATTTCCGGAGTCTCCCGGGCATTCCGGGAGGGTTGGGAACCCTATTGGCAACCCTTGGATATTTGTCCGCTTCTAGCTACTACGGTAAGTATTACTGACATACCTGTGCCTTTTCCGATACATTACCAATGTCTACCAAATACTCACCAATCTACGTACCGCTCTACGTACATTCGTCCGTATTTTAATGACCGGTTTTCTCGTTGTTTTTTTTCTTAGTTCTTGGCTTTCCTCCAGATGTCGCTGTCCATGTCACCATAGACAAAATATGTTTCGTAGCAATCAATGTCAAAGCGGTTTTTAGTTTGTTTGGAATCTGTGCAAATTTTGTGTTGGATTATGTTGCTAAAGTATATGATAGTGCCATCTAGGAATCTTATTTAACACTAAATTTGACACAAGGAAAAACGCTTATTGTATTTTGAAGCGATGGAGTCAATGACTGACGTCAGAACTATTTTAAGGTGGTAACAGAGGAGGCCTTTTCATACAAACTTTCTGAGTAATATGTATGATGACGCAATAAATTCATGAATTTAATTGAGGATATAAACAATGTACATTTAACATATATTTGCGCAAACTTATTCAAATTGTATAATTATTGCTTAGATACTCGAATATCAGGTTTTCAAAAATGAACTCATTTCGTCTGATTTGCGTCGGTGTGCGGCTCACGAACACGACACTTACAAACACAAACACAGCAGTCTTGTGTAAACATGAGTGCATTCTGAAACCTAGAGCAATATGATTCCATCTTTGAATGTAATTTTTAATCAAACTTAAATAAGGAAATAAGTTGTAATGAGATATTAATTATTGACTAATACCTAAATAAAGCAAAATGAATGTTTTTAATTCATTTTTTATTAGATTTTATTCATATATTTGTAATAATTTCCGAAAAGTATTGTGTTTTTGAACGATTCTTCATCGTAAGCCGTCTGTCAAAAGTGTCAAACAAATGTCGATTGTCGATTTCATATTTTCATTGAAAATCATACATTCTTTGTAGTTTGGAAGTAATTTTGTTGTTAGGCTAACTAAATCCACATCCACAATAAAATTTAATCAAGGAAGTACCCAGTATATGACGAAATAGTGCACGCACTGCACAATGAAACGTGCTTATAGCAAAACAAAGTACAACAAAAAAAAAAAACCGTGTAAGATCATATGGCCTACAGATCCAGAAGTTGATAGGCATGAACTGTTCATTGAAAAAGAACCGAGGAAGTGTGATCTAGGTTTGGAGAAGCTAAACGGCTACAGAATTGTAGACATCAAATATGTATTTACTTGGCTCCTAAACCTCCAGTCTGACCACAGTAAAGTGTGCACATTAGGACAAATAAAGTTTCAAAAGGAATACAAAGATGGTCTATCAAGTGTCTATCTATTCAAATGTGACATGTGTGAGAAAACATGGCATGAAAGCTCAGAACGGGAAAAGAAAATAAATAAATCTTTTGTTTGGGGTTCATTGACTGCAGCCAGTCATTTTTCACAAGCATCACACATACTTGCAATAATGGATGTACCAGCTATGTCAGCAGATAAATTTAAAAAACTAGAAATTAAATTAGGTAACATCTGGGAGGAGCACCTATGGACTGAAATGACTGAAGCTGCAGCTCGAGAGAAAGATATCGCTATTGAAAAAGGCCATATTTGTGCAGACGGTGTACCATATATAACTGTTTATGTTGACGGAGGATGGTGCAAAAGGTCCTATGGGCATAATTTTAATGCATCCTCGGGAATAGTATGTATATTATAATATATTATACTCGTATATGGGACTAGCCAATCGCTACATTACATAATTTAAATTTATTTTATTATTGTTTTGTTATAGTCCAAGTTTGGGTTGTATTTACAGTTTTATGGTTCCGTACCAAAAAGGTACAAAATTTTTTAAAAATACAATATAGGTACCTATCAAATTGTAGGTATTAAAAAGTTGATTGTAAAATATATATAGTTTGGCTATATTTAATTGCACCTATTTCGAGAAATCCTTGAAAAACCATGAAAATTACAGGAAAAATAAAGCGGTTGAGAAATTCACGAAAAAAAATAATAAAATTAAATTTATCATCTACAATACGGAACCCCAGGTATGCGAGTCTGACTCGCACTTGGCCGGTTTTTTTTTATATTACCGAAATGTATTAAAACATTCCTAATTTCAGGCATGCATTATTGGAGTTGAAACAAAAAAAAAAATATTTCTGGGCATTCGCAACAAATATTGCAATACTTGCACATACAATGAAAAGCAAGGCGTGGCAAAGGAACATAAATGCTTTCGCAATTATAAAGGCAGTTCTACAGGCATGGAGGCTGATATATTAGTAGAAGGATTTTCAAAAAGTATTGAGTTGTATGGTCTCCGATACACATCATTTGTTGGCGATGGAGATTCATCTGTGTTTGCTAGACTCAAGGCCAAGGTTCCTTATGGAAATATAATTAAAAAGGAAGAAATGTAAAGAACCTAGCGGAGTTGATGGCAATAAATGAGTTTAAAAACTGTTATTCTATGTATTCTTCTGTTTTAGATATGTTTGCATTTGTATCAAGTTGTACCTAGTCAGTTTTAGGCTTGGTGGTTATTTTATAAACACTCCTTATATTCTATATACGTATATACCTATACTATATGTTAACATATACCATTATCATGATGTTAAAAAAAACGCATCAAAATCTGTTGAGTGGTTCTCGAGTTAAATAACAAAAAAACAAAAAAAAAATTCAAGGTAGTTTTGACAACAATACAATGTTCAAACACAACTTTTTTTAACTTTATTATTAGTATGGATATATAGAATTGCTTGTCAATTTTGTCTAACACATATATACTCACGCCTGTCTCCCAGAGGGGTAGGCAGAGGCTACAGATTTCTATCTGCTACGATCCAGACAAACCTCTTTCGCCTCTTCCACATCCATCAATCTAGTCATACAAGCTCTTCCTTTGAAACCAAACTATGCTAAGTTGTTATTGTGACTCACTCAACACAATATAGTTATGACTCACTAAAAAATCAAAGTACGTATGACTTCAATAAAAAATCTATAGCTTTCGAGTTATTGACAATTTTATGAATTTCGTAAAAAATAATCGAGCTTCAAAGCTACAAAATTCAAAATTCTAAGGTTTATTATTTTTTTACGCAGGCCTTAGTAGCCTTACAATAAATAAAATCACAAATCTAAAATGAAATAACTTGAAAACTAGTATATGTATAAGGTTAAATAATATTAGTTGGCGAAACTCAAAACATAGGTAGTACTAGTCCATATGAACAACTGTTTGTATGGGAGCTAAGCTTGCATTTCAATCCCTCGGGGATTCATGTCGCAACAATATACAAGGTGACTTTTTGTTCATCGTCCAAATTCATACTGGACGCTTGGTAAGTGATCAGCATCATGAATCGATAACAATAACTGTGAAATTCGTACAAAGAAATTTCGACTTTCCGTAGTAATTTTCCGTAGGACTGGGAAGTCCTGAGTGAATCACTATGGGGAGTCGAAATTTAATTTTATGAAATTTACAAAAATCGTTATTGGTTCATGATGCTGATCACTTACCAAGGCTCAAATATGAATTTGGACGATGTTCACAAAATCACCTTGTATATCTTTGAGGACTTTTGGGACATGCTGTATAGTTGACATATTTGGTTGGACTTAGATATCGTGTAAAACTTTGGATAGAAAAAGGTTGTTATGTTAGCTAACCCATCACATAAAGAAAGCATGTTATCTTTTCCCTCTGTCAGTATGTTCAACATTTATGTTATGTTCAACATTCAAATCTGTATTTTATAAAAATATATTTTTACGATCGACTTGCGTTTGAATCTACCATAATCATGGATGAATGAAATGAAACCTGCATACTAGGTAAGTACATGTCCAAGACAAATGACGAAGACTTTATTACCATATAACAGAGGCGATTATTGGTTGGCCCTTTTGTCCTTCGACGCGTAGTAATTGTAAAAAAAACACGCGGGGCAGCGCAGCTGATCTAAACTTTTTTTCACGAAAGAAGTTCCGCGGATTAAGGGATTTTCGTATTTATTCATTGCAAATACGGTCTTAGACAGGAAACTTCTTTCGTGAAAATAATAATACACGAGACGCTTTACATCAATGACGAGACGTGACGTGTTGACAGATACGCACACAGTTACAATGAAGTATTGCACACTCAAGCATTTTCCGAGTTTTCGTAATGTGTCGTTTTGAAAGGGGCAATAGAACTTTTACATATATTTACATGTTCTGTTTTAATAAAAGTCTTGGCAAATGGAGCGAATCCATTAAAATTTTGGTATATGATGAGTTATTTACATTTATGTACATTTTGCTTCAGTAACGCCATCTAGTTCAACAATTTCAGATTGGTTTCCTCTTTTACCACCTTAATAACCTAATCATACATAATCAATAATAGGTGCGTAATCTTTCTAAAAAGTTTTTATCTATTTCATGTATCACCGAATTTAACCAGTAATTTCCTGCCCCTAAAGTAGGTAATAATGGCGCACTGTTGTTAATTTTATAAATTAAACTATTTATATACGAGGTTGACAACAGAATCGTTAAGAACCTACTTCAATTACAACGGCCCCAACACACTACCCTGGGGAATGCCACTCCTTGCTTTCCTTCTAAACCTTTGACGTCAAAATGCCAGCCTCATTCAAAATGCGAATGCTTTCTGTAGACTGGATAGATTGAGGTTAAAAGTTAAAACCGATTTTATTTATTTTGTTCATTTATTTTTATTTGGCACCAAATATCCTATATTTTAATTTTATTCAAGTGTCTTTTTTTAAATTAAATTTAAGTAAACCCAACCTTTATTATTCCCCTGCATATTTCCCCATATTATTATTTATGACATAAAACTATTACATGTACACATAGATTATTTAATTACTTATATTAAAATTATAACCGACCTGTAATAAGTGTATCTGTTATACCTACATTACATAAATACTTATATTAAATATTTCATTTCATTTCCAATGTTGAGCAAAACATGCACTGAAAGACAATATTTGATTGTTAACATTCAACAATATTTTATTATTAACTTCAATAAAGGTAGTAGAGCTGATGCCGGGCTCGACTGTGGAGGTACCACCATCTTACTCGCAAACCCCCTCGAAGTAATTCAGGGGAGAGTAAGAGGACAGCTCACAGGCAAAAAACCAGGAGGCCCACCATGCCTGGGACCGATGGATGGCGGTATATCCATCCCTAATAGCCGGGCCTTATATGGAACAGACTAGTGATGGGCAGCGGCGTCACTGGTGCGAGAGTTCCGGCACCGCGCTCACCAACCCGCCTGCCCAGCGTGTGTGAGTATGGGCAATTCTTCCAGGATGACCGCCGGGAGTGGCAAAGTCCTGGAAAGGCTTATGTCCAGCAGTGGACGAACTAGGCTGATGGATGGATGGATGATTGAGTATATATTGTGTATGCTGCCATCGCAAAGTTTCCATTGGTTTCTGTAATTTAGATTAAAACAAATTTGAAATTCAATATTTTTAAATTCTAATTTACGGAAACCAATGGAAACTTTGCGAATGCAGTATACGCAATACATAGGTAATAAAGTTTTGTTGAATAACTATTGAGTGAATTTTGAATTTAAGGGGAACGAAAATACAAACAGAAATAAAATGTCAGCTTTCGGATGATTTTGTTGCAATAATTAGGTTACGTATAGCCATAAAAAAATACATGTTTTTGGTTGAACTTTAAGGTATTCATTTTCCACAAACCAGGTTAATCGATTCATATTTGTACTGTCAATGAATTTTTTTGTAACCCTCTATTGCACACTTCTTATCGATTTTGTTTCAGGTATCGCTTTCGCGATTTTGTTGGTTTTTTTTTAATAAAATTAGTGTGAATGATATCTATTCATTTTCCAAATACCACGTTATTCGGGTCAAAAAACGCACCCCCTTTTTCCAAAAATACGTAAATCCACTGATGCAGTCAGCGGCAGCAAGATATTGTCAGTCTACGCCTAGCGTTGGCGCCCGTAAGACGTGGAACCTGTGCCCTTTTTTGCAAGCTATAAATATCTCCCAAAACTACTTCAAAACACATTGAAATTAATTTTATAAAGTAATATTTCGAGGAGCATCATATTCCTGCCGTTAAAAACTCAACAAAATATGCGTATGAGTGATTTAGCTACATCGTGCCATAGTCATAACAACAAAACTGAATGAATTTGGAATGAATTCATACTTTTATGCGGGAAAATAATATATGTTACTTTAAAAGAATAATTTTGTGATCGTTATTGAAACCCAAATTAATTTACTTATACTTACTGAGATCTGTAACAAAGGTCAATGACCTTTTCGTGAAATTACCCTCTCGTATTGGCTCACCATTTCAGGTCCAATAAGTGAAGTTTTTTGCAAATTATATAGGTACACTTACTTGGGATAAATCGCCAAGCATTTAAAATATAGAAATTTATTTTGAAATATTTACAGTGCATGGCAAAATTATTAGATCGTAGATAATCCTGTCGGTACATGTTCAGGTTCTGTTACGCAAAATGAAAACAATGAAACTCTTTTAGGATTAATTTGTTATCCCTATGTTTGTCTGTCTGTCCGTTTGTCTAGACAATTTTTTCTGGGTAAAATTAATAAATACCAATATAAACGGCCCTCTATAGAGCTGTAAAAACATACTTTTGACGTTTTTATTTATATTACGTTTTAGGTTTTTACATTTTTTTTTTTACGTTTTTCATACAAATTTTCTCAATATGAAAATGTAGGGATGAACACTTGAGACAATATTTTGCATTTAAAAGTCAACACAGAAAGGAATTGTTGAACAAATAATGTAAAAAATATGAAAACCATGTTGTTCTATTCTAAAGGGATTAATTATCTACTGTTCAATGTGGCGATAGCTTTGTTTATTTTTTTCCTTGAATTATTTTTTACTAAGATAACAAATAGTTTAATACAAGGTTTTCCTTAAGAGGTCCCTTTACCCCTGTATTTTTCTTAAAATTCATACTATAGGTATAAACCGAATGTGAAGTCTACAGCTTATTTTCTTCATATCTTTTTTCATGAGTATATTCTAGTGACATCTAACTACGTCTCTATACAGCCCAAAAAGCAAAATTTGATAAAACACCATCATAGTAGCTGTCAGGATATCGTCAATATTGCCTCGTTTTTACACAAAGTTTAACAAGTTTGTATATTTTTATCTATACTGGAAATAAAAAAGAGAGAAATACAGGCGTCGTTCATGTTAAGATGACTAAGTTTACACACTTTGCTAAGTATAAACAATTACCGTTTCATGGAAAACTATTTTGACCTGAAACCATTTCACAAATTCAATTAACTTATTTTGAATATCTTGTCATCTTGCACTTCTTGATGAGAAATACAATTTCAATAAGTAAAAATACAACTTTTAGTTAAGAAAACTTATAATTAAAAGTCTGCTGTATGCATTAACATATTTTTAATTATATTACAATAGTAATAAAATAATTGGCTTATCCGTCGTCGTGATACCAGCCGTAAATTTCTTAAATAATCTGCTATCACGCTTATGGAAAACCCAATTATTTTGAAGATACCATAATATCATTAAAATATGTTTATGCATATAGCAAACTTTTAACAATAAATTCTCTTAGCTAAAAGTTGTACTTTACCGTTATAATTATTTCTTAATATTTTGTTACAAATTCGGAGAAATAGCCCTTAAGGAAAACTTTGTATGAAAATATTTGTTATCTTTGCAACAAAGAAAAAAAATAAAAAATAAACAAAGCTATCGCCACATTGAACAAACAGTAAATTATTAATCCCTTTAGAATAGAAAGATATGGTTTTATATTTTTTACATTATTTGTTCTACAGTTCCTTTCTGTGCTTTCTTTCAAATGCAAAACATTATGTGAAGTGTTGATCTCTATATTTTCATAAGGAGAAAATTTGTATGAAAAAGTTAAACAAAAGGCCATAAAAACGTTATAATATGTATATTTTACAGGGCTGTAAATATTAGCATTTATTGATTTTACCCAGAAAAATTGCCTAGACAAACGGACAAACATAGGGACAACAAATTAATCCTAAAAGAGTTTTGTTTTTTCATTTTGCGTAAAGGGACCTGAACATTTCAAACTATGATACAAATAAATTTCTATATTTTGAACACTTGGCGATTTACCCCAAGGGTAAACAGGTGTCCCAAAAGTCAACGCTTTCCCTTGGAAGGCTGATAGGCCAGCTCATGACTGACCAGAATATCAAATTATGACCTCAGCAAAAAGTAGATAGTCTTCGAGTTGATGGTACTTTTATAAATTCGAATAGATTTTTGAGAGTGAAAGCTAACCAGTTCTAAATTCTAAGAATAAAGTTTTTGTTGCGCAACTCTGAATAGTAATGCTATTGATAAAGTCAAAAATAAACCTTGAAATGCTGTTACATCAGGAAGAAAAATAAAAACCCAATTTTTGAGCAATTTTTTGTAGTTAGGTTAGTTCGATACCACACCCTGAAAAAAAATGTCCTATGTTAGTTTTGCAAATTGTATTAAATAACGGCTCATCAAATATTGTTTTTCAAATGATCTGGCAATTTCTGTGTATTACTTTTGAAAAAAAAGTTATTGCTATTTTACTACCTAAGGAGCTGCGTATTTTTTAAAATAATTAGAATTTAGAATGAAAGAGTGGCGGGCAGTAAAAATATTTGACGTTCATTAGAAATGCCATTTAACACGCGTTAGAGTGAGATAAATAGTGACGCTATTTAAAATGAGTTGGAATGAGATAGTAACGCAGTTAAACGTGGTTGAATGAGAGAGGCATAATTGATATAGGCTACAGTGAGATAGATAGTGACGTGGTGCATTCCTTCTGAGAATATTTGTTAGTTTCCACTTTTTGTAATAACAACTTTAGTAAAAATTTTTTGTAAAGAAATTTTTGGTCCAATTTATTTTCCCGCAAGTGTAAAACCAGCTCAACGGGCGAAAAATATTTAAAGAATGGGTAATGGTGACAATTAACCGTCACAATATTATTATGTATCTCTAAAGGAGTGTCTGAAATGTTCCGAGGGTCAACTGATAAATCAAACACTCAAAAAACCACTTTTAGCCGACCATAATAAATTTACGTCCCGACGTGATAGCAAGTAGGATCAATGCCGTGTGACGATGATCAAAATACACTAATAAATTAGATAAAATAAAATACGTATTACTTTTGACCCTGCCTTGTCCACTCTATTCGTACTTTTGCTATGGTGACGCGAGCTTAGAGACCGGGACGAATTTCCCCCCGCGCGCTATCGTAAAATAGAATAAGCCACGCCCGGAACTGGTTTTTGTTTTGGCTATGTCATACTCTGTGTTCTGTTTCGATTAATTAGAAAAAGACGGGTTTTTCACTACCCGGTTGCAAACCGCTCTTAAATAATTTGCGGTTGTATCTGTGACACAACTATATATTAAACTACTACGAGTATATACATATGAAATTGCCGTTGTCTATAGAGAATTTGAAGGAAACTCAATTTTCAGTACTAACATTTTTGCATTTTTTTTAGGAATGACAAATCCAAATTATGTAATTTCTTTTGTGTATGAATGAGACAACATTAAGCTAACAGCAACATTAATTTAATTTTTAAAAATTGACAGCTGTAAAAATTATTACGAATCTTATCATGGAAATGGATGGCATTTAGGACGAACTGTTTTTGAAGATTTTATTTTTAATATCAAATTGAAAATAAAAACAAAATTTAATACGTAGATGTAAAAACAAATAATTGAAATAGAGCTCTTTTGAATTACAGGAATAAACAATGTCAGTAGGTTCGCAGAATCACTTGAAACTTCGTAAGAATGGCGCCTAAGTGTTACGAAATACAACTGTTTTTGTTTCATTCAAAAATTCGAAATAGTTTTAAAGTTATAGACATTGGAAGTTGAACAAAAATTCAAATGTCCGTGAAAGCGCGCGCTTCGCGTGTGACGTAGTTGTACAGGTCCCGCCCACTTGCACCTCGCGGTGCCTCGCGAGCTCGCCGGTTCGCCACGAACACACGTACTGACTGATACCTTATGTAACCGCGAGTAATGAGTTCGTCTCCTGACCGATTATTATTCTTTAGTAGTTATTTAATTTTAAACATGGAAGAAGGATTTCAAAAAGGACAATCTAATAACTTGCCTAGAGTGGACGGTTTGATGGTGGCTCAATATTTTTCGAAAAATGCTGATTTCGTTGCCGCTGAAATGCGAGACGTAAAAATAAAAAAGTAAGTAAGAATCAAATTTTTATATCACATGATATTTATTTATTTTTTCCCATTTCACGCGTCACAATAATACTGTAAGAGCAAATAGGTACGTACCGTACGTACAAGTAAGTTTGTAGGTATGTTCGAAACATAGTTAAGCACTGTACTATGGTACCTACCAAACTCTTTTCTCTAACAAAATATAACCTAGTAACGATATGTATTAACACAAGATTTGACACCTATATTTATGTTCTTGTAAATTTTATTTTGATCTTAGTATATAAAACAATAAGAACTTTGTCAGGGGTTCTAAACATTTCACATCAAACATTCAAAACATAGAATAGTATAAAAATTTTAATCAAGTATTTACGAAAACTATTTATTTATTTTTATACCAGCGAGAGATAGTTATGGAGATGATGCAATCGGCTATGTACAAGTAAAAAGACAAGGAGACATTTGTATCGTAAAGTGTAGAATCACACCGGAGCATCGAGTACGTACAAAACCTTACCACTGGTTTCTGGAGTGCTATGAAAAAGAGGACGAGGTTTTGTGCGTTACTTGTGATGATTGTGCCGCCAGTAAAGGTGGATGCAAACACACTATAGCTTTATTAATGTGGCTTCATCGTCGCACTGAGGAGCCGTCACCGACAGATGTCAAATGCTCTAAAAGAAATCGAAGCTTACGAGTGTTGGTACTACGGAAAAATGTATAAAAGCCAAAGACTTTGGTTCACAGCTTCCAAATGTTGGAGACGACAGTAATGGGTTTTTTGAAAAACTAGTTCCAAAGCTTTTTGAACTAATTGTACAGTGCTCACTCGCTCAATATGTCACTGAAAAGCCGGAAGTACAAAAAATTTCTATGCATTACCTAATATGCGCATTCAAACTAAGTTCTGCTGATCGGGGCGTTGAAAATTTTATAAAATTTTGCCAAAATGAAATACTGATTCAAGATTTCTTCATGTAAAAGATGCCACTAAGGCTCAAACTGAGTCTAATATGTGGTTCGAAATGCGTTACGGGCGCATTACGGCATCAAAGTAGAAACTGTATTTGGGGTCTTAAAATTTAAAGAAACTGCAGCTATCAAGCGAGGGAAAATACTAGAGAGTGATGTTAGTAAAGTAGTTATGTACCGAAATAAAAAAAAAAAAATTAACAGTCTGGTCTTTATTTGAATAAAGACTGGCCAATGCTTGGTGCGTCACCCGATGGTCTTACAAATGACTGTGTTATTGAAATAAAGTGTCCTTACAAGGAGAACACAACGAGAACGTACTATGAGAACGGTCAAGTAGGAAAAAAATATTATGCTCAACTACAAGCACAAATGCACATGTCAGCAAGACAAAAAAGTCTGTTTTGTGTTGCTCACGTAGACTTTGAGTCCTCAAAAAAAGTTGATATATATGAAGTGCAGTACGATAAAGACTTCTGTAAAAATCTTTTTGAAAAATGCAAATTATTTTGGAAAAACAATGTTTATGATAAATTAGTACCTAGAATAAGTGTGTTGTTTTATTAATCATTTATGGTATAAATAAAAATAAATGTTTTGGTACTGTTATAAGGTTTTAAGGCAACAGGGCAACAGCTGACTGAGCGAGTCGGCGGCGTGGCGCGAGGCGATTCCTGTCTTGTGACGTCACACATGCGAGCGCGGTCGAGCGTTTCTAGCCTATTTTAAAAAATTAATATCTCGATAACTACTTATCGTATCGAAGTAAATCTTTCGATGACTTTTATCTTATTTTATAGACTATATGATAAAATAAAGAATAAAACAAACCATTTTTCTTTATTATGAACTCATGAACCTGTAAGAAAATTTCGGCAATTTCATATGTAAATACCTGTTATTAAACAATCCCTGGACTCTTAAGGCGAATGGATACGCCAACTGCAATTTGGACCTGCCCTTAAAGGCCTACTCCTCCCACACGGGTGGTCCAAAAACTTTCATAAAAATATATGATAGGCACTATAGAGTCAAAAATAAATTTTAAGTTTCGTAAACTGTTTTTCTATTGTAAATGCTAAATAAGCAACTCAATGTGTGTCGGTACAAATATCAACGGAAACGACATCGAAATAATGTTAATTTCAGCGTGCCTTGAAAAGTGGCTGTTACGACAACCACTCCGTCTCCGGCTAGCGCAAAATAGAAGAAAATAATACTTTTCACATGGACGCCATGAACGGAAAAAAATAATTGAACTTAAATTTTTTAGATCTAAAAATTTCCTATAATTTGGTGAAATAATAATTAAAACCGCTCTAGGCGTTTGGAAGCAGTAAGAGAATTCTTGTGTTAATCATGTGAAACTTTTCGATTTTTTTTTGTCAAAACTTACAATAGAAAAACAGTTTATGAAACTTAAAATTTATTTTTGACTCTATAATGCCTATCATATTTATATCAAAATCATATCATAATAATTCGCAAAAACTGCTTTAAATGTAATTTGTTACCAATCGCATTAGGTGAGCCTGTAATGATTGTGTAGTATAAATGTAAATAATAAATAAAAAATATAAATAAAAAAAATCATATATTTTTATGAAAGTTTTTGGAGCACCCGTGTGGGAGGAGTAGGCCTTCAAAGACAGGTCTAAATTGCAGTTGGCGTATCCATTCGCCTTAAGACGTAGTAGTTTCTCTGTCAGACGACGGTCCACGGTATGTAAAACCACCGTCTGTTCCATGTTATCGCAATAAATGATACATTAGCTTATCTTTACGTCAGTTTCATTTTATGTACCTTAAGAGCCCTTATCAAAGTAAATAAACCAGATATTTGCGAGTTAAGGCGAATAGCACTGTGAAATTGGTGGGAAAATCGTAAAATGCACTAAATCACTAAAATCCGTGTTTTTTTTTTGCAAATATTTTGTTTCCACAACTTTCCGTGGCCGTGATTTTTCAATTTCCAAATAATTTTCAAAGTATTGGAATTAGAATGAGCGTTTTTCTCGTTGTTTTTTTTTTTCTTAGTTCTTACCTTTCTACCAGATGTTAGTGTCCATGTCACCATAGATACAATATGTTCCGTAGCAATCAATGTCAAAGTGGTTTTTGGTTCGTTTGGAATCTGTGCAAATTTTGTCTTTGATTCTGTTGCTAAAGTATATGACAGTGCCATCTAGGAATCTTATTTAACACTAAATTTGACACAAGGAAAACCGCTCATTATTCCAACATGCCAATTCATTGATATTTAAAGAAATAACTTATATAAAAATGAAAAATAAACATTTAGAATTACACAATATAACTTTTTCTAGGCAAAAAATAAAAAATAGTCTTTTAAGGGTTAAATATATACAATAAATAAAAGAGAATATAAAACTTGAAATATATTTCGGCTCTTAGTGGGCCGTCATCAGTCGAATGATGAAAAATGAATACTTGACTGATGACGGTCCACTAAGTATTCATTTTATCGTATATATTTAAAGTTATATTGTATAATTCTAAATAAAAAGCTAATAGAGGCGTATTATATATTTATAAAAATAAAAATTTATATATAAAAATATTTATTTGAAGAAAAAATAATTCAGATGGCGCTCTTCATTTTTATAAACCACATCTGCTTATGTTATTAGGGTTCCGTACCCAAATGGTATCCAACGGACCCTATTACTAAGACTCCGCTGTCCGTCTGTCACCAGGCTGTATCTCATAAACCGTGATAGTTAGACAGTTGAAATTTTCACAGATGATGTATTTCTGTTGCCGCTATAACAACAAATACTAAAAAACAGAATAAAATAAATATTTAAGAGGGCTTCTATACAAAAGACTGTTTTTGTTGCCGTTTTTATAGATAATGGTACGGAACCCCCCGTGCGCGAGTCCGACTCGCACTTGGTCGGTTTTTTATTTTTCTTCTTTTCTATTTGTTTTCTGTACGTGTTAATTTTCAAGCGTTTTAGTTACATAAGTTGAATTTGTATCTTTAAGGCGATATGCGAAAAAAATACGGTTGTTTCTTTTCTGTGTATTTCATGAAGTACACAGAAAATTATGATCAGTTTCTGGTATATGCATCTTGACTATATAATCTAGGGATTCGAAATTGGAAAACATGTTTGGATAAATTTTCCTTGATAGAAATAATTGTTGAAATGAGGTCTTCAAACACACTTTTTCTCCTCGTTTGACGAATAGGAACCATATACAGAACTCAAACATATTTTATTAGGTGTGTTTCAACAATATCTAGAGATTTGATATTGAAAATTTTGCTAGGTATTTTAGTTTGTTTATAAAAATTATAAAACTAACATCTTTCGCTTTCGCCTTGAATCCGCCCCACTCGCACTGCGCGATTTTTCACTTGGAGTGACAGTGACAAAAATAAAATTCGCATAGCCTCTTAAGTTTTGTGTATTCAAGTGTTATGGTGCTTAATAAATATTTTATCTATCTATCTATCAAATGGGCGAAAAAAAATATGTTGTTTTTATGTTTTTGTAGCTAGGCATAAAGCGTACTATAAAATGATAAATATGTAAAACGCTGGAGATGGTACCGTGGAGACCACATCAAGCTATACACTTACAGTACGACATGAGCCCCTACAGAGAAGAATATAAGATAGGTACAAAGTCCAATGTGTCTTAGTTGATGCGGTCTTCACTGTACCTTAGATTGAGGATCAATGTATGCAGAGTTTCAATTTCCGAAATCGACAGGATGTGACGTATTTCACATTTTCAAAAGGATAATAATGCTTTGTGGCTTTTTGTTTCATCTTTGTTTTATGGAGCGATACTGATGTGGTATTTTTCCTGTTACGGTATTTATTAACTTTTTCTCAAACAATGGCGTAATAATACGATCATAATTTAAGATTAATCGAATTTCTAGCAGTGATTAAAACCAAGCAATCAGCGGCCGGCATTATTATTAGTATGAAAATCGATATCTGTCGCTTTCGTATTATTTGAATTTGGAATTAGGTTTTGTTATGTCTAGTCACTAGCAATTTCAATGACCAAGGAGGTTTTTTAATGTTACTGGCTGAATACAAACGAGGCAAAGCAACAAAAAAAGAAACATGGCGCGCGCAACGTGAAAATTTATTGAAAATTAATAATAGTTATTGATTAAAATAAGCTCAAACGAAGAAATTAGAGTCCAATGAAAATATTTTGAATGAAGGACCAGACAGTGGTCTGGACGTCAAGGTCATATTTAAACAAATGGACGCTTTTAAGGAGCTGCACAGTGCTAAAATTCACTTGCTCTAACGCTTTTGTTTTTTAACTGTCTATCCTACTCTAATCAGATGCCGCGCACGCAAAACTTCAGTTATTTTGAAATCGCCGCTACATTAGGGCATTAACTATAATTTCTTTATGTAATAAAGATGTTTTTTTCTAGTTAGTATCTGCGTGTGTTGGTTTCGTTTCAATTGGTTTTGAAATATGGAAACTGAATCACTTTTTTCGTGAAATTCATTATAATTGAAAGAAGATTGAAAGTATGTTTATTTATAAAGTGTAATTTGAGTAAAAAACGCGCCATATTTTTTTCAAATTTTTATTATTTACATTGACGGAACTGAATCCAATGCAAAACTGATATTTAGCATTATGGAGTCCATTAAGGGGCTTAGTATTGCCAAATGGGTACATTCTAAAGCCTACTTTTCTTTTATGGCCAAACCAAAACAAATCTAAGACAACATATGCAACATTTTTCTTTTACATAGCAACAAAACGTCTATATGCAAAAAAAAACAACCAAATGGTGTTTTTCGGCTTCAGTTCCCTACTGCTCCTAAGCGGCTTGGTCGATTTAATTAATTTTTGCGTGGAGTAATAGATAAACTTGATAGCTATAATCATAACATAGGATTATTCAATCTAACAATCATGTCCATGTGAAAAGTATTATTTTCTCCTATTTCGCCCTATGAAGGACGCAGCGAGCGTCGTGACAGCCACAACGCATTGCGCGCTGTTGTTAATGTTATTTCAATGTCGTTTCCGTCGATATTCGTACCGATAAAATTCGATCTGCTAATTTGGCGACACTAATCTAATTAATTTATTAAAATGTATACTTGCGATTGTCGGCACTTGGTGAAACTTGAAACCATAGAAACACATCTTGAGTTAAAGGACTTGTACATTATAGTTTCATTAAAATTAATTTATTACTTAGATACTTAAATATCACTAATTAAGGCGATACGTAAAAGTTACTCCATATGCGAAAAAACCCTCAGTGCGAGTGGGTAGGATTCGTGGAAAAGCAGCAAAAAGTAAATTTTTTACTAATATAAAATGTACTAAGCTATTTTGTCAAAAAGATTTTCAAGGAGACTGTACAAATACATAATATCCACATTTTGAATGCAATTTCGCAATGAAATTAGTTAGAATTTCAGAATTACAGGAAAAAATAAAACAATTTAGAGGTCTCTTCGGAATTAAATTCTATAGAGAAACTTTCATCCAATCGCGTTTTCCTTCAGTGAGAATCTTAATCAAATACTGAATAAACATTTACCCAAAAATGAAATACGTAGATGACGTTATAGTGGAGTAAATGGATTCGAAAGAACCCTACTTTTTTACCCTTAAACCCTATTTTACCTTAATGCGCGGGTAAATGTAAAATTTAAGTGAATTTTACTTTTCTGACAATCCGAGCTGTTCGTTTTCACTCGGGCAGTTGTAGAACGGGTGACAGTTAATTTTTACCTTTACTCCAAAGATTTCAAAAGTTTAGATTAGAGATGAAACGGATATCCGGTTACTATCCGGTATCCGGCCGGATACCGGATACTTAACTCACCATACAAAAGTCGTTTAATTCATAAAATAAATTGATTGTATCAAAACACATGGTCTAAGAATCATACTGAACAACTTTTCCACAGAAACAAACTCGTGGAAATGAAAAAAAAAAACATGTTTTTTTACTCATTTTGAGAACCTACTGTGAATTATGAAAGGGCACTGTCCGGGCAAGCTCAATTTTTTTTTCAATATGTTACATTGGATTTGTTCAGTGTGAGAAGTAGATTACGTAGTTTCATTTAAATATACCTGTCCATTTATATACAGTATACACCGCTGCAAGAAGACAAAAGATAGAATTTCGTTAGGATCGGAAATTCTTTCGCGATTGTGATAGAAATTATCATCATTTAGAAAATACACAAATATATTCGCCTAGTTGCTTCCGCACACTTCTTGGTGCATAATGTGTAAACTTGCTCAATTAGTGCGAATCGCATATCTTGAGCCAGGTATCCGGCCGCCGGATATCCGGCTATCCGGCCAAGTGCCCTGCCGGATATCCGGTATCCGGTATCCGGCCAAATCACTATCCGTTTCATCTCTAGTTTAGATGAGCCCTGGCGCCTAAAATCTATTGCATTGTTTTGAATGCGTGCGTTAAGGCGATATGTAAAAGTTTTAGCGTCCCTGTTACTCCATATGCGAAAAAATCCTCAGTGCGAGAGGGACGGATTCGTGGAAAAGTAGCAAAAAGCCAGTTTTTTATTAATATAAAATGTACTAAAGTTGCTCTCAAAATTTCGTTTAACCAGTGGGCCTATTGTGTATCTCTAGTTGCCACCTGGACTGGGTGCGTATCATAAAAAACATAGATATACTATTGAATTCCGATTATCTAAGGATATGTTCGCACTTGAAGTGAGGACACAGTTCGTAAATAGTTCAATACCCACTAAAGGCAATTTTGAAAGTTCAGTTTTTATCTATGTTTTTGATGATAGGCACCCAGTCCAGTTGGCGACCAAAGATACAGAATAGGGGGGCAGGTCCTAGATACTGTTAAAACCCACCTAATAAAATATAGTTGCAGTCTATATGTCATTCTAAATTGTCAAACCAGGAGAATTGGTGTCGAATAGGACCTCGTTTCAATAAATATTTCTATCGAGCCGAATATCTCCAATCGCGTTTTTGTTTTAACAGATCCCTATAAAAAGAATCCAAAAATAATATACTATTTTATCAAAATAATACATTATTTACTGAAGTAGATATGCAAGTCCTTAAAGTGTCGATTTTTTTTCCGTAGCGCCTTAACATAATGCCGACGCGCGCACACTTATGAGTGCGCAATCTGTTTACCTACGGTCAGAAAACTGATCAGACTACTAAATACTTTATATTCTCTGACTAAAGTTGCTAAAATTATTAACTTTAAGTGCACTTAAGGCGTCCAACTATCACTGTGTTCAAATGAGCACTGATTCCAAACGTGTGAGCGTCACCCATTTAAAGGTGGAAACATTTTGGTACTGTCATAGTACGGTAAAGGCTTATCTTTACTTTTGAAATCTTTGCTTTACTCCGGCGTTTATAAACTTCTAGAACAATACGTATATTTGTTGATCGAAAATAGTAAGTATTATTTCTACGAAGAAATCACTAGAACAAAGAATGCCATAGCATTTCTCATCATCACAAGTGTCAATGTTCGACAAAGTTAACTAAAATCAGCGGTCAATCGTGTTGCTTACGTCATTAAGTTGATTTTAGCTTGTTCTTTGTGAATGTATTAATTTATCAATGAGACATTCAAACGTCAATTGTAGACCAGAGGTTCCCAATTATAGCTCACTCACGAACCTCCATACGGTTCAATTAGTAGATTTATTTACTAGATAACTGTCTAATTTAGAAGATAACTTCTTATTGTACTTAAGAGGCTATGCGAATTTAATTTTTGTCACTGTCACTCCAAGCGAAAAATCGCGCAGTGCCAGAAGGGCAGATTCAGGGCAAAAGGGAAAAAAATTGGTTTTATATTTTTATTAAAAAAACTAAAATAGCTAGCAAAATTTCAAATATCAAATCTCTAGATATTGTTGAAATAAACCTAATAAAATATGTTTGAGTTCTGTATATGGTTCCTATTCGTCAAAAGAGGAGAAAAAGTGTGTTTGAAGACCTCATTTCAACAATTATTTCTATCGAGGAAAATTTATCCAAACATATTTTCCAATTTTAAATCCCTAGATTATATAGTGAAAATGCATATACCAGAAACTGGATATAATTCTCCGTGTATAGAAAAGAAACACCCGTATTTTTTTTGCATGTCGCCTTAATTGTTATTTGACAGTTAAGAGGCCGGCGGTGCAAAAGAATAACTTGCTGTTATTTCTTCCCAGTAAAAATATCCAACAACGACCAAAATTTTGACCTTATACCCTTTTGAAACGGCAAATAAATGTTCATCCATCCATCCATCAGCCCGTATTCGTCCACTGCTGGACATAGGCCTCCCCAATATTACGCCACTCTTGGCGGTCCTCAGTCATCCTCATCCAGCCGCCACCCGCAACGTCCTTCAGATCGTCAGTCCAGCGGGCACGAGGGCGGCCTACGCTGAGCTTTGCTGTACGTGGTCTCCATTCCAATGTCTTACGGCCCCATCACGTCGGCGACAAATATGGCCAGTCCACTGCCACTTCAACTTACTGATTCGGCAGGCTATCTCGATCACCTTCGATCTCTGATGGATATCTTCGTTTCGGATTTTATCCATCAAAGACCTCCATAGCTCGTTGAGCGTTGAGCGATAATTAGTATTAAGCTCGCCTTTGTACGATAATTTTATTCCGTGCAATAAAGAATTTTATTATTATTATTATTATTATGACCGAAAAACGGCCAGGAGCCATCATCACCATTTGACAACCACTGGTGCAGATGGTGTCACGCTTTGAATATTAATTGAAGTAATTCTCCACGCTGCCATGTCTTTCTAAGGTTGAGAAGTCGGACAGCATGTGGTATTGTTACTCAATGACAGTTATACTTCTCGTCTGAGCAGTGTTGCTCACTGAAGAGAGGTAAAAACTAATTTTTCTGAATAAGGCCAGGCATTGGAAGTGACAGGTGATGTCAAAAGCAGAGAATATAAAGTATTACTACGTAAAGAAGCGACACTCACCCCCCCGCGCGAATTTAACGTCCCCCGCGGTCCCCCGCAAGTTAGTGGAAATCTGGAGTCAGGCAGAGCTCGATTACCACTCGTTTGTTGCGCGCGTGTTTTGTTACAAAGTTTTATCACGATACTGATTTTTAATCAGTATGGTGCGTTATTGCAGTGTTTATGGATGCCTGGAAAACTTTTTTTTAAAAATTAGAATTGCGTGATCAAACCTTACAATTTCGTTCAGTAACGCATTTGGAACAATAAAATCAGTATTTATAACTTTCCATGTTTTGACAAGTTTTCATTTTTTTTCCAAAATTTATGTTTGAGTTGTAGATGTTAATTATGTGATGATCATTTATGCATACGAAACTATATAGGTACCTACTAAGCTTAGGCATACTATATATATATATATACGAGTATATATACACATATATTTTTTTAATACTGATTAATCCACGGGGAACCAGAAATTGGACTACGCTAAAATTTAGGAAGAGAATCACATAAGTTGCTGACTTATATTGTGTCCCTCTCGGGCGACGACGCTCACACGATTGCTGCCAGCCCTAGACTAGCTCACGCACACACACAAGCGTGTGCGGACAAGCCAGATGCGCGCGTGAGAGTGTAGGTAAATAACTTGAGCCTTGACTATGAAGTGTCGGGGGTGTCAAAAGTAAGGTCTTAGGTATGTTATGTCAAGACTGGGAAGTGCTCAATAAACAATAAATAGGTTTGATAACAAATCTGATTACATGAAAAAGTTTAATACCTACTTTTAGATCTCTAGAGTGGTGCAAGGTCTTATATCGATGCCGAACTATCAGTCTCAGGCTCAGTATTCCGGTCGTATTGCATCACCGAACTACTGATACACGGGGGAACTTTTAAATAAACATTTTTATAAATCGGCGGGTAGTCAGTGGTAGGACCAACAACCACTATCAGTGTCGGCGAAAGTACAAAAAGAGGCGATACGTAAAAGTTTTAGCGTCCCTATTACTCCATATGCGAAAAAACCCCTTAGTGCGAGTTGGACGGATTCGTGGAAAAGTAGGAAAAAGTTGATTTTTTATTAATATAAAATGTACTAAGTTATTTTGTCAAAAAAATTTTCAAGGAGACTTTACAAATACATAATATCCACATTTTGAATGCATTTTCACAATTAAATTAGTTAGGATTTCAGAATCTGTTTAATTAATTTAAACAGAAAACAAAAAAAAAACACTCAAAAAGAGACTATTTTCGCTACTTACAACGTAAAGATAAAGATTTGAAAAATCTGTGGTAGGTTCAGTACATTTATCCAAAAACTGTTGAAAAAGGAAGGCCTCCTCTTAAGAGCACGCCCCATTAAGGGGCTATACCGTGAAAATTGACACTTTTGAAGTTATTTATCTGCTCTTTTAATAAAGTTCCAAGTAAAATAAATAAGTATAACAATTTTGGGACCTTTTACTAGATTTTGGTCTATCAGAAACGCGATAGGAGAAATTTCATTCGATAGAAATTGAGCACGCGATATGACGGCAGTGCTTTGTATCACCATAGGTTTTAAAAATAGCGGGAAGTGAAGAGAAATAATTACGAAGATGAAAGATCTGACCTTGGGAAGGAGCTGCATGCACCACAAACCACGCTTCGCCTGAGCCACCAAGTCTCTGGTGTTCTCCAAGATGGTTTTCTTCTTCCTCTTCGTGCCTGGTTGCGCTCTTCTCGGCTAATCTTCTTCGTAATAGTAATAGATGAAAATGAGGCGCACAGCGGGTGCGATCTCAAAATGGCGGGCGGTAGGGTCGAGGTAGGACCTAGTCGAATGACAATCAGCGTATACCTCCGGCGTGAAAGGCTTCTGATTGACGACTGATTGATTTGCGTCCAAAACTAAGCGGGTGGAGATGCAGCGAAAATGACAGTTGCAAATATTAATTCACAACTACCTCGCAGTATGAGAGCCACAAGAAGTGGCGCGAACATTTGCCCCCGGCGTTAAAACCATTGGTTTTAAAATAAGAATAGAAAAGTAAAAATAAGACAGAGAATAACGAAATTTTGAAGCGGGGGCAAAGAAAGGAGTTATTGAGATGGGAGAGGGCAAAGACGCACGACAGGTCGTTTGTAAACACCTGTCGTCGTTTTGACAGAAGCTACCCTAATGACATTATCTTTGCCAGGGTATACAGCTACAATGACACCGAGCGGCCATTGAAGCGGTGGAGTATTGTCGGTAACTACAACGACAACAGATCCAATTTTGATTGGGTTGGTAGGTGTATTCCATTTTCCTCTAGACTGGAGAAGATGGAGATAATCATTCTTCCATCGCCTCGCGAACGATTCTACCATTTGATCAAGCAACGCGTAGCGACGTAATAAATTAACTGGCTCATCAGCCACCTTGCAAGCGGGTAATTCTTTTAAAGGAGTTGACATCAGAAAATGTGCAGGAGTTAACGCGCTAAGTTCAGATGGATCTTCACTCAGCAGCGTAAGCGGACGAGAATTTATGACACATTCTATTTGCGTAACTACAGTTAATAATTCTTCGTAGGTCAACAGTTGAGTACCTACTACTCTATGCAAATGCGTCTTAAATCCTTTGACATATATCTCATAATGTCCCCCAAAATGTGGGCTACGTGGAATATTAAATTTCCATTGTATTCTATGATCGGCAAGTTCATTCGCGAAAGACGTTTTAAATTCTTCGGAATTTGTCAAATTGTAAATTTCTGAGAGGGCATTTCTAGCGCCTACAAAGTTCGTAGCATTATCAGAATATACGAAAGACACTGCTCCACGTCTAGATAAAAAACGTTTGAACGCGGAAAGAAAAGTGTTCGTGCTAAGATCAGTTGCCAATTCAACGTGAACTGCACGAGTCACCAGGCATACAAATATGCAGAGGTAACATTTGACGGGACGGACTCCACGTTTTCGATACGGAGTGATACTGATAGGACCACAATAATCCACAGCGCAGTGGACAAAAGCTTTAGCCTCATTAACGCGGCATGATGGTAAATCTGCCATGAAAGGGAAGGTTTGTCTCGGCTTCGCCTTAAAACAATAATTGCAGCTATGTATTACGCGACGAACAATATTTCGACAGGAAAGTATCCAAAATTTTTGGCGGATTATTGACATTAAAGCCACTGGTCCAGTGTGACAATTTTTGCGATGATAATGAATGATAATCAATTCGACAATATGATTTTTACGAGGTAACAACACAGGGTGTTGTTGATCGAACGTCATGTCTGTGTTGCGAAGTCGACCACCAACGCGTAACAATCCATTTTTATCTAAAAATGGCGATAGTCGATTTAAAGCGGGAGAACAAAGTTTATTTGACTTTAATCTTTTTATTTCATCAAGAAAATAAAATGCTTGAAGAGCTTTAATCAATGCAACTTCAGCGAAATCCATATCGGTAGCGGTAAAAATATTAGAGCGCGGTAAAATACGTAAAAATCGGTATATGTAAATGATTGTGTGTAAAAGCACAAGCCATGACGAAATTCTTTCCGAAAGAGAAAGAAGAGGATGCGGTTCTTCATTACTAAAAGCGGGAAGAGAAATTGTTTTTGATTCCGGCAAGTTTTCTTCAATAGAAGCTGATTCTATTGTTTTGATTGGCCACTCTTTAGCGTCCAGATAAAGCCAAGCAGGTCCAGTGAACCAGAGCGGGTGACTCATCAACTGCATGGGAGTGAGACCACGGGAAAGACAGTCGCTCGGGTTTTGAGAACCAGCTGTATGGTAAAAACATTCAGCGGGAATAGCGGATATTATTTTTGTTATACGCGTCGCGACAAAGGTTTTAAACCTGTGCGGTGAGGAATGTATCCAGTGTAAAGTTACCATAGAATCGGTAAAACAGTAAATACGTTCAATATTGTGACGTATTTTATAAGCGTCAACTACACGACGAGTTAATTTCGACATGAGTAACGAGGCACAAAGCTCAAGGCGGGCGACACTGACGGTCTTGAGCGGACAGACTTTTGACTTTGCGCATACCAGCCGAATGCTAGTGCAAGTGTCTGAGTCATCTTGTACTCTAATATATACGACACATCCGTATCCACGTTCACTTGCGTCTGCAAATGATATTATCGAAATTTTCGAATTTTGGAACACGTCTAAGTGGCGTTTAATACGTAAATCCCGCAAAACAGGTAGCTCCTTCAAATAGTTTTGCCAAATCTGCGCAATATCAGAGGGTAGTGTTTCATCCCAGTCTAATTTTAAAATACAGATTTTCTGCAAGAGTAATTTTGCGTACAAGATCACAGGAGCGGTAAAGCCGAGGACGTCGTACTGACGTGCTATCACGGACAAAACATTGCGTTTAGTACATGGGCGACTATCTAGCGATACAGTAAAAGAGAACTCGTCAGAATCAGGCGACCACTGTAAGCCAAGAACTTTAAGAGTTTGAGTTTGTTCTTCAAAATTCTTACTAGAATTTAAGCGGTGAGTATCAGGCAGTGTATCAAGTAACTGTTGACAGTTACTAGACCACTTGACGAGCTCAAAGCCACCGGCCTTAAGCAATCCTACCAGCTCATCTCTGAGCTGTAAGGAGCCCTGCACGGTGGGCGTGCTATAGCAGATGTCGTCCATGTAACAGTTTCGTGCGGCTACAGTAGCGGCGAGCGGGTACGCTGAACTCCCATCCTCACAGAGTTTCCTGACTACTCTCATCGCAAGGAAAGGGCTACTACGTAGTCCAAAGCAGACGCGATTGAACTGATAAGCGATAAGCGGTGAACACGTGTCAAAGCGGTATAAAAACTTTTGAAATTTGCGATCATCGGCGTTAACCAAAACTTGTAAGAACATTTGTTTGATATCCGAGGTAAAAGCGATTTCATACAAGCGGAAGTCAAGTAAAATTAAAAACAAATCGTTTTGCAAATTAGCACCTGTGTGCAGCGTGTCATTTAATGAGACACGAGTACCATCAGCGGAGTCAGTCTTAGTACTGGCATTCATACAAATACGCACCTTTGTCGTTGATTTATCAACACGCACTACGGGATGATGCGGAATATAATAACCAAGAGATAATTGGTCATCATTATGAAGCGGGGATATGTAACCTTTAGTTAGGTATTCATTTATTATATTGTTATACTCGGAACGTAAATCTGCGTTAGAAACAAACCTACGCTCAAGAGACATAAAACACTTTTTTGCGTGATGGTACGAGTTTCCTAGTATGTTAGGATTCCGTGCGAACGGTAAAGAAACCGAATAGCGACCAGCGGGGTCACGTGACACATTGTTAATAAATAATTTTTCACATTCATCATTTGCGGGACTAGAAGCAGGTTCACAATGCACCTCTTCTAATTGCCAAAATTTTTGTAAAATAAAATCTATTGGCGGTTCAATCTCCATATAAGAGCATAACGAAATTGAACATGCGGTATTTTGGTAAACAGGCGTATTACCAATTAGCGTAAAACCGAAGATGGTCTGAAATCCCGTCGGCGTACCCGGGGGACCAGAGACGCGGCCTGATAACAAGATATCCGCGAATAAAGATGCACCGATAAGAATATCAATCTCGCCCGGTAAGTAAAAGGTTTCATCAGCAAGTGTGATACCTTTTAAATATGAAAGCGTAGACAAATCGACCTGCACCGATGGTAAGTTGTCGGTAATACGGTCGATTACATAAGTGTCAAGCGAAATTGAAACCGAATCATCAAATCGTGAAAACAATTTAAGGTTTGTCGCACCCTTAATTGGGTTTGATGAAGAGCCGATGCCCTTAACAAAAGCGCGGGGAATTTTCTCATATTTTAAGTTAAGCTTCTCACAACAGGAAACCGTCGAAAAACTGGATTGTGACGCAGGGTCGCAGAGCGCACGTAGACGGACTGACATACCGTTAGAATCTTTCACGATCACTTGAATTGTACCTAAAAGGCATGTTTCATTACGCTGCGAGTTAGGCTGTAAGTTACATAAAGAAATATTATTACTCGCAGTTGGTACGGATTGAGAATCATTAGTCATATGTTCTGTGTTAGTCGCCGATACGGCAGGATCCACCAACCTCGAAGATTGCGTATGTGTGCGTGGAGACACGGTAATATTTTGACCAAGCGCGGTGTGAGTATTCATCACATTTTGTTTGCGGCACAACATCGAATGGTGTTTACAATTACAATGGCGGCAATTATAAGACGATTTACAAGCGGAATTGTTATGCGTAATACTTAAACAATTGGTGCAACCGTTATTAGATTTGATGAACTGAAATCTTTTCTCGATATCTAGTTTCACAAATTCGGGACACTTATATAAATTATAGTGTTTTAATTGTTTACATAGCGGACAACAATTATTATTGGTCGAAGCGGAGACAAAAGCATGGGTTGACTTGGTACTGTACCCGGTTTTGTTGTTATTATTATTAACGGAGCGGTTCGGAGCGGGAGCGGTAATTGCGGGTGCAGTGCGGTTCAGTATCTTAGTTTGTTCCCGTAAAAATGATATTAATTCATCATAATGGGGTAAATCGGAACCACGTTTAAACATTTCAAATGAACGAGCGGTTTCAACATCAAGTTTTTTAAGGGCCAAATACATAAGGATAAAATCCGAAAGATCTTTAATATTCAGCGATTTTAAACACGAAACAGCGGAACAGAACTTGTCTAAAAACAAGTCCAAGTTTTTTGAACTAGCGGTAGTTAAAGGGCGAAATTCAAACATTTGATCCAAATAAGTAGTGGCTAAACTACGCGAGTCTTGAAAAGTAGAAACGAGTGTTTTCCAGATTATGTCGTAGTTAGTTGCGTTCGGTGTGATTCCAGAACAAATCGAAAGTGCCCGGCCAGAAAGTTTACCCATCAGGTATTGTACTCGTTCGTTGTCGGTCAAGTCCGGATTATCGTGAATCGTGGTTTTAAATGTTTCATAGAATGTTGGCCACATAGTAGCTTCACCAGAAAAACCAACGAGTTCCAGTTTTGGAAGCTTGATAGTAGGTTTTTTGGGACATTCCATGTCAAGTGGAGCTTTAACTTTAGAGTCAGCCGATTTCGAAGAATGTGATAACTTCCGGTTGATGTATTTGCAATGGGAGTAAAGATCCTCAAAAGCTGACCAACTTTGATAATTTGGTTCAAAATTAGGATTTATCAATACCTCTGTGTCATTAATTTCATCTATGATTACATGAATTTCTGAGCGTACAGTATCCAAAGTTTCGACATTGGCCATAAACAATTCTGCCGAAGAAACATCCTCTAAAGCGGTTTTAGAAAAGTCATAAACTCTCTGAAGGCGATTAAACAATTCTTGCCTTTTATTTTTAAGCTTCTTTAAACTATACGACATCTTTAATTTTGCAGCTTCTGCGGAATTTGGCATGTTATATAGTACAAAGTTAGGCAAGTACCAGAACTATTGAAAGTTTTATACTGACTACAACATAGAATAATGCTAATGAGTTAGAGATAACACGGGCGGCGGACGAACCTGTGTACGAGTACCTCTCGATAATATTAAGAATTAGCAGGTAGGCAGATAATATTTTCTGTGAAATGATCAAATGGTATAATCGCAGCGGATAAATTAACAGAATGGCGTATTTCACTGTAGATAATTTATAATTTCCAGTATATAGGAAATGGAATCACTAATATTTTGACGAATGCGGGGTTTTAATGCATAGATAATGCAAATAAGAGCGGGAATGCGGGGTAATACTGCGGGCAGAGTGAAAATTAGAGCGGAATTCACGTGTTCTTTAGACAAAGAACATGAAGATAGCGGTTGGAAATACCAAAAAATGGTTATAGATCGCAGATCAAAGGGCCTAAAATGGATCTAGATCCGGCTCGAATGGCCAAAAAATGAGCACGCGATATGACGGCAGTGCTTTGTATCACCATAGGTTTTAAAAATAGCGGGAAGTGAAGAGAAATAATTACGAAGATGAAAGATCTGACCTTGGGAAGGAGCTGCATGCACCACAAACCACGCTTCGCCTGAGCCACCAAGTCTCTGGTGTTCTCCAAGATGGTTTTCTTCTTCCTCTTCGTGCCTGGTTGCGCTCTTCTCGGCTAATCTTCTTCGTAATAGTAATAGATGAAAATGAGGCGCACAGCGGGTGCGATCTCAAAATGGCGGGCGGTAGGGTCGAGGTAGGACCTAGTCGAATGACAATCAGCGTATACCTCCGGCGTGAAAGGCTTCTGATTGACGACTGATTGATTTGCGTCCAAAACTAAGCGGGTGGAGATGCAGCGAAAATGACAGTTGCAAATATTAATTCACAACTACCTCGCAGTATGAGAGCCACAAGAAGTGGCGCGAACAGAAATAATTATTGAAATCAGGTCTAAATTTACACTTTTTTTGATATTCTGACAAATAAGGATAGCATACAGACTTGAAAAATATTTATTTAGATGGGTTTTAACTACACCTAAATTACTGGTTATGGAATGTTTTGTAGCTATTTTAGTTAATTTTGCATTAATTTAAAACCGACTTTTTGACAATTTTCCCCGATTCCGTCCCTTTCGCACTGCGAGTCTTTCTGCCTGGAGTAACGGGGACCTTTGCTAGCACGATATATCACCTTAAGGCGATTACCTTCGCCAAATTAGCAGCTCGATATTTGTCACTACGAATATCAACGGAAACGACATTGAAATAACGTTCTTATCAGCGCGCAATGCAAAGCGGCTGTTACGACGCTCGCTGCGTCCTTGAGAGGGCGAAATAGGACAAAATTATACTTTTCACCTGGACGTGATTACTCGATTGAATAATCTTATGTTATGTTTATAGCTATAAAGTTTATCTATTTATCAAAGCATAGATGAATTCAATCGGCCAAGCCACTCAGGAGCAGTAGGGAATTTGAGGTCAAAAAACACCATTCAGTAAAAAAAAAAATTCATGTAGAAGTTTTGGTGGTATGAAAAAGAAAACTGTTGCATATGTTGTCTAAGAGTTGATTATTCATAATACATTTTTTCATTATTTTTGGTTTGGCCATAAACGAGGAGTAGGCTTTAGAAAGTACCCATTTGGCAATAGTAAGGGCCTTAAGAGCACGCCCCATTAAAACTGGTGTAGTAGTGTTATAAAACACTGCGTCGTTCATATTATCTTAGACTAGAAGATTAGTTCCATTCGCCTTTAGATTCAGCGTTTTTATGACTTTCTGATTCACTTCGGTTCACTTTAAGTGGAGTGAAATGTTTTTAGGGTTCGTTTGTCAAAGGAAACCTAGGTACCACCGCCTTTGTTTGGTTAAACAACACCATTACCGATTGAAGAGTGTTTTGGAAAAACAAACAATGTCACTTTTCTGACATTTTACAGTACAGTACCAGGCAATTTGAAGGTCGCATCGTGCTTTAAAAAGATATACTCGGCTAGCTTCGGCTACCTTCGGCTTTGTAGAGCGTCATCTCTGTCACACTTGTCAACCCGGTCGTTTAGTCGCTGACTTGTCACTCTTGTCAGTCGTACTTCAACGTCGTTTAAGTTACCGGACTGTTAGTGTTTCGTGTGACAGAGATGACGCTCTACAAAGCCGAAGGTAGCCGAAGCTAGCCGAGTATCTCTTTTTAAAGCACGATGCGACCTTCAAATTGCCTGGTACTGTAAGTAAATATCAAGATCAATCAACCCACATCTACCCACTGTTGGGCATAGGTAAATAAAACCTTATAAAATTAGTTACATGGAAAAATCCTTATTTATGTTTTTTTATTAAACATATGAAATGTTTAATATATGAAAATGATATATGAAAATACTTGATTTTGTATATAAAAAGTTAAAAAAATGTTGTTTATTTATTGGCTATTCTTTATAGAAACGTTACTGACGTTGGTGGTTTTTCCGGAAGCACTCTGTTTTTGTAGCTACATTTTGAATGTACTTTGGTTGTTTTTGCTGATTCTAATATTACCAATTATTGTATGCACAATAGAGAATCCATGGAGCAAAAAAAAAACAAATTCGAAAAAATTGGACATTGGTTATTTTTCCAAAACAGTCTTCAATTGTTTCAGAGCCTAGCCCTTGTCAGTAAATAATCTTTTCTTAAACATACGCGGAAATATTATCATTACTTTTGAATAAAGAACACGCGAAGTATCATACTCGTATTTACGTAGACTGAAAAACCAAAATCACTTCCCGGCGCATTCTTTGAATTTGGAACGAAGAGTGCACCGGCAATGTTGTATGAAACGGTGTGCTGTTTGAATTTAGAACTCTTTCTCCTATCGTACACATTGCGTTCTCGTGGCTGTATAGCCACAGATGCGTTTACCTTTCGGCACAAACTGTAAAAAAAAAAAAAAAATGGCGCTAAAGCGGAGTTCGTTGTTATTTGGTTATTAATAAATTAAAATTTATTATGTAAATGGCCCTTTTTTATTTCCTTGCATTTTTTTAAGAAAAGCACTATATATGCCTCGGCCAAAATGGCAATTGCCTGTCTCGTATCATTGAAGTCCTCGCATGCGGCTCGGCCTTCAAACTCATACTCGACCTGCAATTGCCTATTTCGCTGCCTTTGCAATAATGTACTATTTATTGTTCATATCGTTTTATCGATATTATCTAAATATCTATGCTAATAATAAAGTATAAAAAAAAATCGTGTCAATCGTGTGTTTGCTCGGTACAAAGTGCGCAACTTAACTTTGTTGTTCTTGTTTAAAAGTAAAAAGTGAAAAAGATTTTTGTCTGTGGCCATTCATGCTAATAATTCAGTATAATGTTATGTTTATAAATCAACAGTTTGAAATTTAATGCATAATTAGTCATGATTTTGCGGAAACAAACTAAGAACAGCATTTTAAGCTTGTTTCGATAAAATCCTTTCTAACTGTGCGTTAAAATTCAAACTGATGATTTATAAATTTAACCAATCTATTATGTACACATTGAAAAGCTAGAAAGAGACAAAATCATGGGAAAGAGTGAGATGGCGCTCTACACACCTTTGAGTGAATCGACACAGACCAAAATCTTTTTCACATTTTACTTCTAAACAAGAAAAACAAAGTTACTTTGGGCACTTTGTTAGTTTTTAAAAGTAATATAATTAAAACAAGATTGAAAATATGTTTATTTTTAAAGAGTAATTAATAATTGCATTGAGTCAAAAAACACGCCATATTTTTAAAAAATTCTTAGAATCTACATTGACGGAACTGAATTCAATACAAAACTGATGTTTAGCATTGTGGAGCCCCTTAAGGGCCTTAGTATCGCCAAATGGGTACTTTCTAAAGCCTACTCCTCGTTTATGGCCAAACCAAAAATATTGAAAAAATGTATTATGAATTATAAACTTTAAAACAACATATGCAACATTTTTATTTTTCATACTACCAAAACTTCTATAATATGAAAACAAATTTCTACCGAATGATGTTTTTTTGGCTTAAATTCCCTACTGCTCGTAAGCGGCTTGGTCGATTTAATAAATTTTTGCGTGGAGTAATAGATAAACTTGATAGCTATAAACATAACACAGGATTATTCAATCGAACAATCACGTCCATGTGAAAAGTATTATTTTCTCTTATTCCGCCCTATCAAGGACGCAGCGAGCGTCGTAATAGCCACTATGCATTGCGCACTGATATGAATTTTATTTCTTTGTCAATTCCGTCGATATTCGTACCGACAAACATCGAGCTGCTAATTTGGCGACGGTAATCGCCTTAAATAGTGCTATACAAAAATACTCGTAGCGTGCGCGACAAACATACAACTGTCTTTTGCGCACATTCTTGCCGTTCATCTTGAAGAGGGCAGAGTCCAAACTGTCGGGCATGTCCCTCATATTGAACACGTAATTTTCCATCAAGTAGAACTGACCTCTGTGACATTACATTATAGTTGTCATTAGGCTGTTACGTGAACCGAAGTAACGCGCTCTCAGAAAACACGTTTTTCGTTCAAAAAAACGGTTTTACGGTGAAATTTTAGAGGAAGTATCCGTGAAAATCAATTCAATTCAAATTCAAATAGTTTATTTTGCAAAGTAGGTATATATAATACACTTTTTACACGTCAAATTTAATCTAATAAAAATATATGTAATAAAATAATAAATGCACATGGACTAGATTAAAGGTTTATTTAATTTATGTAGCAATATACTCGTATGTTGCAGTCAAAACTCATAGCCGGTCAAAAGTAGTTTTGACTGCGAAAATCAGTCAAAACTAGTTTTGACTAAGTTGGTCTGAAGTAATTTTGATTAAAAAGTATTTCTGGGTTGTCATAAAAAAATAACCTCGAAGGTCAGGTATGGCGGTCGTTCCGCGACTTGCCATACCTAACCTTCTAACCTAACCTACCGGCTCTCTTCTGCGCTGCAGGACATCCGAAAAACTAATTTTGCCTGCGAATATCAGTCAACAGTCCTTAGTGACTCATTCTCGCAGTCAAAAGTAGTTTTGACTGACTCATTCTCGCAGTCAAAAGTAGTTTTGACCAATTATGACTTTTGACTGTGACATATATACCATTAAAATGATAGGTAAAATATACATTATACAAGGTTAAATCCAATCAACCGCCCGAAAGTACTTACTAAATTACCTTTTGTTTGATTTCCTGCGATTTTCACACGATTTGGTAATGTAATTTTTGTATAAAAAGTAAAAATTGACAGCTTTCGATCCAGCAGAGCAATGACATAGAATTAAATAAAATATTGCGTTTTGAACCGTCAAAATATAAGCAGAAAGGATTAAACTATTTATTTTCAGACATAAAAATATCACAATATCATGGTTAGAAAAGAGACAAACTCGGAATAAAGGCGCTACAGAAAAATATCGACACTTTTAGAACTTGCATATCTACGTCAGCAAAGAATTTATTATTTTGATAAAATAGTATACAACGTGTAACAGAAAGGTGTAACCATATTTGAAGAGCTTATTCAGTCAATGGTATAGAACAACTTTTACTATGGAACAAAACCGGTACCTCGAAAAAAAAAAATTACTGTTTCATAGAAAAATGCAATGCCGCTCGGCCGAAATGTATGGAAGGGAAGATTTTTGTTTTTAGATTTCAGGGTTGGCTCCATAGTAAAAGTTGTTCTATACCATTGACTGAATAAGCTCTTCATATATGGTTACACCTTTCTGTTACACGTTGTATATATTTTTTTTGGAATCTTTTTGGAGGGATCTGTTAATACAGAAACGCGATTGGAGAAATTCGGCTCGATACAAACATTTATTGAAATGAGACAATAAAAATTAAAGAGTAAAGACTTATTTGTCGTTATTAAGATTTTAATATTTATATATATTTAGGTTATATATATATTTATTATATTTTTATTAATATTTGTCTGTAATTAATCGAACAATGACGCCCATGTGAAAAGTATTATTTTCTCCTATTTTGCCCTTTCAAGGACGCAGCGAGCGTCGTAACAGCCACCACGCATTGGGCACTGATTTGAACGCTATTTCAATGTCTTTTCCGTCGATATTCATATAGACAAACATCGAGCTGCTAATTTGGCGACGGTAATCGCCGCGCGCGACGCTACTAGTTGAATCACAAGTGCGAGGAGCGTGACGTACTGTTTAATCGTAAAAACATTATGTCCCGCTCCTCGCACTTGTGATTCAACTGAAGGGCATCGCGCGCGATTAAACACTATGCTACGCCCGATGGACTGCGATTATATTTTATTATATGAGTTTTAACAGTATCTAGGACCTGCGGGCCTATTGTGTATCTCTAGTTGCCTTCTGGACTGGGTGTCTATCATCAAAAACATAGATATACTATCGAATTCCGATGTCCTAAGGATATTTTCGCACTTGAAGTGACGACACAGATTGTTAATAGTTCAATACCCACTAAAGGCAATTTTGAAATTTCAGTTTTTAGCTATGTTTTTGATGATAGGCACCTCGTGCAGTTGGCAACTAAAGATACACAATAGGGGGGCTGGTTAAACGAAATTTTGATAGCAACTTTAGCAAATTTCATATTAATAAAAAAAGACAGACTTTTTGCAACTTTTCCACGAATCCGACCCTGTCGCACTGCGGGTTTTTTCGCATATGGAGTAACAGGGACGCTAATACTTTTACATATCGCCTTAAGGCTAGACGGTAACTTTTTACCGCGACTTCGTGTCCTAGCTCTTAACGTTTTATTGCTATCCTATTTATCCTACATACCAAACTACTGCATTTTTCAAATGTTTATAAACTACCACGGGGTTAATATGTATTAAAATTCTTTTCAATGCATGTGCTCGTAAAGGCCCACTTTTTATGCATCAAAACCGAACAGAAAGTCGCTTATTTTGCCCTAGGGCTTTAATATATATATTTTTTTCATTTATTTACAATGGTTGGCTAACCTGCAGCCTTTCCTGTGTACCATAGACGTTATACTTTTTTTACACCGTTTAACGGCTATGGATACAGTCCTTTTGAGCCAATTACAATTTAAAGTTCACAAAATTATATTTGTTTTATTTCCTCACATTATGCATTGAAAAACGTAGTATGATACAAGGGCGTAAGAGCAATAAATTACTCGGTTACGTTTAAAACACTCGCTACGCTCGTGTTTTAAATCGTCCTCGTAATTTATTCCTTTGCGCCCTAGTAGCATAAACTACTATTAAAAAATGTTGTTATTTGAGAAAAATCTGTGTGGAAATGAGACGTTTTGGAGGACAAAATACAAGATTTCTGAGTACTTTGTTGTATTTGAAATGAAATAATCTATTTAAAGTAGTCACAATGTAATAGGTCCGTTTTGACATATGTCATCGCAACGTATCTATGGATGTGAACCATGCAAATCGTTAACTATGTCAACCGATTCTCACGAGAAATCGATTCAAAATATTATGAGTTTGTTATCGTTTGAAATATTTTCAAGTTTATTGATTATAATTTCCAGAATAAACATAATTGCCGAAGTCAACGTGAAAGAAAATATAAACAGTTCAAAAGTAAAGCCTAAAGTCACAAGAAAAAAACACTAAAACAAACGGGAGCACAACGACTTCCAATATGGTGATAGAAAGATATTTTGGGTGCTAAAACCAGCTTTTAATTTTTTTTCTCTACAAAAAGAATCTGAAATGGAAATTCTTACGTGCCAGTAATATTTTGTAATGTTGTACTTCACTGACCTCAAATTAGATAGAGGTCTGAGCGTTGACGGATATAAAATACTGGCCAGTAAGAAAAATATGTAGGCTTCAAGATGAAAAAATTGCTCCATGCCTTATAAAAAAAAATACTGCCATATTTCTTACCAGCCAATCTGTCTATTGATAGGATGATTTATGGAGAACTGCCTGTAAACCAATTCATTAATAAAAAAATGGGACTTTAAGCAATAAATGCATGTTTTTTATATATAGATTTTTTGTTTTTGTAAACTATAAGTTTAAAAGCCAAGTGTTATGTAACATTATTTAGCACAATTATTATATTATATTTTTCGGTATACGCGACACCGTTACAAACACATGCAAATGTTCAAATCTAAAAAGTTTATATTTGCAAAAAAAAAATAGAAATTTAAACTTGGCTTTTTGTGTACTTGTCTCACAAAAGCTAATTACAGATCATTACAATTATTTTATCAATATTAAAACAAGTTAACTATTTCCACGTGGAATCGAATTGAGTCCGTGAAATTAGGCGATTATCTGGTTACAACACTATTATTAAGAAAAAATTTACTGAGAATGTAACTGTTTTTGAGACATTGTGTAGTAATTCAAAATTGCATTTTATTTTGGAATATGCGTGAAAATAGTACTTGAAATATGTTCCGTGATAATTAAAAAACGTTTATTTATTTTCTTTAAACCCAATAAGTTAATAGTTATTTGTTAACCGTTTCATTTATTACATGTAAAGTTATATTCTATGGTCGTTCTTATCTGTCAAAACGGGCCTCTTATTTTGTGGCAACTGTAGTATTTTATAAATATATATTTTTAAAAGTATTTTTGCTATTATTAGTTTATATTTATTTCAGATTTACATATTTACTTATTAAACAACTACAATTTATTTATTTTTCTTATAATTTTTATGTATTTTATGCTTTACGCTTTTTATTTTATTTTAAGTTTGATATTATTATTATGTTATAGTTATTAGTTTTAATTTTAGTAGGATCCAGCAGAATACCAGCGCTGTGGCTTCGGCTGTGGCATTAAGCTGAGCTGGACTCCTTTTTCATAACCACAGAATATGGCTATTTCGTTTTTAATTTGTTTTCTTTTTTGTTTTGTTTTCTGTGGTGTCTGAAATAAAGCTCTTTTCTTTCTTTCTTTTTTTCTTTCTTTCTTTCTTTCTTTATATTTTTATAAACATGTTGATTACCCAAATAAAAATTTCGATACGGATAGAAAGTATAGGTTAGGCGATAGATACAGTTATTTTAATTTTTATTCGATTTTATCCATTAGCGTACAACTGAGACGACAATTCTTTTTGTACGGCATCAAAATATGATCCTCTTCCCTGAAGAGGCTATGCGAATTTTATTTTTGTCACTGTCACTCCAAGCGAAAAATCGCGCAGTGCGAGAGGAGCGGATTCAGGGCAAAAGGGAAAAAAGTTCTTTTTTTATTTTTATAATTAAAGAAAAAGAAAAAGACAATTCGACTGACGACGACCACAAGTGGGTCGAAATATATATCGATTACAAGTTATACTTTTTTATTTATATTCATAATTTATTTTAAAATAAATAAAAATAACTAAAATAGCTAGCAATATTGTTAAAACACACCTTATGAAATATTGTTGAGTTCTGTATATAGTTCCTATTCGTCAAACGAGGAGAAAAAGTGTGTTTGAAGACCTCATTTCAACAATTATTTCTATCGAGGAAAATTTATCCAAACATGTTTTCCAATTTCAAATCCCTAGATTATATAGTCAAGATGCATATACCAGAAACTGATTATAATGTTCCGTGTATTTCATGAAATACACAGAAAAGAAACACCCGTATTTTTTTCGCATATCGCCTTAACTCGACATGATCTCCACGATGCGACAGCAAAAACCACTATATCCTATAAAAGGTATAAAACCTTCGCAGTATCAACAGCATTAAATCGATAGCAAATAGATGTTACCAGCAAGGCAGCTAAACAGTTAGTACCTCCCCTGCCCCGCTTAACCCTACCAACTACTGACCCCCTAGGGGGGAGTTATTCTAAAACCACGTCATTTCACGCAAAATCAGATTCTATTACCACCACGACTATTAGACGACTGCTTAACTCTTATTTACTTGATAGTAAGAGTGATTTACGCTATGGTATTTGTATAAATGTTGTAGTAAGTCGGATGCTCTTTCGAAGACGACCTTGGCCGCAATAATAGAATGCTGTTTGTTGATGTTTGTTCTGAAAACTGCTGCGTTTTAGGGTTCCGTATAAAACTGCAAACTTCAGGGTCCGTTCGTCCGTCGTTCTGTTTATTAGTTAAGTTATTTAAGGTTAAACGTCCGTCAGTAGGTTACCGAAAAGTGCATAACTTAACTTTGTTATTCCCGTTTAGAAATTAAAAATTGAAAAACTTTTGGTCTGTGGCAATTGACGGCAATAGTTTAGTTTTAGTGAATTTTATAAAGCATGAGTTCGAATTTAATGCACAATTAGTCATGATCTTGTCCAAACAAAGTTAAAACAGCATTTTAAGTTGGTTTTGAGAAGATCATGACTAATTGTGTATAAAATTTCAAACTCGTACTTCATAAGCCTCACTAATACTGAACTATTGGTGTCAAATGCCACAGACTAAAATGCTTTTCAATTTTAAATTTCTAAACAAGAAAAACAAAGTTAAGTTATGCACCTTGCGGTACGCTACTGACGTTTAAGGCGAATGGATACGCCAACTGCAATTTGGACCTGTATTTGAAGGCCTACTCCTCCCACACGGGTGGTCCAAAAACTTTTATAAAAATATATGATAGGCATTATAGAGTCAAAAATAAATTTTAAGTTTCATAAACTGTTTTCCTATTGTAAGTTTTGACAAAAAAAAATAGTCATCGAAAGTTTCACATGATTAACACAAGAATTCTCTTACTCCTTCCAAACGCCTAAAGCGATTTTAATCATTATTTCACCAAATTATAGGAAATTTTTAGATCTAAAAAATTTAAGTTCAAATTTTTTTTTTTCGTTTATGGCGTCCATGCGAAAAGTATTATTTTCTCCTATTTTGCGCTAGCCAGAGACGCAGTGGTTGTCGTAACAGCCACTTTTCAAGGCACGCTGAAATGAACATTATTTCAATGTCGTTTCCGTTATTTGTACCGACACACATCGAGTTGCTAATTTAGCGTGGTCAAACGCCTTAACCTTAAAGTGCATTACAAACTAGAAAAGATCAATTAGAAACTAGATTAGGCCGTGTTTTGAACCTGCGACCTCTTGCTTACACGGCAAGTGCGTTACCGACTGCGCCAACGAGGTACTCTTCCTTACTTGAAATTACCTATTGATCTTTTTTAGTTTTTAATGCACTCTAATAGTAGTTTATGCTACAAGGGCGCAAAGGAATAAATTACGAGGACGATTTAAAATACGAGCGTAGCGAGTGTTTTAAACGTAACCGAGTAATTTATTGCTTTTACGCCCGTGTATCATACTACGTTTTTCAATGCATAGTGTGAAAAAATGAAAACAAATACAATCTTGTGAACTTTAAATTATGATTGGCTCAAAAGGATTGTATCCAGAGCCGTTAAACAGTGGGAAAAAAAAGTATAACATCTATGGTACACAGGAAAGGTTGCAGGTTAGCCAACCATTGCAAATTAATTAAAAAAAAAATAATAATTATAAAGCCCTAAGGCAAAATAATCGACTTTCTGTTCGGTTTTGAATTTGATGCATAAAAAGTGGGCCTTTACGAGCACTTGCATTGAAAATAATGTTATGAGTACCTACATAAAGCGATGGATTTCGTTATAAATAATAATTTCGCTATAAATTAAATAATATAAAAAAAATATATCCATCCCTAAAAGCCGGGTCTTATATGGAACACACTGGTGACGGGGAGCGGCGTAACTGGTGCGAGGGTTCCAGCACCGCGCTCACCAACCCGCCTGCCCAGCGTGTTTGAGTATGGGCAATTCTTCCAGGATGACCGCCGGGAGTGGCAAAGTCCTGGAAAGGCTTATGTCCAGCAGTGGACGATGGATGGATAGATTGATGGATGAAAATATTCATTGCAAATGGAAGGTCAGAGGGCCTATTATGTATCTTTAGTTGCCATCTGAACTGGGTGTCTATCATCAAACACATAGATATACTATCGAATTCCGATTGTCTAAGGATATTTTCGCACTTGAAGTGACGCGAAGTTCGTAAATAGTTCGATACCCTCTAATGGCAATTTTGAAAGTTCCGTTTTAAGCTATGTTTCAGATGATAGGCACCTAGTACAGTTGGCAACTAAAGATACAGAATAGAGGGGCAGGTTACAGAATTAAAACAACACTTTTATACACTGAACATAGTTTCGAATACAAAATTACCAGTGGATCCCAAACTCAGGTGGGCTAGTAGCTTGGGGGTACCAAAATATGTAGTGGAATAGTTACATAATTTATTAAAATTTGTACCTAAAATATAAAGTAAAATTAAACTGAAGCAATCAAACTAAGATAATTTAGAATAGAATAGAATAGAATATCTGTTTATTTATCTGCCACAATACAATTACATAATAAAAACTTAAAACGAGACATTAAACAAAATAAAAATAAGAAAAAACAATGTGACTAAAGTAGAAGAAGTCATGTATCGCAGCAGACAAAAAGGCCAAGGACTCAGCATATGCTGTAGTCTAACAAAGTAAGACCGACAGCGCTGATTTTAAAAATATCACTTACACAGAAACAGAAAAAATAAAAGACAAATTTTATAAAATGAAATACAGAAATTAAACTCACACAAGTAAACATTTATTAGTAAAAATTACCCATTAAAACCCATTTAATAAAATATAATTGCAGTCCATATGTCATTCTAAATTGTCAAACCAGGAGAATTGGTGTCGAAAAAGACCTCATTTCAATAAATATTTATATCGAGCCGAATTTCTCCAATCGCGTTTCTGTTTAACAGATCCCTAGAAAAAGATTCCAAAAATAATATCCTATTTTGTCAAAATAATACATTATTAAAAGAATAATAATAATAATAAAATTCTTTATTGCACAAGTTAAATTTTGTACACAGGCGAGGTTAATACTATTTAGTATTTTCTACCAGCTAACCTTTGGCAATGGGGATAGATAGACAAGTTCTAAAAGTGTCCATTTTTTTCCCGTAGCGCCTTAACAGGACACCTGACGCTAGAACATCAACAACACCAGGTTTTCAAGGGTTCATTGGAAGAAACTAGGTCTCTCCTCATATTGAAGAAATATATTTGATTTATCGATCTTTTATCTAGGGATTCCACCTATAAACAATGTTTTAAGATTTATAATTGTGTAAAAAAAAAAATGTTTTCCACACATTTTTTTTTGGTTTGCAAACGTTCGTTTCAAAAACGCGGTTAAGAAATCAACTTGATTTTTTTTTATAAAATAGGCAATAGAAATATGAAGGGATGTTACCTATATCCAATATTTTTTTCCCCTTTAAAATATTTCAGTATTAGCTAAAAATACACCAATATGTTGTTTCGCAGCGTGATCACTAGTATTACGCATCCAATGACGAGGATGACCGCCAGGAGAAGTCCTGGAAAGGCTTATGTCCAGCAGGGGACGAACTAGGCTGATGGATGGATGGATAATCGCCTCTATGTAAAGCAAATAAGGTCTTTGCCATTAGACTTATTGTGCTGGACGGGTAATAAAAAAAGTTGCTAGGGTATGCCATCCTCTTAAGATATCTCATATAGCGCGGTGAAGTGAAGCCACGGACGGAAGGTTAACTTAGTGTTCAATGAGCACTTGACACACTTGTATTGTTTGTTTTAAATGGCTGTTAGTTTTTGTGTGATCATCGATGTTTTGTGTAGACTTAGCGGCGGAACATCAACCCATTAGAGCAGGGGCTCTCAAACTGTTCCACTGTTCCGTGGTCCGTGTCACATTTGACAGCCGATTTTCCCCACGATCTTTCACGTTTATTGAGTGATGTATGAGTGTGGTCAACAGATTAAACAAAATAAACACACTCAGCTATCGCGGGGAAGTCGGTGATGTAAATAAGCAGAATAAACCAACCACCATAGTACATACCAAGGTGGTTTATAGTGGCCTGAAGTTAGCTACACAATCACGTTTGACAGCCAATTTTCCCCACGATTTTTGACGTTTGTTGAGGGTCATGACCGAATCGTGTGTGTTTATAGTGGAAAATAATACTTTATTGTGATCTGATGACCGCACTCTATACCTTCTTTGTACCTATCTTATATTCTTCTCTGTAGAGGCTAATGTCGTACTGCAAGTGTATAGCTTGATCTGGTCTGCACTGTACATGTTTGTACAGTGCTCCCAAAGTAATAATGCGCATACAAATCTATAGCCGACCGACCGGACGTAAAACGTGACCTTATTGATTTTATAGAAAGTGTAAGGAAATACGAACTTTGCCGAACAGTGGCGAAGATTTGTATGCGCATTATTACTTTGGGAGCACTGTACCAGTGGCGTGCATAGAACTTTTTTCCGGAAAAGCAATCAGAAGGTCAAGTTTGACAATAAAAAAAAATGAAAAAAATCCAATAACCCTTGGTACGCGAGTCTGACTTGCACTTGGCCGGTTTTATTTTTTATTTGAAAATGTTTAGAATGGAATAGAATATAATAGAATATTCGTTTATTTCGTTTGTCTGTCTCGTGTGATCAGTAGAATATGTGGATACCTGTCCATAGTTTAGCGATACCCGAGTGAAAAACTAATGTGGGGTTATCCGATAGAAAACTTTGAAAGCCGCTGCGTTATCGAGGTGACCTGATTTTTTCGCTGACTTCGTCTCGTCTATAGAGCAGAATTATCACAGATGGCACGTTTTGTTGATCTTTACCTAGATAAGTTTAGCTGTTTATAGCAATTTCGCAGTTTCATATAAATTTCAATATTTTTGGTTTGGTCATAAACGAAGAGTAGGCTTTAGAAAGTATCCATTTGGCGATACTGAGCCCCTTAAAGTTGCTAAATTGTTCTTAACTCTTATTATTGCTAAGACAATAGTGAAACATCGCTGTCCACATTGGTGTCGATTCAGTGTAACACGATTTAGCTTATTTGACAGGACTAAACTGTTCGGAGAATTCTAGTATCGGAGCACACATATTCGAATTTATTATTATGTGCTAAGTTGTTAGTTTTACAGTCTCAGAAAGAATCTGTTAATGTGTCGGAAGCCTGCTTTGGGTATTATTAGTCCCAAATTTTTTTTTCTCTATTTTTGTATTTTACTAACCCTAGGATAGGCCTAATTAAGTTTTTTTCTGTAACAATAACCGTTTAAGTAAATAAATAATAAATAAATAAAGAAAAAATAAAAAAAACATAATTTAAGCGTTTCGTCTTTTTGTTTCTGTATCGAAAAGACAAAGACAAGACGCTCTAAATAAGGTTAGTCCTGTCAAAGAAGTTAAATTGTGTTGCGCCGAATCGACACCATTGTGTCTCGGATCCATCTTACACATTAAAGTAGGTAAGTTTGTATATACATATTTATTAATTTAATAGTTTGTTTAAATTTAGTTTAGGTTGGAGGGTTTTAAGGTTGAAATATTTTATATGCAAAAAAGAATGGATTTTAGTAGATCCCCTTTATTTGATGAAAAAAAAACCAATCCCGTAATGTACGGAACACTTTGAAACCAAAAATAAAAGTAATGGCAATTTTTTTTAATACCAAAATAAATAGCAACTTCTTAGCAAGACTAATCGAATGGGCGGAGGTAGGCATGTATTTATATATGTAACCTATTAGTATGTAGTATATAGGATGGGATTTGGTCGGCCGCCTGGATTCGTGCTGGGGGCTCGGTTGGTGATCATTGAACCTTGTTCCTGGTCCCTGGCCGGGTCTCCGGTATGGGTTCGGGCGGTTGATTGGATTTCACCTTGTATAATAATATTTAACCTATAATTTTAATCGTATATATATTGCTACATAAATTAAATAAACATTTAATCTAAGTAGTTCATGTACATTTATTATTTTATTACATATATTTTTATAAGATTAAAATTTGACTTGTGAAACGTGTATTATATATACCTACTTTGCAAAATAAACTTTTTCAATTTTGAATAACAAATCAAATATTTTTTTTCTATGTAAGGAGTGTCCTAAATTCATCAAACGAGTCCTAAGGCGTTTAACCCTTAATAGCGCATCAGGAAATTATTTCCCACGTTCAAATCCATTGATTTTTAAGGGACCACAGGCACAGTGTTCCCGCAATATTTCGGTTTACCAGTTTCGGAGATAAAGGGGGGGGGGGGGGATATACATATTTTTGGTATTTTTTAAAGATTTCTCGAAACCAGTGTCAGTAAATATATTAAAAGTATATATTTAATATTTTTCTCATTATAATAAAGTGTGGATTGATATATAATTCATAGCTGTCACACATCCAAATTACTCAGAACCCTCTAAGGCAGCGTTTCTTAACCTGTGGTCCGCGGACCCCTGAGGGTCCGCGAGCATTTGTATGGGGGTCCGCAGCCTAATCTATTAATATATTAGGCTATTACTAGATTATAATCTCACTAGTAATTAATATAAACCCAAATATCACTAATTTAGTTGCAAAAAGCTGCACCAACCTTCTCATTAACGTATTTTATATGAAAAAGTTTATTTTTTTGTAATTTGTAAAACTAAAATAAATGGTCCGAAATTTATTGCTGCTTTTTTATTAAGGGGGTCCTTAAAATTGTGCTTGATTTCCTAAGGGGTCCGTGGACAAAAAAGGTTAAGAAACGCTGCTCTAAGGGTTACTTTGTAGCCTTAAGGGCCTTACTATTGCCAAATGGATACTTTCTAAAGCCTACTCCTCGTTTATAGCCAAACCAAAAATAATGAAAAAAATGTATTATGAATAATCAACTCTTAGACAACATATGCAACAGTTTTCTTTTTCATACCACCAAAACTTCTACATGATTTTTTTTTTTTACTGAATGATGTTTTTTGACCTCAAATTCCCTACTGCTCCTGAGTGGCTTGGCCGATTGAATTCATCTATGTTTTGATAAATAGATAAACTTTATAGTTTTAAACATAACATAAGATTATTCAATCGAGCAATCACGTCCAAGTGAAAAGTATTATTTTCAACTATTTCGCCCTCTCAAGGACGCAGCGAGCGTCGTAACAGCCACTATGCATTGCGCGCTGATATGAACGTTATTTCAATGTCGTTTCCGTTGATATTTGTAGTGACAAATATCGAGCTGCTAATTTGGCGATGGTAATCGCCTTAAAAAAAAACTATCTCGTTGCTGCTGCCTTTTCTAGACAATCTAGATTCTAGATTATGTTTTTATCTCTTTGTATTGTAGCCATCTACTTTATTACTAAAACGTGCTAAATTAGATAACCTGATCGATTAAAAAAAACGGCCGAGTGCGAGTCAGTATCGCGAACCTAGGGTTCCGTATTGTGAATGATAAATTTAATTTTGTTATTTTGTTTCGTCAATTTCTCAACCGCTTTACATTTCCTGTAATGATTTTTTATTCGATTTACCAGTTTCGGAGACAAAGGGGGGGGGGGGGGACATACATATTTTTGTAGTTTTTAAAGGATTTCTCGAAACCAGTGCCAGTAAATATAGTAGAAGTATATGTTTTTACAATCAGCTTTTCAATATCTACAATTTAATACCCATTATTATTAAGATAATGTTTTTTATTTTATCTCACTTTTCTTTTGGTAATATTTTGAATAATTTAAAATTGTTTATATTTGTTTTTGCACCGTGATATGTGGGCAATGCTATTTTTGTGCCAAATTTCATGTATTTATCTTTAACGGTGCTAAAGTTATGAGGCATACGGATGGACGGACGGACAATGGAGTCTCACCATAAAGCAGTGGCGTGCACAGAACTTTTTTCCGGAAAAGCAATCAGAAGGTCAAGTACGACAATAAAAAAAATATGAAAAAATTTAAATACTTAACACTTTGAAAAAAAAAAGTCTGTATGAAAATGTTCACTCTAGGGTAGGCAGTGCCTACCCTGGCGTCATACAAACTTTTTTTTTCAAAGTGTTATTTAAATTTTTTCATATTTTTTTTATTGTCAATCTTGACCTTTTGATTGCTTTTCCGGAAAAAAGTTCTGTGCTCGCCACTGCCATAAAGGTTCCTTATTTGTACCTTTAAGGTACTACGGAACCATAAAAAACTAGTCCAAAAGATGACAGACTCGCGCACAGACCTGTAAAACTGGTATTTGATGTTTCATAATACTTACGTATGCATACAGTAACTTAGGGCTGCCAAAAACATGAGCAATATAGGATTTTGCCATTTCAGGTGTCAAAAATATACCTACAGTAAATTATTAAAAAATATAGTAGTCTATTTATTTATCAAAAATATTGTTATGTTTATTTTGCGAAATCTATCGCTATGAATACTCTAAATATTATTAGAGTGCATTACAAACTAGAAAAGATCAAACAGAAACAAACCCAAAGACAAGAATCTGAAAATATTCCCCGGGCCAGGATTCGAACCTGCGACCTCTTGTTATCAAGACAAGCGCGCTACCAATTGCGCCACCGAGGTTCCTACCTAGGTTTTTTTTCAAATTCTTGTCTTTGGGTTTGTTTCTGATTGATCTTTTCTAGTTTGTAATGCACTCTAATAAAAATATTGTTGTTACTTGACCCGACAGCTGTTTTTAAAAGTCACTTATTGTTCATAAAAATGTCTAGCGTATCTTTAAGGGCCTTACTATTGCCAAATGGGTACTTTCTAAAGCCTACTCCTCGTTTATGGCCAAACCAAAAATAATGAAAAAATGTATTATGAATAATCAACTCTTAGACAACATATGCAACATTTTTCTTTTTCATACCACCAAAACTTCTACGTGAATTTTTTTTTTTTACTGAATGGTATTTTTTGTCTTCAAATTCCCTACTGCTCCTGAGTGGCTTGGCCGATTGAATTCATCTATGCTTTGATAAATAGATAAACTTTATAGCTATAAACATAACATAAGATTATTCAATCGAGTAATCACGTCCAAGTGAAAAGTATAATTTTCTCCTATTTCGCCCTATCAAGGACGCAGCGAGCGTCGTAACAGCCACTATGTCTTGCGCGCTGATATAAACGTTATTTCAATGTCGTTTCCGTTGATATTCGTGGTGACAAATATCGAGCTGCTAATTTGGCGAGGGTAATCTCCTTAAATAGGTCCTTTACCTATGAAATTGCTGAAATTTTCTTACAGATTCATGAGTTCATAATTCCTGTGATTCAATAGCTATTTCAATGATTTTTTTTTCGTTTGAAAATTGATTTCAAGGTATCAATCTGCGTATTAAATTTTGTATTTATTTTCAGTTTGATTTAAAAAAAATGAATCTTCAAAAACAGTTCGTTCTAAATACCATCCATTTCCATGACAAGATTCGTGATAATTTTTTTACAGTTGACCCTTTTCAAAAATTCAATTAATGTTGCTGTTAGTTTAATGTTGTCTCATTCGTACAGAAAAGAAATAACATATAGCCCCTCCATTGGTGTATTCAAAAGGGAAATAAAAGAGCACTACCTTCGAAAACTTCGTTAAGGAATTTTTGACGAACAAAAAATAAAATTTAATGTGTTTTTGTACTTGAAAACTAATTTTTGACATGTAATTAACATTGCAATTTTAATTTTATACAAATTTTTTTATATTTTTGACATGTATGTAAGTTTCTGTTAATTTTTTAATTCTAATTATTATGATATCCAATGACCTCCATGTTTGTGTTTTTTTGGGTAAAATAATTTCCATGTAATGATATAATTGTCAACATTTGCATACCTTCTTAGGTGAAATATGTTGGACATTTTAAATTTAACAACTGCACTGTACCATATTTGACGCAAATAAAATTATCTTTATCTTTATCTTTAACCTATCCTGTAGGTGTATGTATATACAAGGTGACTTTTTGATCATCGTCCAAATTCATAGTGGTGGCTTGGTAAGTGATCAGTATCATGGATCAATAACAATTTTTGTGAAATTCGTAAAGTGAAACTTCGACTCCCCATAGCGATTCACTCGGGACTGAAAGTGAAATTCTATGGGAAGCTGAAATTTAATTTTACTAATTTCACAAAAATTGTTATTGATCCATGATACTGATCACTTTCCAAGCCACCACTATGAATTTGGACGATGATCAAAAAGTCACCTTGTATATAATTTATTGTGTATTTATTTACTGAATATGTATTGTTATATTTATTTATACTATGTAGGCATGTAAATTTTATGTAGTTTGTTATTATTTTTAACTAATTAGGTATCTACTATTAATTTAATCTTGTTTCTGTATAAGTATTATCGTACACAATATGAATATCTTATTTATTTCAAATATCCTTATCACCCTTGGTTTGCTGGAAGAAATCTCATTATTGAGATAAGCACGCCACTGTACATAGCTTTTATTGTATTATTAAGAATAAAGTTTTCTGTGTGCAATAAGAATAAACATAAACTTTATTTCGGAAAATACAAGTAATTTTTTATTTAATAAATTCTTTATATTAAGCCAAAACTTAAAAAATCTTGCACCTATTGATACTGTTCGTAAATATCGGCCCGAGCAGGAAAATGTTTGCCCATCCCTGATCTAGTAGATAGAAAGAAAGAAAGAAAATTTAAATTATTTGCCACAAAACTAAATACTTACAATAAGTTACAAAAATAAATTATTTAAGTACCGTATTTGTGGGCAAAATGGAGTAATCTGAGCATTTGCTGTAAGTTGAAGGCAACGTTACAGCGCTGGTTTTCAGGTTACCCTCTCACTAAGCTTAAGGTGGCTCCGTCGGAATAATTAGCAACTCGATTCGTGGTGGTTGAAATTTCGAACAAAACCATAGTAAAATAAAGTCCTTATCAGCTCGCACTGCAACATGGCTGTTACGTCAGTCGCTGCGGCTGACAAGTGCGAAAATAGTGTGTTTTTAATTTATTTTATCTAAACTAAGGTTAATTTCCAAGAACTGAGAAAACCAAATCATTTAATATCATTTTGTCTAAAAGTTTATAAATTTTCATACTGTTTCGATAAAAACGCAGCAGTTATGTTGTTACGAGTGAACAAAAAATCGAAAAATAAGGGTAAACTTAAAATTTTCTTGGTTCACTTCTGTATATTATAATGAAATTCAGGGAAAACCACATCACTATTTGTATCATGCAGATTACTATGTATTTTTCTTCTGTTGAAAAATGCTATAGTTACCGTATAAAATGGTTACAAAGTTACTTAGTTCAAGGTCGTTGGCGTTGGTAGAAGCCTTTACAAAAATATTGCAGGTAGGAGGAACACAAAAAAATATATATATGAAATATATTTCAATAACTAATTAATAAAATGATAAAGAACCGAAAAAAAAAGTAATTATTATATTATGTACCTATATAAAATGAACATCTTTTATGATTAATTCAAAATTCAAAAAGTTTATTTTGAAAAGTAGGTATATATAATACACGTTTCACAAGTCAAATTTTAATCTTATAAAAATATATGTAATAAAATAATAAATGTACATGAACTAGATTAAATGTTTATTTAATTTATGTAGCAATATATATACGATTAAAATTATAGGTAAAATATTATTATACAAGATGAAATCCAATCAACCGCCCGAACCCATACCGGAGACCCGGCCAGGGACCAGGGGCTCTACCGCGTAATTCTCATTTGTATCAACTTCAAGCAAATGCATGCGAAATTCAACGCGTGCAAAAGAGATGGCATGTTAGGCGGGCGTCGTCGCACGCACGTCAAATTTCAATCTCAAGTTGATGTTGATGTAAATGAGAATTACGCGGTAGACCCACAGGAACAAGGTTCAATGATCACCAACCGAGCCCCCAGCACGAATTCAGGCGGCCGACCAAATCCCATCCTAAATACTACATAGTAATTTTTAAATTGAATTAAATTAAATTATTAAAACAATATGTGGCAACCCTAACAGTAACGAATGAGAGAATGGAAATGTTTAACTCAAATATTTATAACATAATCATTGTGAGGGATCTTCTTCCTTGTGTAATTTACCGGTTGTGTATGCAGGTGCAACATTAGATAAGGATTCCGGAGATTATACGGACGCGTTAAGGCGATTACCATCGCCAAATTAGCAGCTCGATATTTGTCACTACAAATATCAACGGAAACGACATTGAAATAACGTTCATATCAGCGCGCAATGCATAGTGGCTGTTACGACGCTCGCTGCGTCCTTGAGAGGGCGAAATAGGAGAAAATTATACTTTTCACTTGGACGTGATTACTCGATTGAATAATCTTATGTTATGTTTATAGCTATAAAGTTTATCTATTTATAAAAGCATAAATGAATTCAATCGGCCAAGCCACTCAGGAGCAGTAGGGAATTTGAGGTCAAAAAACACCATTCAGTAAAAAAAAAAAAAACATGTAGAAGTTTTGGTGGTATGAAAAAGAAAAATGTTGCATATGTTGTCTAAGAGTTGATTATTCATAATACATTTTTTCATTATTTTTGGTTTGGCCATAAACGAGGAGTAGGCTTTAGAAAGTACCCATTTGGCAATAGTAAGGCCCTTAAGAGTCGGAGTTCCGAGATTGGGCAAAACAGGGTTCGGGGTTATGGCTTTTTAAGATAGTAAAATATTAATTTCTGAACAAAATAAATACCACTTGTTACCTTACAAGATGAAGTACAGGTTTATTAAAAAAAATCTTGGCACTAATGTATAGTAACTTCAGAAAAAAAAAAACAGGATGTCAAGTTCAGGTTACACCCGTAGCGCTGCAATGCTAATCAAGAGATTTTCTTGAAATTCCTGTTTTTTTTTTCTGAAGTTCTATACATTATTGCCGTGATTTTTTTTAATGAACCTGCACTTCATCTTGTAAGGTAACAAGTGTTATTTATTTTGTTCAGAAATTTTAATTTTTACCGTCTTAAAAAGCCATAACCCCGAACCCCAAATCTCGGAACACCGACCCTTAAGGCGAATGGATACGCCAACTGTAATTAGGACCTGGCTTTGAAGGCCTACTCCTCCCACACGGGTAGTCCAAAAACTTCCATAAAAATATATGATAGGCATTATAGAGTCAAAAATAAATTTTAAGTTTCATAAACTGTTTTTCTATTGTAAGTTTTGACAAAAAAAAAATCGAAAGTCATCGAAAGTTTCCCATGATTAACACAAGAATTCTCTTACTCCTCCCAAACGCCTAAAGCGATTTTAATTATTATTTCACCAAATTATAGGAAATTTTTGTATCTAAAAAATTTAAGTTCAAATTTTTTTTCCGTTCATGGCGTCCATGTGAAAAGTATTATTTTCTCCTATTTTGCGCTAGCTGGAGACGCAGTGGTTGTCGTAACAGCCACTTTTCAAGGCACGCTGAAATGAACATTATTTCAATGTCGATTCCGTTGATATTTGTACCGACACATATCGAGTTGCTTATTTAGCGTGGTAAGGCGCTATGCAAAAGTTTTAGCGTCCCTGTTACTCCATATGCGAAAAAACCTTCAGTGCGAGTGGGATTCGTGGAAAAGTAGCAAAAAGGCGGTTTTTTATTAATCTAAATGTAATAAGCTATTTTGACAAAAAGATTTTCAAGGAGACTTTACAAATACATAATATCCACATTTTGAATGTAATTTCTGAATGGAATTAGTTAGGATTTCAGATTTAAAGGAAAAAATAAAACAATTTAGAGGTCTTTTCGGAATTAAATTCTATCGAGAAAATTTCATCCAATCGCGTTTTCCTTCAGTGAGAATCAGAAAGAATAATTATTACAAATAAAAAAAAAATGTTATTATTAAAATTAAAGTAATTACAACAAAATACTTTTTTGCCTGCCGACTGTTGTTATTTGTCGGAACAATTTGTATTTTGTCGGATTCTGGACATCATATGAAATGTTAGGACAATCCCGACGAATTCCGACCATCTGGCAACCCTAGGTTGGAATACGAATATGAATCGTACAGTAATTTAAATTTTAGAATTCATGTAGAAGTTTCTAAGTGACTTCCACAAAGATTAATGGTACCTCAAGTCTTAAGGTGCTACGGAAAAAAAAATCGTCACTTTTAGAACTTGCATATCTACTTCAGTAAATAATGTATAATTTGGTAAAATAGTACATTATTTTTGGAATCTTTTTCTAGGGATCTGTTAAACTAAAACGCGATTAGAGCAATTCAGCTCGATACAAATATTAATTGAAATGAGGTCTTTTTCGACACCAATTCTCCTGGTTTGACAATTTGGAATGACATATGAACTGCAATTATATTTTATTAGATGGGTTTTAACAGTATCTAAGACCAGCCCCCCTATTCTGTATCTTTAGTTGCCAACTGCACGAGGTGCCTATCATCAAAAACATAACTAAAAACTGAAATTTCAAAATTGCCTTTAGTGGGTATTGAACTATTAACAATCTGTGTCGTCACTTCAAGTGCGAAAATATTCTTAGGACATCGGAATTCGATAGTATATCTATGTTTTTGATGATAGGCACCCCGTACAGAAGGCAACTAGAGATACACAATAGGCCCGCAGCCCCCCTATTCTGTATCTTTAGTTGCCAACTGTGCTAGGTGCCTATCATCAAAAACATAGATAAAAACTGAAATTTCAAAATTGCCTTTAGTGGGTATTGAACTATTAACGAACTGTGTCGTCACTTCAAGTGCGAACATATCCTTGGGAAATCGGAATTCGATAGTATATCTATGTTTTTGATGATAGACACCCAGTCCAGAAGGCAACTAGAGATACACAATAGGCCCGCTGGTTAAACGAAATTTTGATAGCAACTTCAGTACATTTTATATTAATAAAAAACCGAATTTTTGCTACTTTTCCTCGAATCCGTCCCTCTCGCACTGATGGTTTTTTCGCATATTGAGTAACAGGGACACTAAAACGCCTTAAATCGATTCTGCAATCGAAAACAATAACTTTTGTAGGTATTCTATCAATTGCTAAATACTAACAGGATAAGAGTGATTATAAACAATACGTAAGAATTAAGAGCGGTTTAGCAGCCATATTGTGGAAAACATGTCTTTTTATAACTAATCGAAACAGAACACAAAATTCACTCAATAGTTATTCAACAAAACCTTATTTATTACTTATGTATTGTGTATGTTGCCATCGCAAAGTTTCCATTGGTTTCTGTAAGTTTGCATTAAAAATTTTTGAAATTCGAATTTACGGAAACCAAAATTCACTCAATAGTTATTCAACAAAACCTTATTTATTACTTATTTAATGTGTAAGTTGCCATCGCAAAGTTTCCATTGGTTTCTGTAAGTTTGCATTAAAAATTTTTGAAATTCGAATTTACAGAAACCAATGGAAACTTTGCGATCGCAACATACACAATACATAGGTTATAAGGTTTTGTTGAATAACTATTGAGTGAATTTTGAATTTAAGTGTTTTGTTTCCATTAATTAGATAAAGGCGGGTTTTCCACAATCCGGCTGCGAAACCGCTCTTAAGAATGTGTAAGAATTAGGTTTAAGGCGCATCCCCCAGTAAAATGATGTGCTAAGTCACTTCTTACTTCCTTTAAACTCGTTAGTTAGTTCCCCAAATATTTTTTTTTACCTCAAATATACCCTATGTTATATCATAATCATAAATCATTAAATTGTTTATTGTGACCAATCAATATACAAAAAACATACATAGGTAATTAAACTTAGATTACTTGAACATTTTATATATCATTTAAACAAAGAATTTGACCTGAATATTGTATGTCTAATAACACTTACGGAGCATTTTCTTTCTTTGTAAATGTTAGTAAAATCTCTACGTCTGCCACATACAAGGTGACTTTTTGATCATCGTCCAAATTCATACTGGAGGCTTGACAAGTGATCAGTATCTCGGATCTGTAAAAATTTTTGTGAAATTCGTAGAATTAAATTTCGGCTTCCCATAGTAATTCACTTCCAGTCCCGAGTGAATCACTATGGGGGAGTCGAAATTTTATTTTACGAATTTCTCGAAAATTTATATTGATCTATGATACTGATCACTTACCAAGCCACGAGTATGAATTTGGACGATGATCAAAAAGTCACCTTGTATATTTATTTACTTTTGGTTAACGTATTATATTATTTATTTTGTTATATGTTAGTGTATATATTTATATTATTATTATTTATTTTGTGCACCACCTTCGCGTTATTTTTTCCAACCATCAATTTCCACCCAAAGGTTGTCTGGAAGAAATCGCTATAAGTGATAAGGCCGCCAATTGTTACCTTCTCTCATAAGTTTGTTCTTTTACCTTGTTTTATTTATTTGGTGTACAATAATTTGTCTTGTATTGTCTTGTCATTTAAATGGATCGTTAGTAACTGTGATACATTTATTTACATTTCTGTGGGCAGCCCTAATGCGTGCGTCTACCGAGCGTTGTTTCAAGGAGACTGCCCCAGATAGAATACTGTTACTTTTCTATACTGTGTCGTAATATTATTTTCAATGCAGTTGCTCGTAAAGTTTTCTTTTTTGTGTAACAAAATTATGCGGAAACCGACTCTTTATTTCACGCGTGAAATAAAGTAATTTTTTTAAGTTTTTGACTCTGTGGTGCATGGTGCAATTCATAAAACTTAAAAAATTACAAAGATGCAAGGAGGTTTTGCTGTCCAAAAAAAAACAATTATTTATAAGTATGCGCGCTCTAGCAATAATTGAATGATGATAAACTCCATAACACATAAGATTCTTGATTATCTCATTTAAAAATACGTGTTTTGTTTCCGCAAACAAAAATATTTTCACATTATTGGCTGTATGTATACTGTACCTTTGCCTCAAAAAAGAAAAAACTGTATGAAACGCGCGCTCTGCAAAGAAAGCACGCCATTTTGTTGTAAATAGGCTTTGGTGAAATAAAATTACTTTCTTTATTATACTTATTTTTTTGTTGTATTTCCTCGCAAAATGCATTGAAAAATGTTGTAAGATACTTGAACGTAAAAGGTTTTTATCCGAATGCGTGCCAATGAAAACACTCGCTGTGGGCAAAAGTTAGTAAAAAATAAAAATCGATAAGCGAGTAAAAGGGTAATGATGAAAGCTACTGGTTTTCCATTTAGAAGCATGACCAACTGACTGAGTACCTATTCCATTAAGAACTACACAAACATCCAAACTCTTATTCCAAGGGTGTAAGATCGGTTTTTGACCGGCCAATGTGTGTTGGTCGTGGATATCAGGACTGGTTTTACAGGACGAATGTGTGGGCAAAAACGTAACGGGCCGTATGTGTAATTGTGTAACTTGTTTAACTAGAATTCTATGCGTCCGTTACGTGTAACGGATAATTTATGTATTTTGTTGCTTATGTTGAGCTGCGTCTAGAACAGCGTTTCTTAACCTTTTTTGTCCATGGACCCAGTGGCGTGCACAGAACTTTTTTTCCGGAAAAGCAATCGAAAGGTCAAGATTGACAATAAAAAATATATGAAAGGGTTTAAACGGCACTTTGAAAAAAAAAGTTTGTATGACGCCAGGATAGGCACTGCCTATCCTAGAGTGAAAATTTTCATACAAACTTTTTTTTTCAAAGTGCCGTTTAAACCCTTTCATATTTTGTCGTACTTGACCTTCTGATTGCTTTTCCGGAAAAAAGTTCTGTGCACGCCACTGCACGGACCCCTTAGGAAATGAAGCACAATTTTAAGGACACCCTTCATAAAAAAGCAGCAATAAATTTTGGACTATTTATTTTAGTTCTACAAATTACAAAAAAAAATATACTTTTTCATGTAAAATACGTTACTGAAAAGGTTGGTGCTGCTTTTTTGCAACTAAATTAGTGATATTTGGGTTTATACTATTACTGAGTTGTTGTCTCAAATCAATTTTATGATTGTTAAATGGTCCATAGATTAGGCTGCGGACCCCCATACATATGCTCGGGGACCCCCAGGGGTCCGCGGACTACAGGTTAAGAAATGCTGGTCTAGAAAATAGTTGTGTCGATTCGGCGCAACACGACTTATAATAGTTTTATAATAAGTAGTAGGCTTCAATTGGCGGTCTTATCACTAAAAGCGATGTCTTCCAGACAACCCGAAATGTATTTATATTGAATTAAACCTAACATAACTTACTCCTCATGGCTCCGCTCGTTGTCGCACCTATTTTTGACATTTGGTGAATGATTTTCGATTTCATACTTTAAGGCGATATGCGAAAAAATTACGGGTGTTTCTTTTCTGTGTATTTCATGAAATACACGGAAAATTATAATCAGTTCCTGGTATATGCATTTTGACTATACATCTACGGATTTGATTTTGGAAAACATGTTTGGATAAACTTTCCTCGATAGAAATAATTGTTGTATTGAGGTCTTCTAACACACTTTTTCACTTCGTTTAACGAGTAGCAGCCATGTAAAGAACTCAAACATATTTTATTAGATGGGTTTCAACATTATCTAGATATTTGATTTTGGAAATTTTGCTAGCCAGTTTAGTTTTTTAAATAAAAATATAAAACCAACTTTTTTCCCTTTTGCCCTGAATCCGCCCCTCTCGCACTGCGCGATTTTTCGTTTGGAGTGACAGTGACGAAAATTGAATTCGCATCAGAATGTTCACTCCAAATAACTGGCGAAAACAGGCGCACGCACACATAGACGCGTACGTACGACGATCTCGAAGATACTCGGGTGAATGCCAATACAAAATTCTGCCGAGATCATCGTACGTACGCGTCTATGCATGTGTGCGTCTGTTTTCGCTCCGTCGTTGAGTCGGCGTTCTGATTGTATCTATTTTGTGGCATAGTCTACCCACCCACGACGACATATGTTTTGTGGCGCACTGCCAAGAATCGGTAATAGCTAACTTTATTATCTCTTTGTTTTAGGTACAATGCAGCCATAAATAAAAAGTACAATATCTGTCTTGAGCTATCAAGACTAAGCATACAATGAGCAAAAAGTACAAACACACAACGAAGATAGCGCTGCCTAGCGTCCGCAACGCGAACTAGCAGCGTCGGTCTTGACACAAACATGCTCCTCGCGCCATCTAGCGGCTGATGATGCGAGATGCCACGAGTGAAATATGCATCAATCGTACGGGTGCTGGTCATTTTGGGATTATGCTGTTTATGGATACAGATTATGCTGTCAGCCAGTAGTGGTGGGCTGGACAGGGATGGAGGTAAGAACATGGACAATAAGTTTTATTATAACAAATTGGAGAGGCTTCTGTCACCATAGAGCCAACATGAAGACAAAGAGTACCTATTTATAACAGTAGTTTATGCTACTAGGGCGAAAAGACGATAACCGAGTAATTTATTGCTCTTACGCCCGTGTATCATACTACGTTTTTCAATGCAGTGTGAGGAAATAAAACAAACATAATCTTGTGAACTTTAAATTATGATTGGCTCCAAAGGACTGTATCCAGAGCCGTAAAACAGTGGAAAAAAAAGTTTAACATTTATGGTACACAGGAAAGGCTGCAGGTTAGCCAACCACTGTAAATAAATTAAAAATAATAATAATAATAAAGCCCTAGGGCAAAATAATCGTCATTCCGTTCGGTTTTGATGCATAAGAAGTGGGCCTTTACAAGCACTTGCATTGAAAAATATTTTTAAAAAATAGGTACTTTCTTTCAAGTTTATACAAAAATACTTTTGTTTCCAAAGCGTAAATTAATAATAAAAAAATAATACGCTAGTAGGGTTACCATTTAGAAATTTGAAAAGTCCTGACAAAAAGCCTGACATTTCGATAAAAGTTCGGACTTTTTTAAGTCACAAAATGGAAACATTACTTATTAGTTACAGTGGTATTCGCAATAGAAGATTTATTGTTTGATCTCTTTAGAAAAGATTGTTAAAGATTTTATATTTTGTTTTTAGATAAATGAGAAGTTAAGCCTAACATATTTAACTTATTTGATATTACTTAATATGTAGTTTTATTACTCACATTCCAAAATCTGGACAAATTAAAGAGCTGGATAAATTCCGGACTAGACTCTAAAAATCCGGACATGTCCAGACTAATCCGGACGGATGGTAACCCTATACGCAAGTAACTTTGAAAGACGATAATAACTAAATCATTATTATGTTGTTGGCATATCGGAGGATTGGCTTCGCTCGGCTCCCCAAATATACAACGTGTAACAGAAAGGTGTAACCATATTTGAAGAGCTTATTCAGTCAATGGTATAGAACAACTTTTACTATGGAACAAACGCTGTATCATGAAAAAAATAATTTAATATTAAATATAACTTATTTGTTATTTTATTCATTTAACATTATATATTTATATAAAAACACTTATTGAAATAATTGTTTCCAGATATATTTTGACATATTTTATAGTCGGCGTCAGTGGAATTAGTACAATTTTACTTTTTCATAGAAAATGCAATGCATATGCAAACGCATATGCAATGCTGCTCGGCTGAAATGTATGGAGGGGCAGATTTTTTTTTCGAGGTTTCAGGGTTGGCTCCATAGTAAAAGCTGTTCTATACTATTGACTGAATAAGCTCTTCAAATATGGTTACACCTTGTATAACGTGAAATTTAAGTCATTTTGCTAACGGAAACTGGTGATAGTACTTGTCCATATAAACAACTTTTAATTACAGAGCCAACCCTGAAATCGTAAAAAAAAATATCAGCTGTTCCATAGAAAAGAAATACCTACTCGATCCAAATGTATGAAACAGCAGATTTTTTTTTCACGATTTCAGGGTTGGCTTCATAGTAAAAGTTGTTCATATGGACGAGTACTATCACCAGTTTTCGTTAGCAAAATGACTTTAATTTTACGTTGTATTTAAATTGTATAAACCTAACTAAATAAATAAATAAAAACCTAACACGCTTCTCCTCGGTCCGCTCGTCGTCAACCCAATTTTTTTTTTTTACTTTATTTCATACTTCATGATGTGCCCAATTCTACGATTTCCCCGCAACATTTACATAAATGATTTAGCAAACGCTAATAATTAACTTCAGATTGTTTTTAGATTAACTATTTACATATATTGTTTTTCTTTGAAGATTTTATTTTTATTTAGTTTTATGTCAACTAACATTAAAGTATACTTGCTTTCATAAACACTTAAAGCTTTCTGAAAAAAAAAATCAAGGCCGAGAAGAATGGACTATAAGCTTTGCACCGCAAAAAGGAGTCGCCGAATTTTGCCACACTTCACACTTAAAACACGCTAGGCTTGCACCATCTAGCTAGATGGTAATAGCGGCATGGCATTGAGTAAAACATAAAGTGATCCTTCAGCATCGCTGTAAGATGAAATCGGCGCTAGAATTGCAAAAAGAATGTCAGAAGAACTAAGCTTTATAGATAATTCATACAATTGGCTGATCGCTCGCGACACGAGGGGATCGTCTGGGGACGCGAAGTTAGAAGCGGTCCTGTCCCGCGCTCACACCACCCCACCCCTCTTGGCTCTTACCTCCGCGCCGGCACAGTATAGATAAGTAACAGTATTCTATCTGGGGCAGTCTCCTTGAAACAACGCTCGGTAGACGCACGCATTAGGGCTGCCCACATACATGCGCGGGAATCGGATGGGGTCGTACCCCCGGTTTCTGAAAGGCCAATCAATGTTAACAGTAGATTAAAAAATAATTATCTGCGGATTAAGCCAGAAAAAGTGGGAATTTTACATTGAAATCAAAAATTAACTAAGTTAATTATTGATTCATCACTATTCAGACTTCATATATGCTTTATTTTCACCGTTATTTGCGGTTAAAGTTTTTTTAATCTACTGTTAACTTTGATTGGCCTTTCAGAAACCGGGGGTTAGTCTTACACTCTTCGCGTCCGTACTTAACTGCGGCGCACCATGAAGTGTGAATCGAGATTTGGAAGCGCGCGTTTCGGCCGTTTTAAATTAAGAAATAATACTGTTTTACTTATCTATACTGTGGCGCCGCCCAACACTGCCTTCGTATTGCGCGCGATCCGCCAAGTTGAATGGTTTATCTGGTCTGGTTTTTAATGGTCCATTCCTTTCGGTCTTTGGTTTCACTAACCTAGCACCGTTTTATTGCATTTTTCGTAACATTTCAGATACTAACAATTCGAAAGCACAACCGGACCAATACGTTTTGCCAATATCAGGTCTTAGAATTTTTTTACTTACTTATCTTTATTTTGTGTCTGTTTTCGTGTTGGTTTAAGACTACCGTTTTGTTTTTTCAAGAATATTTGAACCAAATATCTATGTTATGAATTTGTCCACACCCGCACATAATATTATGTTTCCTCGACTTTATTTGGTAAGCACTCCTTTTTATTTTTTTATATAAAAATGGCAACCGGTGTCACATTTTGAAGCTTCTCAGTAGCGGCCATTATTGTATTTTTCATCTTGTGCTGTGTAAATCGCTTTTGTTTTTCACTGTATTTTTGTTTATTCAGTACGTGTAAATTGCTAAATTTTGCTACAGTGGCGCTACTGTAGCTTGACTCCAGAAGCACAATCTTTAAACTAGATGTCGCTGTCATCACAGTTTTCATGACTTTCGTTGAGCGACCGCCACGCCACCTGTAAAAAGTTCTTATCTTTTTTCCCATAGCTTTGAGGCCATACAACTTTTTCGGAAATGTATTTCTATGCAAAAGTATTTGAAATTAAATAATTTTAAGCAGAAAATTGTGACGTAATTTGAATTCTTTGCTGAAACTATTCCAGGGCTCTTCCTATACGGTATATAAATAAATAAATATTTGATTTCTCCACAGAAGAGCTGATGAACCTGAATGATACATCAGAACAGGTTCTGGCGCTGGTGCCTCCAGAATTACACAAATACCTCACAGTACATCTTAAGAATTCAACAGGTGAGTTCCATCCTTTATAAACAAGGTGTAAACTAATTATGTATGTACTATCGATGAAAAATCCGCAGACCCACTTTTCGCCCGTATAAGAGATAATAAGAGTGTGCTTTCAGATAGGTCCCGTTTTGAGATTCGTCATGACCTGATAAAGATCCTCAGAGGCAGTGGAACTCTTTACAAAGTGACAGCATACCACTCTAGATTGATAGCAATCGCTTTGCGCTAAGATGATTGCGGGATATTACTTGATAATTGTCATTCCTCCACCTTTCCTTCCATCCTGGCCTCATTACCATAGAAGTCCTCAACGGATCAGAGCACATAACTCGAGATTGCGGCTGTCTGTGTGTTAGGGTGCTGATTGCAGGGTTTTGCTTAGAAAATATCAGCATACCCAGCTGACTTTCGGTCCTGGCTTCATCAACATAGAACTGACATGACAACGAACCTTGATAGAACCTCAACGAATGACAGCACATAATTTGAAAATGCAGCAATCAGTTTCTGTTAGGGTGCTGATTACAGAGCATTCATTGAAAATACACTTACTTGACATTCGTTTTATATCGACAGCCCGTTTACAAAAAATACCCATATTTCATAATTTAACTCGTCAACACTAAAAAACGTGAAATAAAATAAACTTTTAACAAAAACATATTAACCGACTTCAAATGTAACTACAATGATTCACTAAAAACTTTAAAATAATTATATACTGACCGATGGTACCAAAATAAGACTTTTGACAACATTTTTGTTCCTAAAATATATGTTATGGTATCTAGAAGTCAGCGTATTCTCTACGATATAAAAACGAATATGAAGGCGCCGACTTCTAGAGAACGTAATATTGCGTTTTAGAAAAAAAAAAGCAGGCAAAAGTGTTATTTTGGTACCATCGGCCAGTATATAATTTTTTAAACATTTTAGGGAATGACTGTAGTTACGTTTGAACAATTTGAAGTTGGTTACTGTATTTTAGAGCTAAAATTCATTTTTTTATTTGTAATTTTTGGTTAGAGTCTTATTGCGATTCTCATGTTGAGCTCAAATGTTGTTATTATTTTCTGTGCTTTTAGTTGCCAGAATTGGTGATATTGGAGATATTTAGTTCTGAGGATCACACACAACGCTCTTTGTATTTTCGCGATCAGAATTCCCATAAATTTCTGAACGATTTTTAATTTTTTTTTTACAGAATATTATTATACCCATTTTAGAACATATTTTTCATTATTTTGGTACATAAATTTATTTATGAATTTTTAAAAAATTGTCGGATATGACGTCACTTGAGAATTTAAGACATTATACTGATTGTGATGTGTGATTGCTTATAAAAAAGTGGTCTGGTCTGTCTACTCATCTGTCATCAATCTGTCAAATCAGTCGGAAGCAAATGATTATAATTTTATCTTGATAGCAAAGGACACATTTCCAAACAGCCATTTCTCAAGTGATGTCACACGAACGCAATTGGAAGTTGCAGCTTTTTAGTAAAAATATGCATCATCATAAGGTTTTTTAGACCACAAATTCTAAACTACGGCTTAATAAACCAAAATCTCGAAATTATTTTCGAATTAACATACTAAGGTATATTATGTTAAGACATAATTTAATCTAAGCCAATTGTTGTTCCCGAGATATTAAAGTTGTGTGTTTACCCCAATGATATTAGAAGAAAGTGTAGATAGGTTATAGGCGATCCGCGAATGGCACGTTAAAACTTGGCTAATTTGCAAACCTGTACTTAGTACATCGTCGGCATCAGCGCATGACGGACGTCGCGCGGGACGACGCACAGCAACATATAGGTTTTGTCTCTTTTTCGCTCGCGATAATTATGACTTGCACGTGTCAATGTGACATTGCAATACTACGTAATATTTTACTGCAGTCATTTATGTTGTGTGCCATTTTAGAAGTTCGAATCAATGGGTGATGGATGAAATCATTAAAAGTGCCTGAATATTTTTTTGTTGATAGGAATAACCTTCCCCATAAGAGGAAAAAATAAACTAAATTTTTTAGGTGGCTTTAATTACATAAAAATATATAAAAACTTTTAAATTTTAGATATACGGGGATATACAGCTGCATACGAATACTTCCTTTGCCTGCATATAAAACAACCGTAATCTATGGTAACAAAATGACACCAAAACATAACCTCTCGTGTTGTTATTCTTTTATGGTATTTTGTTTAATTTTGCGATACTTACTTACACCTGATGGTGACATGATGCCATGATGGCACAAAACATGTTTTATTAGGTTCTCTCCAACGTTGATGTTCTTCAGTATCCATTGTGTAGAGAACTAATACACAAAAACGAGAAGAAAAACACAATAGTCCAGTTTCATTTCCAGGGGTCGTCGTAGTGGCTATCAAGATCTAATCCGGGGTACAAGGCGTAGGTAGTCGTCGAAGCAGGCAAATTCAAAGGTCAGGTGTGAGTAAGCAGTCGCAAAATTAAACAAATTGCCATAAAAGAATAACACACGAGAGGTTATGTTTTGGTGTCATTTTGTTACCATATATTAATAACGGTTTTTTATATGCAGGCAAAGGAAGTATTCGTAAGCAGCTGTATAGCTCCGTATATCCAAAATTTAAAAGTTTTTATATTTTTTTATGTATTTAAAGCCACCTCAAAAATTTAGTTTTTTTTTCCTCGTATGGGGAAGGTTATTCCTATCAACAAAAAAATATTCAGGCACTTTTAATGATTTCATCCATTACCCATTGTAGGTAACATATCTACATTTTCTTCTAATACCGGTTTACCCGTATGTCTAAATGTCTTTGTACGAGTATAGGGGATCTAAAAAGGCCGACTTGGGTAAATCATAAAATGATTTGAAAGTAGGATATAGTCAGAGTTTTTTCACGCGTGCAAAAGAGACGGCATTATAACAGAATCATAATGTGATTTACCCAAGTTGGCCTTTTTAGATCCCTAGGTAGGTATAAGCGTTGTTATTTTATTTAAGGGTCGGAGTTCCGTGGAATTAAGTCTTGCTCGAACCCTTTTTTTTTGTAATTGTCTATCTCGCTCTAGTCAACAGCCGCGCATGGAAAACCTCAGTTATTTTGACATTTTTTGCAACATTATTGCTTAGTGTGGAAAAACTATAAATCGTATCTGAAAACTGTTTTCTTTTTAAAGTTGTTTGATGTTTTATTATGGTTCTTAAATATGTTTTGTCATTGTTATGTCTCTAATTAAATTACAAAAGTCATGTTACGATAATGCTATTCGAGAGTTTATCTTGAAATTCCTGATTTTTTTCTGAAGTTACTATAAAAATTTACAGCAATTGTTTTTAATGATCTTATTCTTCATTTTATAGTGTAGTACGTGGTATTTATTTTGTTTAGAAATGTTAATATTTACTATCATCTAAAGCAGTCTTTTTCAAACTGTGGGTCGCGAACCCCTGGGGGGCCACGAAGCCTCTTTAAAGGGGTCGCTGAAAACCATTTTAGTTCTAAATGTTGACCTAATGTGATGGTTGCGCCTATTTCTCGTTAATAAAAAATACAAGTTAGAAACAGCGGAGGGTAGGGAGCCGCGAAATATTTTTTGTAATTAAGGGGGCCGCGCCATGAAAAAGATTGAAAAACACTGGTCTAAAGTGATGACGTCGAACTCTGTTTTTGCCCGATTTTCAAACTTCGACCCTTAATTGTGCCTGCTTTTTAATACATAATATATGTAGTGAAAATAACTTAGTTGCAACCTAGTGTCCCACTTGTTTTCTTAATATGTATATTTTTTAATAAAAAATATCTCCATATTTCAGCAAACTCAACGGAGGGCCGGGTCAACCCGAAAAACATAAGCGACATACAACGAGCTATAGAGAGATACAATGATGCACAAACTATATATAACGAAGATATCTACGGCCCGGTACAGAACGATACCGTCATTATTGCTATACAGGTATGTATATTTATCTACTCCCTCCCATATTACAATAAGGTAATTACAACATCGAAGCGATTTTATAAGTACCTACATTATTTGTCCGATGTTATAATATTACATTATAATTATAACACTACGATTGTGGGTTGTAATTGGCCCAATTTATTATAAAACCGCTAGATAACCAATTAGCAGCAAGCAACAGTCGGGGTTGTCTTCGGCGTCTTCGCTAACATTCGCACTCCGCGGGTGATCCGTGGGGGACCGCCAATGTGGTAGCTGGCGGCATGTCATAAATTATGTCGTTCCGGGCCACCGGTGGTACCACCGGCAGCTCCACTAGGCCAGCAGCAAGCAGCAGTAGGGGTCGTCTTCGGCCGCCGAAAGGGCGCTCGAAGGTACGGGTCTTTGATGCTAACATCATTGCCCGGGCTTCGTCTCCGCGGGCTACAACCCGCGGGTCGTAGGCGATATGTAGTTGGCGGTATGTCGGAGATTATGTCGTACCGGGCCGCCGGAGTTACGACCGGCAGATCCACTCCCTCTTCATGACTGCCGGTGGTGACGTCACCAGCAGCCCAGTCCGTCTTCAATCTCCGACATCGTCTTCCGAGCTGCTAGCTGATGACTCACGCAGCAGCTCACGAGGATAGGGTCGTCCGGTGGGTGATATGTCATAGGTGGGGGCGAGTTCACGGAGATGTTCGTGCGGGTCGTTGTCGGCCCGGTCATAGATGACACGGGCCAAACGTCGCACGAACTCTTCAATGCTCTCAACCCCCAGATCCGTTGCGATGGTCGTGTTTCTTGTCAGATAGTGTGCGCCGGTGATTGCACGCAGGGCAATGTTTTGTTGCGCCTGGAGTCTCTGCCGGTTGGCCGCAGATGCCACGACGAGAAAAAAGGACGGGGTCAGGTAGCAATACTGAATAGACGCACCTTAACTAGTGTAGCTGAAGCCCCCCCCCCCCCCCCAATTTATACGTTATAGGACTAAATTATATTATTTATATTATAACAATTTCCTACTAACGTTGTACAAATTTGTACTAAAATCTGAAATTTACTTACCTACTTTAATATTTACGTATACAGGATATTATGGCATTTACTATGATTTCCTGAAAATCGATGACACCTACCCCCCCCCCCCCCCCCCCAAAATTTCTTGATCCACCACTGATTCTTATTATTGTTAAAACAAGAGTAAAACGATTGATCGCAGTCCGCCTTTTATGTATCTTTAATTGCCAACTGGACTAGGTGCCTATCATCAAAAACATAGATATACTATCGAATTCAGATTGTCTAAGGCAGTGTTTTTCAATCTTTTTCATGGGGCGACCCCCTGAGTATGGAAAAATATTACGCCACAGCCCCCCCCCCCCCCCCGCCCCCCTTCCGAATTCAACCATCACACAAGGTGCGCCTAAATATAAAATTTTGAACTAGATGACGGCCTCATACCGAGGGTCGAAATATGTATATCGAATAATACTTTTTTTTTGTTTTAATACTAATAAATAAACAAAAAAATAAATAAAGCTTATAAAAGCAAAATATAATATATGAATTAACATTTTGAACTAGAATGGTAAGTGCGACCCCATTCAAGAGGCTTCGCGACCCAGGGGATCGCGACCCACAGTTTTAAAAACACTGGTCCAAGAGCACGTTCGCACTTGAAGTGACGTCACAGTTCGTAAATAGCTCAATAACCTCTTAAAGGCAATTTTGAAAGTTCGGTTTTTATCTATGTTTTTGATGATAGGCACCCAGTCCAGTTGGCAACCAAAGATACATAATAGAGGGGCAGATCGTGGTACGTATCTATCTATTAGATTAAATCTTTGAAAAATATAATGTTTCGTAGAATATTTAAATACAGGCATTTAAATAAATAAAATCAAACAATTTATGTGCAAAGAAAACGTTTCATAACAACAATCAACAAAATTAACTATTAAAAAACTAAAACAAAACTAATATGTATGAAAATATTAAAGTTAAATAAATATCAAAATACAATCTACGATAAAGTACAAATAAATCATATAAGACATTATACCACATATGGTAACTTAAGGCGCTTTATGCTGCGAAAGTGCTGCCACTGAAGAAAAAAATCACTATTTATTTACTAGAATAATTATTGAAAATCTTTTCAAGTAAATGCATAGATATAGCAATGCACTATTTTTAAATGTCATTTTTATCGGCATTTAGTTGTATAAGAACATTTCTATTGTAATAATTTTGCTGTAAGTCTTCCTAAAAGAAAATAAATAGATTAAAAATAGTTTTCATAGACAAAGTCTTTGATGAGCTAAAATTTTAACTTATGCCAAAAGCGGCTGTTTTTAGCTCATCAAAGACGTTGTATATAAAAACTATGCTATTTTAAAATAGTTCACTGCTATATCTATGCATTTACTTGAGCAGATTTCAATAATTATTCTAGTATGATTAATACTTGCGATTAATACTTGTGAAATCATCATAATCTTGAAAACACTTGTACTGTTTCGCAATATCACTTTTAATCGCTTTTTATTTTAGATTATTCACCATCTACATTGTAAACAATCACTACACATTTCTTTATTGTTTATTTATTATATTTAACAGTGTTCCTTGATAATGCCGTAAGGCGAAACCGGTTGGAGTAATAAAAAGTGATATTGTGAAACAGTACAAGTGTTTTTATCAAGATTATTAACTATTCTAGTAAGTAAACTACTTTTTTTTCTATAGTAGCAGCACTTTTGCAGCATATGGCGCTTCATGCGCTTTAATATGTGTGATGGCATGGATTGTATGAGCGAAGCAACTCAGTTGTGGGCGTGACCAAATTTGCACCGCGGGGATTGAACCCACGACCTTTGGGTTCGCAGGCAAGCACTCTACCACTCGGCCACAGAGGCTGTCAATCCTACTAATATTATAAATGCGAAAGTTTGGATGGATGTATGGATGGATGTTTGTTACTTCTTCACGCCGAAACTACTGAACCAATTGGGCTGAAACTTTGCACAAATGCAGTTCGAGACCTGGAATAAGGCATAGGCTCCTTTTTATCCCATAAATCAGTTCCGATGGGAACAAGAAATAGTGCCTTTCAGAGACGCGTAAATCAGTTATCAAAGACCGCCAAAGAGACATTAGCAGAGGATTAATTCAGAGAACAAAAAATAGTGTGGATCAGAAAAGCGGCTTGGCCAATGACACTTTACATGGGAATCAAATTAGAGATGATAAGAATCCATATCTCAAAACCAGAGTCAGGTCAACTACAAAAAATTAATGAGCTGAAAAATATTTACAGATTCGATACGACTATAGAAAAACTTAATCAACGCGGGCGAAGCCGTGTTTAAAAGCTAGTATATTATAATGAAATCTGACAGACTGACTGGTCTGTCAGCGACCAGAACACGGACCTAGGATCATTCAGTTGAACTGTAGGACCCTTGTTTGGCGTAGATATCCGCTAAGAAGGGATTTTAGGAAATTCCCACGGAATCGGGAGAAATGGGATCCGCTAGACGCTCACATTAAGGTTAAACGTCAGTAGCTTAGCGCAATGTGCATAACTTAACTTTGTTTTTCTTGTTTAGACATTTAAAATTGAAAAGCATTTAGATTTGTGCCATTTGACGCCAATAGTTCAGTATTAGTTAGGCTTATAAAACAAGAGTTTGAATTGTATACACAATTAGTTTTGATCTTTTCAAAACCAACTTAAAATGCTGTTTTAACTTTGTTTGGACAAGAACATGGCTAATTGTCTTGGGCGAATAAACCAGTCGTCCAAGTCGACCTTTCGTCCAAGCTAATTGTGCATTAAATTTCAAACTCATGCTTTATAAATCTAACTAATACTGAACTATTGGCGTTAATGGCCACATACCAAAATGTTAACCAATTTTTAACTTCTAAACAAGAATTACAAAGTTAAGTTATGCATTTTGTGCTAAGCGACTGACGTTTTACCTTAAATTCTTCTCGATTAAGAATAACGGTAAAGTCAAAAAGTTAAAAATTGAGACTAACGGTAAAGTCAAAAAGATAAAAATTGAGACTAACGGTAAAGTCAAAAAGATAAAAATTAAGAATAACGGTAAAGTCAAAAAGATAAAAATTGAGACTAACGGTAAAGTCAAAAAGATAAAAATTAAGAATAACGGTAAAGTCAAAAAGATAAAAATTGAGACTAACGGTAAAGTCAAAAAGATAAAAATTAAGAATAACGGTAAAGTCAAAAAGTTAAAAATACATTTTCAATCACTATTCGAACTGCCGAAAAACTTCTGCCGTGGCATTTTCCTCTTCGCCAGCAAATACTCCTGTCCTCTCAACCCGGTCAGGTCTATCTTCTTGGGGAAGTGTCTGGTCTCTTTCTCTCTTCGGAGCGCATCATCCTTCAAGTACATCAGTATAGACATTCTGAACGGGTTGCAGAATGACTCAGTCTTCTGTGTCCAGATCCACTGCTTCTCAGGGGGAATTGATTGGTTGATGATGAATTTCCTTCTTACCTGGAAAAGGAATGAATGAATGAATGAATAAACACTTTATTGCACAGAAAAATTGAAATAAAACACAGAATACAGAATAATAAAAGGCAAGGGCGGACTTATTCGTTAAAGAAATTTCTTCCAGTCAACCGATGGGGTGGAGAAAGAAAAAAAATTACAAGTATCATATTTGTGCAAAAAGAAAAATAATCTTCAAGCCTAATATTTTAATATAATACACTACATACTAATACATACACAAATACACAAATACATACATACAAATAAAGTAGCATAGTCAGTCTAGTCAGAGAGATGAAAGGTAAAAATTTTTCAGGTTAAATCTAAAAGAGGACACAGAAGGAAGGTTTCTGAGGGTTTGCGGAAGTTCATTCCAAAGCCGAACTGCATTGACCGTAAATGATTTAGAAAAACGATCAGTGGTGTGCGCAGGCATCGCCAGATCGATATGATGACAAAACCGAAGCGCTCTGTTGCTGCGATCAGTGCGTAGGAAAAATATTTTTTTTAAATAAAAGAAATAAATAAAGGAAATGTGTTGTTTTGGGCGTGTAGAGAGGATTAAAGCACTATAATTAGGCAAAATTTATACTTGCGATTGTCGGCACTTGGTGAAACTTGAAACACATCCAGAGTTAAAAGCACTTGTACGTTATAGTTTCACTTTATTTATGTTTTCTCCCAACCGGTTTCGGATTTTACTCCATTTTCAAGGGAAGATTGTATTTTTTATTTAATCAAACAATAAAATTAACTTAAATAACATTTAAATAATTTTAAAAAAGGGGACTAAAATAAATGAATCTAAACTAAACTTAACTTAAAATATTTACATAAGGTAGAAAATGCTGTCGTCGCCGTCGCCGGAATATTATTATTATTATTTCGGTACACTTTTCAGTCATGGGCCCATGGGGACCCGGTCATTTGAAAGACATTCATGGGGCCGAAGCCAACATTGAAGAGGCCTTTGGTACCATTTAATGTAAATGTGAGATGGCTGCATCCATGGAGGCCTCTCCCTCAATGTATCGTTGAGATACACTAACGGACAGCCCCCCACAGTTGCCAAACTATAGCCAGGAAGGATGCGACTTGGAGTGGGCTATGAGGATGGGATGGGCCGGATAACAGGGCTATGGAGTGAGATAACGGACATCTGCCTCGAAAATCTCTCACAAATTTAAGTATAGCAGATGGTGACTTGCTTCTTAATAACTATTCAACAGGATAGCCGTTGTGGGCCACTATCTAGCCACCATAGGGTGGCCAGGGGGCAACACTATGTAAGCAGCTAAGGTTGTCGAGAGGTGAGTCTGCGGGGCGCAAGATCCTTATACAGTCAAGTGCCCCCGGCGTTATGACATTTTACACTTCCAACCTGGAGCATAGGTTCCGCTCTTGCATCTCTACTCTGGCCGGCTGGTTAAAGCAAGCGCAGAGGCGGGGGGTGTGTTGCTGTGTGTATGTGTGTGTGTAAGCGCATGTGTGATAGTGTCCCCTGGAGGTAGGGTCCGTGGTGTCGCCACTTACCATCGGCTCGCCACCAGCCGCCCTGCGGTGACTGATTGCACTGGACGTACTGGACGTACCAGAGGGCGATGGGGTCGTCACATCCCTACGCCTTATCACATCCCTACACCTTATTATTATTAAGATTATTCATTGACTCCAGGCACTGAAATGTATTATAATATTTTGTATTTTAATCTTCCCTTGAAAATGGAGTAAAATCCGAAACCGGTTGGGAGAAAATACAAATAAAGTGAAACTATATCGTACCAAGTGCTTTTAACTCAAGAACTATAGTTAGGGTTCCATCATAAAGAAATAGATATTACTTTTTCCGAGAAAATCTCAACGTTTCAGTCAACTTAACCCTTTATCGAGCACTTAGTATTAAGTGGTATAATAATAAACCACTCACAATAAGTTCGATATCTCAAGAACTTTTGTTCTAATACTAAACCATATTTGCACGAGCATACCTCGGTGGCGTGCGGTGGTAACAATGTAAATTTTACGTATTGTAAATTAAAAAAAATCTTGGTACCTGTGGGTCTACCGCGTAATTCTCATTTTCATCAACATCAACTTGAGATTGAAAATTGACGTGCGTGCGACGACGCCCGCCTAACATGCCATCTCTTTTGCACGCGTTGAATTTCGAATGCATTTGCTTGAAGTTCATACAAATGAGAATTACGCGGTAGAGCCCCTGTTCCACTGTTTATTATATTACACTAGCGACCGGTTTCATTATTATAACATCATCAGGCTTTTTGAATATGGCTACGAATCGAATAATTTTTACGTATTTCGAAACTAAAAGCGAGCGAACTTTAGTGGTAGGTGAATATACCACTGCACACTTCCCTTGCGGTCCGAAATAGAATTAAAATGAATCATAATTCACTTCATACTTTCGTAATCGATTTTAGCGATATAATTCTATTACGGAACGCAGGGTTCATGTTTAAGAGGCTTCAGTAAGCTGAATTAGCAGCTCGAAATATGTCTGTACAAATATCGACAATAACGAAATAGAAATAACGTTCATGTCAGAGTGCATTGTAAAGTGGCTGTTACGACGATCGCTGTGTCGCCGGGTAGCGCAAAATAGAGAAAATAATGATTTTCACATGTGTTAAGTTTGATATTTAATAGTTTTAAACATCATTGTGTTAGATTTTTTTATTGCTCGTGTGTGTGTATGAGTTTTAACCTTGTCTCTTTTTAATTTAAAAAGTTTAAACTATTTATCAGTTTTTTTAAGCATTTGAAAGGTTATTAAAGGTATTTATTTTCTCGTTGTAGGTTAAAGCTTTTAAGATTTTAAACATCACAATTATGCGACATGTGTGATATTTTTTTTTCAAAGTTTTGTAATATTCATATAGTAAGATTAAACCAAATTAAAAACGTCTGTAAATGCAGTTTTGCTTCTGAAGCCCCTTTGACAGTTAGTGGTAAATGTATAGCTTTATTTTTTTATGAAGAAAACAAGTGTTTTATAAAAAAAACAAATTGACATTATTATGTTACTAATATACCAGTCAAAAGTATGATCAAGTTTGGCGCTTGGAGCTCAAAAAACAAAAAGTGCGCTATAAAGGGTTAAGGCGATATGTAAAAGTTTTGGCTTCCCTGTTACTCCATATGCGAAAAAATCCTCAGTGCGAGAGGGACAGATTCGAGGAAAAGTAGCAAAAAGTCTGTTTTTTATTAATATATAATGTACTAAAGTTGCTATCGAAATTTCGTTTAACCAAGATACTGTTACAACCAAAGATTTCAAAAGTTTATATGAGCCCTGGCACCTAAAATATATTGCATTGTTTTTTAATGCGTGCGTTAACATAATGCCGACGCGCGCATGATATGAGTGCGCAATATGTCTACCTACGGTCACCTACGGTCAGCAAAATGATCAGAGTACTAAAGTTGTTAAAATGATTAACTTTAAGTGCACTTAAGGCGTCCAACTATCACTGTGTTCAGATGAGCACTGATTCCAAACGTGTGAGCGTCACCCATTTAAAGGTGGAAAAATTTTGGTGCTGTCATAGTACGGTAACACGGTAAGGGCTTATCTTTACTTTTGAAATCTTTGATAATAACACGGTAATTGACACCGTAATTTTCAAGCTGATGCATTTTAAACGGTATTTTCAACCCTGGCAACACGGTAATCAAAGTTTTTCACATGGAGACACGGGGTGGTACCTCCACAATCAAGTCCGGCAACAGATCTACCACCTACCTACTATGTACTCCCTGGTAAAGTAAACATGGACTCACATACTGCTGATGTCCCTGGGATCTACCCACCCAGCGTCACCCATTTGAATTAATTTGTATTGGATTTCATGTGATAAATAAACTTTGTTATATTTTCAATTTAAATTTTATTAAATGCAACATACCATGTACTCCCCGGTCTTGTCTGGTTTGTATGACTCAAATAGTGGTATGTAATTCAACGGCTCAGGTTCTCTCTTTGTTTGTTCTCTGGTGAACAACACTTGAGGCAAATCTGGCTTTGTGGACCTAAAGGTGTGTCAAATATTGTTAGGTTAGGTTAGACCAAAGAGGCGAAATGGCACTTCGTTTGTTCGAATTAAATTTCGCTTACTTTTGTGGCGCTTTATAGCGCTCTGGCTGCGCCACGGTGCCCCCAGTTTTCCTGTAAGCAGGAGCACAAAATAAACACTTACAGTAGGTTCACTCTGCATCACTAGCGAAAACAGGCGCACGCACACATAGATTCAAAATTCAAATTCAAATAGTTTATTTTGCAAAACAGGTATACATAATACACTTTACACACAATCTAATAAAAATATATGTAATAAAATAATAAATGTGCATGAACTCAATTAAAGGTTTATTTAATTATCATTATGTATAGGTATATATAAGATTGAAATGATAGGTAAAAATTTATATTATACAAGGTGAAATCCAATCAACCGCCCGAATCCATACCGGAGACACGGCCAGGGACCAGGAACAAGGTTCAATGATCACCAACCGAGCCCCCAGCACAAATCCAGGCGGCCGACCAAATCACATCCTATATACTACATACTAATAGGTTACATATGATGTTTTCTCTGCATCACTGACCCAAATCCACACATGTGTGGTGAAATACTTGGAGCAGTAACCATTTTTATTCTAAGTGTATGTATATTTTGATTTTTAGTGTATTAAAATTTCTTTCTGTTTTCCATGTATACGCATTGGACTTGTGTCTGTAATGTATTTATGTGTATTAATAAATAAATATATAAATACATGCCTACCTCCGCCCATTCGATTAGTCTTGCTAAGAAGAAGGGCAAGAAACTTATCATGTCTTTTCATCATGATAAGATGATCATGTCTAGACGCGTAAGTACGACGATCTCGGTCGAAGTCGGTCGAATGCCAATACGAAATTCTGCCGAGATCATCATACGTACGCGTCTATGCATGTGTGCGTCTGTTTTCGCTCGTTGTATGGAGTCTGCCTTCTGGTAGTATCTATTTTGTGGCAGGAGTGAGATGCTTATAGCCAAGTCTATGCAAAAACACTGAATAGTTGACGGAATTGGATGGAACTTGAATCGTTAGGGTGACTTATAAAACGAAAATCCGATTCCAAAGTTGACCCACAAAAAAAATACATTATTAAAAGCGCCGACTCTTTAAGATAAAAAACCCGGTCAAGTGTAAGTAAGACTTACGCCCTAAGCGTTCCGTACCATTTAAATAAGTTAATTTACTTATATGATTTAAACAGAAATTATAAAATTATCATTACAAATTTCATGAAATAAAACTGAAAAATTAAGTTGGTTGAGTATTAGGGGACGTAACCCTAAAACTACATTATAAGTCAGCGTTTTTATTATTTTTGTTGAAATACAGCACTTGGTACATTATATACAAAAATTTCAAATTTTACCTTTGAGATAGACCCCATAACAAAAATGGTCCAAAATGGCATCTTTAATAGCCCACCATTTCTTTACTTTTTAAGATTAAAAAAATATATTTTTACTCTAATTAATGATCTCTAGGCAATGACATGGAAGAGAAAGAAAAAGTTTTTTCCAGCTCCTGTTTTATGAATGTGGCCCCTGAAAAATTATTTAATTACATTTTAAATTCAAAATTCGGTTTTAGGTCAACATTCTACATAACATATACAAACTTCAGGTTTTTATCTCGTCTTGTCTACGAGCTATGGACAGACAGACGGACAGCGGAGTGACATTAATAGGGCTCCGATTTGCCCTTTGGGTACGGAACCCTAATTATGCGTTAAAAGAAAAATAATATCTTTGAGAGTTATATTTATCTCTTTTACAAAATTACCTTCATTGGATGCAAAGGAGCCAACTTAAGCTCTAGTTTCCAGGGAAAGTGGTGCCGTTGTATAAGAAGAGTGTTTTGTAAAAATAACCAATGTCCAATTTTTTAGAATTTGTTTTCTTAGCTCTATGGATTATACAACGTGTAACAGAAATGTGTAACCATATTTGAAGAGCTTGTTCAGTCAATGATATAGAACAACTTTTACTATGGAACAAACTCTGAAGAATATGAAGAATAGCCAATCAATTTACAAATATTTTACAACTTTTTATTTACAAAATTAAGTATTTTCATATAAATGTATCCAAGTTTAACAAAAAAACATAAATAGGGATATTTCCGTGTAACTGATTTTATAAGGTTTTATTATTAACCTATGACCAACAGTTTGTAGATGTGGGCTGATTGATGTTTATATTTACTTACTGTAAAATGTCAGAAAAGTGAAATTTGGGTTGTTTTTCCAAAACACTCTTCAATTATCACAGTATGGGAATATGAGGTATAGGTTTTCCAAAAGTGCCTCAAGGCTTAAGCCACCCAAAAACTTACTTTTTTCAAGTTTGTGATAAACCTGCCCCCTCAAAATCAAATCCTGGATCCGCTCTTGTCTATCTCTCTCAGTGCAAAATATTGATAGTTCATGTATGTATTTATGTATGTAAGTACTTTATTGCACAAAATAATTTATAATGCACAAAGGCGAACTTAATGCTAATTAGCATTCTCTGCCAGTTACATGGCCACTTTATTACGGCACTGCTTTCTTAGGAAACCAGAGCTTTAAAAACAAAAATGTGTACAAGTGTTTTCCTTGTAACAGTTGTTTATTTAATAAAAATATTTGTACTCTTTTTTAGTTAGTTCATCTGTAGCAAAGGTTGCTCAGTTGGTCGGACGTTGGACCCAAGGTCCGGTACGTATCAAGTTACTTACCATACCAAATCCCAATGGTCCAGATGACAAGTTTCAGGCATTAAAATCGTCATCCATCGTAGGATGTCACCTCTGTGAGAATAAATTAATAAACAAATTATATGTATATATTTGGGTGCATGAGGGGAGCCTCTCCAAGTTGAGTAAAATAGGCTACAACATGCAACCCTGGCGCACCCTAGATAGGTAGACCAATACCCAACTAACTGCTAAATCCTTTCACTACAACTGGTGGTAGGCTTCGGCCGTGTAGTATCGTCATCCTTCTCGTCGTGAATGTTTCCGCGTTTGCACAATAAAAAGTATATCAAGTCAAAGCGTGCCCTATATTACTGGTAATTTTTCCAATATAGAAAGTAGCTTTTGTCAACCGTTGATCTATGAAAGGTGGTGAATAGGACGATCTCCCTATTAACGATCGTGAAAAAAAAAACAATCTGATAAGACTTAAACTGAATTAAGAAATTACTTAATACTTGAGATTTTCTGTTTTTGGAACAATGAAAGATACTTTTATACTGCCAGGCGTCGCCCCCCTTCCTGTCTTGGCCAATGCTCAAGGAGAACCTTTCAGCAACAAGCCTGTAACCTGTTTCACTCCGCTAAGGCTACAAAAAGCTACAAGTATATTGGGGGCCTGCCCGGGCAAAACATTCAATGGGTTACGGGATAGAAAGAGAGGGGCATGAAGGCGTCTCGACTTTGATTAAAATTTTAACCATGCAGCGCTGTGCGAGCTGAATTTATTGATTTATTCTTAGAGAAACAAACAGTTTTAAAACAAATTATAGCAACTTAAAAACTAGGAAAAAATTTATACCATTAAAGTTTCCACTGATAGTAAAATACATATCATATTGTTGACTTACATAAATAATAACATTTACAATATTCCAAAAAGCTCAAAAATTTCAATGTTATAAATAATGAAAAAAATATATATTTTATTTGTAAGATTGGCTTACCAAATTTAAAAGCTTTTTATAGCTGGAAAGTGAGAGATGGAAAATATCAGCTTCTTCACCGTATAATCAATGAATTGCATTGCATGAATTGCACTTATTGCCGCGTGGTGAGAGTAGATTTTTATTTATGTGTCTTTGAAGAATGGATCTTCTGTATGTAGTACTATTATTTCTTCTGTGTTCCAGTAGTAGTGGTAGAGCTGATGCCGGGCTCGACTGTGGAGGTACCACCATCTTACTTGGAGACCCCCTCGAAGTAATTCGGGGGAGAGTAAGAGGATAGCTCACAGGCAAAAACCCAGGAGGCCCACCATGCCTGGGACCGATGGATGGCGGTATATCCATCCCTAATAGCCGGCCCTTATATGGAACAGAATGGTGGCGGGCAGCGGCGTCACTGGTGTGAGGGTTCCGGCACCGCGATCACCAACCCGCCTGCCCAGCGTGTGTAAGTATGGGCAATTCTTCCAGGATGACCGCCGGGAGTGGCAAAGTCCTGGAAAGGCTTATGTCCAGCAGTGGACGAACGAGGCTGATGGATGGATGATGTCACCAGTACCTTTCCTCTATCCTACTTTTCCGCTCCATTCATTATTGGCTCTAGGGTGAACTCCCGTTCGATTATACTCACCTTCCTGAACATTCCTTTGAGAGCATGTCTTCGTCCCCCTTTTAAATACTGTACCCCTTCGACCAAAATAAAATGAATGGACGGGCCTTGTCTTTACAATTTCCTCACTCATAACGAGTCTAAGCAATTGGATATATACTTCAATACCTAACTGTCTTTATTTTGCTTTTTGCACTTTGGAAATGCACAAGAAGGCATTTTTTCGTCAGTTATTTGGATGGCATGTAATAATAAGCGTACTTGTCACTCTTCTAACAGACAGAGACAGAGATGAAGTGAGAGCCGGCGCTCACTTTACAAACTTCAAAAATCTTAACGCTATGGCCCGTCCATTTATTTTATTTTGGTCGAAGCCGTACCCTCACCCTCGATTTTCCGGTGGATCGGGTCAGTACTGTTTCTGGGCGAGGATACTAGGTTACTGTTACTGTCCCGTGTCACAAGTAAAAGCGTACCTGGTCCAATTATGCCTGATGCCCCAGTTAGGTCCTGTCCGCGACTTGAACCATGTACAGTGTACGAGCGGTCGTCTCGGCGGCAGATTGACGCTGCGCGAGAACCTGATGATGTCTGTGCCGTAGAGCTTGCGTATGTGGGACGTGATTTGCTGTGGGATTATACAGGGTGTGCTTATGGCGTACTTAGAAAATTAAACCACATGTTTTAATGATCAAAATTTAAACTTGCGATTATCGGCACTTGGTGAAACTTGAAAAACAACGTTGTTTACGTTGCTCAAAGCTAGTGCCTGGAGTCATGTAAAATATTTTAATTAAGATCTTCCCTTGAAAATGGAGTAAAATCCGAAACCGGTTGGGAGTTAATATAAAAAAGTGAAACTACAAGTACAAGTGTTTTAATTCAAGATTTTAATGATCATACTGAGCCACATCCGAAGAAAAAATTTAATAATAAAAAAACATTTCCCCAAGTACATTGTTTTAATGCCTACTCTTAATTTTCTATAGGAAAGCGAAAAGAATTTTATGTATTTACAAAAGTCATAAAACGATTGAATCAGTATAACTCTAAAAAATTCAAATTTCACCATGGGCCGGTACGTTCCAAATATTTAATAATATCAGTGTCGCCGTACAACCTCTCGTGCTCATTCATTCGCACCCATACAAAAAAGGTGTATGCTATCTTGTTGTCAGTGTTCAAATTGAAGTAAGCTTATTTTTGAAATGGAAACCAAAGGAACATACCTGCCCCCCTATTCTGTATCTTTGGTTGCCAATTGGACTGGGTGCCTATCATCAAAAACATAGATACAAACTGAACTTTCGAAATTGCCTTCAGTGGGTATTAAACTATTTACGAACTGTGTCGTCACTTCAAGTTCGAACATATTCTTAGACTGTCAGAATTCGACAGTATATCTATGATTTTGATGATAGGCACCCAGTTCTGTTGGCAACTATAGATACAGGTTTTATTCGGCCATGGTTGGATTTGAACCTCTGTGTTGTCGTACTTGTACTTACTTTGATATGTAAGAAGTCGTGGATATTAATCTGGGGTAGTTTGGATGGATCCTCAAACATTAGTAGTTTCTTGCCGTTGATTTTGTTGTCTATGAAGCAATTCTGTAACAATCGGTGTTTAAGGCGATTACCGTCGCCAAATTAGCAACTCGATGTTTGTCTGTATGAATATCGACGGAAACGACATTGAAATAACATTCAAATCAGTGCACAATGCTTGGTGGCTGTTACGACGCTCGCTGCGTCCTTGAAAAGGCAAAATAGGAGAAAATAATACTTTTCACATGGGCGTCATTGTTCGATTGAATAATTCTATGTTATATTTATAGCTATCAAGTTCATCTATTTATCAAAGCATTAATTAATTAAATCACCTAAGCCGCTTAGGAGCAGTAGGAAATTCAAGCCAAAAAACACCATTCAGTTGAAACAATTTTTCATATAGAAGTTTTGGTGGTACGAAAAAGAAAAATGTTGCATATGTTGTCCTAGAGTTGATAATCCATAATACATTTTTTCAATATTTTTGGTTTGGCCATAAAAGAGGAGTAGGCTTTAGAAAGTACCCATTTGGCGGTATTAAGAGCCTTAAGAGACGTCGTTACGCGCAAACCTCCATACAAACGCTGTCACCACATTGTGGAGTGTCTATGGAATGTTATCATAATATTTTAGGCTGAGTCCATTAACATTATCTAGATCTATTTTCAAGCAAAGATTTCAAAAGTTAATATGAGCCCTGGCACCTAAAATCTATTGCATTGTTTTTGAATGCGTGCGTTAACATAATGCCGACGCTTGCACACTTATGATTGCGCAATCTGTCTACCTACGGTTAGTAAACTGATCAGACTACTAAAGTTGTTAAAATGGTTAACTTTAAGTGCACTTAAGGCGTCCAACTATCATTGTGGTCAGATGAGCACTGATTCCAAACGTGTGAGGGTCACCCATTTAAAGGTGGAAACATTTTGGTGCTGTCATAGTATGGTTAGGGTCCATTATTTTATTTTCAATGGTTGAAATGATTTCAATATTGTCTTTTAACGGTGTTGTCGGATTTTCCAGGGCTTTGATGCGATGGGTTAAAAACAATAATTGCTTTTTAGGTAGATTAAATCATTTCGCAGAGTTTCGTTTTCGAAAATTTTCGAGTTTACCTACATTCATGTTTGCCACGCAACGACAATGTATTCCCGCGGCGCTATGAAAGCAAAAATTATGCAGTTTTTACTAGTTTAAGTACTAAAGATAGGAAATATGGAATAATGTGATTAAATTCTAAAAATATGGTCTTAACCCTAAAATATGGAAAAATATAGATTATAAAAACTTCATTTTCCAGCTCAAACCATCATAATTTATGTAGAAAACCAAATAATTAATGCAAATTATTCAAATAAAAAATATGTGTTTACATATTTATCCGAGCCCTATGACTAATGAGTTTAAATGAATGACATTTGAGTATGAATAAAAAATATTTATACAGGTGTATGGTGGTGCAAATATTGTGATGGTGCAAACATTATTTTGACTATGCCAGTATTTGCGAATATACTGGCATAGTCAAAATTGATTTTTATGTAGTTTTCAAAAGAGAGGATTAAATGCCGCGAAAGGTAAAAGTAAAAGTAAAATTAAAAATTTTCTTTAATACATAAAGCATATAACAAATTATCCTTATATAGACTTAAAAACATAAATATAAAGGTGAGTCTTAACTAATAAGGATAGCCGTTGGCATCTATGCTAGTGTGTAGCACTGTACAATAGATACCAGCGTCTTTCGACATTCACTTATATTTTAAAACATTCATAGCTCATAAGGATAAAAAATTTGGAAATCTTAGGAACTAAACAAATTAAAAAGAGAGAATTGCCTATTTAAGTAGTTAATATAACAATGGAAGTGGTAATAAAATTAATAAGGTTGGGTTAAGGCACGAACTCACCCGGTACTGCGGCAGGCCGATCGTTTTACTCATCCACTTAGCCACGTCGAAGACGCTCCAGCTGAAGGCGTCAGGAAAAGGTAAACCATCCACCACCTTGGAGGCGAGCTCGTACAGAGTTGCTGGGGTTTGTTGGCACCGGTTCAGTTTCCTGAAACATTGGTGAGAGAAGATTATGGAAGAACGATGTATATTTCTTTTCAATGGAAGTGCTCGTAAAGCCCCACTTTTTATGCATCAAAACCGAACAGAAAGTCTATTATTTTGCCCTAGGGCTTTATTATTATTATTTTTTTATTTATGTACAATGGTTAGCTAACCTGCAGCCTTTCCTGTGTACCATAAATGTTATACATTTTTTTCCACTGTTTAACGGCTCTGAATACAGTCCTTTTGACCCAATCATAATTTAAAGTTCACAAGATTATATTTGTTTTATTTCCTCACACTATGCATTGAAAAACGTAGTATGATACACGGGCGTAAGAGCAATAAATTACTCGGTTACGTTTAAAACAATTAATTCCTTTTCGCCCTTGTAGCATAAACTACTATTATTATATTGCTCGCGTGGATCCTGTTTCTCCCGAACCCGAAATAAATGCAATGCAATTGTAACCGAGGTAGCTGAAAACCAGCGCCAACCAAAGCATGTTTTGGATGGCACATAGCTGAGCTACATCCTTTTGTCGTGTTGTTATTTTTATCTATAGATTACTCCCTACTTAAGTAAACCTTTTCTACTGTGTTAGCTATAAGTAATTTTTTTTTTGTAAACACGCCAATAAATTTACAAATACAAATACGTTTATTGAATGAAATAAAAACAGTTACATATGTTATTGAGTTACAAATGTACCCTGGACTAGACTATTCTGATTCTCAGGGTACTGTCCATGTTAAGGGGCTATACCGTGAAAATTTACACTTTTTGAAGTTTTTTATCTGCTATTTTAATGAAGTTCCAAGTAAAATGAATTAGTATAACAATTTTGGGACCTTTTACTAGATTTTGGTCTATCAGAAACGCGATAGGAGGAATTTCATTCGATAGAAATAATTATTGAAAACAGGTCTAAATTTACACTTTTTTTTATATTTTGACAAATTAGGATAGCATACAGACTTGAATAATATTTATTTAGATGGGTTTTAACTACACCTAAATTACTGGTTATGGAATTTTTTGTAGCTATTTTAGTTAATTTTGCATTAATTTAAAACCGACTTTCTGACAATTTTCCCCGATTCCGTCCCTTTCGCACTGCGGGTCTTTCTGCCTGGAGTAACGGGGACCTTTGCTAGCACGGCATATCACCTTAACATATTAGATCATAAACCTTTTTGATAAGCTAAATTTATTTTCTTTCTTTGTTTCAAATATTTCGATAATCACACCCTTCATCACGCTAATTTTCTTACTTGTTCTTGACGTAAGGGTCCTCTTTCGGGAAGCAGCCGCACTTCACGCAAGTCGTCTTGTCCGGTGTTATGAATACGGGTCGTTTTCGTGGTACGACTATAGATGGGTCCCGGCGCGGGTACGAAATCTTCTTTGGCCGTTTCCGCCTTCGTTCTGCCTCCTTCTTTAATGTTAGTATCTGGGAATTTCATTTGGAGGTTAGATTATGTTTGGAAATTGCGTCACGAACCGTTAGCAACAAATAATTTAAAGTGCCTTTTCCAGCGTCATCGAAAATTATTCTTACTGATAATGATATTTGTCTTAAGACTGTACATGAGCCTAGAGCATGAACAACGCCAGACTTTCGAGGATTCGTTTGAAAAAATTCGGACTCTCATTGTATTGAAACTTTTTTTTTTCGACTTTTTAAATCTTTATTATTGGTATAGATTACAAATATAGAATTAATTCCAATTTCGCGAGTTGTTATGGGTTTTTAGATATGTATGAAGTACGATTCAGAGCGGATTCTTAAGGAGTCAAAGTTTAGAAGTCAAAGTGTCAACTGTACTTTTTTAAATTTCATTGAAGACAGTTATTAAAGAGAGAGTTGTAATGTATTTATATGATAAAAGTAGAGTGACGAAAGTAATTTATTGTGCGTAAGTGGAAGGTACAGCTCGACCAGGCCGCTCTAGAAGGACTTATGCTGACCAAATTGGTGACATACTGAACAAGGGTCATGTCAAAAGTACCCGGAATAGAAGAGCTTGTATGACTAGATTGATGGATGTGGAAGAGGTGAAAGAAGTGTGTAGCAAATGAAAATCTGTAGTCTCTGCCTACCCCTCTGGGAGACAGGCGTGAGTATGTGTATGTATATAACGATCTGTTTATTTGTTAAGAAACCACCAGTTCTATGACAATTAATATATATTTACTAATACTATTTACTAATACAAAAACAACTTCGACACCGACCCTGCGGTCCGTAATAGAATTACATAGATAAAAGCTATGAATGAATTAAAGTGTGAGCGATGACTGGTCCGTAATTTGTGAGCTAGCAAACGATGTGAAAGATAGCTTATGATTCGGACCGCATTAAAAAAGATACATCTTAACCATAACCTCTTATCACAGAATACAATACGATTATTTGATTTTATCATCGTCAAAGTGCCGTGATTCGTGATGGAACAAGAAGAGTTTGTAGCACTGTTCTTTAACGTAGACTCAGATAGCGACGAAAAAATATATATACATATAAATTCTTCCTTTTCGACGAAAAGTTCCACACGACTTTTTATTTGTTTCTCTCATGGCCGAATAAAACATATACTATGGTTTGTCTGATTTGAACTGCTGAAATAATGGAGCGAAAACAATTTTTGACATTCCATTCCGTTCAACGCTCACATCGCCTCACCTCCGTCGCATGAGCCATGAAAGTCATACGAATGAATGAACGCATTTGCTTCACTCATGGATTATTAGCCATTCACCTCATTCATTCGTAATCGATTTTAGCGAAATAATTCTATTTCGGAACGCGGGGCGAGGCTGACAGAAGAATATGCTTGGGGTGGGCAGCATTCGGGAAGTTGCGTCACATATGTATTTACGTCGCCAATACCGCAGTGCTTGAAGGATAAAGTATACAACCAGTGTGTCCTTCCAGTGATGACGTACGGCGCTGAGACGTGGTCTCTTACCAAAGGCTTGATCCGCCGATTTAAGGTCGCTCAACGAGCTATGGAGCGGGCTATGTTTGGGATAACTTTGATTGATAAAATCCGAAACGAAGATAACCGTCAGAGATCGAAGGTGACCGACATAGCCTGCCGAATCAGTAAGTTGAAGTGGCAGTGGACTGGTCATATTTGTCGCCGACGTGATAACCGTTGGGGCCGTAAGGCATTGGAATGGAGACCACGTAAAGCAAAGCGCAGCGTAGGCTGCCCTCGTGCCCGCTGGACTGACGATCTGAAGGACGTTGCGGGTGGCGGCTGGATGAGGATGACCGAGGAACGCCAAGAGTGGCGTAATATGGGGGAGGCCTATGTCCAGCAGTGGACGAATACGGGCTGATGGATGGATGGATTATTTTTCTACAAGTTTACATTTTACATACAATAATGTCTTACCGTCATAATACTATTCAATTGGGACATAATAAGTCATGTAAAAAGGCGTATGAAATAAATAAATTCAAAAATAAAATTTCTACAAAGGTCGATGTCTCACAAAAGATGTGTTTATTTTGACATATCGAATATTTATATTTCTTCTGTACATTTTTTATTTTGTTATAAAGGTCGCGAACTATATCGTCGTAGTAGATGTTGTTTTATAAAATTATAATTAAATAAGGTGACATTTGTTTGTGTACCAAAGACATATTATACTTGGCTATTCTCGCAAAATTTTTCACATGCTTTATGTTTCATACGACTTTGTTACTCGCGTAATTAATGCCGCGTGATGATGATTGTACTAAGTAAAACTCCATAAAAGACATGTAAAACATGTTATGAACCCGCGCAAAAGGTTTGCGTTTTTAAGTCTTGATACGTTTTTGTACAAAAGGCTTCTTAAAATCATTCGCCTTCAGCCCTCGAAAATTGTCGCATATGCCAGAATTGCCGTCCAGGGGATCTAAAAAGGCCAAAAAAAAGTAAAGAATAGGTGCGACGACGAGCGAAGCGAGGAGGAGCGTGTTATTGGAGAGCCGAGCGAAGCGGAGCGAGCGAGGCGACCCTCCCAATTTTCACAGAAATACGATATGGCCAACCAGATCATGAAATGGTTAATTCTACGATATGGCCACGACATATACATATACATATGTTACCGGCCAAATCCCAATATAACTTTCTCTAGGGAAAATTGTGTGACACTGCGCTGGGTAGAAGACAAGGGTACGGAGAAGGTTGGCTCCGCCGTTCCACCAATCACAGAGCATATGCCACCAATCACAATCTCTCCCTTTAGTGACTTTATGACACCATTGATCGTAACATGCCTCCATTTATAACACCACTTCCTCTTTTTATTTGCTCCGTGTTCTAACCTTACCAACCGGCTCACTTCTGCACTACAGGACTTCCGAAAAATTTGTTTGGTCTAGGCCAGGGTTTCTCAAAGTGGGGTACGCGAATCCCTATGGGTTCACCAGTTGATTCAAATTGATTAAGATTAAAATTGAGCAAAATTGCTCCTAAAATCAACACAATTTACGACAAAAAACCAGTCTACTTATCACAATAACTAATTAACAATATTACTTTATGACTGTATTATCTTTTATATTTAAATAAAAATCCTTCTACGGCAGGTTTTTTTTTTAAGGGGTTCGCAGTCGACTGGTAAACTTTATAGGCTTACATGGGGCTATAAGTATGAGAAACCCTGGGCTAGGCCAAACTAGTTTGTCCTAAAATCAAATCAATACACCCAACCGGCTTATAAGCATTCTCATGGGCCTTTGAGTACAAACAAATAAATAAATTACACAATATTGTTTATTTAATTCTTGTTACCGCTAAACCAGACCGTGACCGACTAAAATATTCATACATATAAAATATTAATTTTGTTTCCAGGTTCACACGCGACTCACCTACCTGCGTCACCTGATAGTGTCTCTAGCTCAAGCCAAGTACATAGAGCGCACTCTGCTCATCTTCTCTCACGACTACTACGACGAAGAGATCAACAGTCTAGTCAGGAGTATAGACTTCACTAAGGTAATGTACCACGGGTCTCACTTCCTGGTTCATTACCTGCGTCGCCTGATAGTGTCTCTAGCTCAAGCCAAGTACATAGAGCGCACTCTGCTCATCTTCTCTCACGACTACTACGACGAAGAGATCAACAGTCTAGTCAGGAGTATAGACTTCACTAAGGTAATGTACCACGGGTCTCACTTCCTGGTTCATTACCTGCGTCGCCTGATAGTGTCTCTAGCTGAAGCCAAGCACATAGAGCGCACTCTGCTCATCTTCTCTCACGACTACTACGACGAAGAGATCAACAGTCTAGTCAGGAGTATAGACTTCACTAAGGTAATGTACCACGGGTCTCACTTCCTGGTTCATTACCTGCGTCACCTGATAGTGTCTCTAGCTCAAGTCGAGTACATAGAGCGTACTCTGCTCATCTTCTCTCACGACTACTACGACGAAGAGATCAACAGTCTAGTCAGGAGTATAGACTTCACTAAGGTAATGTACTACGGGTCTCACTTCCTGGTTCATTACCTGCGTCACCTGATAGTGTCTCTAGCTCAAGTCGAGTACATAGAGCGTACTCTGCTCATCTTCTCTCACGACTACTACGACGAAGAGATCAACAGTCTAGTCAGGAGTATAGACTTCACTAAGGTAATGTACTACGGGTCTCACTTCCTGGTTCATTACCTGCGTCACCTGATAGTGTCTCTAGCTCAAGTCGAGTACATAGAGCGTACTCTGCTCATCTTCTCTCACGACTACTACGACGAAGAGATCAACAGTCTAGTCAGGAGTATAGACTTCACTAAGGTAATGTACCACGGGTTTCACTTCCTGGTTCATTACCTGCGTCACCTGATAGTGTCTCTAGCTCAAGTCGAGTACATAGAGCATACTCTGCTCATCTTCTCTCACGACTACTACGACGAAGAGATCAACAGTCTAGTCAGGAGTATAGACTTCACTAAGGTAATGTACCACGTACCATCCAACGGATACATCCCTTCACTTCGTCTGGTGGTAGGTTTCGGCCCTGGGTTGTCACCATCCTAATGTCATAATTTTGCCGCCAAACTCCGGCATGACGTCATAAAAAGCCGTACGTAGCCGTACTAATTTTTTTAGGTAATTTCTGGACAAGCGCCCTTTATTCTAAGTCTCAACGTGGCCAAGTCAAAGCGCATCGCGAAATAAGTTCATTTATTCCTAGAAAAGAAAGAAAGACCACTTTGGATGAGTATTCTGATTTTGTAGCATGCCGCCTCTTTTGCACTAGTGAAAAAACTTTTGACTCTATACTACTTTCAAATCATTATATGATTCACCAAATTCGGCCTTTTCAGCTTCTTTATTATGTATTTGTGGATATATTAATCATTTGCAATATTCTGCTAAACACTCTTACCATGTTATTCAAAATGCAGACTCAAGCACCGCCCGCCCTCCCGCATAAAACATGCACAAGCAAAGCAAGCAGTACGAGCACAAAATAAATCAATCTTAAATAACAAGCAAGAAAACTTATCGACACGTGTTTCGCCTCTAAACGAGGCATCCTCAGGATGTGTTATCCGCCCGACCGCTCGACAGCAAATTACGAAATTATGTATAAATATGTATCTTTGGTTGCAAAAACATGGATAAAACCTGAACTTTCGAAATATAGTATATCTATGTTTTTGATGATAGGCATCCAGTGCAGTTTGCAACTAAAGATACATAAAATAGGCCCTCTGATCTTCTGAGCATTATTCTGCCCGGTGGTTTGCCAACAGATCGATGTCCTTCTCTTGCTAACCACTCGGTGCCGGGCTCGACTGTGGTACCACTATCTTACTTGGAGACCCCCTCGAAGTAATTCGGGGGAGAGTAAGAGGACAGCTCACAGGCAAAAAACCAGGAGGCCAACCACGCCTGGGACCGATGGATGGCGGTATATCCATCCCTAATAGCCGGGCCTTATATGGAACAGACTGGTGACGGGCAGCGGCGTATCTTTCGTTCTCTCTTTCACCTGTCTTCCAAAGGGGTAGACAGAGACACACTTCTTTCGCCTCTTCCAGGTGCAAAGTTTCAGCTCAATCGGTTAAGTAGTTACGGTGTGAAGAAGTACCAAACATCCATCCATCCATACATCCATCCAAACTTTCGCATTTATAATATTAGTGGGATAGGGTCCATTTGCACATAATTTATTTGTGAATATTTATTTATATCGTTTATTAAACTTTCCAGGTGATGCAGATATTCTACCCGTACTCGATACAGACGCATCCGAACGAGTTCCCTGGGGTAGACCCCAACGACTGCCCCAGGGACGCCAACACTGAGCAGTGAGTTCATATTTACTTTACCAGGGACTGCATTGTAGGTGGTAGAGCTGATGCCGAGCTCGACTGTGGAGGTACCACCATCTTACTTGGAGACCCCTTCGAAGTAATTCGGGGGAGAGTAAAAGGACAGCTCTCAAACAGGCACAACCAGGTGGCTCACCATACCTGGAACCGATTGATGGTGGTACATCCATCCCCAATTGCCGGCCCTTATATAAAACAGACTAGTATCGGCACCGCGCTCACCAACTCGCCTGCCCAGCGTGTGTGAGTAGGGGCATTTCTTACAGGAGGATCGCCAAGAGTGCCGAAGCTGTCTTCCAGAGGTTCACGGAGTTGCACATTCTTCGTAGGGGTCGCTGAACCACCTGGCTAGCTGGGTCCATCCGGTTTATATTTTTATTTTTTTTGTAATAACTTGCTGATACTAACATAGTTATAAGGTGTGTTATGTTACTAACCTCTATGGACTTTATTGTCTGAAAAAAAAATATATATTTTTATTTAATTTAATTTTGATTATGTTTATTTTGCGAAATCCATCGCTATGCTATGAATACTCTAAATATTATTAGAGTGCACTACAAACTCGAATAGATCAATCAGAAACAAACCCAAAGACAAGAATTTGAAAAAAAATCCCCGGGCCAGAATTCGAACCTGCGGCCTCTTGTTATCAAGACAAGCGCGCTACCAATTGCGCCACCGAGGTTCCTACCCAGAACGGTGAATTTTTACATCATACTTGTCCACTGTTATTCATCTGCCTGATATACTAGCTTGTACTGCACATATAGAACGCTCACGAGGGCGTTATGTGATTTCACGCCTTGTTCTTAAGAAACAGATGGCGCTGTCGTCGCTACAATATTGTTGCTTCAGACAGTTAAGAAATTCACATTCAACAATATTGTAGTGACGACAGCGCCATCTGTTTCTTAAGAACAAGTGGACGAATACAGGTTGATAAATGTATGGATGGACTACATTTGCGAGACCATCTCTGTAGTCTAGTAGTTTGAGTACTGGACTAGTAAGCTGGAGGTCGTGGGTTCGAATCCCGTAGGGGCGCGTTTGTGTTCGGTTTGCGTGCTTTGTGTCCGAAGTACGGCGATAGGGATCACCACCCAACACATTGGGACGTAATAATCGTCGGTGAAGTGAAGGTGCACTAGTGTACCCTGTTACTTTCATTTGGAAACACTTGGAATCACTTCTGACACCCCCTCGAGGATTCATGTCGTGGCTTTGTATTTATAAAGTTTTACACTAAAATATCCTTGGAAGCATTTAAAATAATGTTTTAATCTGAATTAATGTTGCAACGGCTGAGATACAATCCGTCGCAAGAAGTCAGTGAAAAGTGGGCACACGATCGTTTTCATCCTTAGTACACCATTGATACTACTTTTCGTATAATCCCCGCAAATTGCTAATGCGCTCGGGTGTCATTTGTTTTTGGCCGCTTGGTACCGTTGGCATCGCTGTCGAGAATATTTTATTTTAAGACCTACCTATTGTAGCATTCGCTACAGGTATTCAACCTGTTTCATCTATTTTAGTCTTTCTTTGTCGTTGATTTCTTTACTGAATTTTCAAATTTTAAAATTTAGAAGGTCTTGTCTTGGTTTTTGTTATTTTTCTCATATCTAAGAGTAGCGTCGTTAAAGCTATAATAGATTAACAAAATCCTAAAAACAAGATAGAGACTAGGTATTTTTCTTGTTAATTTTCGAAGTTCCGACGTAATACTCTTGTGATATACTTGTGTTTTTGTACCTTTTTTACTTCAGGATTGTTATTATATAGTTTCTTTATCCTGATTTATCCTTTTTTTTTACTGTCACCAGGCTTGCCTAGTAAAAATGACACTCGTGATTCTCTAGTAGCTCACAAATTTTAAATGTAATGCTATACTATACATTAATTGTTTTGTCTCTTAATGTCTATGATCCCAGAGCTGTCACAAATAAAAGTACGAATTAAAGCTGAAAATGTTTACAAAAGTCCTAAATCATCAAACAGGACTTGTTCAACCTTGGCGAGCCCGCGGACCGCGGCTGCTCGGACTTTTTCGGATTTCAGGCTTAGTCCGCTCAGTCCGTTGTTTTTAACGAATCGATTATGGATGGTTTTATGCTAGTATAGCATAAAAAAATAATGGATGTGATACCGAACCTATTGATGGATTCGAAATATTAAATTGTAGCACTGTATTTATTGCATAACTCTCTTGAAGTAATTTAACGGACTTTTTCGGACCAACTCGAGTTTTTGCTTATGATTGATATGATATGACCTTCCAAACGTCATCAGGAGCGCCATCTGTCTCTTTTTTGCGGATGACCTCAAATTAGTCTTGAAGATTGAAGATGAAACTGATTCTGAGAGACTGCAGCAGGACATTCAGAGGGTAGTCAAATGGAGCCAGCACAGCAATCTTCACTTCAATGTGTCAATGCGTGGTGATGTTGTATAGTCGCGCGCGAGAGCCACGTCAGCACAATTACGAGATGGAGGGGGCTGCGCTGGCGCGCGTCGATAGCGTCAATGACCTGGGAGTGTTCATGAATGCCGAGCTAACGTTTCGTGGTCATATTGTGGCTATCTTTAAAAAAGCTTTCAAGAAGTTAGGCTTTATACTGAGGCAGGCTAGGAGTTTCAATAGCATGCTAGCCGTAAAAGCTCTTTATAATGCCTTAGTACGCAATAATTTAGAAAGTAGTGCAATTATCTGGAATCCTCATGAGACTAAATATAGTCACATGGTGGAAAAGATTCAAAACAAGTTTGTTCGCTGGATGTATTAAAAAAGTTATGGTGTTTATCCATACTATCCACTTATGTATCCAACTCTATATGTTATATGTATGGTTGGATATAATAAGTTGGAACTGAGGAGAGACCTGGCGCTACTTATTTATCTTTTTAAAGTTTTGCGAGGTATATTGTTCAATCCGCGGTTGCTAGCGTCCTTGGAGCTGTTTGTGCCGGATAACTATCTTCGCACGAGAAATCATAAGTTGTTTTTCGTGCAGCATGCGTGCACTAATGTTCTTAAAGAGTCACCTGTTGTAAAGGCACTCCATCTTTGATTTGTTTAGTTGTCTTTGACGGAGTTCGCAAAAACTGCTTTAAATATAATTTGTTACCGATCGCATTAAGTTAGCCTGTAAGGATTGTGTAGTATAAATGTAAATAATAAATAATAAATGAAAATAAAAAATCTTGGACTGAACCGGTTTTTTACCGAGATTGTGACTTTATGATTCACCCCAAGTTAGGATTTACCCTCTGATCCCAAGTTAGTGTCATCTGTTTTTCAGTAAATGTTTTTAATACTTTTTTTCGGACCGTTCATTTGAATTTTATTTTTATTTATTTATTTCCCAACTTACACCTACGATTACAGGAATGCAACCTAATGCGATAGGATGCGTTTGACTTATTTTATCTTACAAATCTATAAAATAACACTATTAACTACATATTCCATCAAACTTACTAAACCTACTTATCTTAACCTCTACTTATGTTTATAACACAGTGTACATAACGCTATTTTAGTGAATTTACTTAGAGCACAATTAAAAAGGTCTATGAGTTCCGCGATAGAATTGAGAATGAATTGAATGAATTATTTAGACAAAGTCCCAACGCATTAGCAACTTGCGATGGTAGTAATTGTCGTACGCCCTAAAGACCGTATATTTGTGCCCAAAGCCCGACAAGAGCCTTTCACGTGGGGCTTAAAATCGTTAAAATGTTGAGTGTCCCATTAACAGTCCACATTCGAAAACATCACTGACAACCCCTAGGGATGTAAAGTCGTGACGATATGTTAATGTTAATTTGTTTTTCCCATTTATTTCCAGAGCGATAAAGATGAAATGTAACAACGCGCTTCATCCTGACGTCCACGGTCATTACAGAGAGGCGAAGTACACTCAAACCAAGCACCACTGGTGGTGGAAGGCGAACAGGATATTCAACCAATTACAGAGCACCGCGACCCATACTGGTGAGTAGTGTATGTTAATCAGAGAGAGTCGTACGGCAAATATGAAATATGTATTACTTTGTTATCTTTACTTTAGTCTCCATGGTAGGCAAAAATAGTAGTTTATGCTACAAGGGTGCAAAGGAATAAATTACGAGGACGATTTAAAACACGAGTGCAGCGAGTGTTTTAAACGTAACCGAGTAATTTATTGCTTTTACGCCCGTGTATCATACTACGTTTTTCAATGCATAGTGTGAGGAAATGAAAACAAATATAATCTTGTGAACTTTTTTAATTATAATTGGCTCAAAAGGACAGTATCCGTTAAACAGTGGAAAAAAAAAGTATAACATCTATGTTACACAGGAAAGTCTGCAGGTTAGCCAACCATTGTAAATAAATTTAAAAAGATAATAATAATAAAGCCCTAGGGCAAAATAATCGACTTTTGTTCGGTTTTGATGCATAAAAAGTGGACCTTTACGAGCACATGCATTGAAAAAAAATTTAAAACGTAAATTTATAAAACAAAGATTTTCTAAAAAAAAAAAACATTTTTTTGTCGAGAAAATAAGGTCTAGTTTCACCCCTTTTCGGATGTGCACTTGTACGAGGGATACACTGTATACAAGGTGACTTTTTGATTATCGTCCAAATCCATACTGGTGGCTTGGTAAGTGATCAGTATCATGGATCAATAACAATTTTGGTGAAATTCTTAAAATGAAATTTCAACTCCCCATAGTGATTCACTCGGGACTGGAACTGAATTTATATGGGAAGCCGAAATTTCATTTTACGAATTTCACAAAAATTGTTACTGATCCAAGATACTGATCACTTATCAAGCCTCCAGTATGAATTTGGACGATGATCAAAAAGTCACCTTGTGTATATTTTTTATTATTATTACATAATCTCTTTTCCCCAGGCATGGTGGTGTTCCTAGAAGAAGACCACTACGTAGCCGAGGACTTCCTCCACATGCTAGACCTTCTCCGAGCCACAGCCGACAAGACCTGCCCTCAGTGCGAGATACTCTGTCTTGGGACCTATCTCAAGACTTACCAGTACCATAAGAATAGCGATCAGGTTTGTGACGCAGTTTATTCTCAGACTAATGTGTCTAACATATAACTCCACCAAGCCAAGGAGGCACCTGGCAAATGTGACGTCATCACCCGGAATGCGGCGCACATATTTCGGGTATGGATGGCAAAAAAATAAAATGAAAATGAGTTCAGCAAAAGTCCGTCAACATTGAAGTTTAAATTCAAGTTATATCTATTGCAATATCAGAATTAATTGGCATTCCATTCCACCCAGGTGCCTACTTGGCTTGGTGGTGTACAAATGTTTACTGAAACCACTCACGCGCAGCTGTTCAAACTGAGGTAGCGTTCCTAAACGCCGGGGTAAATGAAGAATTTAAACTATCAAAGTGAATTTTGCATTTCTGACAAGGTTTATGTACTGCAGGGGTCGGCAACCTTATGACATAGGAGGGCCACAAATAATACGAGAGGATCAGCGAGGGCCGCATATAATAAATAACGCATTAGTCAATTTCGTATCATATTTATTGTTGTTTAAAACACAATTTATTATTAAAATCTAATGTGATTTTTGCAGCTGCATTTGACTTGCATTTTAGACGTGAGAAAGTACAGTATTAGGTCTAAATGTGCATACGTTAACTGAGAACTCTGCTTGCTTTTTCGTTAGTTAGTTCAGAATGGAAATGTCTGCTCACACAAATATGTACAACCAAACACAGTGCAAACAACAAAACATGCAGTGATTGGGAACTTTGAGGGCCGCACCGAGGTGGTTCACGGGCCGCATGCGGCCCGCGGGCCGCCGGTTGCCGACCCCTGATGTACTGTACGGTTTCGCTCGGGTGGTTGTAGAACGGTTGATAGTTAAATTTTACATTTACCCGGACGTTTTAGGAACGCAACCCGAATATGTTTTCTTAAGGTGGATGCGATAGATTGCGTTCCCAAAAGCAAAACTTATGATTGTTTTACATATTTTTGAATAAAAATAAAATTAAATGTGATTTATGGCATTTGGCGGCGATAGTTTAATGTCAATTAGGTTTTTCTGGTAAAGTTGAAAGTTTCTAGTAATGTGTGAAAATCGTGAAAGTTTTAAAGTTTACTATTGTGTTACTTTGTAAATAATCCTACGCAACAACTTGCGTGTGTATAGTGAACACTAAGGTGTATGCTTTCGAGTCGATTAGATGCGCTGAGCTCGACACAAAACGAGACCAGCTTAAGGCCCGACCACCAGTGGCCATCAATTATAATATAGTTGGGGTGCTGACGTGCAGTGAATGTGGTCGCACGTTCACTGCAAAAATTGGCTACGTCAGTCACGTGAGGGCTCATCAGCGCCGCTCTCAGCAGTGACAGTCGCTGTGACCGAAAACGGCCTCGAAGAATTGAAGATTATTCAAAACGTTAAGCATAAAATATCACAAATTTGCTAGAAAAGCCTAATTAACACTATTCTATTTTTGCATAATGCCATAAATAACATTTAATAAGTATATATATCGTCAAGACATAAAACGACGAGAGGTTGTTAGAGGTGTTCCGAGTGTGAACTGTGAAATGCAAGTCACAGTCCACCCGCGTTTCACCGCGTTTTACGTCCCATTGTTATGACTGGTGAACCCTATCGCCGTTCTTCGGGTTTCCTTACGATGTTTTCCTTCACCGTTCAGCAAGTGGTAAGTAAGAATTTATAACATCAGCTTTATAACATAAGTTATTTTTTTTTTATTTTGAATTCAACTACCAACAGTTATCAATAAAAAAATGTCTTGCACTATTCATTAACTTTTACTTTAAGAAAAGATGATGTCACAGTACGACAACGCTCAGAGGTTCCAACGATGTACACTCCTCGCTTGACCACTAGAAATAAACACGTTTCCCGCCTCAGCATATTCGTGGCCGTTTCGAGCGCGTCAGTTGTTTTTGTTATTACGTTGGTATGTGATCGGTTGCAGTCGTTTTTGATTCGGTAAAGTTCGGTTTACAAAAGTTCGTAAACCGAACTTAACCGTCAAAGTGTACTTATCGTGTACTTACAAAATTCGTGTACAGTACGATTGAAATCAGTTAACGATTCGGCCAACCTCGGTAATCGTCGTGAATCCCTCATCTCTCAGATAGAGTTATCAATTTACAGATATGACTTTTAATTATATTACTTGAATACAATACAAGAACGATATGAGCAACAAAACCTGCTTTGTAGCTCAAAACTAACACAACATTTATATTGAAATAAGAAAAATAATTGACTATTTTGACAGTCTGCCTTCTTAGTGTCAATAAAAACAGTTTGACGTATATGATACATTTATGTTTATGAACGCTAATTTCATTCGTGAAAATATTCGATTCTATCAAATTTTATCAAAATTAACTTACAATAGTTATGTATCATGGCTTCAACAAATTTAAAGCGTGTTAAAAAAATTGTTGCTCAATCAAATTGTAAATAATGAATGTTCAAATTCATGTCGCTTCTGCTAATTTCTTAGGTCTACCGGTTAGTAATGTCATCTTGGCAGGTGCTATACATTGCGTTTATGATACTTCAAATTGAATGCTACCTAAAAGAAATCGCGGTAATGTATTTCGTGTCATTTCTGTCTCGGGATTTTGGCGATGATATCCGAGAAAAGCCGAATCCACGATGGAACCTTTGAGTCTTGTCGTTCTGTATATGTGATGAATAGATGATTCTCTCGCCATTCTCATTTCCAACTCCCGTGTGGTAGAGGAAGAAGCAGTTGACCCTGAACTACCTCCAGCAAGTCAGGGCAGCCAACGAAGAGCGACGGCGAAGGATGCAAGAGACACAAACTTGGAACTTTCAGGTGTACCCCAACTTATATGGGACCACGCAAAAGGTCAATAAAGTGTTGAATACTTAACTTGACAACGGATTACCCTCGATTTTTGGTTTGCTGACTACTCGTTTTGTTTCTACTTAACCCTTTAACGAACGGAAAAAATTATAACAATAGAAATATATTGTTGTGTTGGATTAATTCGTCATTCCGCATGCAGACAGGTTAAGGGTTAATTCTTCAGATTTGAAACGAAGTCATGTTGTGAATTAGATATAAAGCTCAAAAAAATAGTTCCTAAAGTCGAGTCCAGAATTAGGCGAACTAACTTGACAGCCGAAAATGTTGCCAGACATAGGAAAAAATAATTAGTGATATGTTTATGTCGACACAAATATGTCGATATAACCTTGTGCCTTTTATAAATCTGATTCTATTTATGTTTTATCAAGTAATTGTCGTCGAAACTTTCACAGTCATACATACTTGCCAAATAGGGACGAACTACAGCAATTTATATGATATAATATGATCTGAAGGATGTATGGTTTAAAGCGGATATTTACGATACTTACTCCTCAAATTAGGAATAAAATACAAAAATAATGATGTTATTACAACAGGCCATTGTGATCCTTTTAGGTGGTTTCTGTCGGGCTAGTACGGTACATTTCATGTACCATACATATAGCATTCATCCCTTTCTTTCTGGCAAATATGAAAGTGCAATAGAGACAAACGCTATTATATCGTCGCTGATAAATCCAAATCCGTTATGTGTTCGATTTTAATAAATTTTTATTATTATTATTTTGCTTAGTAAAATTATTAGTTTGATTCCAAACACAATAATAATGATTAACTAGACTTTTTAAACATCGATATAAACAGCACTAGCCAAACTGTGGCAACATTAGTGTACAATGAACTGTCAAGTTAGTTCGCCTAATTTTGTAAAATGGCGACTATGGAAAACCAAACATTTTGAAGTTACTAAAATATCAGTAAAACACCTGTTATTTTTGTACTGGGTGTTAATTTGATAACCTTTTTTCTTCAAACAGGGTGTTCTACCTGTGACAACATTTACTATACAACCGCAAAAAAAAAACCGCTAATCCATAGACAATTAGAATACGTACTCGACCAAAATGTATGAAAGAGCAGGGGCTCTACCGCGTAATTCTCATTTGTATCAACTTCAAGCAAATGCATGCGAAATTCAACGCGTGCAAAAGAGATGGCATGTTAGGCGGGCGTCGTCGCACGCACGACAAATTTCAATCTCAAGTTGATGTTGATGAAAATGAGAATTACGCGGTAGACCCACTGGTTTCTTTTTGCGATTTCAGGGTTGGCCCCATAGTAAACGTTCCTGACGGGCAGAACAGCTCGTCTTAAGGAAAAAGGCTACCATCTTAACACCCTGCTATTGTTTTAACTGTCAATTGTTTTTTGGCGTCATATTTCTTAAGATTTTTCACAAAACTAAAGAATTGATCCTTAATATTTGAGTTATCTTTGGTGAATGTGCTTTTTGAGTTCATTTCCTTAGTTCAAAACTTCGCGAGTCGTTTCTGAAACTATAAATTGTGGGAAATCCCTACTTAAGATCTGTATTTTGAAACCACACAAAAGTTTCATATCTGAATTGTTAATATTTTTAGTTGCATGCTAGATGGGTGGATTGGGAAAACCGGTTTAAATCAGTTTTGGACTAATACGGTTACTTGGAAAACGAAATTTTTAGTGCAAAAGGCCAGTTTAAATCTTTAATAATCTTTTATTAGTGGCAAGAGTTAAATAAAAAATTATAGGGCTCAATGATAGGGCTCAATTTGTTGGAAATGATCTCTAGTATAACTCCTTTCAAGGAATAGGTCGAATTTCCAAGCACCTTGTATATATTTTTCAAGTTAAGCTCGAAATACGTTTATCATTCCCTTGGGAATAAATGAAAGGGCGATAATATCTTCCGTAAAAAATATCGGAAATTTAATCCCAATCTACCCGCATAGTACAGTAGTTTTATTCCTAGTTAAACTAAATAGTAAAATACCGAAGTTTATGATCATTACAAAGTTAAGTTAAACTGAATAAAGAAAAAAAACAATTACAAATTGGCGGCGTGGCCATGATTTTAATATTCTGATCATGCTATTAAGGCCCTTAATACCGCCAAATGGGTACTTTCTAAAGCCTACTCCTCTTTTATGGCCAAACCAAAAATATTGAAAAAATGTATTATGGATTATCAACTCTAGGACAAAATATGCAACATTTTTCTTTTTCCTACCACCAAAACTTCTATATGAAAAATTGTTTCAACTGAATGGTGTTTTTTGGCTTGAATTTCTTACTGCTCCTAAGCGGCTTAGGTGATTTAATTCATTTATGCTTTGATAAATAGATAAACTTGATAGCTATAAATATAACATAGAATTATTCAATCGAATAATGACGCCCATGTGAAAAGTATTATTTTCTCCTATTTTGCCCTTTCAAGGACGCAGCGAGCGTCGTAACAGCCACCACGCATTGTGCACTGATTTGAACGTTATTTCAATGTCGTTTCCGTCGATATTCATACAGACAAACATCGAGCTGCTAATTTGGCGACGGTAATCGCCTTAAATTGAAGCAGTTCTCCTTATAACCCATATAATTTTTGACACATTATAAAAAAAATCTGCTGCCAATATACAGTGTGTTGATTTGGTTCACAACTTCCTACACATTGGTTCACATTTATCTTTCTTTTTCACATTCGTTTCGCTGTGGCAGCCATAGCGCGGTCAACCTTTAACGGGGGTGTGGTATTCTTCATTTAAGGTTAAACTTCAGTAGCTGAGTGGAAAGTGCATAACTAACTTTGTTTTTCTTGTTTAGAAATTTAAAATTGAAAAGCATTTTAGTCTGTGGCATTTGACGCCAATAGTTCAGTATTAGTGAGGTTCATAAAGCAAGAGTTTGAAATTGTAAACACAACTAGCGACCTGCCCCGGCTTCGCACGGGCATGTTTTATACATATAAACCTTCCTCTTGAATCACTCTATCTAATAAAAAAAAACGCATCAAAATCCGTTGCGTAGTTTTAAAGATATAACATATATACATAGGGACTGATAGCGGGAAGCGACTTTGTTTTATACTATGTAGTGATTAGTCATGATCTTCTCAAAACCAACTTAAAATGCTGTTTTAACTTTATTTAGACCAGATCGTGACTTAAGTGTGCATTAAATTTCAAACTCACTAATAATAAACTATTGGTGTTAACTGCCACATTTTAAAAATGTTTTTAAATTTTTAACTTCTAAACAAGAAATACAAAGTTAAGTTATGCACTTTTTGCTAAGCGACTGACATTTAACCTTAAGACTGCTCATAAATTTCTAAATTGAGACATCTTGACGTATTTTGCTGGGAATAAGTCAGATCATGTCCCTACGAGTACTTACCATGGTTACTGTTTGTTTACCTCGGCTGACCCAGTCGCTCTTTAGCCATGCCGCGGACGTACAAACAGAAGGACAGCTTCGCTTTATGACTTTTATAGTCAACCATCCATCAGCCTAGTTCGTCCACTGCTGGACATAAGCCTTTCCAGGACTTTGCCACTCCCGGCGGTCATCCTGGAAGAATTGCCCATACTCACACACGCTGGGCAGGCGTGTTGGTGAGCGCGGTGCCGGAACCCTCGCACCAGTGACGCCAGTCTGTTCCATATAAGGCCCGGCTATTAGGGATGGATTTACCGCCATCCATCGGTCCCAGGCATGGTGGGCCTCCTGGTTTTTTGCCTGTGAGCTGTCCTCTTACTCTCCCCCGAATTACTTTGAGGGGGTCTCCAAGTAAGATGGTGGTACCTCCACAGTCGAGCCCGGCATCAGCTCTACCACCTAGATACTTTTATAGTAATGATCATAAACTTACTTATTTAGACTAATTGAGAACTTTGTACATTCGATTGTGTAGGTACCGTTGGCAAAGAAATAATTAACTCCTGCTTGAGTTTTGCTTGGTTGTAATATGCTTGCTTGTATAAATAACTTGCTAAACGGTGGAAGTCCATTTCTTTGTCGATAGTACGTTCAGGTCCCGTAGCATAGCGTTTAAGGCGATACGTAAAAGTTTTAGCGTCCCCGTTACTCCACATGCGAAAAAACCCTCAGTGCGAGTGAGACGGATTCGTGGAAAAGAAGCAGAAAGTCGGTGTTTTATTAATATAAAATGTACTAAGCTATTTTGTCAAAAAGATTTTCAAGGAGACTTTACAAATACATAATATCCACATTTTGAATGCAATTTCACAATGACATTGGTTAAGATTTCAGAATTACAGGAAAAAATAAAACAATTCAGAAGTCTTTTCGGAATTAAATTCTATCGAGAAAATTTCATCCAATCGCGTTTTCCTTCAGTGAGAATCTTAATCAAATACTCAATAAACATTTACCTAAAAATTAAATACGTAAATGACGTTATAGTGGAATACATGGATTTGAAAAAAACCCTTTTTTTTGTATCGCCTTAATCGCGAGCGACGCCACTAGTTGAATCACAAATGCAAGGAGCGTGAGGTACTATTTAAAAGTAAAAACATCGTGTCACGCTCCTCGCACTTGTGATACAAGTAAGTTGCGTCGCGCGCGGTTAAACACTATGCTACGAGTGTTGATCCGTATTCCTCCCCCGGAGGAATAATTTTATATACACAAATACACAGGTGGTTGACATATCACAGTAGTCAAATAACGGTATTTCATGGAATAAATGTTACATCGAATTAATGTTAAATTCTCTTTTATGTTTTGAAGTACAAAGATTTCGGAGGTGGCCCATATTCCGCTGGGCCTTAGTCAGTGGCGTATTTTAAGATTCGGCGCCCTGGGCCTGTAAGGTTTGCCGCCCCATAAATGAACGAGAAATAAGCAAAAATATTTTAATAATAAAATAAAATGAAATCCAGCAGTGTGCTGTTTTGGGCTGAGAATGATGATAATAAATAAAAAAAGGCATGCAATGCAAAGAAATAAACACAATTTATTCAATATTTCGGGGTTCTTGATATAAATTTTTATAAAAGAATCTCAAAAAGATAAAAGTGACTTATACCGCTTTAGCACTCAGAACTTCAAGGCACTGAGTACAATAGTAGTGTAACCCAAATTTAGCTTTCTGAGGTTCTATACATCAATTTATCATGTAAAATCTCGAAAATTTTAATGTGGGTTACGCTACTTTTGCGCTCAGCGCCTCAATTATGTTTTACGTGGACAATGTTTTTTAAATAAAATTATAAAGTCAGAAAGCAATATAAATTATAAGATAGGTAACGTTTGATTATGAAAGACGCCCAAAGCTGCGCCGCCCCTTGCAGCCTGTCGCCCCGGGCCATGACCCTTTTGGCCCTAGGGTAATTACGCCACTGACCTGAGTACGTTGCGTAGTTTCGAACAGAAGACTGAATATCTCATGGGTTGGCTCCGCCAAACATGCTCTCGCGTTTGGACAATTTAGCATATCAAATCTGAATATTTTTAACAAATAAAATTCGTATAATTAGTGAAGAAATTAAATTATATTATTTATTTTTCAGATTTGGCACAAGTATCACAGTTATCACGAAAAAAAATCTGAAAGATCAACGAAAAACGTAAATCTGGAAAAGCTACTTTCATTTATAAAAATCTATTTTGTTTTGTAGTTAGATCAGTAGACTGATTGATCATACTAGTTCTAACGCCAAATGATGTTTTCCGTGATTTAAGTGATCTGATTTTTTCTGATTTTTTTCTCGATGATTGTGATGCTTGTGTCAAATCTAAAAATATGTAATGTAGTTCAACTTCTAAACTAATTACACACATTTTATTTGTTAAAAATATTTAGTTTTAATATGCTAAATTGTCCAAACGCGAAAGCATGTTTGGCGGAACCGCTCCTTAAGTAGCGTTTGTAACTTTCTGTAGTGGAATTGGCACGAAAAATAGCATGAGTGTTCATAATTTTAAGATGAAACTCGTTTACTATAGACCCTATACTATAGTATAGGGCAAGAGCCCAAAGCATCAGCTTTGTCTTGTTAATTCTAATGTTAAAGCACAAAATAGATACTACCAGAAGGCCGACTCGACGACGGAGCGAAAACAGACGCACACGTGCATAGACGCGTACGTATGATGATTTCGGCATAATTTCGCATAGGCATTCGCCCGACCGATTGTGCGTGCGCCTGTTTTCGCTAGTTATGCGGAGTAAACCTTCTGTAAGTGGTTATTTTGTGGTAAAAGCTTGTGCCTAATGAAAAGAAATCCTTTGTAGCATGATACAAGCATTATTTTTGCATGATTCGTAGCTGTAACGTTAATTTTTCAATCATTAAGATGAGATATATTCTCATAAAATAGCTTGTATTTATCAGTAGATATTTTGTCACAGATTTTGTGGTAGTTTGACTTATACGTAGATTGTATTCATAGACAATACAGCCCAGAAAGACGTCTATTGTTCACAGTGGCGTGCACAGAACTTTTTGCTGGAAAAGCAAACAATTGGTCAAGAACAACAATAAAAAAAATATAAAAAAATTTAAATATCACTTTGAAAAAATAAAAATTGTATAAGAAATTTTCACTCTAGGATAGACATTGTCTACCCTGGCGTCATACAAATTTTTTTTTTTCAAAGTTATATTTAAATTTTTTCATATTTTTTTTATTGTTGTTCTTGACCAATTGTTTGCTTTTCCAGCAAAAAGTTCTGTGCACGCCACTTTGTTCAACATGTTAACATCATCAATGGGTCTTCCAATCTTACGTATAGCGCCACAAACTTATCTTTCCTGAAGACGAAGACTCTAACTTAATGAATATAGAAGCCATTTTAGTTTGGCCTAGCGAAACATATCATTTTGTAGTGGCGAATTGTATCTGCTGGTTCAGTTGTATTGTATGTAATAAATATTTAAAGGGGCTCCTATACAACAGACTTGTTTTTTTTGCCGTTTTTATAGATTGGTACGGAACCTTTCGTGTGCGAGTCCGACTCGCACTTGGCCGGTTTTTATTATTGTAGTGTAGAACTTATTGGTTCACGGCAGGTGCGAAATACAAACGACGAGGTTCAAAGTAGACTGAATAAGTATATTGAACTCTAATCCAATACAATAGTGATGAAAGATCCACAATGCGTCCCAGTAGGCGATTCGACAGTCTCCGTACTGGCCGTCTTGAGGTCTAGCTTAGATTCAGAGTGTGATAGTAGTCCAATGGCTTGAAAGCTACTATAGAACACGAATCGAGTCCCTAGGTAAAGAGTACAGACAAAGTGTACATTGACTTGGTCATTATTGTGAGTGGAACAAACGATATCGCGATCTAGGATACAGCCAACGCCATCTAGTGTTAATTCTTTGTACTTCACTACTGTCGTTTCGGCAGTATATTACAGTAGCTATTTTATTTCCTGACTGCATCAGGTAAAATTAATGAGTTCTGTAAATTTGGTAGATAAATGCTTGCTTACGCAACTGTATATCTTTTGTAACTTAGATTAATTTAGTTACTATTCTGTAAATTGCATGAACAATTTAGAATTAATTTTGTGGGTTTTGTAATTGTAGTGTAGTCGGTAAGAACTGCAGGCCAATAAAATAAGTTAGATAAATACAAATCACATGAACATTCTTGGTAAATGATGATTTCAGTACATAATATTCTCATAAGTAATATTAATATAAATATATACAATTTGTAACAGAAAGGTGTAAACATATTTGAAGAGCTTATTCAGTCAATGGTATAGAACAACTTTTACTATGGAGCCAACATCGAAATCTCAAAAAAAAAACTGCCCTTCTTAATTTTTAATGAAACAGTTAATTTTTTTTCGAGATACAGGGTTGGCTCCATAGTAAAAGTTGTTCTATTACATTGACTGAATAAGCTCTTTAAATATGGTTACACCTTTCTGTTACACGTTGTATATATAATAAGAAATATCGAAAATAAAACAATGTTAGACATTTATCTGTTATATATTATTGGCCAAAAGTTTTGATTGAATTTGTATGATATGCTAGACTAATTTCTCTCTAAAGACATATTGTAGTAGTACTCGAAATACTTCAGAGGTGGCGCTCCTATCGGTTGTGCTGGTAAAATTTACTCCAAAGAGGGCGTCGCGATCGGTTGTGCCAGTAAAACTGCAAAGTATTGTATATACAGTGGAAAAAATTTAAGGGCCCTGGAGGGGAACTACCTTAAATCCTTTAGTTAGCTCATTTTACTGAAACGAAACATTCCTTTATTTTTTAAAAGAAACAAAACTGCATTCAAAGATATTCTGAAATTCGCTTGTCTCACCCGGGAATCGAACCAACTAAAAATAAAAAATAAAAACCCTCGCTATTTTATTATACAAATCGGTAGGATTATTGTTCAGAATAAAATTTGTCGAATAAACATTTGGTCTTACACTCATCTGTTGTACGAGATACTCATGAAATTAAATATTTATTACAAGTTCTTTGTTAACAATACCTAGTACTGTTCACTTGTAACAAGTAAATGACACGTTATAATTTTCTTATCTCTCTTACATCCAAAGACATCGTATGAAGTACAAGCTTGCTAATGTTAATATCTTAAGTACCTTGTTGAATACTTTAATAAGAAAATCGTTAAATGGTAATAATAAATGTATGCAGCAGAGCACAATTACTTCTTGCACTAGGCGTACTGACGAAAAGTTTAAAAAAGGAACGTATTTTTTTTGCAACGCGGAGCAACAAATTTGAAGTTCGAACCATAACTTTCAACATTTTTAAAATCGATAAAAGTATTCGTTCGAAATTCAAATTTTGTTTTGTTTTGCTTTCATTCCGTGCTGTCATTGTGTAATAATGGCGTATAATTATTACTTTACAAGTGAACAGTACTAGGTTTTGTTAATAAAGAACTTGTAATAAGTATTCAATTTCATGGGTATCTCGTACAACAGATGAGTGTAAGACTTTAGTTTAGTAGACAAATTTTATCCTGAACAATAATCCTACCGTTTCGTATAATAAAATAGCGACGGTTAATTTTTTAAATTTTTAGTTGGTTCAGTTCCCGGGTGAGACAAGCAAATTTTAGAAGATCTTTGAATGCAGTTTTGTTTCTTTTAAAAAATAAAGGAATGTTTCCTTTCAGTAAAATGAGCTAACTAAAGGATTTAAGGTAGTTCCCCTCCAGGGCCCTTTCATTTTTTCCACCCTGTATAATATTGGAGCTCCATCCATCAGCCTAGTTCGTCCACTGCTGGACATAAGCCTTTCCAGGACTTTGCGACTCCCGGCGGTCATCCTGGAAGAATTGCCCATACTCACACACGCTGGGCAGGCGGGTTGGTGAGCGCGGTGCCTCGCACCAGTCACGCCAGTCTGCTCCATATAAGGCCCGGCTATTAGGGATGGATATACCGCCATCCATCGGTCCCAGGCATGGTGGGCCTCTTGGTTTTTTGCCTGTGGGCTGTCCTCTTACTCTCCCCCGAATTACTTCGAGGGGGTCTCCAAGTAAGATAGTGGTACCTCCACAGTCGAGCCCGGCAACAGCTCTAGCACCTGTTATTGGAGCTCACTTGTCTTAAACTCGTGCTAGGGTCCGTTGCAATAATTCTTTTCTCTGTTTATGTTCATAATAAAAGAAATTGTACTATTAAAAATTATACTTGAAAAACATGTCAAGATACATGTGTTTAAATACTGCATTAGTGCTTGCAATCATTAACGAACAACATTTGTTGTCATATTTGTTTTTTGTTTTAAAAAGCTGGCAACTGAATCACATCTCGATGCAGTGTTTCGATTCTGTTACGTTGGTAATAGATGTGTGCGGTGCCTTGATGTGACCAAAACGGAATGCACCCATTGGGTTTCTATTGGGGTAAAGATGACTATTGGAGACCCCCTCGAAGTAATTTGGGGGAGAGTAAGAGGACAGCTCACAGGCAAAAAACCAGGAGGCCCACCATGCCTGGGACCGATGGATGGCGGTATATCCATCCCTAATAGCCTGGCCTTATATGGAACAGACTGGTGACGGGCACGGCGTCACTGGTGCGAGCGTTCCGGCACCGTGCTCACCAACCCGCCTGCCCAGCGTGTGTGAGTATGGGCAATTCTTCCAGGATGACCGCCGGGAGTGACAAAGTCCTGAAAAGGCTTATGTCCAGCAGTGGACGAACTAGGCTGATGGATGGATGGATGGGTAAAGCGATAGTAGCGCCACCTGTTACGAAGTTTGTTAGATTTCTTCTACATTATATTTTATTCCTTATACTGTTTAGTGCCCCTATAAATGTTTTTTTATATGGAATATATATAGTTCTATGAATATTTTAAATGATATAGGCATGATCTGTTTTAGGTGGAGATAACGCCATGGCACTCCAGTATGCACAACATGGGGATGGTTTTCAATTCTACAGTTTGGAAGACCATCATGAAGTCACAGGTCAGTGTTTGTCGTATGAAATATAGTCATAGATTATTTTTTCTTTGTTTTTGTCGATATTTTTAGATCTAGTTTCATCCCCTATCGGATGTGCATCTTACGAGGGACATACTGTATAGATATTCCGTATTTATCGAATTGAATGAAACTTGAGGATTACATATGATTATTGCAAAATGGCTCACCTCAATAACTCTTTTTGATCGATTTTGCGTCACGCACTTCGAGCGCTAGCCTGCAGTGCGAGGCGCAACGTCGTCGCGGAAGCGTTTTCACTCGCCCAGAAGAAGGCAGTCTGAATCTGCTGAAACTGGTCGGCTATCCCAATGAAAAATTGTTATTGAGGTGAGCCTTTTTTCAATAATCACGATATTCCGCATTCTTCACTTACGTGCTAAATTTCAGCTTAAGGCGATACGTAAAAGTTTTAGCGTCCCTGTTACTCCATATGCGAAAAAAAACCTCAGTGCGAGTTGGACGGATTCGTGGAAAAGTAGCAAAAAGTCGGTTTTTTATTAATATAAAATGTACTAAACTATTTTGTCAAAAAGATTTTCAAGGAGACTTTACAAATACATAATAACCACATTTTGAATGCAATTTGACGATGAAATTAGTTAGGATTTTAGAATTACAGGAAAAAATAAAACAATTTAGAGGTCTTTCAGGAAATTAAATTCTATCGAGAAAATTTCATCCAATCGCGTTTTCCTACAGTGAGAATCTTAATCAAATACTCAATAAACATTTATTTATTAAATACGTAGATGATGTTATAGTGGAGTAAATGGCTTCGAAAAAACCATTTTTTTTTTGGTATCGCATTAATCGGCCCAGCTTTTCTGGGTAATGCGGACAGACAGAGACAGTGAAACTTTGCTGTAAAGATTTCTGTTTATATGACGATACCTTAATAATTTTAACACTTTAGTATTGGGTCTTCAATAACATCAAAAATTAAAGGATGATTTCGGAAACCAATATCCGTAAATTAAACTAAAAATAAGTAGGGCGACGACACGGTCCCCAAACTAAGTTAAACTTATGAAAATGATACCAATTAGTGGAAATAAAATTGTATTGAAAATTAAACCATTAAATTAAATTGAAGCTACCTGGAGAGACTAGTTATTCCGTCTAATTGATATTTATTATTAATTTTAGAACCAATTCTGCGCCTACGACGACTACAACTGGGACTACTCGCTACTACACCTGTCTCAGAATAAGCCAGATCATGCCAAATTCATAGTAATGCTGTGCAAGGGACCCAGAGTGTTCCACATTGGAGAATGGTGAGTAGAATTAATCCTGAGACTTTTTGCCACCTGTCCCAGAAGTAGCCAGATCATGCCAAGTTCATAGTAATGATGTACAAAGGATTCAGAGTGTTTCATATTGGGAAATGTTAAGTAAAACAAATTTTTTCGAGTTCTTGCTACCTGTCCCAGAATAAGCCAGACCCTGTTAAGTTTATAGTGATGCTCTAGAATGGACCCAGAGTGTTCCATATTGGAGAATGTTGAGTAGTATAAATTCTGGGACTTCTTGCATATTTAGGAAGAGTGGTTTCTCCTGATACAGGCAATTTACATGCTTAAAAGGAGATATCAGTCACTTGTTATGTAACCCGACATGTAATGCCAAAATAAATTATTTTATTATTATAATTATTATTTTTGCTACCTGTCTCAGAAAAAGCCAAATCATGCGAAGTTCATAGTAATGATCTGCAAAGGTCTTAGAGTGTAACATATTGGATAAGTCTGAGTCAAATAAATTCAGGGACTTCTCGCTACCTGTCACAAAACAAGCCAAGATCGTGCCAAGAAATGCTACTCAAAATGCCCGTTTTGTAGTTTTCTATTGAAAGTTGTGGTGCAATTTCATGGGTATAGTGGGTGTAAGCATATCATGATTTTTTGGCTAGTAATGTTTCCAATAAAACCCAACGTTTTAGCCAGCTAATAAATGTTGTTATTTGTAGCTTGACCGTAACCGTTGTGCCCCGCCTTAGGCGCCGAGCGGCAAGGCCTGGGGCGGAAAAGACATAGCATGAGTTCACATGAGATCGATATTTTCGGACAGGAACATTTACAATATTATTTTATAGTAGATGCTAGTGATTGTTGGCACTTGGTGGAGTTTATAAAACATTGTTTTAAAAAACACTTGTACTTATCCACATATTACGTACAACTTTATTATGCCCGACCGGTTTCGCTGTAAAGCATTTTCTAGGGCTTTTTACACATCCTAACTAACAAATAAATCATATAAATATAAACTACAAACTACAATCATGTCTAAAATGACGTGCAATAAAAAAAAAATTATAATCATAAAATTTTAAACAATATCAAATATTATTTTATTTTATTTGTATCAAACAAATTGATTCTGATTTGTATTATAGGCTTAGTTTTTTATTTAAACAAAAACGGTGTTACCACAAAACGGTGTTTAACTTTAGACAGTGTTTAAATCTGTTGCTGTCACTTTTTTACAATATGAAAGAAACGGCGACAACAACAGATTTAAACACTGTCTAAAGTTAAACACCGTTTTGTAGTAAGACACAAAATATTTAAATAAAAGTGATAATTTTAATTATTAGTTGCTTGGGCCACAGTTTGTGACAATAATATTTAAATAGAAATGCTGTTCCATCATCAAATAAACATAAGTATTAAGTTTAGTGGTAACACAAAGTATTCACCTTAATTTTACAGTTAAATTCAAATTTTTGCACAGCTTACCTGTCACTTCATAGAATTCGTTTTGTGATGCTTTAAGAACTTACTACTTATGTTTATTTTATGACGGAACAGCATTTCTGATAATTTTAATATAACTACGTATTATTATTATTTTTTTTTTATTTACTTTAATTAAAACGGACAAACCAATTACAATAATTAAAGATAGTAACACAAACATAAAATGGTACAATCAACTAAAATAAATAAGAGTAACACGTAAAGTCAGAAACAGTCCCTCTCACAAAAACACAAACACTCTGACAATATTTTCTGCCATCCATCAGCAAACAGATCACAGTCCTGATTGGCGTTTAGAAGAGCGTTGAGGGAGAGAAGAGTACGCGGTATGGGTGAGTTAGATCGCGCCTTTGTGCGACACGACGGCACAGCGAAAAACCTGTGCTTATTATAATAGTAGTATTATATTTCGTAATAAATATAAAAAGCTTATCCTTAAAAATATTGTAAACCAATGTCGTAAGATCCCACAATATCGATCTCATGTGAACTCATGCTATTCTTTCCTTTCGTCCCCCCGCCTCGCCGCGCGGCGCCTAAGGCGGAGCACAGCGGTTACGGTCAAGCTTGAAAAAATATAAGCCTAACCAACAAAATTGTTACTAATGTAGATGTTTCCATAATTTTGCAGCGGGATCCATCACAAGAAGTCCAACTGCAACGCTTCCACGGTTATCAGTAAAGTACAGAAGTTGCTGCAGACGGCGAAACGGTATGTGGTAACTCATTACTTAGACATAAACGTATTGGATTCATTCATTTTTATTTATTTTCAATGCAAGTGCTCGTAAAGGCCCACTTTTTATGCATCAAAACCGAACAGAAAGTCGATTATTTTGCCCTAGGGCTTTATTATTATTATTTTTTTTTATTTATTTACAATGGTTGGCTAACCTGCAGCCTTTCCTGTGTACCATAGACGTTATACTTTTTTTCCCATTGTTTAACGGCTCTGGATACAGTCCTTTTGAGCCAGTTATAATTTAAAGTTCACAAGATTATATTTGTTTTCATTTCCTCACACTATGCATTGAAAAATGTAGTATGATACACGGGCGTAAAAGCAATAAATTACTCGGTTACGTTTAAAACTCGAGCGTAGCGTATTAATTATGTGCTCAGAGAATTAAACCACATGCTCTACTGATTAAACACATACACTTTTGTTTTTTCAAATAAATACATACTGAGTAATTTTATTAATTATTTAAATTTTCACAGTACAGACATGACTTTTATACAACTTGATTATTAGTATATATATTTTAATATTAGTATAGACTTCGCCTCTTACGACATTATTGTATTTCTAGCCACCTGATTCAACATCTATAAGAAATTTAAAAAATTACAGTCTATCGCAATTTTAAAAAAACATCCGCCATCTTGAATTCTTAACTTGCGGTCAAGACATGGGCGTGCCAACATCGAAATTCGTGTTCAGCAGATCCAAATTAATCTAAATAACTCATTTGGCCAAATGCCTCTAGAATTATTAAAACGGTCACTATAGAGAAAGATGGAAGGTAATCTATTAACCCGTGCAGTTATCACTTTCAATTGTTCGTTGTTGACAGATACATGTTCCCGTCTCGCCTGGTCTCCACAGTGAACGATGGAGGCGCGAAACGTAAGAAGAAACTGGTCAAAGGGAACGGGGGGTGGGGGGATATCAGGTGAGCTATTTATACTATAGTATTGTACCTAGTATATACTTTACTACTTTTGCTGAGTTGTTGCAAAGCGGGTCCCCCGACTGACCCCTGCCACCGCCGCGTCAAAGGAAATGTCGACTCTCGACATAAAAGACACCGCCAGTGTCCTGCTCGTGTCCTGACCCTCGTACGATGATAATCATGTGTAGTTACATTTTATAACGGTTGTTTTCGATCAATTCGCCTCCTTGTCGGTACGGTGCTGGTGCGCCCGAAGATGGCTAATGTAGCCGATCTTCCTAGTAAATCCCCATGCGCACTGAGTGCACATCCCTGCGTTCCGAAATAGAATTACATCGCTAAAAGCCATGAGTGAATTTAAGTGTGAGCGATGACTGGTCCGTTATTTGTGAGTTAGCTAACGATGTGAAAGCCAGCTCATGATTCGGACCGCGTTATTTATCTTGATGATTGAAAATTTCAAATGATATAACGAAAATCATTTTTGACATTCCATTCCGTTCAACGTTCACATCGCCTCACCTCCGACGCGTGAGCCACAAAAGTCATGCGAATGAATGAACTCAATTGCTTCACTCGTCGCTTATTTGCTATTCACCTCATTCATTAGTAATCGATTTTAGCGATGAAATTCTATTTCGGAACGCAGCGCATGAGTATACCGTCTACATAATTGAACGAGTGAGCGAAGCGACTTCGCCAAATTTACTTGAACAATCCGGCGTTTGTATGTATGTTGTATTTATGTATGTATGTATGTTTGTCCGATGATAACTCGAGTATCGTTGATCGGAACGTCATGAAACTTGGTAGGCGAGTAAATGAGACAGAAAGAATTTTCAAGTTCGAACAAGAGCCAAATCGGTTAGGATCGAATCGCGAGTTCACAGTTCGCGGCGAACTACTTGTTAAAGTGAAGGGTTGCGGATGGTGGAGCTTTTAAATCGTCGAGCTCAGTTTAGTGCTGCTCCTCAAAATCACGTACTTACCTCTGAACAAGCCCGCGCCATTCAGGGCGCTGTTATGCCAATATTTTAAAACATATTTTATTAGGTGTGTTTCAACAATGTCTAGAGATTTGATATTTGAAATTTTCCTAGCTATTTTAGTTTTTTTAATAAAAAAAATAAAACCAACTTTTTGCTCTTTTGCCCTGAATCCGCCCCTCTCGCACTGCGCGATTTTTCGCTTGAAGTGACAGTGACAAAAATAAAATTCGCATAGCCTGTTAAACACAACGGACTAACGCACTGAATGGACTAAGCCCGAAATCCGGAAAAGTCCAAGCGGTCCGCGGACTCGCTCACGGTTGAAAAAGTCCGGTTTTATTTCGTGACAGCTCTGGTGCTGTATTTTTGAGTCATTCGAATTTCAATTCGCATATGAATCCGCATGATTCGCATATGAAAACTTGAAATCAGTATTTTTGAAAATTCTCTCCGTGAATTCTGCAACGAGTGGTCTGACCCACTCGTTTACCGATTTCTACTAGTAGAAACTGTGCAAGAATGACAAGAAGAAAATGTCGATGTCGATGCATCGATGAGACTGACATGACATTATAACTTTTTAATTTACGTTCCGTTCACCCCCATTCATTGCCGGTTTTTTAAATCAACGAAATATTGCTTTCCGGTTTTAATTTTTTTCTGCGTCAAACGAAAACCGTTTACATTGGTTTCTACTGATTCAAAAATACGTAAAATCGTGACCAATTGAATTGAATTTCGCACGTGATTTTTTTTCGTGCGTGAATATATGATTCACGGCGAGTGATTCAAAAATACAGCTCCTGCGGGCCTATTATGTATCTCTAGTTGCCAACTGGACTGGGTGCCAACTGGACTGGGTGCCTATCGTCAAAAACATAGATATACTATCTAATTCCGATTGTCTAAGGATATGTTAGCACTTGAAGTGACGTCACAGTTCGTAAATAGTCCAATACCCACTAAAGGCAATTTTGAAAGTTCAGTTTTTATGTAAGTTTTTAACGATAGGCACTTTGTCCAGTTGACAACCTAAAATACAGAATAGGGGGGCTGGTTTACGTCACTCGGGTAGACTCCTTTCATACACACCAAAATATTACCTTCTCACTAACTATGTTCTTTATGATTTTTCAGAGATCAACAACTTTGCACGAATATGACCGAAATTTCCCGACAAGCGAAGAAGTATTTCTATGACACGTAGAAATTGACTGCCAAGCGAGAATAGCTTTTATTTACTGTCCAATACGGAAGAAGTTATTTCGGATGTATTGCCGAATAAGTTCTGCGTGTTTCCTCCAATGCCGTTGCGAGGAGCGCCGGTTTTAGCCAATGGCGTTCGCTTAAAGAAATAGATATTGAATGTGCAGGTCCCGGCAGTAAATAATGAACATCGTATCGTAGCGTCATCTCTGTCGCACGAAGCCCAAACAGTCTGGTGACGGAGACGGCGCTCTACAAAGCCGAAGATAGCCGATGTGACTGTAAAGCTATGCGTTGGAAATGCGCGTATGACAGTTAATTGGATTATGTGATCTATGCCATGGAATTAAAGTTCAATAATGTTTGTTTCCAATACAATGATTTGATTAACAGCCATGCGCATGAAGGGTTTTTTTTTTCGGACAAAGTAAATATTAAGTTTTGAGTAGGATCAGGTAGTTGTTTTTTTTTGGACAAAATACATACTTATTAATTTTTATGTAGGTTAGAGCTAGCTGTGTTTTTAATTTTAAATGTGACAGTCAGATTCCAAAACAAGGCATTTTATGAATGCAGTTCAATGGTTTATTGCAGCAGCCCAATGAGCGTTTTTTTCGTTGGTTTTTTTTCGTAGTTCTTAACTTTCCTCTAGATGGCGGTGTGCATTTCACTGTTATGTTTCTTAGCGATCAATGTCATAACCAAAAGCTTTTTCATTTTGAATCTTTGTCTTTGAATTTATTCATAGATAAAGTACGACAGCGCCATTACTATACCCCTTACAGGCCGCGGTATGTAAGTCTAGCGGTGAACGAAACTCGGAGGGGATAGCTGCGCATAGGTACAGTCGCGCACGCAATTATTATCTCTACAAATTATAATTAGGGTGATGTTTTTTTTTTGTACCATTGTGTAAACTAAACGTTAATAGTTCTTTACCTACTATAATAATATATTGATTCGGACATTCTACCAATCATTTGGTTTGATTACTAAACGCCGACCGGAAAAAAAAACAAAATACATAAAAGACAAAGTTAACATAACATAAATACGCTTTATTGTGCACCAAAAGAAAAACAACAAAAAGGACAATGCAAAGTTGGAAAAAGAAAAAAATATTGGCAACAATGGGCGGTCTTATCGCTTAGAGCGATTTCTTCCAGACAACCTTTGGGTGGAAATTATTTTGGAAGTACGTGAGGCGTAGGCGCATACATACTCGTAACATACATTTTTGGAGAAGAACCTTAGCAAAATTTATACCAAATTTTTTACGTTTAATTAACAATAAAAGTATTAGCAATACGTAGTAATGCTGAAATCATCATAACATAATAAGAATCATCTTTTGTTAGCAACGCTCTCGTGAACGTGTTGCTACATGTAAAAATATGTCATAAAACTGAGGAAATTGCGTTGCTCAATGAAGGCTGCCTACCGGTTGTCGTAAATAAACAATCAATCGAATACAGTTATGAACGCGACTGTACACCAGAAGTTCGCGGAGCGTCGTATCGATGCGGGAGACTAGTCTCTAGAGCCAATCAGCACTTACCGGTCGGGGACAGCTTCAGGCTTCGAGAGGCGCGCCAAGCGGTACTTGCGACGGCGCCGGCGGAGAGAACAAATGTATGGAGCCGGCCCTGGGTCGCCGCTCGCGCGTCTTGTCCGGCTTCGAGTGACTTGCGCTCTCGCGACGACGGTGTGCGGGAAGGCGGGTGGTTGAAACAGTGATCGAGCGCATAGGACGAACCTAGTGTCGAGCGCTTTGAGCGCGCTATACATGAAGGCGCCGACGGGTGTCGTGGCAGGGCAAAGACTGTCGCAGAAACCGCCTGGAAGCGCAGCAAGAAGCGCCGCCAGAAGCCTGAAGCTGTGGCCCTGGCGTTAGACGCCGCGCGGCGAGGCGGGGGGAGAAAAGAAAAGAGTAGCATGAGTTCACATGAGATCGATATTGTCGGATCTTACGAGATTGGTTTACAATATTTTTAAGGATATAAACTTTTTATATTTATTACGTAATATGATACTACTAAAATGGTAAGTGAAATAAGTACGTACGTTATATTGAAATTATGATTTTTATTAAAAAAAAAACTTATAATTCAAATCAGAATCGATTTGTTTGATACAAATAAAAATAAATTGTAAAGTACAGCCGTCCGACAATATCGATCTCATGTAAACTCATGCTATGTCCTTCCCTCCCCGGGCCTTGCCGCTCGGCGCCTAAGGCGGGGCACAACGGTTACGGTTAAACTACAAATAATAACATTTATTAGCTGGCCAAAACGTTGGGAAGCTATGGCCGAGGGGTTACGTATGATACGTATGCCCGCCCCGCGCCCCGCTCCCTCCGCCCCGTCACCTTATTTTTGACCTCTACGCATTAATTGTCACCGCTAGACTTACGTGCCGCGGCCTGTACCTAGCTACGCCTATGCTGATCGTTATCATGCTCATCGCTATCGTCTGTATGGCAAAGGAATCGTTATTAAAGGTTTAAAAAAGTATTTTTTCGTAAAATATTTGGTTCGTTAGGTAGGATTTTGAAATTCTTTCGTGAAGGCCTTAAATAGTGATTTGAACAACTTCCAAATTAATGCACTAAAACCTAGATAGACACTAGGTGAAACGGTTATAATTTTTTGTAGCCTCTTTCGTCATGGAAAGGCAACGACACATCGGTGATGCACATAAAAACTGTATTTGTAAAGAGTTTTTAATGAAGTAGGTATAAAAATGTTTTGGAAAATAGATAACTGTGACTGGGTATTATATATGTTAAGATTCCCTAAGTATTTATATTAAATCGTAAATATATTGTCGCGTGGATAGTCATAAAATTGCTATTTCTTTTTTGTTCTTAAGGTTAACCGTCAGTCTTAACTCAAACTTAATTTTGTTTTTCTTCTTAAGAATTACAACATTGAAAAGCATTTTGATATGTGGCAATTGACGCCAATAGTTCAGTATTAGTGAAGTTTATAATGCAACAGTTTGAAATTATATACGCAATTAGTCATGATCATTTCAAAACCAACTTAAAATGCTGTTTTAACATTTTTTGGACAAGATCATGACTAATTGTGCGTTAAATTTCAAACTCATGCTTTATAAACCTCACTAATACTGAACTATTGGCGTCAATTGCCACTTATCAAAAAGTTTTTCAATTTTTAACTTCTAAACAAGAAAAACAAAGTTAAGTTATGCACTTTGCGCTAAGCGACTGACGTTTAACCTTAACACTATCAGCGGCTTTGTAGTAAGTAACTAGTCTTTAGTTCATGTACTTAAAGCTTTTTAACCGTATTTGTGCTCTTAGATAGGGTTATAAAGTGTTAATTTTCCATTTTTATTATTTGAGTATTAATTATTGTATTATTAAAAATATTTGTAGATAGTTTTTGTTTCTAGGAATATTTGACATTTATTGATTTTTTCCTTTTTATCAAAATTTACCAACAGTTTATGAATTTATTAGGGTTATAAAATAAATAAGTACCTAATTCTAACAAAAAAGTGCCAGACATTTTGAATTTTTGGAAAAAACAATCTTTCGCTTGCTTATATAACCCGGAGCAATAAAGAAAGGAATCTTAGATGGCGCCCATCATCATCCCCTCTCACTCGCACAGTATATCTGTCTTCAGTCGCACACCTGCGTACTGCATGCAAAAAAAATAGTCTGGATTTGCCGCTCAAGCTTACTCAACGCGTCTAGTTTCCCAACACACTGTTACTTGTTTCTTGTTAAATTTCACTCGTTCTTGTTGTTTTTTGTTAGGTATTGTTGTTTTTGTTGATCAATCATTTTTTTTTCAAATTGCGCCAGCATTGTTCCTGATCACTAACCGAGTCTGCAGTATGAACTCTGGCGGTTGATTAAATTTCACTTTGTATATTAAAATAGACCAAAAATATTACAAAAAAATATTAAAGAAACAACTTTTTATGCTGTCTGTATCACTGAGCAATAAAATCACAGGTACATGCCGCCATTTTAGATTCCTTTCTTTAATGCTCCGGGTTATAACATAAAATATATTCTTGGCCAAAAAAGCTCTTTTTCCTCTTAATTTGTTCTCTCTGCTGCTAAATTTGTGTATTTGAATAAATTTGATTATTATTTAATTTTATGTACAGCCGCCGTCAAAAGTACTGATTAATATACCAAAAATAACTGTAGTATTTTATTAAAACAATTTTCATGACGTAAAAAAGTTTTAAAGTTGTTTTTAAAATTATTATCATAAGTACTTTTGCTGGAAGCTGTAAAAGTATCTATAGATAGCCATGTATTACGTGAATGAAATATGAAATTGTAGTGCAAAATTGATTAAATTTTAAATTATTAATTATAATTTAATTTTCGGAACTCTTTTGAGATTGAAACAAAGAAAAATGTGTCTTTTTTTTCATTTTATTTGTGTGCAAAAGTACGTAAATATAGCAAGTGTACGAAAAACAAGTTACCAGATAGAAATTTAAGATGTTTAATAGAACAAGTTTTATTTTAATAAAAACGCCTCGGATTTGCACTAACCTATGATTAATGTCAGCGACCGCAGCGCCGTCATACCATGTAACGTGGTTTTCTTCCGTATTCGGTAACAGAATTCGGTCTACGAACAAATGTGAACTAGCTATTCGGTGAAGAGCGGTGTGGTTGAGATTTTTTCCGTCCTCCAGTTCAAGTTTTGTTTTAGAAACGTAAAATTTCACTGACTTTCGCGATTTTGTGTGCTCAGTCCCACTGCCAGAGCATCAGAAGTCACGTGGCTTTTATTAATCGCTACTGACACAGTTTTCTTTCTTGTTACCATTGTAATTAGGTTCAAAATTGGGCCTAAATTTAAGCCTTAGTCCCAAATCGTCTATTGGATATACAGAAAAGTATACTTGTCTCCCCCTCCCCTGTAGAGTTGCCACATGCCATTTCTTGATTTAAAGGTTGCCAGCATCGGCATTTTTATGACAGTCACTTCCTTTTTTAACTTCGTAATTTTATTTTCATTTTTAACTCACAAAAATGGTTATCTGGCAACCCTGTGCCCCATCTCACCACGCAATACTTGAGGAAAGATTGTAAGTTAGGTTATGTACCTTTTATGTATTTTAATTTGTTTTGTTCATGTTTTAAATATTTATTCGTAGTGCACAAATCTAAGAAACAGCACAATACAAATGTATGTAATATTAAATAATGTAAAAATGTTTATAAAATCAGTTGTAAGTTTGAGGTAGCGGCTGGCGTGAAAAAAAAAGTATAACGCCAAATTTAATCATATGTCATCTTAACTGTCAAAACTTAAAATAACGTACTCTCAAGCTTCGACCTAAATAAAATAAATGGACGGGCCATAGCGTACAGATTTTTGAAGTCTGTAAAGTGAGCGCCGGCTCTCACTTCATCTCTGTCTCTGTCTGTTAGAAGAGTGACACGTACGCTTATTATTACATGCCATCCAAATAACTGACGAAAAAATACCTTCTTGTGCATTTACAAAGTGCAAAAAGCAAAATAAACATAAAAATAAAAATTAGGTATTGAAGTATATATCCAATTGCTTAGACTCGTTATGAGTGAGGAAACTGTAAAGACAAGGCCCGTCCATTCATTTTATTTTGGTCGAAGCTCTCAAGTACCTATATTTTACAATGAAGATGTTTTTAGTTTTGACTGTACTGAAAATTACACTAACACCTATATTATAAAAAAATAGATAGAGAAATTAATTTGGATGTGTCCTTTATTATTGGAACTAGTCAATGCAAAATTTATTCAAGGGTTAATTTTTTTTTACATTAACCTCAAAATGTCACATAGGTACAATTTTATTATTAAAACAAAATATTAACGTGTAAAAATAAAGTATTTTTAAAATTAATATGACTGAATGTTATAAAAAAGTATTAAAGTCAGCATAAATATGTATATTGTACTCTTTCCATATTGTTATTCTCTCGATGACAGTCTTTTTATCGCATTTTTAGAACTGTCAGAGAAAATAACCAAGTGGATAGATTATAAATACAATATGAAAAAAAAAACCTTACATTAAATGTTAGTTTTTGTCAGACTTTTTGTTCATTTATAAATTTTTAAAACGATCAAATTATTATCCATAGGGACAAATGTAACAAAATTAACCTTTGTATATTGTCCCATATTATTTTTAAGGTGATATTAAACCATTTAGCCAAAAATAACACAGTGGGCATACCTTACAAGTAACATAATCTCTATTATGTTGGCGCACTTGCCAAAAATGTGGTAAAGGCGTTCTTATCCCAGAAGAGTGACTCTCTGTCTTTTTCTTTACGTGTAAGGAGTAAAGAAAATAACCACACTTTTGTACTTTTACGTTGTTTTTATCGGTTTTTAAATTGTTTAAAAATAAGGGATACGTTTATTAAAACCCACTCACGTGGTCGACCTAGAAAATTTAAAGAGCAATATTACCAGATATGTTTCGTTAATAAAAGAGTGGAATTATGGAAATGGCATGATTTGAAAGGTCTTATTACATGCTGTGTTCGTGAATTATTTCTATCGAGCAAAGTTTTTTTGATCGTGTTACACATGCGTGGAAGACCTAGATAAAGGTTCGAACTATATTGCGTATTTTTTTTTTTTGGAAGTTTTAGACGATATTTGAAAGTTCTATGTGACTTTGAAATTACTGATTTTGGGATAAGAGCGCCTTAAGGTGCAATGTACGAGCAAGACGTTTGTGCCAACAAAATAGAGGTCAATAAATGAGAAAATATTTACAATAGTAATTAACAAGGGTAATATGGGCGCCGGAAGGGTGGTGCAAGGAGCATGTCTTTGAGAAAAATGCACAACAATAAAAAATATTATACTTTTTAGAATTATTTTACAGCGTAACTTTACGTGATGTAAATGCCCAAACATATGATCTTGTATGTATGAGTAGAAGTATTACTTACATCCATAGAAATCTGAATAAGTTTACTTCATTTTATTAATAGGTACAGTAACCCCCGGTTTCGGAAAGGCCAATCAATGTTAACAGTAGATTAATAGTAGTTTATGCTACAAGGGCGCAAAGGAATAAATTACGAGGACGATTTAAAACACGAGCGTAGCGAGTGTTTTAAACGTAACCGAGTAATTTATTGCATTTACGCCCGTGTGTCATACTACGTTTTTCAATGCATAGTGTGAGGAAATGAAAACAAATATAATCTTGTGAACTTTAAATTATGATTGGCTCAAAAGGATTGTATCCAGAGCCGTTAAACAGTGGAAAAAAAAAGTATAACATCTATGGTAGACAGGAAAGGCTGCAGGTTAGCCAACCATTGCAAATGAATTAAAAAAAATAATAATAATAAAGCCCTAGGGCAAAATAATCGACTTTCTGTTCGGTTTTGATGCATAAAAAGTGGGCTTTTACGAGCACATGCATTGAAAAAATAATTATCTGCGGATTAAGCCAGAAAAAGTGGGAATTTCACATTGAAATAAAAAATTAACCAAGTTAATTATTGATTCATCACTATTCAGACTTCATATATGCTTTATTTTCACCGTTATTTGCGGTTAAAGTTTTTTTAATCTACTGTTAACTTTGATTGGCCTTTCAGAAACCGGGGGTAAGTGTGCGAGTTGAATGTAGTCTTGCATTATACCAAGAGCAATTAAGGGGCTCCATAATGCTAAACATCAGTTTTGCATTGGATTCAGTTCTGTCAATGTAGATGGTAAATATTTGAAAAAAATATGGCGTGTATTTTGACTCAAGACAATCATTAATTACACTTTATAAATAAACATACTTTCGATCTTCTTTTAATTATATTACTTTTAGAAAAGCATGAATTTCACGAAAAAAGAGATTCAGTTTTCATATTTCAAACCGATTGAAACGAAACCAACACACGCAGATACTAACTAGAAAAAAAACTATTTATTACATAAAGAAATTATAATGAATGTCCTAATGTAGCCGCAATTTCAAAATAATTGAAGTTTTGCGTGTGCGGCATCTGATTAGAGCAGGATAGACAGTTAAAAATCAAAAGCGTTAGAGCAGGACTGAATTTGAGCATAGTGCAGCCCCCTAAGAAGAGGAGTTGGTGTATAAATGGTGCCATGTTACGATCAATGGTGTCACAACGTCACTAAAGGGAGAGTACCTTTGCCTTCCACCTCGCGCAGTGTCACACAATTTTCCCTGGAGAAATGAACTATCGATAACTCTTTTTAATTGCTCTGTGGCAATACTATTTGTTTTTCGCGCGCTAACTGTAGATCAGGGGTCTTCAACCTTTTTTAGCTGGAGGGCCAATAATCTATTCCAGCCTCCCTATTCTGTATCTTTAGTTGCCAACTGCACGAGGTGCCTATCATCAAAAACATAGCTAAAAACTGAAATTTCAAATTTGCCTTTAGTGGGTATTGAACTATTAACAATCTGTGTCGTCACTTCAAGTGCGAAAATATCCTTAGGACATCGGAATTCGATAGTATATCTATGTTTTTGATGATAGACACCCAGTCCAGAAGGCAACTAGAGATACACAATAGGCCCGCAGGTCTGTCAAAGGGCCGCACATTGCCACACGTAAACATACCACCTCAACAATAATTTAAAACCAAACAAGTGAATCAAAAATGTCTTATAGAATAGATGAAAATTCCGCAAAAAATGTCACGGCGGGCCGCATGCGGCCTGAGGGATGCGGGTTGAAGACCCTTGCTGTAGATGCACCCCCTGATAATAATTCTGCCGGCACCCATGAAGGGTATGTATATTGTAGCCGAAAATTGTAAAACTTTGTATTGAAAACCAATAAAAAGTGAAATTTCATAAATTTCGTATTATTTTTACCCTATTCTGGTTTAAGGTGCTTATGCTGCGAAAGTTCTGCCACTTTTGAAAAATAATCATTTCTTACTTGAATTGAAAATTTTCATAATTATTCTTTCTTTATTCTTTATTGTACAGAGATATTAGATAAAATAATGTTAAATAAAATCATTTACAAAAAAAAAACATGTACGGAGGCGAGTTTATCTCTGAAAACAGATTTCCAGCAAGCATTAGTGGGAGAGGACACTATAATTACAAAAATAAGATACGTGTACTACAAATAAAATCATAATAACATAACAATATATACATTTTAATATACTGGACTATATATACAGACTGGTGACGGGCAGCGGCGTCACTGGTGCGAGGGTTCCGGCACCGCGCTCACCAACTCACCTGCCCGCAGCGTGTGTGAGTATGGGCAATTCTTCCAGGATGACCGCCGGGAGTGGCAAAGTCCTGGAAAGGCTTATGTCCAGCAGTGGACGAACTAGGCTGATGGATGGATGGATAGATATACGATTGTGCATAGTATTTGAATAGTACTTTACGGTGAACAAACATACTGTGACATAAACCTGCATGCCTGAAGTCACGTTGGCAAATTAACAGCGTCTGTGAATAGAGGGTGTAATGAGTGTTGATAGTTTCAGCGACATTTCACACTCTGAACACCTCTGACACTCTTTCGTGAGTATGTCAAGTACAGTACTCTCAAAGTAATAATGCGCATACAAACCTTCGCCACTGTTCAGTAAAGTTCGTATTTCCTTAAACTTTCTATACAATCAATACGTCAAGTAGTACGTCCGGTCGCTCGGCTATAGATTTGTATGCGCATTATTAGTTTGACAGTACTGGTCCTCTAAAAAGGCCGCTTTGGATGAATCATATTATGATTCTATTCTAATGCCGTCTCTTTTGCACGCGTGAAGAAACTGACTCCACCCTACTTTCAAATCATTTTATAATTCACCCAAGTTGGCCTTTTTAGATCCCCTGGTCCTCTAAAAAGGCCGTTTTGCATGAATCACATTATGATTCTGTTCTAATGCCGTCTCTTTTGCACGCCTGAAATAACTTTGACTCTATCCTACTTTCAAATCATTTTATGATTCACCCAAGTCGGCTTTTTTAGATCCCCTGTACATGAATGACAGAGTGAAAAATATAAATCGTTGCGGCTTGAAAGAAAATGTAGTGACTAGAATAGAAAAAAGAATGCTTCGGTGGTTTGGACATGTAGAGAGGAGCGATACAAACTAGCTTTCTAATAACTGTTAAACGGTTCTTTTCGATTGTTACCCCTCGGCCATAGCTTCAGGCTTCTGGCGGCGCTTCTTGTTGCGCTTCCAGGCGGTTTCTGCGAAGGGCTGACACCCGTCGGCGCCTTCCACCGCATCGGATATGTATAGCGCGCTCACTCGCTCAAAGCACTCGACACTAGGTTCGTCCTGTGCCCTCAATCACTGGCGCGGCTCCCCGCCTCCCCGCACACCGCCGTCGAGAGAGCGCAAGTCACTCGAAGCCAGACAAGGCGCGCGAGCGGCGACACATGGCCGGCCCTATACAACTTCATACATTTGTTCTCTCCGCCGGCACCGCGCGCCGCCGCGCCGTCGCAAGAAGAACCGCTTGGCGCGCCTCTCGAAGCGTAAAGCTGCCTGGCTGACCGGTTAGTCTTTGTCTACCCCTCTGAGAGACAGGCGTAAGTATATGTATGTATGTAGTAGGTATAGGATAAACACGTGTGTAAAGTATTGTAATAGGAAACCAATCATGATATAACAAGAGATACTTCCTTATTTGGAATGGAGCCTAATGGAGGTTGTATAAACATTGTACTAGAAACCAATCATAAAAATATATTATGAGATACAATTGTAGCGTTAAAGAGCGGTATCGCAGCCGGATTGTGAAAACCCGCCTTTTTCTAATTAATCGAACAGCACACTTAAATTAAAAATTTACTCAATTGTTTTTCAACAAAACCTTTTACCTATGTAATAAAGCCGATTCTGAAGGCTTCAATTTTAGTTCTAGTGCTGTCAAAACTTACATTTTTCCAAAGTAATTTAGCTTGCGTGTTTACCAATGTCTAAACTTGCGTGTTTTGTAGACATGTGTAACTCAGGAGTGAATGGTAAAAAAGATGTACATCCTCTAAAAATAATCATTACATCAGTAAATCATACGTTTTCCAAATACATCTTTAAATCCTTGATTTTACGGTTCATTTAAGATTGATGGAAGCATGAAAAGAAGTATGTTAGACGACTGTTGCAGAATTAGATGAATAAAAAAGAGACAAACGATGATTTGAAACGTTTGCGCATGCGTACGGCAATGACCGAATGAATTAACGTTAGTCCCGCATAAGGAACTATTACTTATGTCATTGTAATAAAGTGCAAAATCAATTGTAATTGATGAAATCCGTTGGTGTTGGTTTGTTTACGTATTTTTTTGAATTCATCGTGCATTATGAGGGACGCGCGGGACGCGTTGTTTTGTTTGTTTACTTCTTGCTTTTGATTTGAATTGTTTGTTTTGAGTTGTAAAGATAATTTTGATATTTAACTTACTAAAGTGTGTTGCTATTTCTTTTTTTCGGACATTTGTAAATATATTTGTGTGTAAATAAAAAACTGTATACCTACCTTTAAAAACTGCTAAAATAGTGTGTAGTGTAGTGTAAATATTTGTTAAAACATTTTGAAAATGCCACCCCAACGGAAGAGAAGTGCTGTGTGGTCACATTTTACAGAAACAGAGGCCAAAAAGGCCAAGTGTGCTTACTGTGCTCAAACATTAGCGTTACCAGGTGGTAATGTCTGTAATTTAAATAGACACATGAAAAGTAAACACCCGACCGTACCCCTTGTCATGGAAAGGCAGATAGTACCAGAAAATCAGCAACAAATTGCTGCAGGTACAGACCGTGCGGCTTTTAATGTGGTCGAACTCGACGTACCTGGCTGCAGCACATCATCGCAGCCGCCGCCGCCACCGCCGCCACCACCGCCGCGGCCACTGGTGCCGCCGTATTCTAGTAAGACTATGACAGACTTTGTACAAAGCACTAAACCCGTACCTACCTGGCGCGCCGAAAAGCTGGATGAGCAGTTAATGATAATGATTGCACGTGAATACCATCCATTAAAATTAGTGGAAGATGTCGAGTTCCGGAAGTTCATCTTTATGTTGTGTCCTGGATATTCGCTACCTACACGAAAAACTTTGAGTGAGAGTTTGCTACCTAAACTGTACACAAAAACACTGGAGAGGGCCAAAGCAAAAGTGCAGGGTGCCGTTGCGGTATGTCTGGCGACCGATGGGTGGACTTCAATTAATAATGATTGCTTCATAGCAGTGATGGTGCACTTTTTAGTGTCCTCAGAAAACGGGTTAAAAATGGAATCCATTCTATTAGGTTGCATTGAATACAACGAACGCCATACAAGCGCAAACCTAATAAGTTTTTTGAAAAATTTGATTAGGGAATGGAAAATAGAAAACAAAATTACGGCGATTGCTTCTGACAACGCAGCAAATATAACTAGAGCATTAAAAGACGGCGATTGGCGACAAATAGCGTGTTTTGCTCATAGCATTAATTTATGTGTACAAGCAGCGATCACGCACATTTCTACCACAGTTTCCAAAGTGAAGTCCATTGTAGAATTCTTTAAAAGAAGCTCACACGCTCAAACCAAGCTATTGGACATGCAAAAACAGTTGGGTTTGCCCCCCTTAAAACTTAAACAAGACGTGTCTACTCGGTGGAATTCCACATTTGATATGCTCTCCCGACTTCTACGCGTAAAGGATGCTGTAATTGCCACAATAGCTTTGCTGCGAAGTGACTTGACGCTAAATGACAATGACTGGTCGATTATTGAAGGCGCTGTGCCTATACTACAAACATACTCGGATGTCACATGCGAAATAAGTGCCGAAAAAAATGTGACTCTATCCAAAGTAATACCTATGTGCAAATTAATGTCGTCAAAGACGCAAGCTCGACTACGGGAGCCTATTTCGATAGAAGCCATCAGGCAAATGCTACAAAAACTGGACCAAGAACTCGAAAAAAGATTTTCGTATATAGAATCTCATATCTTGTATACTGAGGCAACCATATTGGACCCAAGATTTAAACGAAGATCTTTCAAAAACGACCAAAATTTTGAAAAAGCCCTGAACAGCTTGAAGCACAAAGTTGGACAAGCACGAAGAGCAACAACCGAACCGGAGCCTGAACCAATTCCGGTACCAAGTCTACCCTCTACATCGTCCTCAAATGCCTTCTGGGACGAATATGACAGTGACGTCGCCCAATTAACGCCAGCTAACACCACTGCAGCTGGTATAGTAGAAGTAGATAAATACATGACGGAACCCATCTTATTGCGAACTAAGGACCCCTTTGTATGGTGGCATGAGAGACGTCATGTGTACCCGCTTCTGTACAGTTACGTTTTTAAACGTCTTCACTTGGTCGCTACTTCCGTGCCATGTGAGAGAATATTCTCAAAAGCGGGGTACACTATGAACGAACGAAGGACAAGGTTAAAAACGAAAAAATTGTCACAATTGCTGTTCATCAGCAGCAATGTAAAATAAAACTGTAAATAACAAAATGTTAATAGATAGAATAGATGTATATTCAAATCATGTACATACACTGATTTTTAAATACGCCAACCTAGTGTTTTTTATATATTTTTGATTAATTGCAAAACTAGGTTGACAGTCCTAAGCCTGTAAAGTATGAAGGAAAATCAGAAGTATCTTACATTATCAGTCTAGTAAGGTTAGCTGGAAAAACAAAAAATAAACCCATTAAGTTTACTCTTGCACTAATTAAGTATGTACCTATTTACAAAAAAAAAATTATTGACTAGCCTAATAATTCTCTTATGTTTTTCAAATACCAGGTAGGTAGGTATTTTATTGATAAATCGGTTTTCCTGCAACACAAATACGTAATCAAACTCACTACAAGTGGAACGTGATGTATTGATGTATTGATTCTTTTTTTGTTTTCGAGCAGTGAATTATTTGGGATTTAAAGATGTATAGGAGTGATGTAAATCTTCACAACAAAAAGATTTATAAATCTCTGTTCCTTAAGAGGATTTAAACTGCGCATGTCTAGTGTTTTGAACTGAAACTTCACTTGATATACTTTGAATTGAAGAAACTATTTATTTGAGAGGTTAGCGATCTCGTGCAAAACTTAACTCGAGCATATGACGGGCAGTTGAAAAGCAAATGATATCGCGATGTAACTGCAAGCACCGCCATCTACATTCATTTCATAGAAAACTAAATACTTGGACATTCTGTTTTTCACACTTATGAATTATTTTGCAATGATGAAAATTTAGTTTTGACAGCACTAAAACTAAAATTAAAGCCTTCAGAATCGGCTACATTGTGTATGTTGCCATCGCTAATTTTCGTTTGGTTTCTGTAAATTAGATGTTCAAAAAATTTTTATTTAAAATATTTTTCGACCGACCGATGGATGGCGGTATATCCATCCCTAATAGCCGGGCCTTATATCGAACAGACTGGTGACGGGCAGCGGCGTCACTAGCGCGAGGGTTCCGGCACCGCGCTCACCAACCCGCCTGCCCAGCGTGTGTGAGTATGGGCAATTCTTCCAGGATGACCGCCGGGAGTGGCAAAGTCCTGGAAAGGCTTATGTCCAGCAGTGGACGAACTAGGCTGATGGATGGATGGATGGATGGAATATACTATAAAATATAAAGATCATTATTATTATGATAACACCATGCTTTATTATCGTCAATATATCCATTTGTTTTATAATATGCCTTTTTCAATAGGCCCTGTTTAATAAATAGTTCATACACTTATAACACCTTATAAGACTTGGACCATCATGAAACGTTTGCTATAGTAAGTAACAGCCATGAATGTAGTGCAGTGTAGTTATATATATTATATATGTTTTTGTATGTTTACAAGTGTATGTCTATGCAAAGGCACCCACTCCACGAGTGCTCGGAGGCTCCAGCACACACAAAAAAAAAATAGCAGGCACGGAACAACCACGAGCAAATACAAAAGTGAGGCGAGGCGTTATCAAAAGGCAAAAACTTTGACGCTCTTTTCAGGTAAAGTGACTATTCTATCGAGTCACAATAGATTACCACAGTGTTGCCACCCTCGGATTTTGGTTTTCCCCTAACTCCTTGTAAAAAAATCCTCTAAATTTGACACTTTTCAGACTTTTCCCCCTAAGCATTTAAATTGAAAGTAAAACACAATTTATGGTTGACTATTATTGATTTAAGAAATTATTAATTATTAAGTTTATCAGTTTATTTAACTATAAATATTTCAGTAACTTTTAAAAGTTTTAAAGAATCAATGTCAAAACAGAAAAATGTCTTACAAAAAATATCCATTATTGGTTCTAGCGATAGAGAACTGCACACCACGTTCAGATATATGCATACTAAACCCAAAATTCAGTCCAAATAAATTTCCCCTTAAAAATACCCTAAACAATTTTATACCCCAAAAAATCCCCTAAACATGAAAAAATATCCTAAATTTAGGGGAAAATACCCTAAGGTGGGAGCACTGGATTAACTAACAAATTCCGAAATCATCTGCAGTTATTGTGGTAAAGTAAGGGGCTGTTAAGGGCGCGGTCACCCAGAGAGGAGGAGCAGGACGTCGCACACTGGTTCCATTTCACGAAATTGTGGACTTAGGGTTAAGTCAAATTGAAGGTCAAGGAATCTAACTGATTTTTTTGTGGTAAACTTCTGACGCCATTACAAACAACTTTTACTGATGTAGTTTTTCTGAAATATGCATTACTTTCCGAGAAAAAAATATATTGAATAATTTTTGGTATGGTGAAAAAAATGTTTTTGTCAATCACTTGCGTGATTCATATTTATTTAAAATTAAACTTACTACAGGTGATTGATAAAATTATAGCCAACATTTTATTTCCTTGCACTTAACTGCGAAAATCTGCGCTTTGGAAACTACAGGCACTTGAAAATATTTAATTAAAAGGTCAAGGAATCGAACTGATTTTTTTGTGGTAGCCTGCTGACGCTATTACAAACACCTTTCACTGTCGTAGTTTTTATGAAATATACATTACTTTCTGAAGAAAAAATATATTGAAGTACCACAAAAAAAAACAGTTCGATTCCTTCAACTCTACTTAACCATAACTCCACGATTTTGTGATATGGAACCAGTGTGCGACGACGCCGATACCGTTCGGACACAAAATTGATACTACCCACAAATTATAGAGTGATACAACCAGAAATCCGACTCGACGACGGAGTGAAAACAGACGCACACATGCATAGACGCGTACGTATGATGATCTCGGCAGAATTTCGTATTGGCATTCGACAGACTTCATCCGAGATCGTCGTACGTACGCGTCTATGTGTGCGTGCGCCTGTTTTTGCTGGTTATGCGGAGTGAACCTTCTGTAAGTGGTTATTTTGTGGCCCTAAGCCATCATCTCGGTCAGTACACGCACCGCGACGGCCGGCCGGCATAGTGCGGCAATAAGCTACATAATGGCTGTTGAACAACTGAGAAACAAGAAGAATTCAGAAGAGGACCCCATCCGATCAACCATGAAAGAGATGACAAGCGAGCCACACCCACAGATATCTCACAAGAGCGTGCGGGCATCACGCCAAAGGATCACCGAGATGATCCGGCAGTGAACCTTACTCACGCGCCGTTGTCAATGAACCGCCACGACACGTTAGCCCCGACGCAGGCGCAGAACCAGACGACATCACAAAATAGATACTACCCGAAGGCCGACTCCATATAACGAGCGAAAACAGACGCACACATGTATAGACGCGTACGTATGATAATTTCGGCAAAATTTCGTATTGGCATTTGACAGACTTCGATCGAGATCATTGTACGTACGCGTCGTAAGGAAACTGTATATTCTTAGAGCTACACTAATGCAACATAGAAAACTCATTAACTCTCCCGATTACGATACAATGGTTAAAAGAGGAGTATTCAGAACCACAACCACTGTTACAAAAACTAGGTACTTTTGTACAAAGATTTGCTCCGTATCTTCATCCCCATGTTTACAACAATATGGTCAAGGAATGCAATATTAAACACTCCTCTAAAACTGAAGCAAAACAGAAGATTGAAAAATGGGTACTAACTAGGGATTTATGGACAACAAACAGTATATACCAACTAACTCATATATACAAACTAACATAATGAATAAATAATAAACAAACAAAACTAATATATACTTGAATAATTTAGAAGCTAACATAACATATATTAAATATATTTATCAATATATTTTATAAGTTATTTTGAATTTATAATCATGTATCCTTTTATACAATTTATGTAGTCTTTTATCTATATTTATAAGTACTATTATTTTCTATATTTTAATTTTATTATTACCTATAGTTTTCCCAATCTTTGATTGTAACCTTAGTTTTAGTTTTAATTTTAGTCTTTAATTAGGTTTTAATGAGTCAACTTTTCCCATGATCTTTTATTTTAACTATATCTTATTTATTTATAACACGGTGTTCATCGGCACCCATGGTACAGACTCACCATGGTCTAGTCTGGGAGCCACTGAATGCTGCTTCAAATGTAAAACTGTTTATGTGAAATAAAATAAGTTTCATTTTTCATTTTCATTGTATGTATATTGATATGTTGATAGTTAAGTTGAAATATTTAAGTCTAGAATAAGTGACATGTAAATACTTAAGTCGATTCAGTAGTTGTTAAGGATTAGGTAGATAAGCATTCCTGAAATACAATCATATCTTCCTTTTATTTTACTTTATTCAAGTGGCTGAAAGTTAGGAATAATCACAACTAGATAGATTGTAAATAGAGTAATATTTATCAAACTGACAATTAAAACAAAATTGAATACGTAGATGTAAAACCTTGAAAACAACTTTCAAACAAAAAACAAATAATGGAAATAGCTATTGAATTACAGGAACTATGAACTCATGAATAAGTATACTTAGAATGGCTAGATGTATACATACAACAAGCATGTTTGTATAATTGGCTCCGCTTTAGAAATAAAATAAAATAAAATAAAACAATGGAAATAGCTATTGAATTACAGGAACTATGAACTCATGAATCTGTACGATAATTTCCGCAATTTCATATGCAAAGACCTATTAGTTAGGATAGCTAGCTAGATACAACAAACATGTATGCATAGTTGGCTTCGCTTTAGAACCTTTATGCAAGTTAGACATGGTATTAAGGGCCTTACTATTGCCAAATGGGTACTTTCTAAAGCCTACTCCTCGTTTATGGCCAAACCAAAAATAATGAAAAAATGTATTATGAATAATCAACTCTTAGACAACATATGCAACATTTTTCTTTTTCATACCACTTAAACTTCCACATGTTTTTTTTTTGTTGTGTGTTTTTTGACCTCAAATTCCCTACTGCTCCTGAGTGGCTTGGCCGATTGAATTCATCTATGCTTTGATAAATAGATAAACTTTATAGCTACAAACATAACAAAAGATTATTCAATCGAATAATCACGTCCAAGTGAAAAGTATAATTTTCTCCTATTTCGCCCTTTCAAGGACGCAGCGAGCGTCGTAACAGCCACTATGCATTGCGCGCTGATATGAACGTTATTTCAATGTCGTTTCCGTTGATATTCGTAGTGACAAATATCGAGCTGCTAATTTGGCGATGGTAATCGCCCTAAGCGTCTGGTCCCATGGTATAGACAGCCCTGGCAACAGACTGACCGTTACGGCTGACGCAAAAAAAAGAATTTTGAAGAGTAGGTATTGTGCGATAGGGACAGAAAATGTATGTAAGAGAGAAATAAAATTGTATAGATGCATATCTCTCACACCGCCAAAATGATCGCATGCCATGGCATATTGTCGCGCGTAGAAAAATTATATACTTATTATTTGAATTGTGACGTAATTTGAATTCTTTGCCCTTCCCATACGACAAAAAAATGTTTTTTTTTTTCAGAAAATCATTGTTAAGTATATAAATTTCATACATCCAATGTAAATTTACATTTAATAAATTTTTTTTTTGCCTACAATAGAGACTATGTATAAAATATTTCATAACTTTTGATATATCGCAAGTAAGGCAATGAAATAAAACTGTGATAATCCTTGAGAATAGAGGTTGCATACCAAATCAAAAACAAAACATAATCAACTACCATTACCATAAAAATAATATCCTAAAAGATTATTTCTTTTAATTTTTCCGTCTTTTTTTTCAGTAATAGTCAATTTTATCAAAATAATGTCCCTGTTTCAGTATACTTTTATTCCTATTTATCATTGCCTATTCCATTATCTTTCTAACAAAAAAAAAATACAACGTTCCACCATAAATACAATATTTTCTACGAGCGGTTAACCAAAGACACTGCGCTCGCGTCCCATACAAAGATACCCAGGTGGAGTATTTTTTCAAGATTAAAAAAAAAATTAAAAAAAAATTTTCTTTGTTTATGATCTATAATAGTTTCACCCACTTTCGGATGTGCACTTGTACGAGGGACACACTGTATAAGGTTAAATAATATTAGTTGGCGAAACTCAAAACATAGGTAGTACAGCGGGCCTATTATGTATCTCTAGTTGCCTTCTGGACTGGGTGTCTATCATCAAAAACATAGATATACTATCGAATTCCGATGTCCTAAGGATATTTTCGCACTTGAAGTGACGACACAGATTGTTAATTTCAATACCCACTAAAGGCAATTTTGAAATTTCAGTTTTTAGCTATGTTTTTGATGATAGGCACCTCGTGCAGTTGGCAACTAAAGATACAGAATAGGGGGGCTGGTCTATATGAACAACTGTTTGTATGAGAGCTAAGCGAAATTCGCAACTTTTTTTCTCTTCCCCCCATACAAATTGCCTCGATCAGCTGACTGGTCCAGTATGGAATGGTAAAAAACAAATTTTAAGAATGTCGCTTAGCTCCCATACATACAGTTGTTCATATAGACTAGTACTATCCTATCATCAAAAACATAGCTAAAAACTGAAATTTCAAAATTGCCTTTAGTGGTATTGAACTATTAACAATCTGTGTCGTCACTTCAAGTGCGAAAATATCCTTAGGACATCGTAATTCGATAGTATATCTATGTTTTTGATGATAGACACCCAGTCCAGAAGGCAACTAGAGATACATAATAGGCCCGCAGGCTATTATTTCGTAACTATTGCAGATATCAAACATTTTTAAACTGATATCGAAAGTACGTTACCTAATCAGTAAAATGACATCAATAACTTTTTGAAAATCAAACGAGAAGTATCCAAAATTTTGACACTAAACATTCCCATACATTTAGTATGAGATTAGTAGAAAGGTTTTAGTTTCCTTATTATAAAAGGTTATTTTAGCTTAGTACTGATATTAAAGGAAACTGTTTATTAACCTAACAAAGTAATAAAACTATTAGTTAAAGTGAAAGCCCATACAAAGGGGTAAAAAATTGTTCCCTGCAAGGTAGAATTATGAAATTTTCACCATGAATAGAACGTCCTAAGACAATAATTTTCAGATGTGGAGGGAAGACAGATTCGATTCGGGGGCACCTGGGGTGGGAGTAAAGGGGATCAAAAGAAGCTTTTCGATCATTATTTTTGTGCCGATCAGTAAATGCTACTAGAGCATGTGTGATGTCGTTTTCGTATAAAACAGACACTAGAAATTCATTTTTGCTATATAACAGGTATGTTTTCATTAAAAAAAAACTGTTATTTAATGAAAAGTTTGAAAAAAAAAGAAAAAATGTGCGTATTTTTTTTATAAAATGCGCGTGCCTAGAGTCGGCATTTTCCGCACTTGTGCTATAAAAAATTATACGAAACTCGTGCGAGAAACTTTTTCTCGACTCGTGTGATTGCAGCACTCGCCTTCGGCTCGTGCCGCAAACTCACACTCGTCAGAAAACGTTTCATCGCTCTCGTATCGTAATGTACTATTTTTTTCATAGATAGTGTTATGATAACAATAATACTAAAAAATTAAATTTTAGTACAATAGTATTAAATATTTTTTATCAAAAGTTAACTTTACAATCACCGGCGCAGAAACAAAGTGCGGTACACTTCAGTGCAGCTTTGCTGCATTTACAACGTCCAGTACACCCTTTTTTGCAGCTGCATCTAATTAACTCTGAACATGAAGCTGCTGCTTCGGGGAGAATTGTCCATAGAGGTTGCCACTCGGCTGCGTCCTGTGTCCATCCCCATTGCGATGGATCTGGCAAATTAGGAGCCTTCACTAGTGCTTCAGACCAAATAAATGCTTGATAACAGGCGCGCTTTATATGTTCAAGCAGTGCTGCTTTTGTCGGCGGTATATTTTGTCGATGCATCAATAGAAGATGGTTGGATATCGTGGTCTGCTTTCTTTGCTGATATAAGTCAAGCTATTATTCCACCTCCAATAATTCTCTTGCTAAAAAAATTCAATGGGCATTTCCAGACTCCTACGGGGAAGATAATTTTGTCATCATGTTCGGTGGATTACATATTGAAATGGTTATACTTAAGGTGCTAGGAGACTGGTTGGAAGACAGTGGCTGGACCAATATCTTGGTACAAGCTGGCATTACAAGTCCCGGTACATAAAATTCCTTCATAAAAGTAAGTCATGTCACCAAAACACGTCATGCCCACCAACTTACAGCTGCGAGTCTTCATATTCTTCTCCAAGAAGCCTATACTGAGGAATGTGATAATACTGATGTCCAACAAGACTACGATAGAGTGAAAGCCTGTGGTCATTTTGATTATTGGTTAAAGACTCTATCTTTAGAGCTGCTTTTGTTACGGTACATCAGGGCACTACGCGAAGGCAACTTCCAGTTATATGTGGAGTCATTAACACTCATGATGCCTTGGATCTTTGCACTAGATCATACACACTACTCAAGATGGCTATCAGTACATAAAAGTGATATCATAACTCTTGCTGAAAAACATCCAAATATCGTAATTGAATTCCAGTCTGGAAATTGTGTGGCCTACAAAACCAGCAACAAGTTTTCTGCTATTGCTTTATATCAGTGTGATTGTCATGAACAAAATAATGCTTCAGTGAAAAGCTCTGGAAGTGCGATTGGACTGACAAATAATCCAGCGGCCCTAAGACGATGGATGATCGCTGGACCAGAGATTACAAGAATGAATACAGAGTTTGAAGAACAGGTCAAAAAGCAAACAAATGATCAGATTTTCTTCCTTCATCACGAGCAGACACCTAAAATACAGAAAGATTTCGCAAACGACGTCAATTCACTTGTCAAAGTATTCAAAGAAATTGTAAATCCTTTTATAGAACGTAGTCAAGACCTGCTAGTCATTGATACCAAAGACATCATGGACATTGAAGTGGCTGATTGTGTTCGAAATATTGAGACCATTGGTGGAGTTCAATTTCAACAGTTTGTTAAGCAGAGATATAATGCACGATACCTGTTACAAATCCGATTCCAAAGAACAATTTAACTCTGTTTAGTAGACCACCTGTCAATAATAAGTCGAAACTAAAAAGACAGCTTGCGGCCCTCAAAAGCGATTGGTCCCTTTTTTAACGGCTTTACATCTCGTGCCAAGTCCATAAAGGAGACTTGGATAACTTTTTCTCGCACGAGAATCTTGCGGCTCCACCATTTTTGTCACATGGGGGTAAAATGCGAATTGTAAATAAAGCTGATTTAATTTAATGTCTGGGAACAGAATCATTTGAAAAGAAGATTTCGCCCACAGTTGAAGTAAGTATTTTTGATGGAGCTGCTGTGGTACAAATGTTAAATCCTGGTACAACTAAGACATTTCAAGAGTATGCAGAACAAGTTTTTGTGCCATACGTATCTACTCACTCAGAGAAAAATAGTCGCGTTGACGTTATATGGGATACTTACCGCCCTGATAGCTCTCTCTCCGAATTATGACTTTCTTTTGGTGTCGGTTCAAGCTTCCCATACATAGTTATTCACGAATTGGTGGCGACAATGATTTCGTCTAAATGCAAGTATCTGCCAATATTTCACGCATTTACTGGATGTGTTACGGTATCCACTTTTGTGGGCAGGGGAAAAAAACGGGATACATGGAAATCTTTCCCGAAAGTAAACGGCACATTTGAAGGTCTTATGTCAAAGCCAAGCAATGTAAGCCAAGAATCACTGCGTTTAATAGAACGATTTGTAGTTTTAATGTATGACCGCACTAATGAGGCTGAGATAATCAATGAAGCAAAAAAACAGTTCTTTACACAAAAGTCCGGGGCAATTGAAAATATACCGCCGACAAAAGCAGCACTGCTTGAACATGTAACTGCCTGTTATCAAGCATTTATTTAGTCTGAAGCTAATTGGAGGCTCCTAATTTGCCAGATCCATCGCTATGGGGATGGACACAGGGCGCAGCCGGGTGGCAACCTCTATGAACAACTCTCCCTGAAGCAGCAGCGTCATGTTCAGAGTTAATTAGATGCAGCTGCAAAAAAGGGTGTACTGGACGTTGTAAATGCAGCAAAGCTGCACTGAAGTGTACCGCACTTTGTTTCTACGCCGGTGATTGTAAAGTTAACTTTTGATAAAAATTATTTAATACCATTGTACTAAAATTTCATTTTTAGTATTATTGTTATCATTACACTTTATATGAAAAAAAAAATACATTACAAATTAAACCGATAAACAACAATAAACAAATTTACGTCATTCTTTTGCCTTTATCTTAATTTTTACGGTTGGCGCAGTACTTTTTCCTCTTTCATTGTTCTCTATAATGTTTGTTGCACTGCTTTAGCACAACGTGTAAATTATTTTTTTTGTAATAGTTGTTGTGTGACAAGTATCTAACAAGTGTATATTTTTAAAAACGAGATTAAATATGCTTTCATATAGTATATTTTTTAGTTTCAATTAATTATAATTTTAGAAAGATATGACGATTTTTATAAAAAAATACGCAATTTTTTTCTTTTTTTTTCAAACTTTTCATTAAATAACAGTTTTTTTTTATGAAAACATACCTGTTATATAGCAAAAATTAATTTCTATTGTCTGTTTTATACGAAAACGACATCACACATGCTCTAGTAGCATTTACTGATCAGCACAAAAATAATGATCGAAAAGCATCTTTTGACCCCCTGCATCCCCACCACAGGTGCCCCCGAATCGAATCTGTCTTCCCTCCACATCTGAAAATTATTGTCTTAGGACTTTCTATTCATGGTGAAAATTTCATAATTCTACCTTGCAGGGAACAATTATTTCAGTTATCACTTTAACTATATCTTTTAATTGAATAATATTTATTTCTTAGTAAGTACAAAGTTTTGTATACAAAGCATATGTTCGAAGTGACGTCCTTGTTGTGCGATACAATGTATGGGAATGTTTAATGTCAAAATTTTGGATACTTCTCGTTTGATTTTCAAAAAGTTATTGATGTCATTTTACTGATTGGGTAACCTACTTTCGATATCAGTTTATTTTTTTTTTTATATCTGTAATAGTTACGGAATAATCGCCTGGTCACACTTAACGATTACAACCTGTATATAAATAATTATTTGTTTTCTCCACAGAACAGCTGATGAAACTGAATACACCAGACGAGGTTCTGCAGCTGGTGCCTCCAAAATTACACAAGTATCTCGGTGTACATCCTGAGAATTTAACAGGTGAGTTTCACCCCCTTATAAACGGGGTGCAAACCTTAGAACTCTGCAAAGTTGTTTTTGTAACAAAAACAGTTCAAAATCTAGCCGCTTCGCATTCACAAATAAACATTAACTAAAGTGACAGGAAATTAACTGTATTATGAGGAATTTTGTCAGGAATTAATTTTACTGTATCTGGAAACCCTACGCGGGGCGGGTACTAGACTAAGGCCACAGCCCCGACACTTCATAGTGATCGCTCTAGCGAGTGAAAGCCCTAGGGCAAAATAATCGAGTTTCTGTTCGGTGTCGATGAATAAAAAGTGAGCCTTTACGAGCACTTGCATTGAAAAAAAAATTACGCAGGTGCCACAAAGACTAGCTGAAAAGGATTCCTAATTTAATTATACAAGGTGACTTTTTGATCATCGTCCAAATTCATACTGGGAGCTTGGTAAGTGATCGGCATCATGAATCGATAACAATTTTTGTGAAATTCGTATCATGAAATTTCGACTTTCCATAGTAATTCACTCCCAGTCCCCTGAATGAATTTCATTTTATGAATTTTACAAAAATCGTTAATGGGTAATGATGCTGATCACATACCAAGGCTAAAGTATGAATTTGGACGATGTTCACAAATTCACCTTATATAATCCGTGATGGCGGTGAAAATATTGTAACGATGGGTAGATAGGTACGATCGGTAGCGATCAGAAAACTTGAAGTTACTTCTTGGGCTGAAATTGGTAATTTTTTTGGTAAAACCTTTTTTAACTATATTACGTTTAACTATATTTAGTAGCATCTATTCCGAGAAATACTCGAAAACCCACAAAAAAATGTATGTCCTCCCCTTTTCTCCAAAACTGGTGGACCGAAAAATATGAAAAAAATCATGGGAATATGTGCTTACGTAAAGATTACAGGAAAAATATAGCGGTTGCGAAATTCACGAAAACAAAATGGCAACATTCCCAAAACTGTCGCATTACGGAACCCTAGGTTGGCCGGTTATTTTAATACATTTTTTCATGGAAAATGTCTCAATATTTCAGCTAACTCAACAGGATGCTTACATCGAGTGATAGAGCGACACAATACTGCACAAACCATATATAACGAAGATATCTACGGGCCGGTAAAGAACGATACCATCATTATTGCAATACAGGTATGTCTGTTAGGTACTAGTGTTGTGCATAACGGCTATATTTTGTTAACGCACTATAAGCTGTAAGCTACTTTTAAATAGCGCGCTATTTTTTCAGCTATATTATAACGTTATATTTTACAACTACGTCCATAGTTTTAACGAATGAGAAAGCATGACTGTTCGTTGTTTTGTAGCTTAAGCGAATTAAGCTTACTTGAGGGAGCAAGAATGGCGTGATTGCAAAAAAAAATATTATAAAGTTACTTTAATCAGTTATGTTCACAACACCAACCTTTCAAAAGTTTTAGATCGGTACCGGCATCATTATTTATTATATGCTTTATTACAAAAACCATTTTTATTTACTAAAACACAATAGTCGCGCGCGAAATGAAAATTACGTACACACTCACGCCCAAGCTGTTTGGTACTAATCGTTAAAATAAACAATAAATCCAAAAGTGACACAAAAGTGCGTGAAATATTAATGCTATGCGCCGTATCCGAATCGTGGGGCACAGGTGCAGGACGCGTGTCGGTTGCATCGCGTGGCTTCCGGGATCCGCTGCTGCTAAGCAAAGCGCGCGATGTCGAACCTTGTTAAAAAATAGCTCGAAACGCGATGGTTTATAGCGCGCGCTATTCGTTAAAAGGAAATAGCGTGCTATTTTTATACGCTATACGTTATATTCCTCACCACTAGTACGTACGTCTCTGGAACGTCTGGTACGTCCAGTGCAGTCAGTTACCGCAGGGCGGCTTGTGAGCCGATGGTGAGTGGCGACACCACGGAACCACAAAATACTGTATTTTTGAATCATTCGAATTTCAATTCGCATATGAATCCGCATGATTCGCATACGAAAACTTGAAATCAGTATTTTTGAAAATTCTCTCCGTGAATTCTGCAACGGGTGATCCGACCCACTCATTTTCCTATTTCTACTAGTAGAAACTATGCAAGAATGACAAGAAGAAAATGTCGATGTCGATGCATCGATGAGACTGACATGACATTATAACTTTTTAATTTACGTTCCGTTCACCTCCATTCATTACCGGTTTTTAAAATCAACGAAATATTGCTTTCCGGTTTGAATTTTTTCTGCGTGACACGAAAACCGTTTACATTGATTTCTACTGATTCAAAAATACGTAAAGTGGTGACCAATAGAATTGAATTTCGCACGAGATTTTTTTTCGTGCGTGAATATACGATTCACGGCGAGTGAATCAAAAATACAGCTCCAGAATGTTTACTCTGAATAACTAGTGAAAACATGGCGCACGCACATATAGACGCGTACGTACGGCGATCTCGAAGATACTCGGGTGAATGCCAATACGAAATTCTGCCGAGATCATCGTACGTACGCATCTATGCATGTGTGCGTCTGTTTTTGCTCCGTCGTCGAGTCGGCCTTCTGGTTGTATCTATTTTGTGACGGAACCTACCTCCAGGGAAATCATACACACATGCACTTATACACACACATAAACACAGCAATACACCCCCCGCCTCTGCGCTTGTCTTCCAGCCAGCCAGAGTGGAGATGCAAGATCGGAACCTATGCTTCAGGTTGGAAGTGTAAAATGTGATAACGCCGGGGGCACTTGACTGTATAAGGATCTTGCGCCCCGCAAACTCACTTCTCGACAACCTTAGCTGCTTATATTGTGTTGCCATCTGACAGCCAGATAGGGGGCCCACGACGGCTATCCTGCTAGGTAGTTATCAAGCAGCAAGTCACCGTCTGCCATACTTAAATTTGTGAGAGATTTTCAAGGCAGACGTCCGTTATCTCATTCCATAGCCCTGTTTTTCGATCCATTTAGCATCCCGTCCTTCTAGCCCATCCAAGTCACTTCCTTCCTGGCAAAAGTGTGGCAACTAGGGGAGACTGACCGTTGGTGTATCTTACGTGTGTTTCCATGATACATTGAGGGAGTGGCCTTTATCTCACATTTATATTTTATTTAACACCATAATTAAGATTGTCATGCATTCTCGCTTGCCAGTCTTTCCGCTTATGGGTCAACTTCCTTCAATTAGTTCCAGCTATTTTCCGAATATCGTCCTCCCATCTAAGACGTTGCCTTCCTTTCTTTCTTTTATTTTGTCTTGGACATTACTCGGTTACATCCTTAACCCATTTTTCTTTATTACTCCTCATCATATGGCCTGCCCACCTCCATTTTAGTTTTCTTATGCGGTAAGATATATCGGTAACTTTAGTTTGGTTTCGTAAAGTTTTATTTTGTTTTTTAACTTAACGTTGAGCATACTTTGCTCCATGCTGTGTAGACATGTCTCAAGTTTGCGTATATTTTGCTTTGTAAGGCTTTCAGTATACTCAAGCACTCGTGACTCAATGTCTCACATTATGTTACAGTTGCACAAAATACTATTTTGTGACTAAAACATTTATCTCATTTCCAGGTTCACACGCGACTCGCCTACTTGCGTTACCTGATTGTGTCTCTAGCTCAAGTCGAGTACATAGAGACCACTCTGCTCATCTTCTCTCACGACTACTACGACGAAGAGATCAACAGTCTAGTCAGGAGTATAGACTTCACTAAGGTAATGTACCACGGGTCTCACTTCCTGGTTCATTACCTGCGTCACCTGACAGTGTCTCTAGCTCAAGTCGAGTACATAGAGACCACTCTGCTCATCTTCTCTCACGACTACTACGACGAAGAGATCAACAGTCTAGTCAGGAGTATAGACTTCACTAAGGTAATGTACCACGGGTCTCACTTCCTGGTTCATTACCTGCGTCACCTGATAATGTCTCTAGCTCAAGCCAAGCACATAGAGCGCACTTTGCTCATCTTCTCTCACGAATGACGAAGAGATCAACAGTCTAGTCAGGAGTATAGACTTCACTAAGGTAATGTACAACGTGTCCTGGTTATACAGGTCGCGGCACGAATTTGACCGCTCGGTAAAAGTGGTGAGGGGCTAGCGTATGTGTTCATTCGCGCACAAAATTACTAATTGCGATAGAGGAAAAATGACTAGCGCAGTCAAGGTCAGACCTCCCCCGCGTTCCGAAATGGAATTATTTCGCTAAACTCGATTACGAATGAATGAGGTGAATGGCTAATAATCCATGAGTGAAGCAAATGCGTTCATTCATTCGTATGACTTTCGTGTCTCATGCGACGGAGGTGAGGCGATGTGAGCGATGAACGGAATGGAATGTCAAAAATTGTTTTCGCTCCATTATTTCAGCAGTTCAGATCAGATGAACCATGGTATATGTTTTATTCGGTCATGAGAGAAACAAATGAAAAGTCATGTGGAAGTCTTCGTCGAAAAGGAAGAATTTATATTTAAATATATTTTTTTGTCACTATCTGAGTCTACGTTGAAGAACAGTGCTACAAACTCTTCTTGTTCCATCACGAATCATGGCACTTTGACGAAATAAAATAAAATAATCGTATTGTATTCTGTGGTAAGAGGTTATGGTTAAGATGTATCTTTTTTAATGCGGTCCGAATCATAAGCTATCTTTCACATCGTTTGCTAGCTCACAAATTAAGGACCAATCATCGCTCACACTTTAATTCATTCATAGCTTTTATCGATGTAATTCTATTTCGGACCGCACGGCTCGCTACCTGTACCAGGCAATACCGGCTCGAAAGATTGTATACTGAAACCAAGGCTTCTTAGCCTTTTACCGATTTTGTCTTTGTGCAGTTGTTACAATAACATGATCAGTGAGCAGGAAAAGGATGGGGAGCATGTTCACCACCTTTCTCTACGTTCCTGATTGGTGTAAACTAGGCTCTTCTTGATGAATTCTTTTCGGCAACTGGTTGCGTAGAAGACTTATTTTTCTTATTTGCCAACTGGTTGTGTAACTCCTTTGCCATGGCCGCCGTACCTAAGGGATACAACCACTGATTACTGCAAATACGCCCGGGGCGCATTTTGGGTAGACCAAGCGGCGTAAGAGTATGACATAGCCAAAACAAAAACCAGTTCCGGGCGTGGCTTATTCTATTTTACGATAGCGCGCGGGGGGAAATTCGTCCCGGTCTCTAAGCTCGCGTCACCATAGCAAAAATACGAATAGAGTGGACGAGGCAGGGTCAAAAGTAATACGTATTTTATTTTATCTAATTTATTAGTGTATTTCGAGTTTTTTGAGTGTTTGATTTATCAGTTGACCCTCGGAACATTTCAGACACTCCTTTAGAGATACATAATAATATTGTGACGGTTAATTGTCACCATTAACCATTCTTTAAATATTTTTCGCCCGTTGAGCTGGTTTTACACTTGCGGGAAAATAAATTGGACCAAAAATTTCTTTACAAAATTTTTTTACTAAAGTTGTTATTACAAAAAGTGGAAACTAACAAATATTCTCAGAAGGAATGCACCATGTCACTATCTATCTCACTGTAGCCTATATCAATTATGCCTCTCTCATTCAACCACGTTTAACTGCGTTACAATCTCATTCCAACTCATTTTAAATAGCGTCACTATTTATCTCACTTAAATGGCATTTCTAATGAACGTCAAATATTTTTACTGCCCGCCACTCTTGTAGCATTGCAAATCTTGTAGGGGCGGTTATCACAAAAAGTTACGCGTCGTAGTTTTGCTTGATGGTAAATTGCGGTTTACCCTCTTAATTAGACATGAAGTTGCTCGCGTGTCTGCTGCAATTCCCGAGGTTTTTTCTCGTTCATTTGTCGGCCGGAGCTTGTGCTGTCAACTTGTGTTGAGTGTTTCTTCATTTTTTGGCGGATGATAATGGCGGATGTGCCAACAGGAGTTGTGTTTTTAATAAAATAGGTGGGTTTTGTGTTTAAATTTGGGTTATTCATTTTGTGTGGAATAGTTCTATAATATTGTTTTTGTATTTCAGGAAAATTATACATATTCTTTTGGATGATTTAAAAAAGGAATTTTTTCGTCGGGTTGGTGGGAGTTCTGACTATTGTCAGATCATGGTATGTATTGCTTTCTTTGTATTTTGAGTCACCGGAATTTTGTTCTCATCGTTCCGTGTGGTAAAGGTTTTAATATTGTCTATTCTCTTCTAATTCCAGGGTTTTCCAGATCTTCAAGATTTTCAAGTTTGAAGTTCAAGTTTTCAAGTTTTTCAAGATTTTCAAGTTTTCCAAGTTCAAGTTTGAAGTTGTATTGCCTCGTTGGTGATTTATCCAGCTGGCAGAGAAATGACCGCCGCGTGGTGTACGCAGTAAGCAGTTCCTTTGTCTGCGTGGACGGGGATCGTTGACCTTGAAAGGGGGCAGTGGACGGCGTGCCATTTCCTGTTGTGAATATTGGAGAATTCAAGTATGTGTTGGAATTTTTATTTTTAACCACACACAATTAAGGTACCTAGGACGGTATGTTTTCAGGACACTTAGTTATGTGTCCCATTTAGTAACCAAGTGTAAATTCTTCTTCCTGTTTCACTGAATAACTCAAACTGTAAAATTTAATGTTCCGTAATATTTTTTTTTCCCTGGTAGAACTGAATGGTGTACCAGACGATTTGGTTTAAAGAGTATGAACGACAAATATGTATTGTTTGTAGGATCTACGGCTCCCCTGAGCTAGATTTATTTTTGGAAATTAATTCCCTTGTTTGTTTCAAGTTTTGTTACACTTAAAGTTTTTTTTTTAATGTAATTTCACAAGTTTCCATGTAATGTTACCTGTGGTTAAGGCGGTAACTAACCCATCTAGTTTTCACTTAAATGTTTTATTTTTGTCTTGGCAATACTAATTCCAATGTAATATTACTACCTGATGTCAAGGCGGTACCTGACACAACTATTTAAAGGTACTTAAGGTTTTAGTAATGTCTTGGCAGGATATATGCCAAATGAAGGTCTTGGCCAAAAGCTTGTAACTAAGTATAATTTTTCCGTAACACCTTTGGCTTGTGGAATTGACGATTTGTTTTGATAAAATTAAATACACTTCATTGTAAAGTACCTCGAAGTTTTCTTCAGAACCTTTTAACAACTATTAGGTTACAATTAGGTCACTGTTTAATTTTATCTTGTCCAGTTGCACGACTGGTGCAACTGGACAAGGACAACTGGATCATTTGTAAAACAATATTTGATGAGCCGTTATTTAAGACAATTTGCAAAACTAACATAGGACATTTTTTTTCAGGGTGTGGTATCGAACTAACCTAATTACAAAAAATTGCTCATAAATTGGGTTTTTATTTTTCTTCCTGATGTAACAGCATTTCAAGGTTTATTTTTGACTTTATCAATAGCATGACTATTCAGAGTTGCGCAACAAAAATTTTATTCTTAGAATTTAGAACTGGTTAGCTCTCAAAAATCTATTCGAATTTATAAAAGTACCATCAACTCGAAGACTATCTACTTTTTGCTGAGGTCATAATTTGATATTCTGGTCAGTCATGAGCTGGCCTACCAGCCTTCCAAGGGAAAGCGTTGACTTTTGGGACACCTGTTTACCCTTGGGATAAATCGCCAAGTGTTTAAAATATAGAAATTTATTTGTATCATAGTTTGAAATGTTCAGGTCTCTTTACGCAAAATGAAAAACCAAAACTCTTTTAGGATTAATTTGTTGTCCCTATGTTTGTCTGTTTGTCCGTTTGTCTAGGCAATTTTTCTGGGTAAAATCAATAAATGCTAATATTTACAGCCCTGTAAAATATACATATTATAACGTTTTAATGGCCTTTTGTTTAACTTTTTCATACAAATTTTCTCCTTATGAAAATATAGAGATCAACACTTCACATAATATTTTGCATTTGAAAGAAAGCACAGAAAGGAACTGTAGAACAAATAATGTAAAAAATATAAAACCATATCTTTCTATTCTAAAGGGATTAATAATTTACTGTTTGTTCAATGTGGCGATAGATTTGTTTATTTTTTTTTCTTTGTTACAAAGATACCAAATATTTTCATACAAGGTTTTTCTTAAGGGCTATTTCTACGAATTTGTAACAAAATATTAAGAAATAATTATAACGGTAAAGTACAACTTTTAGCTAAGACAATTTTTTGTTAAAAGTTTGCTAAATGCATAAACATATTTTAATGATATTATGGTATCTTCAAAATAATTGGGTTTTCCATAAGCGTGATATCAGATTATTTTAGAAATTTACGGCTGGTATCACGACGACGGATAAGCCAATTATTTTATTACTATTGTAATATAATTAAAAATATGTTAATGCTTAAAGCAGACTTTTAACTATAAGTTTTCTTAACTAAAAGTTGTATTTTTACTTATTGAAATTGTATTTCTCATCAAAAAGTGCAAGATGACAAGATATTCAAAATAAGTTAATTGAATTTGTGAAATGGTTTCAGGTCAAAACAGTTTTCCATGAAACGGTAATTGTTTATACTTAGCAAAGTGTGTAAACTTAGTCATCTTAACATGAACGACGCCTGTATTTCTCTCTTTTTTATTTCCAGTATAGATAAAAATATACAAACGTGTTAAACTTTGTGTAAAAACGAGGCAATATTGACGATATCCTGACAGCTATTATGATGGTGTTTTATCAAATTTTGCTTTTTGGGCTGTATAGAGACGTAGTTAGATGTCACTAGAATATACTCATGAAAAAAGATATGAAGAAAATAAGCTGTAGACTTCACATTCGGTTTATACCTATTGTATGAATTTTAAGAAAAATACAGGGGTAAAGGGACCTCTTAAGGAAAACTTTGTATTAAACTATTTGTTACCTTAGTAAAAAATAATTCAAGGAAAAAAATAAACAAAGCTATCGCCACATTGAACAGTAGATAATTAATCCCTTTAGAATAGAACAACATGGTTTTCATATTTTTTACATTATTTGTTCAACAATTCCTTTCTGTGTTGACTTTTAAATGCAAAATATTATCTCAAGTGTTCATCCCTACATTTTCATAGTGAGAAAATTTGTATGAAAAACGTAAAAACCTAAAACGTAATATAAATAAAAACGTCAAAAGTATGTTTTTACAGCTCTATAGAGGGCCGTTTATATTGGTATTTATTAATTTTACCCAGAAAAAATTGTCTAGACAAACGGACAGACAGACAAACATAGGGATAACAAATTAATCCTAAAAGAGTTTCATTGTTTTCATTTTGCGTAACAGAACCTGAACATGTACCGACAGGATTATCTACGATCTAATAATTTTGCCATGCACTGTAAATATTTCAAAATAAATTTCTATATTTTAAATGCTTGGCGATTTATCCCAAGTAAGTGTACCTATATAATTTGCAAAAAACTTCACTTATTGGACCTGAAATGGTGAGCCAATACTAGAGGGTAATTTCACGAAAAGGTCATTGACCTTTGTTACAGATCTCAGTAAGTATAAGTAAATTAATTTGGGTTTCAATAACGATCACAAAATTATTCTTTTAGAGTAACATATATTATTTTCCCGCATAAAAGTATGAATTCATTCCAAATTCATTCAGTTTTGTTGTTATGACTATGGCACGATGTAGCTAAATCACTCATACGCATATTTTGTTGAGTTTTTAACGACAGGAATATGATGCTCCTCGAAATATTACTTTATAAAATTAATTTCAATGTCTTTTGAAGTAGTTTTGGGAGATATTTATAGCTTGCAAAAAAGGGCACAGGTTCCACGTCTTACGGGCGCCAACGCTAGGCGTAGACTGACAATATCTTGCTGCCGCTGACTGCATCAGTGGATTTACGTATTTTTGGAAAAAGGGGGTGCTTTTTTTGACCCGAATAACGTGGTATTTGGAAAATGAATAGATATCATTCACACTAATTTTATTAAAAAAAAAACCAACAAAATCGCGAAAGCGATGCCTGAAACAAAATCGATAAGAAGTGTGCAATAGAGGGTTACAAAAAAATTCATTGACAGTACAAATATGAATCGATTAACGTGGTTTGTGGAAAATGAATACCTTAAAGTTCAACCAAAAAGATGTATTTCTTTTATGGCTATACGTAACCTAATTATTGCAACAAAATCATCCGAAAGCTGACATTTTATTTCTGTTTGTATTTTCGTTCCCCTACACGATGTTTTTGCGATTAAACAGTACGTCACCAGAGAATATAAAGTATTACTACGTAAAGAAGCGACACTCACCTCCCCGCGCGAATTTAACATCCCCCGCGGACCCCCGCAAGTTAGTGGAAATCTGGTGGCACGTAGAGCTCGAGTAGCACTCGTTCACTGCGCGCGTATTTTGTTTTTTGTTTTATTACGATACTGATTTTTAATGAATATGGTTCGTTTTTGTGGTGTTTATGGATGCATTGAAAACGGAGCAAAAAATAAAGAACGCAGATTTTTTTTATTTCCTGCCGATGAACTAAACCAAGACATTTTCTTTTATGTATTGGTTTAGGGCGTTAACTGCAACTCTCAAGCAGTTGTGTAACAGTTGGTAAGAATTTCAACATTAAGTTGAAATTTTAAAAATCGAATGTTTTTGTGTCACCGTTCGAGCTGAGCAAATTTCAACATGTCCTAAAAATTGTCTATTTGTGCCCGGAGTACGGCGATAGAGCTCACCACCCATCACGTTGGGACGTAATATTTGTAGGTGAAACGCGGGTGTACCGAGTGCGGACTGTGACATGCATTTCAAAGTTTACACTCGGAACACCTCTAACACCCCCTCGAGCATTTGCTTCAAGTCGTGACGATGTATATATTTTTAATACAAAAATAATCCACGAGGAACCAAATTAGGACCTAGGGATTAACCACGCTAAAATTTAGGAAGAGAATCATATAAGTTGCTGACTATAAATGTTGTCCCTCTCGATCGACGACGCTCACACGCTTGCTGCCAGCCCTAGACTAGCTCACGCACACACACAAGCGTGTGCGGACGAGCCAGATGCGCGCGTGAGAGTGTAGGTAAATAACTTGAGTGAGGACAAAGAAGTGTCGGGGGTGTGACGTCACGCTCCTTGCACAGTGATTCAACTAGTGGCGTCGCGCGCGATTAAAAACTGTGCTACGCCGGCAAGACTCAACAAGACCCCTTCACTTAAACTGGTGGTAGATTTCGGCCGTAGGTTGTTACCGCCTTCATTACGTAATTTTGCCGCAAAGACACACGTCGTTGAGCACCGGAATGACGTCATGAAAAGACCTACCCGAAGACTACTTTTTAGGTACTTTCTGTGGCGAGCGCTCTTCACTAGGTCTTATAGGCAAATAAAAAAAAACGGTCAAGTGTGAGTAGGACTCGCGCCTTGAGGGTTCCGTGCCATTTAAATAGGTTAATAATTTGAACAGAAATTACAAACTTACTACCAACAAATTGTATGAAACAAAACTGCAAAATTAAGTTGTTTCAAATGGTCTAAAAATGACAACTTTGATAGACTCCCATTTCTTTATTTTAGAAGATAAAAAAAACACCTTTACCCTCTACTTTGGGGTAAGAAAAAACGTTTTTTTTCGGCTTAATTTTCGTATATGAGGCCCCCCCCCCCCTGAAAAATAATTTTATTTTCATTTTAATTTAATATTCATTTTTGTGTCAAAATTTTACACAATATATCAAAATTTCAGGTCTCTATCTCATTCTGTCTAAGAGCTAGATACATATGGACGGACAGACAGACAGACAGTCGGACAGTGGAGTGACATTAATAGGGCTCCGTTTTGCTCTTTGGGTACAGAATCCTAAAAACTTCATCTGATCATTTCAATTATGACTTTTATTTAACAATATAAAACTTAAATAACATTAAAAAACTAGACTACCTATAAATTAATATAAATATAAAAGATAAAATTATACGTAACTAAATTAAGAAAAAACTAGCCAAGTGCGAGGACTCGCGCACGAAGGGTTCCGTACCATTATCTATAATAATACAGATCGCTCCAAACTTCTAGTAAGCTCGGAAGTTGCTCTTCCCAAGAACGGCCCATACATTTTGTTCCTGCTGATGCGAATCGCCCCGTGGTTAGAGGGGTCTAAAAGTTTGGCGCGATCTGTACTCGTTAACTTGTAAAGCCTACTTAGCTGTGATAGTTTTCTTTTTAATTTCGTTATGTATACTACTGCCGTGATTTTTTTCACGTCTGCAAATACAACCGTTTCGCTGTCACACTTGAACCTAACACAATTAACACTTTTAAGCTTAATATTTAGCAAACAGAACCCTGGATCGAAAAATAATCTTCTCACACCCGCAATATTTTTAAATAACCTATCCAACAACACCCCATACTAGGGGATAGACGATAAAAAAAAGCATCCCCACTTTACGTGTATGGGAGGTACACTAAAAAAAAATATTTTTCAAAATTTTACTGTACCACTTCATCGGCGTGATAAATATGTATACCCATGCTAAATTACAGCTTTCTAGTACTAAGAGTCTCTAAGCTAAGCCGCGGGCAGACAGACAGACAGAAGGACATGGCGAAACTATAAGGGTTCCTTGTTGTTGACTACGGAACCCTAAAAACTAAGAAAAGATTACTAGAAATAAATTATTAAGAAAAGAAAATAAATCATAAATTTATCTCCTGGTGGTTTGTCAGCAGATCATGTCTCTCTTGCTAACCACTCGGTACATACATCTTTCGTTCTCTTTTTGCTTGTGTTTGCGAAATACATTCATACATAATATATAACGTGTAACAGAAAGGTGTAACCATATTTGAAGAGCTTATTCAGTTAATGATATGGAACAACTTTTACTTATAAGATTCGTAATAATTTTTTACAGCTGACACTTTTCAAAAATTTTATTAATGTTGCTGTTAGCTTAATGTTGTCTCATTCATACACAAAAGAAATAACATAATTTGGATTTGTAATTCCTAAAAAAATGCAAAACTGTTAGTACTGAAAATTAAGTGTCCTTCAAATTCTCTATAGAAAACGGCAATTTCATATTTATTATTAGTGAATTGTTGATTTACGTCGTTTATTGAACGTTCCAGGTAATGCAGATATTCTACCCGTACTCGATACAGACGCATCCGAACGAGTTCCCTGGGGATGATCCCAGTAGGTAGGTGGTAAATCTGTTGCCGGACTTGATTGTGGAGGTACCACCCCGTGTCTCCATGTGAAAAACTTAGATTACCGTGTTGCTAGGATTGAAAATACCGTGTTTTGAAGAAAAATACGGTGCATCAGCTTGAAAGTTACGGTGTCAATTACCGTGTTATTATATCACGTTCATAATGTTATAATGTCATAACTAAAGTAAAACCTTTTTATTAATTTTCATTAAAATGAATATCATAGCTATATATTGGTCAGAATCAGAATAACTAGTTTTTGTGACTAGTCGTCAACATAAAATATAATTGCTAAACAATTATATAAGGAAGCAAAAAAACAACTACAAATATCACTAGAGACGTACAGAGAACAGACTTGGATAAAAATTATTGACAACACGAAAGATATAGAACTAAAATGTGGAAAATAGAGAAAACGCTAAAGAAACCACCGCAGAAGCTACCGATGTTGCCTGGATGTATGACCGAAGCAGAAACAGATACATTAGTCGATACATCAATAGTCAAAGACTCAAAAATCCTCCAAATGGATGAGGTAACAGAAATAACAACCCCATTCCAGCCGCCGCTGGATAAAGCGTCATCTGATGAAATTAAAAGAGCTATATACAGTTTCAAAAACAAAAAAGCACCAGGGCCTGATCAGATCAGAGTAGATGCCATCAAGGCAGCTGCACCAGCGTTCTGGCAAGCACTAGGAAAAGCAATGAACTATGTGCTCTCCACGGGCTATTATTCAAAACGATAGAAACTGGGCGATTGCATTTTTTTGCACAAATCAGGCAAGATCTTTAAAGACCCTAAATGATATCACAAATATAATAATGCACAAAAGAATAATGACCGCGTACAGCAAACTGATACCAGATTTCCAGCACTGGCAAAGGAACCGGTATGCAAATTCTAAGGACTTGTAAATACGATGATATCGCGATGACATATACAGACATAAGCAAAGCCTTTGACTGTATCAACCACAAAGGTCTAACACACAAGTTGCAACTAGGTGACGTGCCAAATAACATAATAAAACTCGTTGAAAACTACCTCAAAGACAGAAAAACGAGAGGAAAATTTAGAACAATTACAGGCGAAGAAAAAATCGTGCCACACAGTGTGCCCCAAGGTTCGATACTGGGACCACTGCTTTTCAACCTCTACTACATGACATCCCGAAGAGCAGAATCGCAGGTCAGATGTTGTCGCAATATGCATTTTATTTTAGAAAATCCGGAGAATTTATTGCATCCCGCGAGCTCGGGAGGTTTAACAATATTCCGGCAGTTTCCTGGGCATTCCGGGAGGGTTGGGAACTTTGACCCCCGCCCCATGGCTCGTGACATTTGTTAAGAGGATGGCCTACCCTAGCAACTTTTTTATCACCCGTCCAGCACAATAAGTCCAATGACAAAGATCTTATTTGCTTCTGATATAAGCGATTATATGTTCGCCTTTTTTTCTTGAATGTAATACTAATGATCACGCAGCGAAACAAGAAATTAGTGCGTTTTTAGCTAATACTGAAATATTTTGGAGGGAAAAAAATTGGATTTAAATAGAATCTATATTTCTATTACTTACTTTATGAAAAAAAAATCAAGTTGATCTCTTAACCGCGTTATTGAAACGAACGTTTGAAAGCCAAAAAAAGGAGGGTGAAAAACATTTTTTTTTTGACAAAAGTATAAAGTTTAATACATTGTTTATAAGTAGAATCCCTAGATAAAAGATCAATAAATCAAATATATTTTCTCAATACAAGGAGAGTCCGAATTTCTTCAAATGAATCCTCGAAAGTCTGGCGTTGTTCATGCTCTAGGCTCATGTACAGTCTAAATGGTTTTTTTTTCCTCTCTGTTCCCAGTAAATCCAGTCACCGCAGAACCCCAAGATTAGCCCAAATCAAGCACCACTGGTGGTGGAAGGCGAATAGGATATTCAACCAATTACAGATCACCGCGACCCATACTGGTGAGTAGTGCATGTAAATCAGAGAGAATCGTACGGCAAAAGGCAAAGGTGAACCGAGGACGCTCCGCCAGTCCTGTGGCGACCTAGGTCGCCTCTTGGGATTTTGGCGTGAGCTGGGCTGGCTAGAATAGACGGCCACACACTTTTCCACGCACAAAGGTCCAAAAAAGAGACTAGTTGCGGAAACCGAGCCCACCAAGAAGAAGAAGAAGAAGAAAAGGCAAAAAAATCGAACACCTATTTAAACCAACGAAATACAGAGATTTTTCATCGTAAATGACGTAAATGTTGTAACAAATGTACTTCAATCAGCGTATATCGCTGACTCCAATGCAAAGTTTGAAAAAATCCGTTACAAGCTCGCATATAATCGTATTATACTACTTTACGGGACATCTGACGCTAGAATATCAACACTACCAGGTTTTCAAGGGTTCATTGGAAGAAACTAGGTCTCTCCTCATATTGAAGAAAATATATTTCATTTATCGATCTTTTATCTAGGGATTCCACCTATAAACAATGGTTTAAGATTTATACTTTTGTCCAAAAAAAATGTTTTCCGCCCTCTTTTTTTTTTGGTTTTCAAACGTTCGTTTCAAAGACGCGGTTAAGAAATCAACTTGATTTTTTTTTATAAAATGGGCAATAGAAATATGGAGGGATGTTACCTAAATCCAATTTTTTTTTCCCTACAAAATGTTGCAGTATTGGCTTAAAACACACCAATTTGTTGTTTCGCTGCGTGATCACTAGTATTACGAGTCCAAGAAAAAGAGGCCAAAGAGCCAACATATAATCGCCTCTATGTACTCGTAAAGCAAACAAGGTCTTTGCCATTAGACTTATTGTTCTCTACGGGTAATGCAAAAAGTCGCTAGGGTATGCCATCCTCTTAAGGCAACGGCGGATCCAGGGGGTGGCCATGGGGGTGATGACCCCCCCCCGGGCCTACTTCAACATTTTTTTTCTATACAGACACGCTAAATTTACCTAAAATTGCACAAAATTTATTATACCTATATATATTTGGTCTAATTCGGAGCCTGTGACCCGCCCCTGGTTCGCAGGCTGACAAATGGGATATCAACAAATTTCTAAAGCGTAGGAGTAGTCCTCATTTATGCCCGAAATATAGAAAAATAATATATACAAATTATCAACTCCAATACAAAATAAGCAACATTTATCTTTTTCATACCACCAAAACTTCTATACGAAAAAAAAATTCAACCAAATATTGTTTTTTGGCTTGAATTATCTACTACTCTTAAGCAGCTTGTTCGAAAAAATGTATTTATGCTTTGATTAATAGGTAAACTTGATAGCTATAAACATAACATGGGATTAATAAATCGAACAATCCCAAGTGAAAAGTATTATTTTTTCGTATTTCACTCTATCAAGGACGCAGTGAGCATCGTAACAGCCACTATGCAATGTGCGCTGATATGAATGTTATTTCAATATCGTTTCTGTCGATATTCGTACCGACACACATCGAGCTGCTAATTTGGTGATACCAAGCACCTTAAGGGTCCGTGCAGTGGCGTATTTTAAGATTTGGCGCCCTGGGCATCTAAGGTTTGCCGCCCCATAAAATAACAAGAAAAAAAGCAAAAATACTTCAATTATAAAATGAAATACAATCCTACAGTGTCATGATGTGGGCTAAGAATGGTGATAATGAATTAAAAAAACTAAAAAGACCATGCAAACACCATTTATTAAATATTTATATTTTTTCTTATGGTGATATTAGTTACAAAATTCTTCAATGATACTGTCATAATTAACGGATTTTCTCAAGTCAACTTCTATAGGTAGATATTAAGAATAGCTAATTCTTAATTGCTTGCGCCGCTCCTCGCAGCCTGCCGCCCCGAGCTAAGGCCCTTTTGGCCCTAAGGTAAATACGACACTGGATCCGTGTCCAAATGCTCAACTTCAAATGACCATTTCACATTGTGACCATTTCACTTTAGGGCTGATAGGTTCATCTTAGAAAAAACGCAAAAGCTTTCAGAGTATGACATAGCCAAAACAAAAACCAGTTCCGGGCGTGGCTTATTCTATTTTACGATAGCGCGCGGGGGGAAATTCGTCCCGGTCTCTAAGCTCGCGTCACCATAGCAAAAATACGAATAGAGTGGACGAGGCAGGGTCAAAAGTAATACGTATTTTATTTTATCTAATTTATTAGTGTATTTCGATCATCGTCACACGGCATTGATGCTACTTGCTATCACGTAGGGACGTAAATTTATTATGGTCGGCTAAAAGTGGTTTTTTGAGTGTTTGATTTATCAGTTGACCCTCGGAACATTTCAGACACTCCTTTAGAGATACATAATAATATTGTGACGGTTAATTGTCACCATTACCCATTCTTTAAATATTTTTCGCCCGTTGAGCTGGTTTTACACTTGCGGGAAAATAAATTGGACCAAAAATTTCTTTACAAAAAATTTTTACTAAAGTTGTTATTACAAAAAGTGGAAACTAACAAATATTCTCAGAAGGAATGCACCACGTCACTATCTATCTCACTGTAGCTCATATCAATTATGCCTCTCTCATTCAACCACGTTTAACTGCGTTACTATCTCATTCCAACTCATTTTAAATAGCGTCACTATTTATCTCACTCTAACGCGTGTTAAATGGCATTTCTAATGAACGTCAAATATTTTTATTGCCCGCCACTCTTTCATTCTAAATTCTAATTATTTTAAAAAAATCTCCTTTGGTAGTAAAATAGCAATAACTTTTTTTTCAAAAGTAATACACAGAAATTGCCAGATCATTTGGAAAACAATATTTGATGAGCCGTTATTTAAGACAATTTGCAAAACTAACATAGGACATTTTTTTTCAGGGTGTGGTATCGAACTAACCTAATTACAATTAATTAAGTAATTATTTTGCTCATAAATTGGGTTTTTATTTTTCTTCCTGATCTAACAGTATTTCAAGGTTTATTTTGGACTTTATCAATAGCATGACTATTCAGAGTTGCGCAACAAAAATTTTATTCTTAGAATTTAGAACTGGTTAGCTTTGACTCTCAAAAATCTATTCGAATTTATAAAAGTACCATCAACTCGAAGACTATCTACTTTTTGCTGAGGTCATAATTTGATATTCTGGTCAGTCATGAGCTGGCCTACCAGCCTTCCAAGGGAAAGCGTTGACTTTGGGACACCTGTTTACCCTTGGGATAAATCGCCAAGTGTTTAAAATATAGAAATTTATTTGTATCATAGTTTGAAATGTTCAGGTCCCTTTACGCAAAATGAAAAAACAAAACTCTTTTAGGATTAATTTGTTGTCCCTATGTTTGTCTGTTTGTCCGTTTGTCTAGGCAATTTTTCTGGGTAAAATCAATAAATGCTAATATGTACAGCCCTGTAAAATATACATATTATAACGTTTTTATGGCCTTTTGTTTAACTTTTTCATACAAATTTTCTCCTTATGAAAATATAGAGATCAACACTTCACATAATATTTTGCATTTGAAAGAAACCACAGAAAGGAACTGTAGAACAAATAATGTAAAAAATATAAAACCATATCTTTCTATTCTAAAGGGATTAATAATTTACTGTTTGTTCAATGTGGCGATAGCTTTGTTTATTTTTTTTTTTTTTTGTTACAAAGATAACAAATATTTTCATACAAGGTTTTCCTAAAGGGCTATTTCTCCGAATTTGTAACAAAATATTAAGAAATAATTATAACGGTAAAGTACAACTTTTAGCTAAGACAATTTATTGTTAAAAGTTTGCTATATGCATAAACATATTTTAATGATATTATGGTATCTTCAAAATAATTGGGTTTTCCACAAGCGTGATATCAGATTATTTAAGAAATTTACGGCTGGTATCACGACGGTGGATAAGCCAATTATTTTATTACTATTGTAATATAATTAAAAATATGTTAATGCATACAGCAGACTTTTAACTATAAGTTTTTTTTAACTAAAAGTTGTATTTTTACTTATTGAAATTGTATTTCTCATCAAGAAGTGCAAGATGACAAGATATTCAAAATAAGTTAATTGAATTTGTGAAATGGTTTCAGGTCAAAACAGTTTTCCATGAAACGGTAATTGTTTTTAGTTAGCAAAGTGTGTAAACTTAGTCATCTTAACATGAACGACGCCTGTATTTCTCTCTTTTTTATTTCTAGTATAGATAAAAATATACAAACTTGTTAAACTTTGCGTAAAAACGAGGCAATATTGACGATATCCTGACAGCTATTATGATGGTGTTTTATCAAATTTTGCTTTTTGGGCTAGATAGAGACGTAGTTAGATGTCACTAGAATATACTCATGAAAAAAGATATGAAGAAAATAAGCTGTAGACTTCACATTCGGTTTATACCTATTGTATGAATTTTAAGAAAAATACAGGGGTAAAGGAACCTCTTAAGGAAAACCTTGTATTAAACTATTTGTTATCTTAGTAAAAAATAATTCAAGGAAAAAAATAAACAAAGCTATCGCCACATTGAACAGTAGATAATTAATCCCTTTAGAATAGAACAACATGGTTTTCATATTTTTTACATTATTTGTTCAACAATTCCTTTCTGTGTTGACTTTTAAATGCAAAATATTATCTCAAGTGTTCATCCCTACATTTTCATAGTGAGAAAATTTGTATGAAAAACGTAAAAAAAAAAAACGTAAAACCCTAAAACGTAATATAAATAAAAACGTCAAAAGTATGTATATAGAGGGCCGTTTATATTGGTATTTATTAATTTTACCCAGAAAAAATTGTCTCGACAAACGGACAGACAGACAAACATAGGGATAACAAATTAATCCTAAAAGAGTTTCATTGTTTTCATTTTGCGTAACAGAACCTGAACATGTACCGACAGGATTATCTACGATCTAATAATTTTGCCATGCACTGTAACTGTAAATATTTCAAAATAAATTTCTATATTTTAAATGCTTGGCGATTTATCCCAAGCAAGTGTACTTATATAATTTGCAAAAAATTTCACTTATTGGACCTGAAATGGTGAGCCAATACTAGAGGGTAATTTCACGAAAAGGTCATTGACCTTTGTTACAGATCTCAGTAAGTATAAGTAAATTAATTTGGGTTTCAATAACGATCACAAAATTATTCTTTTAGAGTAACATATATTATTTTCCCGCATAAAAGTATGAATTCATTCCAAATTCATTCAGTTTTGTTGTTATGACTATGGCACGATGTAGCTAAATCACTCATACGCATATTTATTTTGTTGAGTTTTTAACGGCAGGAATATGATGCTCCTCGAAATATTACTTTATAAAATTAATTTAAATGTGTTTTGAAGTAGTTTTGGGAGATATTTATAGCTTGCAAAAAAGGGCACAGGTTCCACGTCTTACGGGCGCCAACGCTAGGCGTAGACTGACAATATCTTGCTGCCGCTGACTGCATCAGTGGATTTACGTATTTTTGGAAAAAGGGGGTGCTTTTTTTGACCCGAATAACGTGGTTTTTGGAAAATGAATAGATATCATTCACACTAATTTTATTAAAAAAAAACAACAAAATCGCGAAAGCGATACCTGAAACAAAATCGATAAGACGTGTGCAATAGAGGGTTACAAAAAAATTCATTGACAGTACAAATATGAATCGATTAACGTGGTTTGTGGAAAATGAATACCTTAAAGTTCAACCAAAAAGATGTATTTTTTTTATGGCTATACGTAACCTAATTATTGCAACAAAATCATCCGAAAGCTGACATTTTATTTCTGTTTGTATTTTCGTCAGCCGGATTGTGAAATACCAGCCTTTTTCTAATTAATCAAAACAGAACACAATTCACTGAATAGTTACTCAACAAAACCTTATAAATTATGTATTCTGTACACTGCATTCGCATTCCATTGGTTTCTTTAAATTAGAATTTCAAAATTATTTCTAAATTCTTGTTTACGGAAACCAATGGAAACTTTGCGATAGCGACATACAAGATAGATAGATAATAAGGTTTTGTTGAATGACTATTGAGTGAATTTTGAATTTAAGTGTTCTGTTTCGATTAATTAGAGAAAGGCGCGGTTGCAATACCACTCTTAAATAAATGTGATTAAATACCATAATATTTTAAATTTACATGGTCATTGCATGTATTTACTGTGATATTTACAGAATAAACCTCGCGGTCAATAAAATTTCAACCTTACCAATAACCTTACACAATATTTAGCGTTGTAGTGAGTAGCGTTGAAATTAGACAATATTTTGTCCATTGCAGGTTATGAAGAGTGTCTCACATTGAGTTAGAATATTAACGCCGCAATGTATATTTTTTCAAACATTATCAACACGGACCTAATTGTGACAATAGTGCGGCCGCTGGTCATGGCTCTTTACACCATATGTATCAGTGGTATGCACAGAACTTTAAAAAAATGAAAAATTTTAATATAACTTTGAAAAAAAAAAATTTACGACGCCAGGCTAGACAATGTCTACCCTAGAGTGAAAATTTCCAATACAAACTTTTTTTTTCAAAGTGATATTTAAATTGCTTCATATTTTTTTTATTGTTATTCTTGACCATTTGCTTGCTTTTCCAGCAAAAAGTTCTGTGCACGCCGCTGATATGTATAATAGCTTGGCAAAGTGCCATGACGTGTTTGGTATTTTCATGAAGCAACAAGCCAGTGGAGAGCGCAGAGATACATTCTCCTTCAAAACACAAGTCACCAATATACGGCGGGGGACGTGACAGCTTAGCGAGCTGTGATTGGACAGCTCAAGGTCAAAATTTGATGCGTAATTTGTGTAGGGATGTCATACAAGTGAAACGAAAAATTATCGATATGGATAAAATCGAAAAAATAAATTTGGAATTTTCAAGTTTGTCAAAGATATACCAATGAAAGTATTGTTGGGTAATAAATAAAACAAAATTATTTATTTGACAAAGTAGCTACTCACTGATTTTTGAAATTAATTAATTTGGAGTATATTTTTCATATATAATCCTTCGGGTTTTGATTATTTTTTGTAATGAAGGTTAGCCGGGCATCCACATATTTTTTTATTACACATAATATAGTAATAGGGTCCCGTTAGGCACCCTTTGGGTATGGAACCCTAAAAATGGTATCAGATGCACTGACAGACACTACTGATAAACATAGGCACTTCTGACGCTAAACAAACGCATATAAAAATATCCCTACATTAAGTACTTACCTTACATACATTACATATACTTACATGCATACAATGTATGTAAGCAACAATACATTGTTCGATAAATTATTAAACACGCGGTAGGACAGCACTATCGAAAAAAAAAGAGACAACTGGTGTGCATTTCACCGTGCGACAGAAAGAGAGGACGTGAAGACATCAACGCAAAGCGCAAGTTCAATTGAAATATTTAATTGTTATATTTTGAAGATTAAAAGTATACGAAAAACCCTTACCTATGAAATGTTACTCCATCTTTTGTGTTACTTGAAGTAGAAGTATTGTTTTCACGGACACAGCCAAACTCTGACTAAAACCAATGGCTTCGCTTCAAGCGCCTATACGCTTTGGGAAGCGGATGTTTGGCGAGTCGCGTTACCCCCGCATGCGCTCTCCACTGGCTTGTTGTTTCATGGGTATTTTACATCTAAGCTTCATAGAAATACGGTGCTATTTTGGCTGTATGAAGACGGGTGAATCTGTGTGTGCGCCGCGTATGTTTACTAACTACGTTATTCCAAAAAGTGGCGACAGAGGTTCTCGTATAAAATTTGTGTCACGCCATCCCCGTGGTTTATGCACAAAATAGATACTACCAGAAGGCCGACTCAACGACGTGGACGGAGCGAAAACAGACGCACACATGCCACACATGCATAGACGCGTACGTATGATGATCTCGGCAGAATTTCGTATTGGCTTTCGACCGACTTCATCCGAGATCGCCGTACGTACGCGTCTATGTGTGCGTACGCCTGTTTTCGCTAGTTATGCGGAGTAAACTTTCTGTAAGTGTTTATTTTGTGGTTGAAGTATCTGAAAGTGGAAGGTTCAATGGAGCCACAGATACATGGTGTATATTACATAATCTCTTTTCCCCAGGCATGGTGGTATTCCTAGAAGAAGACCACTTCGTAGCCGAGGACTTCCTCCACGTGCTAGAACTTCTCCGAGCCAAAGCCGACGAGACCTGCCCTCAGTGTGAGATACTCTGTCTGGGGACCTACAAAAAACCACGTGATTATGATTACCGTGACAACATTGAAAAATTAAGTACCCGGCAATAAATAATACACATCGGCTATCTTCGCTTCTTCATAGTAAAAAAAACCGGTCAAGTGCGAGTCGGACTCGCGCAAGAAGGGTTCCGTACCATTATCTATAATAATACAGATCGCACCAAACTTCTAGTACGCTCGGAAGTTGCTATTCCCAAGAACGGCCCATACATTTTGTTCCTGCTGATGCGAATCGCCCCTATTTAGAGGGGACTAAAAGTTTGGCGCGATCTGTACTCGTTAACTTGTAAAGCCTACTTAGCTGTGATAGTTTTCCTTTTAATTTCGTTATGCAGATTACTGCCGTGATTTTTTTCACGTCTCCAAATACAACTGTTTCGCTGACAGGGGAGGGGGGGACACTGACTCTAACGAAAATTAACACTTTTAAGCTTAATATTTCGCAAACGAAACCCTGGATCGAAAAATGGTCTTCTCACACCCCCAATATTTTTCAATTACCTATCCAACGACATCCCACACCAGGGGTAGACGTCAAAAAAAAATCATCCCCACTTTACGAGTCCCCTACACTCCCCGGTACTCTAAAAAAATCTTTTTCAAAATTTTACTGTACCACTTTATCGGCGTGATAAATATGTATACCCATGCCCAATTACAGCTTTCGAGTACTAATAGCACACCCCCGACACTTCATAGTCCACGCTCAAGTTATTTACCTACACTCTCACGCGCGCATCTGGCTTGTCCGCACACGCTTGTGTGTGTGTGACAAAACAAAATACGCGCGCAGCGAACGAGTGCTACTCGAGCTCTGCCTGCCTCCAGATTTGCCACTAACTTTCGGGGGACCGCGGGGGACGTTAAATTCGCGCGGGGAGGTGAGTGTCGCTTCTTTACGTAGTAATACTTTATATTCTCTGCTAATAGTCTCTAAGCTAAGCCGTGGACCCATTGCGTTTCAATGAGGATAAGTCACATAACGGGAGAATCCAATTTTGACTATTACATTGCATGTGTTATGATTTTCTGAGTACACTACTTTTTGATTTTTTGAAATCCGTCCATAAATGGCAAAGTTATTTAATATTTTATCGGGCTTGATTTTAAAACGCGCGCCTCCCGCCCGTGGATACCGATGTCGTCATCACACACAGACCCCGCGCGATCGCAGTCGTCCAGTACGCACATTCGTGATTAGTAGCGAACACTCGGTTTTTTTTCGAGTTTTATGCATTATCGGTTTATTGTTTCGGTGTTCTGTAATAATGAGCAACAAATTGGAAGATGGATTCGAAAAAGGACAGTCAGATAATCTACCTAAAGTGGATTCTTTCATGGTTTTTGAATACTTAAACAATCATGTGAAGTATACCAGCGCTGAAATCCGAGGTTGGAAGCTTCAACGGTAAGTACCTACCAAATTTAATGTGTTAGTTAGTGAGTTTAGGCCTAGGTACTTTTTCCCATGGCTGTTGCGGTAGGTAATGTGAAAATAATAAAATAACCTGGGTAAAAAGGTACATGGACAGCATAACACACTCCATCATAAAAACGTTAGTCAAGTCAAGTACCTACATTATTTCTTCCTACGGAGTTCGAGTTGATGTTTTTGTAAGCAGGCAACTGCAGGCATGATTCATTGCGATTTAGTAAGTGCCGGTTTCAAGTTCACCTAAACATTATAGACCGGGAGCGCGCCGTAGATTAACTAACATTAGCGGATACCTACCATGTTTTTTGTTTCGATGCACTTAAATGGTGCAACCGCATCAGGTAATGTGATGTAGGTATTTAATGCTGTATGATTATTACAGGTCTGTACGAGAGTCATATGGCGACGATGCCGTAGGGTATGTCCAAGTCCAAAGAAATGGAAATGTGTGCACAGTAAAGGCAAGAATAACACCGGAGCATAAAGTAAAAACTAAAGGTTATAGCTGCACTCTCAAATGTGAAGAAAATGATAAAACTATTATTGATGTTACTTGTCATGATTGTGCTGCACAAAAAGGAGGTTGCAAACATAGTGTAGCATTTCTTATGTGGATACACAGACGCAGTGAAGAGCCTTCTCCAACTGAACAAAAATGTTATTGGGCCAAACCAAAACTGGCCACAGTGGGCACAACCTTGAAATTTATAAAAGCCAAAGATATCGGTTCCAGCGCTGGAGATATTGACGATAACGCTAATGTAAGAAGTGAACAATTTTTTAACAAACTGGTGCACAATATACAGTTAAATTCTATTAGGATTCAGTTAACAAGTTACGTTACACAGAATGAACTTACGAAATTATCATTGCATAACTTGATAAATGATTATAAAAAAGAAGGTAACGACACGAACAGTGCACAAGGCTTCATCGATTATTGTACAACAAAACAAACACCAGAAAAGTGTTCAAAAATAGAACAAGAAACTCTATCTCAAGCTCAGTCTCCTTTATGGCATGAGATGCGATATTGCAGAATAACCGCGTCAAAAATACACGACGCCGCCCATTGCAAAACCCCTGATGGTTCATTAGTTGAGCAAATATTCGGTGCAACCATACCAGAAACTCCTGCAATGCGAAGAGGCAAAGTACTGGAACCTGATGTTAGGGCAAAAGTAGCAAAATTGAGAAAATTTGTAATCGAAAATGGTGGGCTGTTTTTGAAAAGTGATTGGCCTATTTTAGGTGCATCTCCTGATGGCTTAACACAAGAATATGTCATAGAAATAAAATGTCCCATGACCACACAAGGCAAAGAAAGCTTTATTAAAAATAATCGTCTCACAAACAAATCAAAAGGTCAAATCCAGCTGCAAATGTTTTTTTGCAACAAAACTAAAGGGCTTTTTTGTGTTGCTGATAAGAATTTTGAAGCTAACAAAGAAGTAGAAATCTTTGAAGAAGATTTTGATGAAATTTACTGCAAATATCTTTTGGAAAAGTCAACAAGTTTTTGGAAACACTCAGTCTTTCCTAAATTGGTCAAAACTTAGGTTAAGGTATAAAAATAAACAGATGGCTTAAGATATAAATATTGTTTTATTTTAAACTTGGTTTCTAAATAAGCATTCTTGAAGATTAACTACTCCACAAGCAGATGTCACAACATAGTCTAATATTCTAACATAATCAATGTCAACACATGCATGAGGTGCAATCATTTCAAACTCCCTTAAACGCCCTATACTTCTCTCGACGTGTACTCGAAGGGCCGCTATTCTTTTAGTTTCTAAAACTTCTTCTTTACTTAGTTTTGATCCCGAATCAACGCTAGGAGGCCTTAAAAGTTTGCAACCTTGACGTTCAAGTAAATGAGCTATATTCTTAAATCCCCTATCAGCCATCACTACGTCACCGGGGGATAACATCTGAAGAAAACCGCAGTCTTCAAAGATAAGGGCGTCCGATGTCCTTCCTCCATAACCTTCGGATATGAAGTTTATAAGTCCATTAGGTGTTATCGATATTAGATATTTTATAGTATTCGCATTTTTATATTGTGACCACGTCAGCGCCTGATGTACTGCTGAGCTAGGTTTCTCGATTTGAATTTCTAAACAATCTATGATGCTGACGACTGTTGAATAACGCCTCCTAAAAGGTATCGGAAGATTTGAGCGAATATCGTCGCGAGGAGGAATAAAAATCAGTTTCTCCATGCATTGAGCAACCTTAGGTATTGTTTCTTTGAAATGTCTGGCGACTGTAGATTCCGAAACTCCAAATTGAACAGCAAGCACGGAATTCGGTTCACGCCATCTCAGTTTTTTCAAGCTCAATAATACATCCATCAGAGGTCTCTCAGTAGATTCACTCAAATATTCTAAACAGAAATACACTTGCGATGGTAATCCGAGAAAAAGCTTAGGTTCTCTAGATATAGACATTAAAGTTCCTTTTTGCATGTGTTCCTTAAATAACTCAGTATCTACTTGTCGTTTCATTTCACAGGCGTCAGTATTTACACTGAATCCACTTAGGCTCGCAGAAACTGATGAGGTATTAGAGTAAGATGTGAAGCTATCATGCATTGGTTCCCGATGATGATCCCGACGATGTTCTTTTGGTTTCACCGTTTTTATTTTAAGAGCAAACTCTTCAACCCGGTCAAAACCGGCGTCAGTATTAATGCCCTTGCTTCGAACTTTTGGCTTTATATTAACTTGCACTGCGAGTGATTTATATTTAGGATCATTGTGTAGATTTGCCGCATTATCTTCTTCAAGCGGGTTTATAGCCTCTGTATCATTTGAATTAAAATCAATCGTTTCACACGCCACGAACTCTTCTTGTGTTATTAGGTTTTCATGACCAACTTCCGGATTAAGCACTCTTTCAAAGTACTCAATCTGCTGTCTTTTTTTATATCCAGTCCGTTCTACAACGGCGTTATCCTTTCTTTGGCAGTCAAATTTATGCGGCAGAACTCCTTTTTTAGTCTTAGTTGACCACCCATCAATCGGTACCTTATATAATTTTCCATGTCATTTTCGACCTGTAAAAAGTAAAAACAGATTAAAGATTCTTTATTTTATTTTTAAATAATACTTTACTTACTGAGAAAAGCAGATCCAAAAAATAGGTCCTACAGCAAAGAAATTAAAATTCGAATCATTACCTATTGTTGATAGGTATTCATTATCGTAGATAAAAATGCGGTAGTCTCCCGGACTACAAATATCATACCTACGTTGATTATTGTTTATTGTTATTACCTCATACGATTGTGTTAAGGTTGAGACAATATGACATAAAAGGATTAAGTTTTAAGGTTTTTGATTCCATTGATCGATAAAATAGGTGACATTTACTCAATAATACGAGGAAATAGGTATACGTCAAGTATAAGGTATAACGTAGGAAAGGTACTTACGTCGAAATGATCTTCGCAACAGTAATGAGTACTTTTGCTTGATAAAGGATCTCTCTTCATAACACTACACCACTTTTTTCTAGCTTTTTTGTCTGTTGGAACATGAAAAAATAGTTTGTCGGGCGTACTACTACTTGTACTCTTGCACTTTGGCACGACACAATATTTGTAAGACATTTTTAAGGATATTGATACACAACAATAAATCTATAACAAAGCGACCGTGACAAGCACAGCTCAAGAACTGCGCGGGAAACAGAGTACACCTACAGAACTGAAGAGCGCGTGCGGGGTCGCGCCCCGGGTATGTGTGGGATGACGTCACGCGCTCGCGGCTGGTACTGGCGGGCGTTATTTGAACTGCTACAGTAAAATTGCTGTACTTTCGACATTTCTTGTCCGATTTGGATATTTTTTTCACCATAAGTCATGTTTTTTTTACTGTCATCGATCTACATACTTAACAAAAATCGTGACTCTTCCTCATTGGGTAAAGCGTGCACCCATTGGATTTCTAGTGGGTTTCTATCGGGTAAACTTGGTATAACTTGGTTAGTGTCCAGGCTAAGTTAAGTTAGCAAAAATATGTATTGCTCGTATATAAAATATATATTTTTATGAATATTTTGAATGATATAGGCATGATCTGTTTTAGGTGGAGATAATGCCATGGTACTCCGGTTTGCACAACATGGGGATGGTCTTCAATTCTACAGTTTGGAAGACTATCATGAAGTCACAGGTCAGTTTTACAGAAGAAATGATATTACCTACTACGTTTAAAGATATTTAAATAAAAAGCTACTCTTGTCACGCCACAATAACGACGCTGCATGCCTAAAATTGTATTCCTACAAGACGCCTCTCTTTATACCGCGTAACTCTCTACCAGCTCGCTGACATACCTACAAGACGCCTCTCTTTATACCGCGTAACTCTCTACCAGCTCGTTGACATACCTACAAGACGCCTCTATTTATACCGCGTAACTCTCTACCAGCTCGCTGACATACCTACAAGGCGCCTCTCTTTATACCGCGTAACTCTCTACCAGCTCGCTGACATACCTACAAGATGCCTCTGTTTATACCGCGTAATTCTCTACCAGCTGGCTGAAATACCTACAAGACGCCTCTATTTATACCGCGTAACTCTCTACCAGCTCGCTGACATACCTACAAGATGCCTCTGTTTTTACCGCGTAACTCTCTACCAGCTGGCTGAAATACCTACAAGACGCCTCTCTTTATACCGCGTAACTCTCTACCAGCTCGCTGACATACCTACAAGACGCCTCTCTTTATACCGCGTAACTCTCTACCAGCTCGCTGACATACCTACAAGACGCCTCTCTTTATACCGCGTATCTCTCTACCAGCTCGCTGACATACCTACAAGACGCCTCTCTTTATACCGTGTAACTCTCTACCAGCTCGCTGACATACCTACAAGACGCCTCTCTTTATAACGCGTAACTCTCTACCAGCTCGCTGACATACCTACAAGACGCCTCTCTTTATACCGCGTAACTCTCTACCAGCTCGCTGACATACCTACAAGACGCCTCTCTTTATACCGCGTAACTCTCTACCAGCTCGCTGACATACCTACAAGACGCCTCTCTTTACAAAGAGAGTATACCGCGTAACTAGGGAATGCAATCTTGCAGCTATTAGTGAGATCTTGCACTAATAAAAAATCTTTCGAAAAAGTATTGTTTCAACTACTGGTTAACAAAAAAATTAAAACAAGATATCAATACAATTAAAGAAATGTATTAAAACATATTTATAAAAAAATATATATTATTCTACTGATCATAATGAAAAACTTTCCCGAAGAAACATTCCAGCGCAAATGAAAAAAAAAAAAATTCCTGTCCATAATAATAACATAAATGTTGTATGGGCGTGTTTTTTTTTTTTAATTGCTCAGTTATTTCTTTGGAAAATTTGTTAAGTGTGACCATTAAAGTAGGTAGGTATATGATTTTATTTAAAGATGGCGTCTGTTTTCACCCTATGTAGCCTATAGGCTAGCTCAGCCGCACACAAGGTTCCTTCTAACTCCTTCTAAGGCATCAATAAAAAAAAAGTATGTTGATGTTTTATGATGCAAAATGCTGTTATTGTCTTCTCAACCCAGCAAATCCAAAGATATCTTTTTTTTAACGATTCTAGTGTCGTTGATACGCTCAATAAAGCCCAACTCGCCCCAAGTAAAGTGTTTATAGGTCGACAGAGTATTGTTCAACTCTTTCTATTGTGAATAGTTAACGTTTCACTGAGCCTGGATCTGTAATATGTGCTGCCGCTTGATCTCGCAAATCTTGTGAGATCTCGCACTGATAACGATGCGGGATTGATCTTGCAATATTGGTGCGAGATCTCGGTATTTTGAGATCGGTAACGGTGTTAAACGGTGTTCATTTTGAAATTTACACCTTGAAAACTATTCTCGACAGACTAGTTATCCCGCCAAATTCATATTTGCTATGAATTTCAGAACCTATTCTGCAATTACAACGACTACAACTGGGACTACTCGCTGCTACACCTGTCCCGGAATATGTCAAACCATACCAAATTCATAGTAATGGTGTGCAAGGCACCCAGAGTGTTTCATATTGGAGTATGGTGAGTAGAATTAATCCTGAGACTTCTTGCCACCTGTCCCAGATGTAGCCAAATAATGCCAAGTTCATAGTAATGCAAGGGACCCAGAGTGTTTCATATTAGTGTATGGTGAGTAGAATGAATCCTGAGACTTCTTGCCACCTGTCCCAGAAGTAGCCAAATCATGCCAAGTTCATAGTAATACTGCGCAAGGGACCCAGAGTGTTCCATATTGGAGTGTGGTGAGTAGAATGAATCCTGAGACTTCTTTCCACCTATCCCAGATGTAGCCAGATCATGCCAACAAAGGATTCAGATTGTTTCATATTGGAGAATGTTGAGAAGTACAAAATGTTTTGACTGCTTGCTGCCCGTTCAAGAATAAGCCAGACCCTGTTTAGTTCATAGTGATGCTGTGCAAGGGACCCGGAGTGTTACATATTGGAGAATGTTGAGTAGAATAAATTCTGGGACTTCTCGCTAACCTGTCCCAGGAATAGCCAAATCATGCCAAGTTAATAGTTTTTTTCTGCAAGGGACTTAGAGTGTAATATATTGGATGATTCTGAGTAAAATTTATTCTGGGACTTCGCGCTACCTGTCACAGAACAAACCAGATCGTGCAAAGAAAATCTACTCAAAAGAACTGTATTGTATTTATTTTTCTATTGCAACATTGTTGTGCAATTTCATAGACACGGCTAGTCATTTTTCGGATAGTCATGTTTCCAAAGAACACACTTTTTTAGTCAGCTAGCAAATGTTTTTAGCTAGATGTTATTTCCTTAGAAGGAAAATATCGTGAGGAAACCTGCATGCCCTAAAAAACGTGTATTTGTGCTTTTAGAGCCGGCGATAGGGCTCACCACCCATCACGTTAGGACGTAATAATCATCAGTGAAATCTGGTATGCCGAGTGTGGACTGTGACTTGCATTTCATAGTTTGCACTTGGAACACTCCTGCCACCCCCTCGAGGATTCATGTCATGACGATATTGTTAGAAATCAGAAGTGATCAAGCTTAAATAAGGCCCGTAGTACAATAACGATGATTTAATTAAATGAAAACAATCACTTAATAATTTAAGCACACTAATGGCACGATTTTACGTCCGTCGCCCCCGAGCGCTGGCAGTCAAGTGAGCGAGCGGTGGTCGAAACCTGCTGCCTGCCTTGACTTTTATTCACCCCACCGCCTGACGTCGCTGAGTGAAGGGGATGGGCACAGAGCATGGGGATGGGTCTTACACCAACGACAGCTCGGAGCAGAAAAAGGGGCGAGCATCGGTTTGCACTGCCTTTTATACTACCCAGCCGCGCGTTGGTCTAATCCCCTACTCTTCTCTTCTATCTTCTCCTATAATATATTTATTTATTTAAAATGAAGATTTTTCTCACATTTTGCAGCGGGGTCCATCACAAGGAGCCCAACTGCAAAGCTTCCACAGTTATTAGTAAAGTTCAGAAGATGCTGCAGACGGCGAAACGGTTTGTGGCACAAATATTCTATCCTCAGAACATTTAAATAGTTAGAAAGGCCTTGGAGCTGTATGCGTACCAGAACCTTTGTCGCCTCACACCCACAGGCACACACCTTGTCGTAATTGAAATACTATCAAAACTTTAATCCAAATGGTTGTTCTTTCTACGCACAACAAATGACTTATATCGAAAACTTATCAAATGAAAAAACTACCGTATCTCTGTGTAAAACGGTGTATTTTTCAAACAAACGATTTCATTTACGACGTTTTAGTTTTGATACAATGTGACCATTATAAACCTACCGGCTTTAGGTGGTTGATAACTTGACCGGAGCGGTATTGCGAACTTAATATTAAACACAGTCTGATTATATGACGTGATGATTTATTGCTAGGGATGGGAACAGATGTATTTTCTTAACGTAAAACTTCGACTAACTTTTTTTATAATCAATCGAGAAACCAATTTGCTCTGAGACAATTTGTGTGTTGTTTTTTTTTCTATTTTTATTATCTTGTTTTACATATTTTAGTAAAACTGTTTTAACGTGTATTAGGTGTATGTAAGGTGATTTCATTGATATAGCCAAATTCATACTTAAAACTTTGTAAGTGATCAGTAATAATGATAATATATGGTCACGACATGAATCCCCGAGGGGGTATCAGAGGTATTCCGAGTGTGAACTGTGAAATGCAAGTTACAGTCCACACTCGGTACACCCGCGTTTCACCGACGAATATATTAAGATTTAACGTATTTTAAATTTTATTATGGTAGCTTCAAAATAATTGGATTTTTCATAAACACTCTTATGGAAAATCCCATTTCAAAGGAGAATGGGCGTTTTGGTCCATACCACCAATACACTTGTGTTAGGTGACATAAAATAGGTGTTATAATAAAATTCGAGAAACCGTTAACAGTTACTCCAAAATCGACCGGGTAACTGTACAATCAAGGAGAAAAGTTTTCATATAAAATGTATGAGAAAATATTTAAAACCGTACAAGTGTGTGTTTATTTACTCTACGGTGTAATTCTAAGCTATGCATAAGTATAAATACTTATTTTTCAATATCTATGATATATTTGTACAGTCGAGAACAAAAGTTTACGGGTGAAATGTATGAAAAAACATTTGAAAGTGTAAAATTGCATGCATAGCTTAGAATTACCCTGTTGGATAATTAAACACACATTTATATACTTTTAAATATTTTAGCAAAAACTTTTTTCCTTGACTATACAGATTCCCTATATCTTGATAAATAATCAATTGGAAATGTGCATAGCTTAGAATTACCCTATAGATTAAATAATCATACACTCATACATTTTTAAATATTTTATCCCAAAGCTTTTGACCCCGACTGTACATTTTACCCTATATATTTTGATAAATGTTTTCAGACATACATATACGTAGCTTAGAATTATACATTTAAAACACGCTTTAACACTTTTCATTTTTTTTTCATACATTTCACACGAATACTTTTGTTCTCGACTTTACAAATATCTCATGTATTTTGAAAAATATGTATTTATGCATAGGCAAGAATTACACCGTAGAGGAAATAAACGCACACTTATTCACTTTTAAATATTTTCTCATACATTTTATATAAAAACTTTTTTCCTTGGTTGTACAGTTATCCGGTCGATTTTGGGGTAACTGACAACGGTTTCTCGAATGTTATAAAAGTTTTATCTTAAATCTTAATTTAAGAATATCGCTCAAGGAATAAAAAACGTCTATCGATTCTGTGACACCACGATACGGCACAACACTAGCGAGCAAGTTTGACAAGTAGGGAGAGCATACATTACTTGTTTACTACATCTTAGCCAAAATTGTGAGCGTACATTGCCGGTAATGTATATTTTTGTTGTCACCATGAGTAAATTAGTTATTTATCTAAAATTCTCATATTATACAAAGTTTTTGTAATTACAGGTGAAAGGAAATATCTCAATTTTTCCGGTTTGCTTTCTTATTCGTGATTCTGCAAGTAATTATTGCACAAGACGGCATTTCTCTTTAGATTAGGCAGAGCTGTTCACAGAGTCACGCACAAATTATAGAGGGATACTGAGTCACGGTTCGCGTGCGACTATGGGCAGCGATCGCGTGTTTCGGTTTAAGTATTGATGTTCAACAGTAGTTGTGGCGCGCGTGACACGCCCACTTAGCCTTTCTATTTGATTTAAATGTTCTGTGATTCTATCTCATCTCACATTTTGCAGCGGGATCAATCAGAAGAAGTCCAACTGCAACGCTTCCATGGGTATCAGTGAAGTACAGTTGTTTACATTTGTGAAACGGTTTATTTATTAAATTAACATTATATCATTGCAGTATAGAAACGCAGAAAGAAAAGTAAATCTGGATGTGAGGAGCTCTGAACCGGGAATCGAACCCGGGACCTCTCGCTTGCCGGGCGATTGCTCTAACCTCTGAGCTATCCAGGTCTCAACACAACTCGTGAATTTACCGATGTGCTTTCCCATACTGCAATGATATTTATAGATACCCACTTTATAGTGAGCCACTTGGCGCCTAGAGGACGCTAGTGTATTCAAAGCTAGTCAAAGACCATTATGCCCTACCGTCACCTGTTACAGTATCGGGTAGTGAAGAATACACATTTCTCTTATCGAAACTATGTTCATAGTTTAGATAAATCGCCAAGTGTTTAAACATAGAAATTTATTTCTGTCATAGTTTTGTTTATTTATTTATTAAAAAAGTAACGCTAACAATAACAACACAAACATAAAAATAACAAATAGGAGAAAATAATACTTTTCACATGTATACGATGGATGGAAAAAATTTGAACAATAATTTTCACATCTAAATATTGTCTATTATTTGGTGAAAGATTAATTAAATTGGTAAATTATGTGAAACTTTTGATAACTTACGATTTTATTTATCAAAAATAACAACAGAAAAAAACATTTTTAAACATGAACTTTGCTTTTTAGTTTTATATGCTTATCATATCTTATTTAGAAAGTTTTTGGACAACCTGTGTAAGAGGAGTAGCAGGCCTTTAAAAACAAGTCCAAATTGCTGTTGGAGTATTCAAACCTGCTGAACGCGAATTTTTATGTTGACAAGCACACCGAGAATTTTACGTACTAAAAATGTATCGTAATCTTAGAGTATACATTGTAAGGTACCCTAAGGTCGTTATATTAAGGAAACATCCGCCATCTTGAATTCTAAACTTGCGGTTAAGATTTGGGCGAGATAACATCGAAATTCGTGTTCAGCAGGCCCAAATTACTACAAATACTCAGCTCATTTGGCCAAATGTTACCCAAAATGATCACTATAGAGGAGGGGTCTTCAACCTTTTTTAGCTCGAGGGCCAAAAATTTGGACCACGTTTCGCGTCTGTCAGAAGGCCACATTGCAGCACGTGAACATTTAATAACAAACAAATGAATTGGAATTCTTTATTGGTTTAAAAATTACAAGATACTGATTAATGTGAGGATTGAACTTGTTTCATTTTAACCAGATTGTCGATATCTGCTTTTATTTTGTTACCGAACGGCGTTTGATTTTAGAGATGAGGCGCGTAAATTCCAAACGAATATCTCTTCTAGTCTCTGAGGGCCGCAAGAAATGTCCCGGTGGACCGCATGCGGCCCGAGGGCCGCGGGTTGCAGACCTTTGCTATAGAGAAAGGTGAACCAGTCTAATCCGTTGAATGTAATCTATTAAACCGTGCAGTTATCACTTTCAATTGTTTGTTGTTGACAGATACATGTACCCGTCTCGCCTCCTGGTCACCACAGGGAACGATGGCGGCTCGAAAAGTAAGAAACCACTGGGTGACGGGTACGGGGGGTGGGGGGATAGGTGAGATATCTATACTACAGTATAGATACCTAGTGTATACTATACCATAGACTAAGTATTACTACGTATAGACTAGCAGTTCCCATACATCAGTTTGTAGCCACAAAAAAGGTGTAAAATTCTAACGATATCGTTGCTAAATCCTCTAATGAACCCGATGCTAAAAAATACCGATTGGTGGCTAGTGGCACAGTGATGTTACGTAACATAAAAATAATTCCCACTTCAATAATAGATGGCGCTGAAATATTCACTGTTAGTGTTGTCAACTTAGCGCCATCTTGTTTTTCTAAGCAAAACTATTATAGCCACATGTTTACTTAGTAACCATGAGAGTTTACTTGCAGCCAATTAAACAAATTGTGCTTATTTGCAATACTTGGCGAGACCTAGTGTCGTAAGGGGCCGTAAATAATGGGAGTTGTCGGTCTATACGTAGTAATACTTAGTCTATGACTATATTACGTTTACTGAGACGTTGCAAACCGAGTTATTCCCGCTGCCTGACATCTGTCGCTGAGTCAAAGGTACAGCGTTTTCCTTCATCGCTCAGGATGTGGTAAGTAACACCAAATACTCCACATAAATTCTGAAAAACTCGTTGGTGCATTCCCGTCACTTGACGATTGAGAGGCCAGCATTTTACCCCTGAGATATCGCTGCTTATTTTTTTTTAATCTCGCATATGTTATATGTTATTCATCCATAATACTGATCACTTATAAGCCTCCAGTATGAATTTATAAAGTGCATTGAAGGTCTATGTACTTTTAAGCATTGTTTTATGACAATACGGAGAGTACATTTCACATCTTCGCTTTGCCGACGACATCGTCATAATGGCGGAATCGCTGCAAGAACTGGAGGAAATGATGTGCAGCTTAAGTGATTCTTCCAGACGAGTGGGCCTGCGGATGAACTTGGATAAGACTAAGGTTATGTTCAACGGTCATGTCATCCAAAGACCAGTAACCGTTGACAATTTCAGCATCGAAGTTGTTCAAAAGTATGTTTACCTGGGTCAAGCTATCCAGCTGTGTAAAAACAACTTCGACTCCGAGGCTGACAGAAGAATATGCTTGGAGTGGGCAGATTTGGGAAATTGCGTCACATGTTTACGTCGCCAATACCGCAGTGCTTAAAGGCTAAAGTATACAACCAGAGCGTCCTTCCAGCGATAACGTACGGTGCTGAGACGTGGTCTCTTACCAAAGACTTAATCCGCCGGTTTAAGGTCGCTCAACGAGCTATGGGGCGGGCTGTGTTTGGATATCTCTGATGGGTAAAATCTGAAACGAAGATTTGCGTCAGAGATCGAAGGTGACCGACGTAGCCTGCCGAATCAGTAAGTTGAAGTGGCAGTGGACTGGCCATATTTGTCGCCGACGTGATAATCGTTGGGGCCGTAAGGCATTGCAATGGAGACCACGAACAGCAAAGCGTAGTGTAGGCTGCCCTCGTGCCCGCTGGACTGACGATCTGAAGGACGTTGCGGGTGGCAGCTGGATGAGGATGACTGAGGACCGCCAAGAGTGGCGCAATATGGGGGAGGCCTATGTCCTGCAGTGGACGAATACGGGCTGATGGATGAATGGATTATGAAAATTAGACTTCATTGACTTATTATTATTTTTAAAATTATTATTATGTCAATAACCTTGTTCAAAAACTACTTCGAGTCATAAATATAGAAATTTTATTTTGCCTATATTTGTTAATATATTAATAATTTGCAATATTCCGCTAAACACTCTTACCATGCTATTTAAAATGCAGACTCAAGCACCGCCCGCCCTCCCGCATTAAACATGCACAAGCAAAGCAAGCAGTACGAGCACAAAATAAAGCAATCTTAAATAACAAGCAAGAAAACGTATCGACACGTGTTTCGCCTTTAAACGAGGCATCCTTGGGATGTGTAGTCCGCTCAACCGCTTGACAGCAAATGAAAGCAATTTTTTTTCCTCCGCTAAAGGACGTACCCGTAATAGATCCCAATTCCGCAAATCTTGCGAATACCGCACTTCAAATCCCGCAGTGAGTGGGACTGAAAAATCATGCGAGAGCCCTGGTACTAAAATTACTTTATGATTTTCCACAGAGATAAAGAACTTTGTATGAAAATGACCAAAGTTTCACGACCAGTGAAGAAGAAGGCAAGTAGAAATTGACTGCCAAGCAAAAATAGCTTTTATTTACTGGAAAAAGTTATTCCGGATGTATTGCCGAATAAGTTCTACGTGTTTCGTCCGATGGCGTCGCGAGGAGCACCGGTTTTTGCCAATGACGTTCGTTTAAAGAAATGGTTATTGAATGTAATGTAATGTAATGTAATGTATAGGCGTTGGAAATGCGTGTATGACAGTTAACAACTACATTGGATTAAGTGATCTATTGCATGGACTTAAACTTCAATAATGTGTGTTTCCAATACAGTAATTTAGTTAACAGCCATGCGCGTGAAATATTTAGTTTTATGTAGGATCAGGCGGCGTAGCCTTTCGTAATAATTCTTATTGAATGAAAAATACTTTTTATAGAGTGGCTGCCCAGGAGAAACAGTTGTCCATGAGACATACTCGTATATATATTTCGGAGATTTCACAGATTTTTGTTTGGGCACCCTTAAAGTCTATGTACAAATTGTTCGACATAATTAAACACTGAACAAATATATTGAATTCAAAAATAGTAAAATAATTCCGTTTAATTTACTAAAACAAAAAAATTCAAGCGCGTAATTAGGTTACTCCTCGGTGACAAATTGTAACTGACCAAAAATAGTACGGTGCGCTTCTGCGATCCCCACGCATCCCATCCCGTTTCCGTGCCCTTATTAGCAGTCGATCGGTCACAAGTGAATCAGTTTGCGCGGTGAATAACACATGGAATATGTTGATGCACAATCCCACTAGTCCCGCGGGACTAATCCCGCAAAATTCGTGCGGGATCCCAGTATATCGGGATCCCGGTATACCAGGATTGCATTCCCTAGCTGTGACATGGGCGTTTCCCAAAAAAAGTGTACCGTTACTATCTTGAAGTATAAAAAATTTACCATTTGAATTTGCACTTTTTTAATCGAATTTCCTAAGTTAATGTATAAAGCATTTTTTTTGAGAAAATAGTGTAAAAATATGTAGAAACAAAGAGATTATCGTGATTTTTCCATAGATCTGTTGAAAAAAATGTTCACGTGCGTCACAAACTTGAATTTCAAACAAAGTGAAAGCATATATATGAATAATTCGTGTTTCAATTGAAAACACACTCAAAAGCCTTCTAAAAAATTCTATTACCTAATATTTCAACAAAAATTTATATTTTAGAAGCAAAAGTAATTCCAGATAGTAACGACATGATCACTCAGAGGTCTCACAATTCACTTTTTAATCATAATTAGAGTACGAACCTGGTTTTTTTTCTTAAAAAAACATGAATGAATATGTGTGGAAGGATATTTATTGCTAAAAAAAGAAAAAAAGTTGTATTAGTTAGCAATATTATTATATTTTTGATAGCTAAGATGAGAGGACTATCTAGAAATTGTAAAGCTTAGTACACTTAGTCCAATATATTATTCATAATATGCAGAATACTTTCCGTGGAAATAATATAGATAGTGTATATCAATATATATCAACATTTAAATTTATGAAATAAAAATAAAAATCACTAGGTAAAGAAAAGTATTATATTATTAATTATCACAAATGATCACAAAGAAGTATAAATAATCAACACAACTGTACTAAAAAACATAACATAAAAACGATACTTCTCGAAAAACGCAATATTAAAGTTATTAATAAACGTTGAAGATTTATAATTGCTGTTGTTCTCATTTAATATTAATATGTTTCTTCCCAATCCTTCTTCCTTCCCAAGAAAGGTTTTTTTTATAGTAGGGTTAGATACTTTTTTTTTAAATTTGTTTATTTTTATTCACAATTAACAAAGGTGGGAGTTTATGAATTTTTGGCAATATCAATTAATATTCGTGTGTTCCTTATTCAATATTGATTATTAAATAATAAAAAATGTACCTATATGTAACATTCTACTTTTTTCTTCTAATTTATAGTTTTTTATTCATTGTGTACACATACTATGTTCCACTGTGTACCCCTACGTGTACACAGTGGATCAAATCCCATTAAAAAAAAACCCTAATAACATCCAAACGGATACAAATAAACAGGTGATGTTTAAGAAGAAAATTTAGTATCGTAGTCTAGCTGTCTAGGTTTTCACTATAAAAGACGAGAGTTATAAAGTGACTTGTCTACGTGGCTTTGAAAAATATGTGATCCACTGTTGGCACAACGACCCTACTTACTAATATTTGTTTTATTTTTGTATTCTTATCAGCAAAAAAAATGTGCTCTATAAAATATTGCGTAGGAATTGAGTACCTATGTAGACAAAACTTTATAGTTCAAGATAGTCACGAAATCCTTTCGGTAATAAATCACGTGACTATCAGGGAGTAACGAATCCACGCCAAAAAATATTAAAAAATTCGTTTAAAATTGTTTTAACGTGCTTTGCAATATAAATTACCATTTTCACATACTTGAAAAGTTAGTTAATACTGTCCTTTATATTAATCCACAAAAAAACCATATTAACCTTTGGAAATCCTGTGACTATTCTTGAACACTTTTTTGATACCAAAAAACTACCCCGTCTTCCGTCACAGTTTTCTCAGCACTGATAGATCTCACGGCAAACGCCGGTGTCCATAGACAAATAAAATGTTGCCCGTTACGCAAAACAAACGAGTTTTGGTAGGATTTTAGTTAGTAATACGTCGAAATCGACGTTACGAAACAGGAATTTCCTGTATTGTCGATTTCCTGGGACAGCAGTTATTTTAGTTTTTACTTATTTTAAACCACATTATCTTACAAAAAGGGTCCGCAGTCCTCTTTAAAACTCAAAATCACATACAATGAGCATAATAAATATATACTTCGGTTGTGTTCCCCATCGTTCTGTAAAGGCTCAAACTACTAGAGGTCGACATGGGACACGAAGAATTTGCGCATCCAGCTCGCTTATTTTAACGATATTTCATTTATTTATCAGTTTTCTGATGTTTTATTCCTTTTACTCAATACAAAAATAGTTGCTTAATTCAAAATATAAATACATTTTTACAAGTTCAGAGTAGAACATACCAATAAAAATGTGCAAATGTATGGGACAGCCCGATTTTGCAATGTACACTTTTTTTGGGAAACGCCCACATACGGACGGACGGACAGATAACGGAGTCTCACCATAAAGATTCTTTTTGTACCTTTTAGATACTACGGAACCCTACAAATGATATACCAAGTTTCACCTGCGTAGTGACTGTCACTTTTACGCACTTCAGTTATTGCGTTCAGAAATGCACAACTTTGCTAGAAAAGCTCGCGTAATGCAGTAAATTAAGCCTATTTTTATTCAAAAATAATTTTCACGTCTATATCAACGATCTTCGGGTGCAGCTGTGAAACAAGATAAGGGATAGGATAGCAGAGTTAGTTCCGATCACGACCCAAAATAGCCTTGTCGCCAGTGGCTTATTTACCTAGGGCCAAAAGGGCCATGGTCTGGGGCGGTAGGCTGCGAGGGGCGGCACAAGCACAATGCATTTTAAAGATTTTCTTACGTACGAAAATATTTGTTGGGTTTACATAAGCATGCTGTGTCACACACTTGACACTCGATTTTGGCAACATCGTGTTTCCATGGTTTTATAAATCTGAGTTACTATATTTATGGTACTATATTAGGTCTTTACATATGAAATTGCCGTTTTCTATAGAGAATTTAAAGGAAACTCAATTTTCAATACTAACATTTTGCATTTTTTTTAGGAATGACAAATCCAAATTATGTTATTTCTTTTGTGTATGAATGAGATTACATTAAGCTAACAGCAACATTTATTTAATTTTTGAAAAGTGTCAGCTTTAAAAAGTTATTACGAATCATATTATCATGGAAATTTGCATGGCATTTAGGACGAACTGTTTTTGATATTTTAATTTTGGTTACCAAACTGATTTATAATGCAAAATTGAACACGTAGACGTAAACCTTGAAATCAACTTTCAAACAAAAAACAAATAATGGAAATAGCTATTGAATTACAGGAATTATGAACTCATAAATCTGTAAGAAAATTTCGGCAATTTCATATGTAAAGACTTATTATTTAAATATATTCTTAGACGAAAAACCTCTCTTTTCTTCTTAATTTATTCTCTTTTTTCTGCAAAATTTGTTTATTTGAATAAATTTGATTATTTTTTAATTTTATGTACTGCCACCCGTCAAAAGTACTGATCGAGATACCAAAAATATTTATATAATTTTATTGAAACTATTTGTATAGCGTAAATTTACGTCAGTCACCTTGCCCCCTTGGGGACATATCATGTGCGCACTTAAATAAATATTAATTAAGGCTGAGTACTTCCTGTACCCCTTACTTTAAAGGCAAAGTTGTAAAGGCCAAAAGGCCAACAATAATATTACAATAATAAAACAAAACCAAAAAAAAATAAAAAGTCATATTAATTATAATGTATATTGGTAAATGCACCTACTGAAGGGTATGTACATAATTCGAGGGCATCAAACTGAAAAGGCGTATAGCTACAGATTTTATGAATTCCGACTTTTTTGAGTGAATCTCCATATTTATTAGCTCTATGTTGTACTGAAATAGTAACGGTTGCTCCACTGATTAAAGGCATTATTATGCCTAAGTCTACGACGTGATAAGACGTATTTATGATTAAAGAAATATATTTACTAATAACTAGTCGATATTTTTATATTTTTGTAGATACGCCCTTTCAGTTTGATGCCCTCGATATATTGTAGCCGAAAATTGTAAAACTTTGTATTGAAAACCAATAAAAACTGGAAATGTTTCATAAATGTGTATTATTTATACCCCATTCTGATTTAGATTGTAAGACAGTAAATAATATTAATTTATTACTCTTATTTTATTTATTTATTTCAAAGAAACATAAATTATACAGGTACATAAAGGTGTATCGGAAACCTTTTGAGCTTTTTATGTACACTCAGTTCCAAGTTTCGTCCAATAACATTATTTTGACAGTCTCCTAGCTAAAGTCCCTTTCAATAGAATCCGCCAATAATGTAAACAAGATAATTATTTGACAGTTCTCTATGATTACGGTGTTGTACCCAAAGATTTGGTTGTACCTATACTGATGTTAAAGTGGTATTTTGGTGTGGTATTTTTTGAGTTTCTAAATAATGCTTCATGGTATCTCTTACAACATACTGAGACACCTCCATAATTTCTGAAGTAATTTTATATAACTCCATTTTGGATGGGTATGTAAGAGAGGATTTTTCTAAATAATTATAAATATTCACTAGAATTTTTTTCCCTTGTGGTCAGATGAATTTTTCGTTTTTTGGCAGGCGGAGGAGTCTTCGACCCTGATGTACTGAGTTACGGCTCACTCATTATAACCTAAAAACACCACGTAATAATTTTTCACTTTATTATTATTCTTGGATTTATTCTTAGCATCTCTAAGTGATTATGTGTACATCTTTATTAGATTTTAAAGAATTAATAGTTTATAAACATTGTTACCACCTTGTTTCTTGAGAAAGAGATCCAATCGTAAGCAAAAACAAAGTCCGTGATTTCACGCAGAAGTCGTCGTTCCAAGAATAAATCCAAGCAAATCGCAAAGAAAATGTCCAAAAACCAAAATACAAAAAGCAAAGTCGTCGATAATTAGAGGAAACAGAAAAACGCACAGAACTCGGAACAATACCCACCAATGAATAAAAAATCTAAGGAAACGAAATAATTGCCAAACCCGCTCTCTAAATCAGCTGTTTGCGGCCGCCATTACAAATTTTCATTTTGTTGGTACAAAAGCGGTGTTTGTGAGAGGTTTGTGAAGTCACAACACTAACTTTCCAAAGACAAAAAAGACTTCGATGATAAAAAAACTAATATGACAGTTTTACAAACTATTGAAATTTTCGTCGTCCGATTATTTTTAATTAAAATAATAAAGAAGTTATTTGGTGTCGAAATGATTTTAAGAACAATGTATGGTTCCTTGAAATGTGAATATGATCAGGATTGATATTCAAATGTAAGTAATTACGCAGTAATCGTGTTTAAATTGGTTTGTTTACATTATTGGCGGATTCTATTGAAAGGGACTTTACTTAACCCTAGCTCACTAACCATTCGTCAAAATGACGACGCGTACCTTGAACATTTAGTGTTTTGGTAGGATCCCCACCCCCGCCACCCCCCCCCCCCCCCGTTCCTTATACCTTCCCACCCAATTCGCATCGCTAGCAGAGATGGAAAAAACGGCTTTATATTGAAAATGACTTTTAGCTTAATGGTTTTTATGAAAAGCTGGCTGTATAAACAGCTTTATAGCTTAAAAACGCTTTTTAATTTTTTGAACATAGTAAACATTATAAAGTATTTTTTCCTCTTTTTCTATTATCAATGAACTTCCCATCATACACCATCGTATTCTATACACTTATATGTTTAAGGCTTAGATGTTTTTTAGGTTCCTTATTGTATTTTGTACAATATTGTTTTTTTTTACAAAAATTACACTGCGTTTTATCCTGCTGTTTTTCAAAATGCTACTCCACTGCTGTTTCGAAGCATTTTAACTTTTATTTACACAGTCACGAAATAGATTTACACTTACCAAAGTTTGTTTACACGACGTTACGTAATTGAAACAAAAATTAACACGAATTAATCACGTAAAGCAACTAAAACGCATAAAGCATATGAACGCATCCACCCAACAACGAAAGCTAATAAACACTGAAAAGCAAGGCGTCGGCGAGAATTTTAAACGTTTTTATCGAAAATTTTATACGACCGAAGTAAAAATACCATCATTTAAAAGCGTAAGCCATATTTCTATTACCACGCAAAATGAATCGTGTAATAGAGTTTTTAAACGGAATTTTCATACGACCAATGTAAAATGCTGTCGTTTGGAAGCGAAGGCCTGAATGAGGGGTTTTCAAAGTCAAATTAAAAAAGAATAAGTAGTACCGAACGACACAATAGATGGCGCAGCCTGTACTAAAAGTGTCAAAAAAGTCTTCCTGGCAACACTGGATTCTTTTGATTTTGACACTTCTTCTTTGCTTCTTTCTTTTTTATGGTCAATCCATGCGTCAAATGTATTATTGCTAAGATCCATTGTTCTTTCCGTAATTAGTTAAACTGTGTGTTCCTAAATTTTTACAATTAGCTACAACGCATGGGCTGACCATGTTCAAAGTTGAATGAAATACCAAGCTATTAACGTAAGTAATATAGATAGAAAACAACATTGTTGGATTTAACAATTGAATTGACAATTTTTGTCTTGCTGCCCACAGATTAAAAAATAATCTTTGCTTTTTGACACTTGAAAGCAGGGTAACGCCATCTGTGTTTACTTCTGAAAGCTTGATCAAGTTCAGTCTGGAAAACCGCTCATTCTGTTGCCGTGCATATTTGGTCGTCTAATACGAGCTACATTAGACGGCTGAATTTGAATGGTAGTGGAGTTTAAGCTTGTACTTTCAAATGTCAGTGTTTTTGCATTCGGTCGCATTCACTTTCGTTCACAACGTTTTCTGCCCTGCGGTCCGTAATAGAATTACAATGGATCATAAGCCATTCACTTCATACTTTCGTAATCGATTTTAGCGATATAATTCTATTTCGGAACGCGTACAACAGGTGGCGTAGCTGCAGCGTCAGCTGACTAAGTGACTGAATGTTTGACTAAGCTTGAAACGTAATGGGCTTGTAGTTTTAAACGTGCTTGAACGTTTTTTGTCAAAAACTCTGTTTAGTTTACAGCTTTTCGTTTAAACGACCACCTCTAATCGCTAGTCGCTAGTGACCCGCAATCACTCATTGCGGATGCACGCTCATTAGATCGGGATATATTGTGTTATCGTCGTTATTGTCCCTGCAAAAAAACGTCGTATGACCACTAACTTCTGCAAGGGCTGCAAAAAAGCGATTTGCAGGGAGCATATTGTCTCTATGTGCAATCATTATTCAATGTAAATTAATTCTCAAACCGATTATGTTATTTGATTAAGAGAAAACTAAGACTGCTAATTAAGGTCGTTGTGTGTCATAAATAAAGTTGATTTAATAAATATTGATGTTTTAATCCGTCGTAAAATTTACGAATGGTTAGTGATAACGTTACTGGAAATTAAGGTTAGTGAGCTAGGGTTAATGCTTCTACCAACGCCAACGACTTTGAACTAAGTAACTTTTTTAACCATTTTATTCGGTAACTATAGCTTTATTCAACAGAAGAAAAATACATAGTAATCTGCATGATACAAATAGTGATGTGGTTTTTCCTGAATTTCATTATAACATACAGAAGTGAAGCAAAAAAAATCCAAGTTTACCCTTATTTCTCGATTTCTGTTCACTTGTATCAACATAACTGCTGCAGTTTTTATCGAAATAGTATGAAAATTTATAAACTTCTAGACAAAACAATATAAAATGATTTGGTTTTCTCAGTTCTTGGAAATTAATTTTATTTTAGATAAAATAAATTAAAAACACACTATTTTCGCACTTGTCAGCCGCAGCGACTAACGTAGCATATATATTGCAGTGCAAGCTGGGGACCTAAAAAGACCAACTTGAGTGAATCATGAAATGATTTGAAAGAAGGATAGAGACAGAGTTTCTTCATGTGTGCAAAAGAGATGGCATTACAACAGAATCATAATATGATTCCTCCAAAGCGGCTTTTTTAGAGGACCTGATAAGGACTTTATTTTAATATGGTTTTGTTCAAAATTTCAACCACCTCGAATCGAGTTGCTAATTATTAGCTTAGCTTATAAAACAAAAAACAAAATCGAGGGTAGAACTACATACCACTAAGTACTACAGTCGCATACTGTTTGGAATGCAGTTTTTGCAAAAACCAAAAATAGGCAATAGAAATATGAAGGGGTTTTACCTAAATCCAATATTTTTTCCCTACAAAATATTTCAGTATTAGCTAAAAACACAACAATTTGTTGTTTCGCTGTGTGATCACTAGTATTACGCGTCCAAGAAAAAGAGGCCAAAGAGCCAACATATAATCGCCTCTATGAAAAGCAAATAAGGTCTTTGCCATTAGACTTATTGTGCTGGACGCGTAGTAAAAATTTGCTAGGGTATGCCATCCTCTAAAATAAGTAATAGTTTTAATCGATTTTTATAATTCAATTCAAAATCATTAGTATTACTAATATTACTATACCCTCCTTCCGGTAGCCATGACATTCTTTTTAAAGAAGTCTTGTCGTGTCTGCACAAAACATGGTCTTGGGTGGGGTGGGTTGGATGATTTAATTTTCAACTGAAACCACTCATATTATATCGATCGAACTACACTTAAGGTGATTACCCACGCCAACGGCCTTGAGCAATCGGCCTATTCTCTGCCTCCGGGGAGTTACAGGCGCTGCTCCCCGCATGCCTCTGCGCAGACGCCCCGCGCCCCTCTACAAAGATCGCTAGCGTCGCAATGATTCACACCTCGTAGCGAGGTAGAATAGTACATTACGATACGAGAGCGATGAAACGTTTTCTGACGAGTGTGAGTTTGCGGCACGAGCCGAAGGCGAGTGCTGCAATCACACGAGTCGAGAAAAAGTTTCTCGCACGAGTTTCGTATAATTTTTTATAGTACAAGTGCGGAAAATGCCGACTTTACGCACGCGCAGCGTGCGTAAAGTGGCCATTTTACGCACGGTGTGCTATAAATAAATTTATGTGGCATTGTTTTATGCGTAAACCTATAACTATAACTTTTGAAACTCAATAGGCTGTGGTGCTGTAACAGAGAGATGTGACCATTCTGTACCTACTACTAAACGGTGATATTTTGGTAGTTTTGAAAACAAACTAGTGATTATAGTAATCGCGAACTAGTGGTGATAGTACTGAAATCGCGAAAATATATAAAACATATACAACAAAATCGGTTATGTGAGGATACCCGAAAGTGACCAAGTTGATATTGGGGTCAGACCTTTATAAATCTTGGGCTTGAGCGGTAACAGACGAGCGTCACTTTGCAGTTGGTAACCGTCAACAGTAGGCCCACCATGAGTTTGGCACTCGATATACGTTAGCGACTGCGTAAAATATAATGTATTGGAAATTCTGGTTCCTCTCGTATACCGCTAGAACCGCTAAACTCATACAAATGTTTTACGCTGTTGCTAACGTGTATCGAGTGCCAAACTCATGGTAGGCCAGAGGCACAGTATTATACTGTGTCAGAGGATTGAGGTAACTTTAGACGTCGAACCTTGTCGGAGGTAACCGTCTAATGATGGTAGCGTCAGCCGTCGTCGGTTGCAGTCAAACAATTTTTCATAAAAAGTTTCTGTTTTTATATTTGAATGATTTTTGAACGATAATGACGAAAAAAAAATATATTGATAAAATATAATTTTGTTACAATTTTTGTTAATTTCGGTGCTTTTAGAGACTTGAGTGGTATGTATCGGTTATTTGCGGGTCTCATAATAAAACCGATAGTATGTAATATATTTGGGTACTCAGAAACGGTTTCAATGATGTTGATGCAACTTTTAGATTTTATTTTTATGAAGATTGTATTCGCACGTAAAATAAACAAAACATATATTTTTTTAATCTGTAAATTTTAATTATGTTACGTAATCTGTACCACAGTTTCACCTCGCTAACACTTGTAAGCTCTGATCTGCAGGTAAATCCTCAATATGTATATATTTTCTTGATCATGAGTCTTCTGCTTTTTATTTGTTCTTCACTTGAGATAAGTTAAATTTTTTGTTGTGCTCTTTGTTCTTCATTGTCTTGTTCTGTACTTTGTTTATTTCATTGTTCTGTACTGCGGTCTTCATTTTCTTGTTCTATTATATTGTTATACAGTTTCTGTGTGTTTTCGTTTTTGTAATTTTCTTTTTTCCTTTTGTTACTTTTTTTGTTGTGCACTTTGTTTTTCATTTTATTGTTCTGTACTGTGGTTTTCATTTTCTTGTTTTATATTTTGTATTACATTTGCTGTAAATTAAAACGAATCTACCAGAATCGAGTCTTTAATCGTCTTTTGTTCAGAGGCCGTCGGATCATTGTCTTTGCCGTTCATTTCTAATGCAATGAATGAGCCTGGAGATGGTGGTGGTCCAAAAGATATTTTTCTCTGAAAAACATAATAAATAAGTTTGATTTTACCTAAGTACATAGTATAATTTTTAACCTACTATAAATTATAAAATAATGCAAACCCATTAAAGAAAAATACTCAAGTTTCACAAACAAATATAAAATATAATATTAATTCCTAAATATTTACCTAAATTCAAGGATATTACCACGTTATAAAAAAAGATTGGTAAATTCTCAAACCTACCGGAATCGACTCTTCGATAGTCTTTTGTGCAGACATTGTTGGATCATTGTCTTTGCCTTCCATTTCTGAAGCAATGAATGAGCTTAGAGATTGTGGTGATCCAGACGATGCTTTTCTCTAAGAAACATAACAAATAACGCTGAATATGTTTTAATACGGAATATAATTTTTAACGTACTAGGCTGTCGGGTGACAGTTGCTATGGTAACCCTATGTCATTAAATAACAAGATGTGACCAATTCATAGTGGTGTAGAAAAAAAACTACATCAAAATAAACAGGGTTGGCTCGACGCAACCTGAAAAATTTTGTAAAGTCAGCAAAAGCAGCACAATTTTATTGATTAAAAAAAATCACATCATCAAGTATATATCATCGACAGAGCGTATAAAAGGTGCTAAAGAAAGGTTTTTTTCATATAAAAAGATATTCGATAAAATCAGGCTGATATTAGTACCAACATAGGACATGCAAACCTTATTTTTAAGCACCTTGTGATACGCTATACCGAACATAGTACTTGCTACTTATTGACGTAATTTTTTGTCAGAAAATTTGCGTTGTTTTTGCTGACTGTATAAAACGCTCTAGGTTGCGCCTAGCCAACCCGGTTTATTTTGATGTAGTTTTTTTTCTACATCACTACGAGTTGGTTACATCTTGTTACTCGATGAGATAGTGTTCCCGACTGTATTCTGACAGTCTACTATTCTATACCATAAATTGCCACCGAATGACGTTAGCGTCAGCCGTCGGTTGCAGTCGACCATACAACGCTGACAATACCATCAATCGAGTACAGTCGGCGCTGTTTGGCAGCGTCAGCGCGTCGAATGCAACCAATAGCTGACGCTCACTTCCATTGTTCGATGGTAGTCGATGGCTATCGCCAACATGGTTCGACATGTGCAGTTACCTACCGTTGTCTACGGCTACCGTTTTGAAAGTGATGTTCGTTTGTTGGCACCCTAAATATTTACAAAATTTCAATGACATTACATAATTTCAATGACAATGATATTTGATAGGTGGTAGAGCTGATGCCGGGCTGGACTGTGGAGGTACCACCATCTTATTTGGAGACCCCCTCGAAGTAATTCTGAGGAGAGTAAGAGGACAGCTCACAGGCAAAAAACCAGGAGTCCCACCATGCCTGGGACCGATGGATGACGGTATATCCATCCCAAATAGCCGGGCCTTATATGGAACAGACTGGTGATGGGCAGCGGCGTCACTGGTGCGAGGGTTCCGGCACCGCGCTCATCAACCCGCCTGCCTAGCGTGTGTGAGTATGGACAATTCTTCCAGGATGACCACCGGGAATGACAAAGTCCTGAAACGGCTTATGTCCAGCAGTGGACGAACGAGGCTGATGGATGGATGGAATGACATTACAGGTTACATGCACAGATTATTTTGAATTAATATATTGTCAGGTCTTGGTCTTTTTTGCAGATTTTGTCGGATTATTTTCTTTGCCTTCTGTTTCTGGTGGTATCTTTTTAGATGCCCCTGAAATAATATATCAACTATATGTATTATACCTACAATTCTAGTTATTCAACTATCTCTACATAATATTACAGGTATAAATACCACGGCTTTGATATGCCTGCCGGGGACATATTTTTCTGAAATGAACTAAAACAAGTATTTCAAATAGTGCTCCGGTCCAAAAAAACAGGTCGGAAGCGGAGCTAAACCATATACATAGTCCGAGCCTTGATACTTGGGTAGTTTATTTAGCTAGATAGAAGTAAAAACAAAATTTTGAGCAACGTTTTTTGCGTGAATTGTTTCTTATAGCTGTTTATAATAATAATTATACCTATATATTGTCACGATAGGAATCCCCGAGGGGGCTTTGGAGGTGTTTCGAGTGTCTCCGCACTCGGTACACCCGCGTTTCACCGACGATAAGTATGTCCCAACGTGGTTGGTGGTGACTTCGGGCACAAAACATTCAGCAAGTAGTAAGTATTAGTAAATACTATGCACAAAAATTCCGAAAAACTCCTTGGTGCATGCCCAACCGAGGCTTGAACCTGGATCTCAAAATTGAGAGGCCTGCGTTCTACCCATGAGCTACTATAATTGTTACCAGTAATTATTCATATCTATTCTACTATGGATAATGATTGTGTAGGTAGATTATGTTAGGTACTTACTTACTACTAAACTTCTAGTTTATTATAGCGCCCACGCGCGAACTTCATAGCACAATTTATCCTCTAAATAACTAAGTCCATTGCCGAAAGTACTATCTGAACGCACACAAAAAAAATCCTTATAAATATTTTCGCAAACATGTCATCAGACGCCAGGGTGCGGTACGTGGCAACGAGTGACACAGCCTCCCCGTCTGAACGCCACTGCATGACTGATGCCTGCGCCCGCGCAGAGCACCTCTTAGACTTTGACCTTGAAATCTTACATATTTCGATATTTTTAATAGGAAAAGTTACTGGATATACTTGAGATATGTTGCATTTAAAGTTCAACAGATTCTTAATTTTTTGGCATGTAAATATTTCCAAACGTCATAGCAGATTAGGAGGAGTAGGGAATTTAAGCCAAAAAAACATCATACAGTTGTTATTTTTTTTAATATAGAAGTTTTAATCGTACGAAACCAAAATTTGTTGCAAATATTTTTAAAGAGTTATTGATTCATATATATTTTTTTCAAGCCATTTGGTTTAGCCGTAAACGAGGAGTAGGCTTTAGAAAGTACCCATCTGGCTGTATTTGAAGGATCAAGCGCCTTAAGAAGTTCGTCTGATTATATAATATTAAAATACCGAGGCATCAGTCGAATGAGTGCCAATTTTTCGATACAAGAAGTAAGAATTTTGAGCGACAATTCACCATGTTACCGGGAAAAGAAAAAAATATATTTACGTAACTTGAAGGCGAGATATGTATTTGTCATTATTTTAATGTATATCCGAAATAAAAAAATGTTCTAAATGTTATAAATCAATCGCTTAAGAGACCAATTTTAATAGAGTCTTTTCCATTAGAGACATTTTTCTGTCCTTCGATATATTTTTAATACCCAATTCCTCAATAACCAATCAGAAGCCAGAGATTTTGGTAGGGAGAGAGAGGCGTGGTCTTCTGCGAATCCAATCGATATCAATTTCTTTTTGTAAATTGAACCTTGTGCAACTAATTTAAGGTATAAGTTTGCTTGATAATTCATATAATACAATCATCTTATATCAACTGGTCCATACTGTCTGAATACTTAAGGCGAGGGGTATCAAAAAAATTTATTCTGCTCTAAAGCTTTCATTTAACACTTGTTTAATTTTGTTTAGTAGAAGCAGGCCGTTCATTATTATTTTAGAATTGGATGGATGTGTTTTTAATATGACGGCCGTTTTTAGGGCCCTATTACTAAGACTCCGCTGTCCGTCTTGGCTGTCCGTCTGTCACCATCACCAGGCTGTATCTCATGAACCGTGATAGTTAGACAGTTGAAATTTTCACAGATGATGTATTTCTGTTGTCGCTATAACAACAAATACTAAAAAACAGAATAAAATAAATATTTAAGGGGTCCCCCACACAACAGACATGTTTTGTTGCAGTTTATATAGATAATGGTACGGAACCCTTTGTGCGCGAGTCCAACTCGCACTTGGCCGGTTTTTTTATAATTCTTATTTGTGTTCAGCTTTTCTTAAATCGCTATAGTTTTCCTGTAATTGGCCAGTTATGACCTATAATCGTCATATTTTCCATATTTTTCGGTCCACCACCAGTTTCGGAAATAAGGGGGGACATACATTTTTTTGTGGTTTTCAAAGATTTCTCGAAATCATTGACAGTAAATATAGTCAAGAGATGTATATTTTTACAATCAGCTCTTTAATATTTACAATTTGATACCGATATTGTATTTTTAGGACAATTTTTCTCCCTTTAAAATATACATATCTTAGAAATATTTTAAACAATTTCAAATTTTTCCATTTTTTTTACACCGTGTTATGTGAGCAAATCAATGCTATGTTATGAGGCTGTGACATACGGACAGATGGACGGACGGACAACGGAATTCCACCATAAATGTTCCTTTTGTACCTTTGAGGGTAATACGGAACCCTAAAAAGATTTCTTCCGTCTCATTTCTACTCGTCTGTGATATAAGCCCTTTTGCTCCTCTTCATACCATTTCAACCTCATTAGAGCAAACTCCTCCCACTAAAGAGAAAAAAAAACTCCCGCGGGATGCTGTTGGCTGCCAGATTGTTTCCAGTGCCGAATAGTTGGGACGCTTCCCGCGCTTTCTCACGTAGCTGTCAAATATTTGACAGGTCAAAATCGTTTAGAGTGACTTTTGTTTTGAGGTTTTTTTTTTTAATTGTTTCTTTGAGACAATACGTGGATGTTGATAAAAGAGGTTTTAAATGTGACAGTGATAATGTTTTTGTGAATCGAAATTATTGTGATCCAAAATTATCGTGATTTTGTTTGATTGCGGATAGTACAGAAACTTTTTCGAAGGTAATGTGTTTTTTATATTGGCGTTAGTTAGGGAGCTGGGCGTCCATAAATGACGTGACACATATTTTGACCCCCTCACCTCCCCCAGTGACATTTTGGTGACATTCTTGTTTACCCCCACTCCTCCAATGTCACATGACTGTAGGAGGATAGCATACCCTAGCAACTTTTTTATTACCCGTCCAGCATAATTATTTGCTTTTCATAGAGGCGATTATTATGTTGGCTCTTTGGCATCTTGTTCTTGGACGTGTAATACTAGTGATCACGCAGCGAAATAACAAATTGGTGTGTTTTTAGCTAATACTGAAATATTTTGTAGGGAAAAAAATATTGGATTTAGGTAAAATCCCTTCATATTTCTATTGCCTATTTTGTAAAAAAAACATCAAGTTGATCTCTTAACCGCGTCTTTGAAACAAACGTTTGAAAACAAAAAAAAAGATGGTGGAAAACATTTTATTTTTTGACAAAAGTATAAATCTTAAAACATTGTTTATAGGTGGAATGCCTAGATAAAAGATAGATAAATCAAATATATTTTCTTATAATAGAGACTAGTTTCTTGCAATGAACCCTTGAAAACCTGGTGTTGTTGATGTTCTAGCGTCAGGAATTATTAATTTTAAAGGAGGGCGACCAAATTATTATTCTCTAACAAAAAGTCACAATCTCTGAAAGTGGTTGCTGTAACTAATTTAATAGTAGAATCGTTTCTTTTATAATGTCTGATTAGCCACGATATCTAGCAACTCTTTTACTAATTTGCTTTTTATTGTAATAAAAAAAAACATATATGAAAAAAGGAAAAAAAAAATACTCAAGATATGTTTCGGGCCCACTGGACCCGGCATATCGGTTGAGAAATTAACATAGTTTATGTTATCTATTATAAGCAATGATTAATATATACAACGTGTAACAGAAAGGTGTAACCATATTTGAAGAGCTTATTCAGTCAATGGTATAGAACAACTTTTACTATGGAACAAAATCTGTATCGTGAAAAAAAAAATCGACTGTTTCATAGAAAAATGCAATGCCGCTCGGCCGAAAAGGGCAGATTTTTTTTTCGAGATTTCAGGGTTGGCTCTATGGTAAAAGTTGTTCTATACCATGGTCTAAATAAGCTCTTCAAATATGGTTACACCTTTTTGTTACACGTTGTATATTATAGAGGTAGGTATATAATAATAATATATTTTATTTATTATAAATAATTTCATATTTCTCAACTGATGTCGGACTCAGTACCTAAAAGGTACAAAAGGAACCTTTATGGTGAAACTCCGTTGTCCGTCCGTCCGTATGTCACAGCCTCATATAACTTTAGCACTGTTAAAGATAAAGACATGAAATTTGGCAAAAAAATAGCATTAATTTGCCCACATATCACGTTGTAAAAAATAATATGAAAAAGTTGAAATTGTTCACCTTAAAATACAATATAGTTATCAAATTGTAGATATTAAAAAGTTGATTGGAAAAATATATACTTTTACTATATTTACTGGCACTGGTTTCGAGAAATCTTTAAAAAACCACAAAAATATGTATGTCCCCCCCTCCGCCTTATCTCCGAAACTGGTAAAACGAAAAATATGAAAAAAAATGACAATTATAGATCATAACTGGCCAATTACAGGAAATTTATAGTGATTTCAAAAAAATTGAGCACAAATGAGAAAAATAAAAAAGAAGTAAAATAAATTGAAAAATTTTATAAAAATACAATATGAATATCAAATTGTAGGTATTAAAATGCTGATCGTAAAAATTTACGGCTTTTTATATTTAGTAGCATCTGTTTCGAGAAATCCTTGAAAAACCACAAAAAAATGTATGTCCCCTTATCTCCAAAACTGGTAGACTGAAAAATATGAAAAAAATATGGTAATATGTGTTAACGTGAAGACTACAAGAAAAATATAAGAGTTGAAAAATGCACGAAAATAAAAATTCAAAAATTAAATTCATCATCCACGATACGGAACCCCAGGTACGCGAGTCTGACTCGCACTTGGCCGGCTTTTTATTTTCAGATATTTTTAATAGTAATTCTGATATCCGGGGCGGAGACGAATCCAACAAATCAGAGATTATTAAAATCGTTCTCGAGTTATAAATAAATTGGTGGGTGTAACTAACATGACTTTGTCATATGTATTTTATAATTAATTATAAAAAAAAAGAAATATTGTCAACTAACAATTTCACGAAGCTGCGTCCTCTTTGCTAGTCGTCGCTTGTGATTGGTTCTCCAGCGGTGCTATAATTAATTTGGCCAATTTGCCCACATAAACGGTAATTTTTTTTCAATGCAGTTGCTCGTAAAGTTTTCTTTTTTGTGTAACAAAATTATGCGGAAACCGACTCTTTATTTCACGCGTGAAATAAAACAGTAGATACTTACTGAAATCCTTTATTTCACGCGTGAAATAAAGTAATTTTTTTAAGTTTTTGACTCTGTGGTGCATGGTGCAAGTCATGAAATTTAAAAAATTACAAAGATGCAAGGAGGTTTTGCTGTCCAAAAAAAAACAATTATTTATAAGTATGCGCGCTCTAGCAATAATTGAATGATGATAAACTCCATAACACATAAGATTCTTGATTATCTCATTTAAAAATATGTGTTTTGTTTCCGCAAACAAAAATATTTTTCACATTATTGGCTGTATGTATACTGTACCTTTGCCTCAAGAAAGAAAAAACTGTATGAAACGCGCGCTTTGCAAAGAAAGCACGCCATTTTGTTGTAAATAGGCTCTGGTGAAATAAAATTACTCTCTTTATTATACTTATTGTTTTGTTGTATTTCCTCGCAAAATGCATTGAAAAATGTTGTAAGATACTTGAGCGTAAAAGGTTTTTATCCGAATTTGGCACTTATTCGTATAAAACCTTTCTTTCCGCACGTGTATCTTAAATAACTATTATTTTATTTTGGAATTGTTCAAAATATTTCCAAAGACAAAAGAGAGAAAAAAAGTCATGAAAATACAATATGGATATCAAAGGAGAATGCTCACGAAGCATGGAGAAAAAACCCAGGCCCGGCGCTAACAAAATGTATCTCAGATTGTTCATAGTAATGGGTGATAAAATAATGTATAGGGAGCATCATCAAAATCGATGGCTAAATGTAAGAAATTGCTATTTGTTTATTGGCAGGGGTAATATTGAGATATCTCAAATAGTGATTAATAGTAGTTTATGCTACAAGGGCGAAAAGGAATAAATTACAGCGAGTGTTTTAAACGTAACCGAGTAATTTATTGCTCTTACGCCCGTATATCATACTACGTTTTTCAATGCATAGTGTGAGAAAATAAAACAAATATAACCAAAGAAAACAATTTAATTATTAAAGTTGAAAGTTACATTGTTACAATTTTGCAAGTTAATGATTGGCTCAAAAGGACTGTATCCAGAGCCGTTAAGAAAAAAGTATAACATTTATGGTACACAGGAAAGGTTGCGGGTTAGCCAACTTCTCGTAAATAAACAAAAAAAAGCTCTAGGGCAAAATAATCGACTTTCTGTTCGGTTTTGATGCATAAAAAGTGGGACTTTACGAGCGCTTGCATTAAAAAAGTATTTACAATCAGCATTTTAGATAATAAAATTAAACGCTTTACATTGAAACCGATGGGTGAATGTAAAAAATTGCTATTTGTTTTATGGCGAGGTAACTTTAAGGTACCTAAACATAGTTACAACTGGCATAAATACCTTGACATTGACTATGCAAACATCTGCTATCCCCCTTACTCTTTATAGTGAACCTACTAAAATCTAGTATCCAGTAAGTAAAGATAGACCACTTGTATAATGCACTTCTGCAATCTTCGCCACTGTTCATGTCACGTCACGTCAAGGTCACGTGGTACGTCCGGTTGCTCAACTATAGATTTCTATGTGCATTATATCATCTTTAAACGCATTTAATGCCAGTTGTAACTATTTTAGGTACCTTAAGCTACCCCTGCCATAAAACAAATAGCAATTTTTTACATCCACCCATCAGTTTCAATTTAAAGCGCTTCATTTTGTTATCTAACATGCTGATTGTAAATATTGTTTAATAGTATTTGAGATACCTCAATATTACCCCTGCCATTAAACAAATAGCAATTTCTTACATTTAGCCATCGATATCGATGATAAAAAATATGTGGTATTTCATTACATATTTATACTAAAAATATGAGATATATTTCATTGGCGCCGGGCCTGGGTTTTTTTTGAGCATTCACCATCAGATATTAAGGAGCTGATTGTAATAATATATGCTTTAACTATATTTTTCTGGCACTGGTTTCGAGAAATCTTTGAAAAACCACAAAAAAATTTAGGCGTGTTTCCGAAACTGTTGAACCGAAAAATATGAAAAAAGGTCGATAAATTGTTATAACTGGCCAATTACAAAAAAACTATAGCGATTTAAAAAAAAGTTTAACACAAATGAGAAATTTAAAAAAAAAATATTTAACCAGGTTCTAGATACAGTTAAAATCCATCTAATAAAATAAAATCGCAGTCCATATGTCATTCCAAATTGTCAAACCAGGAGAAAAAGTTTGAAAAAGACCTCATTTCAATTAATATTTTTATCGAGCCAAATTTCTCCAATTTCTGTTCCGTAGAAAAAGATTCCAAAAATAATATACTATTTTATTAAAATAATAGCTTCTTCACTGAAGTAGAAATAGAACTTAGGACCTGGGAGACATCATATATCAGGACTCAACAGACAGCACTGACAGACTCGACCAACTGACCCAATCAACAAGTACTCCCCTCCAAACTGTTTCTTTTTTTATTTTACCACCTTTCTTTCATAATTTTTTTTTTTTATTTTTTTTTTTTTTATGTAAATAGTTCCTATCATAACCTTTTCAGACTGTACCAACTTGTTTTCATATATATTTTTTTATAATTTTTACCTGTCAACCACTCGACTGATGACGGCCTCACTGATGAGGCCGAAATATATCGAAAAAATATAAAGTTTATTATTTTTTTAATTATTATAAAACTACAAATAAAAAGCTAATATAGCTAAAATTATATTTATTCATACTTCACTGAAGTAGATATACAAGCCCTAAAAGTGTCGATTTGTTTAAATTTAAGAGGATGGCCTACTTAAGCAACTTTTTTTATTACCCGTCCAGTACAATAAGTCCAATGGCAAAAACTTTATTTGATAGAGGCGTTTATATGTTGACTCACTGGCCTCTTTTTATTGCAATCATGCAGCGAAACAACAAATTGGCGTGTTTTTAGCTAATACTGAAATATTTTGTAGGGAAAAAAATATTGAATTTAAGTAGAATTCCTTCATATTTCGATTACCTATTTCATGAAAAAAAAATATATAAGTAGTGGATCTCTCTTGAAATGAACGTTTGAAAACCAAAAAAAGGTGGATGGAATACTTTTTTTTTTTGACAAAAGTATAAATATTAATACATTGTTTTAAGTAGAATCCCTAAATAAAAGATCAATAAATCAAATATTTTTTTTTTCAATACAAGGAGAGTTCGAATTTCTTCAAATGAATCCTCGAAAGTCTGGCGTTGTTCATGCTCTAGGCTCAGGTACAGTCTTAAGAGGGCGCCGAGCAAAATAATCTAAAACGACAGTCACTGTTAAATTGATTTATTGAATAATATTTCAATGATAAATAAATAAAATATATATTTATTATCACAGAGAATGTATCTACACTTCCGCCGCGGCGAATATTGAAAATAACTTATGGTATAAGAAACAAATCTATCTAAAGTAGGGCCAAAATCTAAAAAAGTATGGTTTTAGTCATTTCAATAACTTAACTGTCGAATTTTGTCTCAACCACAATTCAAGACAATCACAAACGTTATAAAATACAATTGAGCCGCTTCACATTTTTAAAATTTTGTCTGGTAAACTAAATATTATTTTTTCTGTTAAATACAATAAAAACGACCACGAGAGAACAAGCGAGGTGTCTAATCGTTCTACGCTCGGCGCAGCCTTAAGGGGCTCCACAATGCTAAACATCGGTTTTGTATTGGATTCAGTTGCGTCAATGTAAATGGCAAAAATTTGAAAAAATATTCGGCGTGTTTTGTGACTCAAGGCAATGATTAATTACACTTTATAAATAAACATACTTTCAATCTTCTATTAATTATATTACTTTTAAAAAGCATGAATTTCACGAAAAATGCGATTCAGTTTCCGTGTTTCAAAACTGATTGAAACGAAACCAACACACGCAGATACTAACGAGAAAAAACCATCTTTATTATATAAAGAAATTATAGTTAATGTCATATACGAGCACGATTTCAAAATAACTGAAGTTTTGCGTGCGCGGCATCTGATGAGAGCAGGTTAGAGAGTTAAAAAACAAACGCGTTAGAGCGGGACTGAATTTTAGCATAGTGCAGCCCCTTAAGTAACAAAAACAAAAACTGAATTCCGTGGCACATTTTGTGACAATGTCTCGGTCTACACTAACTGTTTACGTTATCTAGTTTGATAGTCCAAACGTGCGTCGCACGTGGTTCCGTAACTCATGTTAGGGTTCCCTAATAAGAGGAGGAATTCTTATTTTAAAAGATAACAGCGTTGGTATCGTCGACATAGATCCCTAGGGTGTGATCAGGGAGAGAACTGAACTGATTACCTGCGAGTAGGGTGCTATGTTTTTGAAATGGATACTTCTTTACACTGTTGATTGTTGGCACTTGGTGGAACTTGCAATACATAATGAACAGAAAATCACTTGTACTATCCCACAAATTTATTTAATACTTCCTGACCGGTTTCGCCTTTATGGCATTATCAAAGGAATTATTATAAGATCTTAATTACACAATAAATAGCCAGTGCGATCAATGACACAGTGTCATTGAAATTGAAATCGGAACAAAATATTCACCCAATATAAGTGAACAAATTTTTTATTTATGTGTAAAATAAAACGAACGTTAGTAAATCTATGAAACTTCAATAACATTAAAACCTATTGCTATAAAATTAGACCATTTATGATTTTATGACTTAAAGATTTATGGCAAAATAATAACTTATTATTTTCCGGGCAGCTAATATAAAACAGCTACTTTTATAAGCCACGAAATCCCCACCAGAATTTGGGGACCTCACCATGACTTCTAATACAAGCAATATAAACTATGACAGAAATAAATTTCTATTTTTGAACACTTGGCGATTTATCCATCGCAAGGAGATATAAATTAACATTATATCATTGCAATATAGAAACGCAGAAAGAAAAGTAAATCTGGATGTGAGGAGCTCTGAACCGGGAATCGAACCCAGGACCTCTCGTTTTCCGGGCGATTGCTCTAACCTCTGAGCTATCCAGGTCTCAACACAACTATGGGAAAGCACATCAGTAAATTCACGAGTTGTGTTGAGACCTGGATAGCTCAGTGGTTAGAACAATCGCCCGGCGAGCGAGAGGTCCCGGGTTCGATTCCCGGTTCAGAACTCCTCACATCCAGATTTACTTTTCTTTCTGCGTTTCTATACTGCAATGATATAATACAAGCAATAGAAACAAGCAAAATTCGGGGCATGGACTCTATTAAAATATATATTTAGAGTCCATGCCCCAAATTTTGTAATTTCTCGATTAATAAAAATAAGAGTAAATTGGCCAAGTTCAATGGGCGATTTATGATCGCAACCTTAGTGGATGTTCTATCATTTTGATCATATTATGATAAACTAATTGATTTTTGCGATCGTTATGTCCATTCAATGGTGTCGATTCGGTGTAACACGACAGGACTAACCTTATTTTAAGCGTCCTGTCTTTTTCTTTCTTTATCGAAAAGACAAGGATAGAACGCTTAAAAGTTTAGTCCGAATCGACACCATTGTTTATATCTTGTGGTAAAGTAAGCGTGCACGATATCGTCTATCGATCGAATGCTAGGTCGGAGCATTAAAACGTAGCTGTTTTTTTTTTTCTTAATATTGTTTGTTTTATTTGTGTTTGAAATTTGTTTAAGTAATACAGTATTTAAAGTTTTTGTTCTCTAGCACACTGGCATAGACAAATGTATTGTCTATGCACACTGGCTATACTAAAGCGGATTCTTAGACATAGTACTGTCAAAACTTAAATTTTGTCAAAGTATTTTAGCTTTTGTACTTAACACTTAAGTAACACTTATGTTTGTACTTAACTATTTCGCAATGAAGAAAATTTAGTTTTGACAGTACTAAAACTAAAATTAAAACCTTCAGAATCGGCTTTATTATTTCTGTAAAATTTATTATTGTGATGCTAAAATGGATCACCTCTGATCTAACAGCATTAGCGGTTTGTTAATTAAGAAGAAATTGAATTAAAAAAAAAAATTAAAAAGCTACGGTGATACTACAAAACGGTGTTTAACTTTAGACAGTGTTTAAATCTGTTGCTGTCACTCTTTTACAATATGAAAGAAAGGGTGACAACGACAGATTTAAACATTGTCTAAAGTTAAACACCGTTTTGTAGTAACACCGCTAGTCTTTTTGGAGAGGAACAGCTGATTGCAATCAGTAAAAAAACCTTGTAACCGTACCCTACAGTTTAAAATTATCTTCAAAATGAGAGAACAGGAGCTCTTTGTGATAGAGGCAGTTCAAGTGGTTAGTAACTTGCAGAGACAAGTTGGGCTACTTGAGATCTTTGAAGATATTTCAAGTAGGATAGCTATATGCTTATTAATATATATTTTGTACATTTGTTGTACCGGGATATTGAATGACAAAAGCACAACTTCCTTGACTCTAATAATTTATTTTAGACTAGCTTTTGCTCGCGGCTTCGCCCGTGCTGACTTCGTTTGTATTTTCCCGGGTTAAAAAGTAGCCTATGTCACTCTCCGGCCAAAAAATCACGTCGATCCGTTGCTCCGTGAAATAAGGACAAACCAATAAACCAACAAACATACTTTCGCATTTATAATAGGGGTACGGATTTCCAAGCACTTTTCTACTAGGAAGTACAAATACCTAAATGCAGAAAGGGGACATCAGCACATTTTCTTAAAATTCACTTAACTTAAATTCATTCATACCCTAGCAACTTTATTACCCGTCCAGCACAATAAGTCTATGGCAAAGACCTTATTTGCTTTTCATAGAGGCGATTTTATGTTGGCTCTTTGGCTTCTTTTTCTTGGACGCGTAATACTAGTGATCACGCAGCGAAACAACAAATTGGTATGTTTTTAGCTAATACTGAAATATTTAGTTGCGAAAAAAATATTGTATTTAGGTAAAATTCCTTCATATTTCTATTGCCTATTTTATAAAAAAAAAAACAAGTTGACCTCTTAACCGCGTTTTTGAAACGAACGTTTGAAAACCAAAAAAAAAAGGGGGCGGAAAGAATTTTTTTTTTTTGACAAAGGTAAAAATTTTAAAACATTGTTTATATGTGGAATCCCTAGATAAAAGATCGATAATCAAATATATTTTCTTCAATATGAGGAGAGACCTAGTTTCTTCCAATGAACTCTTGAAAACCTGGTGTTGTTGATGTTCTAGCGTCAGGAATACTTGTACTTGTACCTATTTGCATCATGTTAGCAAAAACGGCACAAAGTAGCATAGCTCTACGTATGATCTTATGTGTTACTTGAGCCCTTTCTGCTATTCGCTTAGATTAAATTATGTTACGGTGTGTAAATTCGAAAACCATTTCGAGGTTTAGCCGTATTTTCGAACTTGTGGTCTAAAAAATCTCATGACGATGAATATTTTTACGAAATAGCTGCAACTTTCATTTTCCTTCGCGTGACGTTACTTGAGAAATGGCTGTTTAGAAATGTGTCCTTTGATATTCAAGATAAATTTGTAATAATTTGCTTCCAACTGTTATGACAGCCGGATGACAGATGAATAGACAGACAGAGACAGACAGTACAATGTCTAAAATTCTCAAGTGACGTCATATCGGACAATTCTTTAAAAAATCATAGAAAAGTAATGGCTAATTTATATACAAAATAATAAAAACTGTGTCCTAAAATGACGTGTATTCTCGGAAAAAATATTTAAAAAAATCTTATAGAAATTAAGCTATGGGAATTAATTAATAAATTTTAGATGCATTCTGGAATTAAATTTTTGTCTGGTATAAAGAAAATGTTAGTACTTAGAGACTCAATAACAAAGCCTTTTTTGGATATCTAATGACTTTTACTTACAAAATAATATAAAATAGAAAAGCTTATCATGAAACATACATTCTTTGCATAAAATGCACAAATATTTTTCAAAACCCCTTTAAGTTCACAGTTTTTGAAAATGTTTCAGTTTTTGTAATATATTATGTATATGCTGTAATTTTTATAAGCTATCATGTTTTTATTTTTTTTATTTTTAGGGAGAGCAAATCGCATGCTATTCAGTTTTTTGTTTCTCCTGAAAAATTTTAAAAAGTGTTAAGAGGATAGCCTTTGTAGTTGTAACTTAGCTTGAAAAATATCTAACAAAACCTATGCTATTTTAGTCCAATTCCTGACTAAAATGGATAAGGTATTGTAGTAGAAATTTGCACGAACAAAAGCTCATCTATTTTAGTTTGAGTAGTGACTCAAATGGTATAGCATTTGTAATTTCGCCGCCGTAAACCAGCGTTCTTTATAATTTGACCCTAAGTTGGTGTAATTGTTTCAGCAAGACCACATGTCGAGCTACGGGTCGATGTCTCCCTCCGACGAGGGTTTTGACCGCTACGAGCCTCCCTTCTACTGCCAGCCTCACGGACAACTAGGTACTTACATATGTACTACTAGGGATGGGCCGAAGTTCGTTTTACATTTAGTATTACCGAAGTTCGGCACCTTTTGTTTAAGGTCTGTTTCGGCCGGAATTCTACTGCCAGCCTCTTGGACAACTAGGGACTTACATAAGTACTACTAGGGCTGGGCCGAAGTTCGTTTCACATTCAGTATTACCAAAGTTCGGCACCTTTTGTTTAATGTCTGTTTCGGCCGGAATTCTACTGCTAGCCTCACGGGCAACTAGGTACTTACCAATTTATCTCAAACCAATTTATTGCTGTCTTTATTGTCTCTAGCACAAACCACTTTTGACTGCGAGAATGAGTCAGTCAAAACTAGTTTTGACTAAGGACGTAATGTTGACTGATATTTGCAGGCAAAATTAGTTTTTCGGATGTCCTGCAGCGCAGAAGAGAGGTTAGAAGGTTAGGTATGGCTAGTCACGAAACGCAGTTCCGCGACCGCCATACCTGACCTTCGTGGTTATTTTTTTATGACAACCCAGAAATACTTCAGACCAACTTAGTCAAAACTAGTTTTGACTGATTTTCGCAGTCAAACTACTTTTGACCGGCTATGAGTTTTGACTGCAACATATATACGTACTACTAATGGGTCGAAGTTCGGTTCACATTCAATATAACCAAAGTTCACACTTTTGCCGAAGTTCTGCATCGCCGGAATTCGGTAAATTTATTTAAATTCGGCCGAAGTTGAATTATAATTATAAGTAAAGCTATTAGCACACTCTATGATCTAACAAAATGACAAGTCAAGGCGCAAACATGTACCGACTGCACGCCTCGTAAATGTGAGTTTATTGTTGTAATTTACCATGTTTTAATGGTTCCGTACCTGTATTGTGTGATGGTACGGAACCCTTTGTGCGTTAGTCTGACTCACGCTTAACCAAATTATTTGCTGTACAAAGTTTCATTATTATTTACTATTCGTTTTTTTTTTTCGATCGTTCGTAATACAACGTACCGCATTTTGGACCGCAAAAAATCTGCAGAAAGGAATATTTTTTTTTCATACATGAAAAATTATGATTTCATGGTTTAAAATGGAGGTAGCTGAAAACCAGCGCCAACCAAAGCATGGTTTGGATGGCACATAGCTGAGCTACATCCTTTTGTCGTGTTGTTATTTTTATCTATAGATTACTCCCTGTAAACGGCCTTTTTCTATTGTGTTAGTTATAAGTTTCTTTTTTAAACGCGCCAATAAATTTATTTTCTTTCTTTCTTCTTTCTTTCTAAAATTAATTAGAAAAGAGACAAAATTGGGATACTTAGATTAGGTATTAGGAGTTGCCGGTAGTTCATTTCTCTAGTAAAAATTGTGTGACATTGCTCGGGGTGGAAGGCAGAGGTACGGGGAAGGTCAGCTCCGACGTTCTACCAATCACAGAGCACACAGAGCACATGCCACCAATCGCAATCGCCCCCTTCTGTGACGTTATGACACCATTGCCCGTAACATGGCTCCATTCATACACCAACTCTTCTTAAGAGGATGGCATACCCTAGCAACTTTTTTTATTACCCGTCCAGCACAATAAGTCTAATGGCAAAGACCTTATTTGCTTTTCATAGAGACAATTATATGTTGGCTCTTTGGCCTCTTGTTCTCGGACGCGTAATACTAGTGATCACGCAGCGAAACAACAAATTGGTGTGTTATTAGCTAATACTGAAATATTTTGTAGGGAAAAAATATTGGATTTAGGTAAAATCCCTTCATATTTCTATTGCCTATTTTATAAAAAAAATCAAGTTGATCTCTTAACCGCGTCTTTGAAACGAACGTTTGAAAACCGAAAAAAAGAGGGTGACAAACATTTTTTTTTGACAAAAGTATAAATCTTAAAACATTGTTTATAGGTGGAATCCCTAGATAAAAGATCGATAAATCAAATATATTTTCTTCAGTATGAGGAGAGACCTAGTTTCTTCCAATGAACCCATGGAAACCAGGTTTTGTTGATGTTCTAGCGTCAGGTGCTCCATGGGTATTGCGGTTGCTCCACTAAGTTCAGCGACTGGCAAAACTTGGGCTTTTATCATTTCTTCTAAAGCAGGGTTTCTCAAAGTGGGATATGCGAACCCTTAGAGGTTCGCCAGTTGATCGTATAGGGGTTCGCGACAAGATTTACGTAATGGCGGCTGCCGGCTAGCTCGCTCTTGCAATAGGTACAAATTAAGATTAAAATAGAGCAAAATTGCACCTAAAATCGAATTAATTTGCGACAAGAAAAAAACTCACCTAATAAATTAATTATTTAACAATAAATTTTTCTTTGTGGTTGTATAAAAAAAATTGTTTCCTTCTGTGGCGAGTTTTTATTTAAAGAGGTCCGCAGTCTTTTGATAAATTTAACAGGGGTACGTGGGATTATAAGCCGTCCTAACCCAGTCAAGACTCAAGTAGGTATTTAATCTAATTTAAATTTACTCCGTAGGCTTACACACCTCTTAAAGCTTATAACATAGTATAATTAACATTTAAGAGGCTATGCGAATTTTATTTTTGTCACTGTCACTCCAAGCGAAAAATCGCGCAGTGCGAGAGGGGCGGATTCAGGGCAAAAGGGAAAAAAGTTGGTTTTATATTTTTATTAAAAAACTAAAATACCTAGCTAAATTTCAAATGTCAAATCTCTAGATATTGTTAAAACGCACCTTACAAAATATGTTTGAGTTCTGTATATGGTTCTTATTCGTCAAACGAGGAAAAAAAGTGTGTTTGAAGACCTCATTTCAACTATTATCTATCGTGAAAAATTTATCCAAACATGTTTTCCAATTTCAAAACCCTAGATTATATAGTCAAAATGCATATACCAGAAATTTATTAAAATTTTCCATGTATTTCATGAAATACACAGAGAAGAAACACCCGTTTTTTTTTCGCATATCACCTTAAACAAATAAGAAATGAAAAATTAAAACATTACAATAAATTCACAATGACACCTTTGAGAAGATTTTATTTATGCCCTTACATACTTAAGCTAAACAAGAAAATTGATATCACTGAGATAACAATCCTAGTCACAACAATTTAATTAAAGAACCAAAATTTTAAGGGTAACTTGATGATAAAATATTTTTTTCCGCATTGGGCGAACATTGCAAATTCAAATTCAAATAGTTTATTTTGCAAAGTAGGTATATAGGTATAATACACTTTTTCACGTCAAATTTAATCTAATAAAAAGATATATAATAAAATAACAAATGTACATGGACTAGATTAAAGGTGTAATTAATTTAAGTAGCAATATATATACGATTAAAATGATAGGTAAAATATATATTATACAAGGTGAAATCGAATCAACCGCCCGAACCCATACCGGAGACCGGATTGCCAATTCACGTGTCCATTGTAAGATAAGCTATAAAGTTACCATTTCCAACCAGGGTCACCGATGGACAGCGGTATTTACTGGCAAGGATCTACAGAGGCCCACGATTACGACACGCAGGACGTATATAACGACACTACGCATTACATTGGAAGAAATTATGGTAAGCTTTAAAATAGAATAGAATAAATAAAGGGTTTGTACTAAAAGATATTTAAAAACCAGCCAAGTGCGTGTCGGGCCATGCGCAGTGTAGGGTTCCGTAGTTGCCCTGCAAAATATGCGGACTTCTTCTCCAAGTTACAGTGCCCTCGGTCACTGGGTACGTTGGATCCGTACATTGGATACGCAATGGTTCCTGTAGTCCCATAAAACATGGTGATTCAGGGGCTAGTGTAAATCCTTGGGTTAATTCGTTAATCGAGTCTGATCAAGCCACGCTGGGATCTGTGCATTTAATTAATTCATTCATTCATTCATATCGCCTTTTTGTACAGGTTACGAGGATATGCAAATTACTGGCAATGAACCCTACGACGTGTACCATCAACAAAACATACAAATGCACCACAGTTATACACAAAATAGTATAGGTAAGTTATAGTACACTTAACTAGACCATCCTATAGACCAGGGTTTCTCAAAGTGGGTTACGCGAACCCCCAGGGGATATGTATGGAGACTCCACCGAACTTCGCTTAGCCGGCGTTTAGAGCACGCATCAGTGTGCGTGAGTTTGAATCAGAGTGTTTTCCTATAGTTACTCTGCCATCGTCATGTGTAGTGTGTACCTCATGTGTACCTAGAAGACTGTGTTTCCCCTTTATATAGCCAGACTTATTCGTTGGTCAAGGAATGCGCCAGCCCTCGGGTCCCCGTTTGCAATATTAGAATAATATTTGAATATTCGAAAAATTCTGGTATTCCAATATTCGAATATTTTTTGGGTACTATTTGAATACAAATACAAATCTTCACGAAATGAACCCCCGAGGGAGTGTCAGTGGTATTCCGAGTGTGGACTGTGAAATGCAAGTCACAGTCCTCACTTGATACACCCGCGTTTCATCGACGATTATTCCTTCCCAAAGTGATGGGTGGTGATCCCTATCACCGTACTTTGGGCACAAATACAAGGTTTTCAGGGCATGTAGGTTTCCTTACGATATTTTCCTTCATAATAATAATAATTCATAATATTCGAATAATACCCAAAAAAATCCGAATATTCGAATACCAAACATTTTCGAATATGCGAATGCAAGTCCTAGTCGCCACAACCGTCGCGTCGACCAGCCGCGCATCTAACTCCTTGAAAATCTCGTTCCCAGGAATAGACTGCGATCTCCAAAGCCTCCCCCTCCGCGCGTACGAGCGTCCCTCAGCCCCCACATTCGTCCGGGTGGTGAAGCGAAGGAACACGGCCAACAAGAAAGAGAGAAGACGGACACAAAGCATCAACACGGCCTTCTCTGACCTCCGAGACTGCATACCCAATGTGCCGGCTGACACCAAGCTCTCGAAAGTAAAGTCAACTTCTTCTTCTTCCTTTTTCAACAGTTTTTGAACGATTGTACTGAATCTACCACAGACGCAATCAATATGAAACTTATATACAAGGTGACTTTTTCATCATCGTCCAAATATATGTCATACTGGATGCGTGGTAAGTGATCAGCATCATGAATCGATAACAATTTTTGTGAAAATCGTATAATGAAATTTCGACTTCCCATAGCCAGTCCCAAGTGAATCACTATGGGAAGTCGAAATTTAAATTTATAAATTTTACAAAAATCGTTATTGGTTCATGCTGCTGATCACTTACCAAGGCTCAAGTATGAATTTGGACGATGTTCACAAATTCACCTTGTATATGTTTTTTCAAACCTTTACATTTACCTTGTAAGTAGCGTTACCTAATTGGAAAACTTTCGCTCGATAGATTTTATTTTTGAAAATAGTCTTTTTTTTGTTTTTTTTTTATTTTGCGATTAATCCATTTGATTTTTATGTGTCATATTTTACTATCAATACGAAAATCTTGTTTATTAACCAATATAAGTTGAAAAATTACTTAAATGCAATATTGTAATTTCAGCCGATTTTAATTTTAAAATTAGACTCGTTCTGAATCGTTTCGCGCGCATTTTGGCGCACGCGATTTTCAACTTTATGAAAGTTAGTCTACGGCGGGTTATAATTGCAAAGCCGCTGTGCGCCTAAGAAAGGCCTCGTCTTAACTTTCCGAAGATATTATACAGTGGATATCACATCAAGCTATACACTTACAGTACTAAATTAGCTACTATAGTGAAGGATTTACATAAGATAAGTAGAAAGTCCAATATCATCATCATCATAAATTCTTTATTGCACAATTAAAAAGTACAAAATGGCGGACTTAATGCATAAAGCATTCTCTACCAGTCAACCCAAAGATGGTACAAGAAATATAAATAGTAGTTGGTAGGCGTGCAGGAGAAATTAAAAACTACAATATGTAAAGGTTCAAGATTTTTTCAAATTTTACACATATTTATTTTTGCCGCATCTTTAAGATAGAACACAATTTAATTAGAGTGTAATAAAACGAATGTTTTTAATTATATGGACAGAGCTATACTACATTTAGCGAGGCGATGCAGAGTGGGTCATTCACGCGTGCAAAAGAGACGGTATTAGAATAGAATCATGATATGATTCAACCAAAGCGGCCTCTTTAGATGACACAAGAGCCGTTGACCTCAGACTAATCGTGACTTGACCCACGTACCAAGATAATCATATGAACGGTTCAAGGTTTAAACAAGGAATGTCCAAAAAAAATGTATTTTATTTTATTGTTGTCTTTGGTAGCATTTCCGGATCTTAATCATTTCGTCTTAGTATCATACACAAGATTCAAGAACGCTGTCAGTCAAGAGATATGTCAAAAACAAATATTCCTATCCCATACAACTCCTATGACAAGATTTAACTTTAAACTCAAACTCAATTATCTCGAAATTTTAAAATGTGACATTCATCGTTCAAGCCCTGTACCCTTCATGTGTAGTTTTGAATTTTATAACAAAAATCAAATAATAACTCGAAAGCATCGTTTTCTAAAATTAAGTATCATCTACCGAGGAGTGAATCATCAAGTGCTTTGCATCGTGTCGCTAAATAGCGTATAACTAATTATATGTACACAATAGTAGTTTATGCTACAAGGGCGCAAAGTAATAAATTACGAGGACGATTTAAAACACGAGCGTAGCGAGTGTTTTAAACGTAACCGAGTAATTTATTGGTTTTACGCCCGTGTATCATACTACGTTTTTCAATGCATAGTGTGAGGAAATTAAAACAAATATAATCTTGTGAACTTTCAATTATGATTGGCTCAAAAGGATTGTATCCAGAGCCGTTAAACAGTGGAAAAAAAAGTATAACATCTATGGTAGACAGGAAAGGCTGCAGGTTAGCCAACCATTGCAAACAAATTAAAAAATATATATTATTATTTATTATAGCCCTAGGGCAAAATAATCGACTTTCTGTTCGGTTTTGATGCATAAAAAGTGGGCCTTTACGAGCACATGCATTGAAAACTTATTTATTTCTTCCACTATTTCATCTAAGAAACCTTCAGTATCTTACGAAAGAAATACCTATTTATTATAACTTCTTCTTGATTCAGGACTCGTCTTGAAACATTTTTATATTTGCTGTGTGTATTTAATCCCGATTTCTATATTTAACCATCTCTTTTTGCCTGGGTCCGTATTTCAAATAAAACTCCCTTACTTACCTAGTACTTCTTCCAAACTGTCACAAGAATTGTAATATTCTTCTCCTTCTAGAAGGAGAGAAGAAGGACCCAGAGCATCAACACAGCCTTCTCTGACATCAGAAAGTGCATCCCCAATGTGCCTGCTGACACAAAGTTGTCCAAGGTTAGTCGAAGCCTCTTTCTAACGATAACGATTCTAAATAACTCTTTACCAAAACATCTTAATAAATATTATTTTAAAGCCTTCTTAAGCTTTATATTCTTTTAAATAGTTTATTGTATTTTATAATTATAATTTTACAATAATAATACATTTTTTCAAAACCAGTGGGTCGCGATCCATAGTTTGGGAAACCCTGATCTAGGCACTTATAAAACTGCTTTTGATGTTGCAATTGCCTTATTGCAGTATGAGAGTAGATGAATGTACTTATTCGTAAAGTTCACAAGATTATATTTGTTTTATTTCCTCACACTATGCATTGAAAAATGTAGTATGATACACGGGCGTAAGAGCAATAAATTACTCGGTTACGTTTAAAACACTCGCTACGCTCGTGTTTTAAATCGTCCTCGTAATTTATTCCTTTTCGCCCTTGTAGCATAAACTACTATTAAGAACGTCTCTTATACAGAAAAGAATATATTTAAAAGAACAGTTTTCTGAAAAAATTCTTTTAAATAACTTTTTCTGCTATAAAAGTACACATGAATGAAGGCAAAGGGAACTTCGCCCATACAGCCATGTCTGAGGTTTTCATAGGGAATTGGTTTGAATGATGTACGTATTTATGGGTTCCCAGAGCTCCCACGGTTCCAAAAATTCAATTTAATATTTATTATCATAATTTTATTCTCGTCAGCTCCTAAAGATTAACTGTAGATACATATATGCAGAATAACCAAACCCATGCGCTGTGGAATACGATTGATTTTAATGATGGTAGAACTTGAAACTGGACCCTTGTGTCACATGCACAGTGAACTGCTGGCTAAATTTTGTGCGTTATTTATTACTTTGTTTAAAGTTTTATTCTGAGCAAAAATGTCTGGCAGCATATATTGAGCAACAAAAACAACGAACGATCAAAACCAACCAGCAAAATCAAGAAAAGCTTACATTATTATTACCAAGATCTTATGGATCGGCAAAATAGGTATTGCATGAGTGTAGATAAAAAAGTGTATGAAACTACACATAACTAGGTATTGAAACATTCGTGTATACTATTAAAAACTTGTCGACGTTTTAATAATCCTTTTACACAGTATAATTGTTTATACTGTGCCTTTTATGTGCCAGTTTCATAAACTACTTTTCTTTTGTCAACTACCAATCCAGCGGGCGTAGCATAGTGTTTAATCGCGCGCGATGCCACTATTTGAATCACAAGTGCGAGGAGCGTGACGAACTGTTTAATCACAAAATCACCGTGTCGCGCTCCTCGCACCTGTGATTCATCACAGTGGCATGGCGCGTGATTTAAGGCGCTTAATATCGCCAAATGGGTACTTTCTAAAGCCTACTCCTCTTTTATGGCCAAACCAAAAATTTTTAAAAAAATGTATTATGGATTATCAACTCTAGGAACACATATGCAACATTTTTCTTTTTCGTACCACCAAAACTTCTACATGAAAAAATGTATTAACTAAATGTTGTTTATTGGATTGAATTTCCTACTGCTCTTAAGTGGCTTGGCCGATTGAATTCATTTATGCTTTGATAAATAGATAAACTTAATAGCTATAAACATAACATAGGATTATTCAATCGAACAATCACGTCCAAAAGTATTATTTTCTCGTATTTCGCCCTATCAAGGACGCAGCGAGCATCGTAACAGCCACCACGCATTTTGCGCTGATCTGAACGTTATTTCAATGCGGTTTCCATCGATATCCGTACAGACAAACATCTAGCTGCTAATTTGGCGACGGTAATCGCCTTAACTGGTGGCGTCGCGCGCGATTAAACACTATGCTGCGCCCGCTGGACTTACAGTACTTACGACATATTGCACTTTATACAATGAAAATTAGACCCTATTTTGTTTGTCATACAGATCAAAACGCTCCGGTTAGCGACCTCCTACATCTCTTACCTGATGAAGGTATTGGAATCGGATGGAGAGCCGGCGGAGTTTCGAGCTGATCTGCATCACACACCACCACGTAGACACAGGAATCAGGACTCTAGTGCACAGGTAATAGAGTTTAGAATCCTTTATATATACAGGGTGTAATCGTTAAGTGGGACCAGCCGATTATTCCGTAACTATTACAGATATCAAAAAAAATTAAACTGATATCGAAAGTACGTTACCTAATCAGTAAAATGACATCAATAACTTTTTGAAAATCAAACGAGAAGTATCCAAAATTTTGACATTAAACATTCCCATACATTGTATCGTACAACAAGGACGTCACTTCGAACATCTGCTTTGAATACAAAATTTTGTACTTACTAAGAAATAAATATTATTCAATTAAAAGATAGTTTTATTACTTTGTTAGGTTAATAAACAGTTTCCTTAATATCAGTACTAAGCTAAAATAACCTTTTAAAATAAGGAAACTAAAACCTTTCCACTAATCTCGTACTAAATGTATGGGAATGTTTAATGTCAAAATTTTGGATACTTCCCGTTTGATTTTCAAAAAGTTATTGATATCATTTTACTGATTAGGTAACGTACTTTCGATATCAGTTTAAAATTTTTTGATATCTGTAATAGTTACGGAATAATCGCCTGGTCAAACGATTACATTCTGTATAATATTAAATTAAATTAGCTGGCGAAATTTGAAACATATTTAAAACATGTCCAAATGAACAACTTTCACTATTAGGATTGTGCAAAATGCCTGAATTTTTTTTTCACCTTTACGTACTGGGCCAGTCAGCTGATCGGGGCAATTTGTATGGGAGGAAGTGAAAAAAAGTTGCGAATTTTGCTTAGCTCCCATACAAACAGTTGTTCATATAGACTAGTACTACCTATGTTTTGAGTTTCGCCAACTAATATTATTTAACCTTATATGTATGTGTTTGTGTATGCTTGCCTGCGCACGCATGCGGCGTCCCTCAATGTGCGAGAGCAAGTATGATAGAAAAACACTATTCTATTTATTTCTATTTATTTATTCAGACAAATTTGTATAACATTACAGAGTCCCTTTGCGCTATACAAATTAAGAAACTTAAAAAATAATATTAAAATTAACATAACAAAAATTTTAATCGACAAGAAAATTAGAACTATATCGACGTGACGGTCGGGTGCCTTTGGGATTGCGAGAGGGTATAAAATAAAAAACCGGCCAAGTGCGAGTCGGACTTGCGCACGAAGGGTTCCGTACCATTATCTATAAAAACGGCCAAAAAAACATGTCTGTTGTATGGGAACCCCCTTAAATATTTATTTTATTCTGTTTTTTAGTATTTGTTGTTATAGCGGCAACAGAAATACATAATCTGTGAAAATTTCAACTGTCTAACTATCACGGTTCATGAGACGGACAGACAGACGGACAGCGGAGTCTTAGTAATAGGGTCCCGTTGGTTACTCTTTGGGCACGGAAGCCTAAAAACATTGTAAATAAAATAAAATAGTTCTTTATACGAAAGATCCATTGGAAAACACATAAAATCACATACAATTAAATAAGTACACAATTTAAATAACAAAAATTAAAAATCAAAAAAAATCTCATTTCGTCTAAGAGCTAGAGACCCGTGACATAAGGACAGACAGACAGACGGACAGGGGAGTGACATAAATAGGGCTCCAATTTGCCTTTTGGGTACAGAACCTTAAAAACGGAATATTGGTTTACTTTGTTGTCCGTCTGTCCGTCTGTCAAGACCCTTTTGCTCGGCCCCCGTATGACATATCAAGTTGAAACACCTCCTACAGATGTCTACGGCCCCATGGCTTACTTTTCCTACTACCTGATTTATGTATTTAAATATTGAATTTTTCCTTTCAAATTTAATGTATTTTATGACTTTGCAAAGCACGGCGCGGTTTTCACCTTTTTTTTCAGGCTTCGGCCGGCGACTTTTATATGTGGCCAGTATAATTTTGCGAAAAAAGAGTGTCAGACGCGATATAATCGATTATGCCGTGAATCGGAACGCAGGGAATGAGCGGTTTTCCAGACTGACCTTGATCAAGCTTTCAGAGGTAAACACAGATGGCGTTACCCTGCTTTCAAGTGTCAAAAAGCAAAGATTATTTTTTAATCTGTGGGCAGCAAGATAAAAATTGTCAATTCAATTGTTAAATCCAACAACACCCTTCACAAAAACATTCCTATTTTGTTGTGTTTATATTGTGTTGTTTTCTATCTATATTACTTACGTTAATAGCTTGGTATTTCATTCAACTTTCAACATGGTCAGCCCATGCGTTGTAGCTAATTGTAAAAATATAGGAACACACAGTATAACTAATTACGGAAAGAACAATGGATCTTAGCAATAATACATTTGAGGCATGGATTGACCATAAAAAAGAAAGAAGCAAAGAAGAAGTGTCAAAATCAAAAGAATCCAGTGTTGCCAGGAAGACATTTTTTGACACTTTTAGTACAGGCTGCGCCATCTATTGAGTCGTTCGGTACTACTTTTTTTTTTTAATTTGACTTTGAAAACCCCTCATTTCGATGAAAAAAATACGCGATATACTTAATCGATTATGTCGTGAATCAAAACGCAGGGAATTTCGATTCTAAAGACAAACTAAGGACGTCAAAAATAACCTAATTTAGCATGAAATGAAGGCAAACGTCAAAAAGAACCTAATTTTGCAATAAATGAAATTTCAATACGGTATTTCAAACTGACCTGATAGTCATTCCACAACGGGGCCCGGAAAGTTCGATTTTCAAAACTAATTTCGAGTATTAAATGGAACTTTTTCATAAAGGTAGCAGAAAAAAGAGGTTTTGCATTGTAGATTATGGCTGTACTTAGGTACATATTTTTTAATATTGCATTTTTATTTTTTCAATATATGATTCTGTAAATTTTTTACATCTAATGTATCTAATTCTATTGAAATGTAATGAAACTTATGAATAAAATGATTATGATTATTATGAATTTCATACAAATTTACTCACCATGAAAACTTATAGGGCACTCCAGTTGACTTAGAAACTTGAAATTTAGGTCTGTGCTATAAGACATAATTTACTAGACTACAATAAGTACAGGTAAAAGTCTGAAAATTAACAATATTCAATTATATTTGGAAGTTAATTTAACCAACATAATTAGACCCTTTGGATACATAGAGCTGAATAGATCGTAAGTGTCAAGTTAAGTTGGTCCAAATAGCCGCAATATTTACCATAATGTTTTTTGGGTTCCCGTATCAGTTTTGTGTGGTGGTACGAAACCCTTAGTGCGTGATTCAGACTCGCATTTGGCCGGTTATTTTATAAACAATCAATTACTTATTTACGCATAAAAATTTATTCACACACGAATTGAGTTAAAACTAATTGTCGTCCTAAAACATTTCACAAGGGAAAGCAATCTTTAATCTTATCATTTCGAACGCTTCAACCGTAGAGATGCACTTGAAAACATATTTCAAAATGGCCGCCCGGCTGTCAAAGTTCTTATGTTATTTGGAATAAGGTCAATAATGCGTTGGTCCATGGGAAAACTGATTTGATGATTGTTTAGTGCACTTGATGCTTTGGAAGCACTGGCTGGCGCCATTATAAGATAATGTCGATTTAGTTAAATGCAGTTTGAAATATAAAATACTGATCTCTTATTTTGATAGATTACAAGGCGCCACTTCCCAGCGTCATCCAAATTCAAATTCAAATAGTTTATTTTGCAAAGTAGGTATATATAATACATGTTTCACAAGTCAAAATTTAATCTCATAAAAAAATATATGTAATAAAATAATAAATGTACATGAACTAGATTAAAGGTTTATTTAATTTATGTAGCAATATATGTATATACAATTAAAATTATAGGTAAAATATATTATACAAGGTGAAATCCAATCAACCGCCCGAACCCGTACCGGAGACCCGGCCAGGGACCAGGAATAAGGTTCAATGATCATCAACCGAGCCCCCAGCACGAATCCAGGCGGCCGACCAAATCCTATCCTATATACTACATACTAATAGGTTACATATATAAATACATGCCTACCTCCGCCCATTCGATTAGTCTTGGTAAGAAGAATGGGCAAGAAACTTAGCAAGATCATGTCTTTTTTTTTAACATAAAACTTATACTATACAACAAATGATTTATATCTACTTTAACCAAGGGATAAGAAAATACAAGACAGGAGGAATTCAGGCAAATGAAAAAAAAGAAAAACATATATATCTTTGCCTACCTGTCTCATATAGTCTATTTCCTTTTACAGTCTGTAATTAATTTTGTCTGTAATAACTCTTTAGAGGAATCACAAGTTAGGTAATAATACTAATTAATTAAATTATAACTTACCATCATGACAATTTCTGTACACAAATGACATTTCATCCGAAAATTACTCAATAGGCATAGATTAAATTATGTTAAGGTGTGTTAATTCGAAAACCATTCGAGATTTAGGTTTAATAAGCCGTATTTTCGAAGTTTTGGTCTAAAAAATTTCATGATGATGAATATTTTTACGAAAAGGCTGCAACTTCCATTTGCCCTCGGTGACGTCACTCGAGTAATGGCTGTTTAGAAATGTGTCCTTTGCTATCAAGATAAATTTATAATAATTTGCTTCAGACTAATTTGACAGCTAGATAGATAAATGAGTAGACAGACAGAGACAGACCACTTTCTTATAAGCAATCAAACATCACAATCAGTATAATGTCTAAAATTCTCAGACAGAGACAGACAGTACAATGTCTAAAATTCTCAAGTGACGTCATATCGGACAATTCTTTAAAAAATCATAAGGAAATAATGGTTAATTTATATACCAAAATAATGAAAACTATGTCCTAAAATGATGTAAATTCTCTGAAAAAAAAAAATAAAAAAAAAACTTAAAAAAAATTAAGCCATGTGAATTGAAAAAGTTATCTCTTAAAAATTGTCCGACCGGGGACCGAACCTGGATCTCCAGATTGAGAGGCCAGCATTCTACCCCTGCAATCTAAATGTACTCGTATATAAACTAGAGGCGCACGTGGCATCTTGAAATTTTCACTTCACTATAATTAGATCAGATTATCTGGCCGCGAGTAATTTGCGGATATAGTCGGTGCGGTGTGAAGTGGGCTTATCCAAATCCGTACCCCTATTACAAACGCAAAAGTGTGTTTGTTGGTTTGTCGGTTGTTGGTTTGTCCTTCTTTCACGCAGCAACGGAGCAAGAGCTTGACGTGATTTTTTGCATCGACATAGTTTATGGGCCGGAGAGTGACATAGGCTACAAGCTAGATATTATAATTGCAAAAGTTAGTTTGTTTGTTTTTGGAAAAATTTAAGTTGTGACAGCAGTAAAAATCGGTTTTATTGAAGGTATAAGAGGATTACGTCATGAATATAAATGCAAATTAACATCGTAGTTGATATGTGCGTTAAATAATGTCTTGAAGTGCAGATAAAATTAATTTTCTATAATTATTCCCAATATAAGTAATTATGAAATTAATAATTTTTTTATAGAACTATAGGTTGAGATCTGTTAGCAAATTGTAAATACATAAGTTGTTTTTTTGATGATATAAAAATAAACTATTAGCAATTTATTCCTGTTCCAGAAAGTAAAAAACTGTTATGCCACATTTATTCAAAACGAAATATAATCCACCAAAAGTAATGAATCTGCCAAACGATAATAACCCGACTATAGTGGGTAGATACATAATAACTGCGCAGTGCAACAGACACGGGGCCATGTGGCGTCTACATTATTAGATTAAAACTCTCTTCGTGGATTCACCACGCCATTACAGCTCTTATTGCGTGCTTGTAAGGGTGATAATCGTATGAAAAGATATACTGGTTGACTGTACTAGGTTTGTGTATTACTGCGGGGAAACGGGAAAATTCTTCCGTTCGGTAAAGTACTGGGTATAAATAAGATAAACATTAAATTATTACCGTGGCCGAGTGGTAGATCGCTCGCCTGCTAAACCAGAGGTCGTGGGTTCAATCCCCGCGGTGCACATTAATTTGTATACAGTCTTACGTATTTCGGAAGGCACGTTAAGTTGTTGGTACATTTGTGACCGAAGTACGGCGAGTTTGCGATGTAATAATCGTCGGTGAAAAGCAGGTGTTCAAGTGTGTACTTGCATTTCACAGTTTACACTCGGGAATACCTCTGTCGACCCCTCGGGGATTCATGTCGTGGCATGAACTATGAAATTGCCGAAACTTTCCTACAGATTCATGAGTTCATAATTCCTGTAATTCAATAGCTATTTGAATTATTTGCTTTTTGTTTAAAAGTTGCTTTCCAGGTTTTATGTCTATGTATTAAATTTTGTTTTTATTTTTAGTTAGATTAGAAAAATTCAATTTTTAAAGACAGTTTGTCCTAAATGCCATCCATTTCCATGATAAGGTTCGTAAAATTTGTTTTTTTTTTACACGTTTCGAATTAGTCACATATTGTTACTCGATACATATCTTACCCACTTTTATTCTGTGCCCACTCCAGAGAATATGGAAGAGGATAGAATAGAATAGCTTTAATTGGTATTTCAACATTATTACTTAAAACAAATTTTATTTGTTGTATTGAAGGATCATTGCATTGAATATTATTTTCCTCTGCTTCAAGTTTAGTCATTCATCCATCCATCCATCAGCCTAGTTCGTCCACTGCTGGACATAAGCCTTTCCAGGACTTTGCCCTCAGAACATTTAAATAGTATGTTCTGTGACTTTGCCACTCCCGGCGGTCATCCTAGAGGAATTGCCCTTACTCACACACGCTGGGCAGGCGCTAGAGCCGAATTGACAGGTGGTAGAGATGATGCCGGGCTCGACTGTGGAGGTACCACCATCTTACTTGGAGACCCCCTCGAAGTAATTCGGGGGAGAGTAAGAGGACAGCTCACAGGCAAAAAACCAGGAGGCCCATACATTTCTTACAGAACCCTATTTTTTTATTGGGCTCGCCGTATAACTTCGGTCCGTGGCCTTTTTGACACAACAATGTTTGTTTAAAGTTGTAATGGGGTAATTTGGTGGCATTTGGTTTCTTTTATGAAGTAAAATTGTTTCATGCTTCATTAATACGGTTGGATTTCAGCACGGTGCTCTTTTCGCCTATTTTGAGTACTTTTTTAGAAAAAGTCCGAGTTTTTTTTTTTTTATGCCAGATGCGTTGAGCGTTGTTCCAAGGACACTGCCCCAGATGTTACTGTTACTTACTATACTGTGCTTACAGCCATAGAGTATACTGAATAACCTAATCTACAGCGTCAATCACGCATACTACGTTTTTCAATGTGTGAGGGAGCAAGTATGATAGTTAAGACACTAAAGCCGATTCTGAAGGCTTTAACTTTAGTTTTAGTGCTGTCAAGACTTAAATTTTTCCAAAGTAATTTAGCTTCTGCTCTTCACACTTATGAACTATTTTGCAACGATGAAAATTTAGTTTTGACAGAACTAAAACTAAAATTAAAGCCTTCAGAATCGGCTACAATAGCCTATCAACGGCGCGTCAAAAAGAAAAGCATTCATTCAAATTCAAAAAGAGAAGATAAATTATGATTAAATTATGTTAAGGTGTGTTAATTCGAAAACCATTTCGAGATTTAGGTTTAATAAGCCGTATTTTAGAACTTGTGGTTTAAAAAACGTCATGATGATGAAAATTTTTACGAAAAAGCTGTAAGTTCCATTTGCCTTCGTGTGACGTCACTTGAGAAATGGCTGTTTAGAATTGTGTCCTTTGCTATCAAGATAAATTTATAAAAATTTGCTTCCGACTGATTTGACAGCTGGATGACAGATGAGTAGACAGACAGAGACAGACCACTTTTTAGGGTTCCGTTGTACCTAAAAGGTACAAAAGGAACCTTATGGTGAGACTTCGTTGTCCGTCCGTCCGTATATCACAGCCTCATAACTTAAGCTAAGCACCGTTAAAGATAAAGACATGAAATTTTGAAAACATAAATAGCATTAATTTGCCCAATAACACGGTGTAAAAAAAAATTTGAAATTGATCAAAATATTTCCAAAACAAAAGTGAGAAAAATAAAAATATTATCCAAAAACACAATATGGGTATCAAATTGTAGGTATTAAAAAGCTGATTTGTAAAAATATATCCTTTTACTATATTTACTGGCATTGATTTCGGGAAATCTTTAAAAAAAAAACAAAAATATGTATGTTTCCCCCCCCCCTTATCTCTAAAACTGGTGGACCAAAAAATATTTAAAAAATCATGGTAATATGTATGTACGTAAAAATTACAGGAAAATTAAAGCGGTTGAGAAATTCACGAAAAAAAATGTCAAAGTTAAATTTATCATCCACAATACGGAACCCTAGGTATGCGAGTCTGACTCGTACTTGGCCGGATTCTTTAAAAGATCATTATAAAATGACGGTTGATTTATATATCAAAATAATAAAAAATTACGTCCTAAAATGGCGTATATATATTCCCAGAAAAAAGAAAATAAAAATAAAATATTTTCGAAATTAAGCGATGGGAATTATATAAATTGTTTTTGTTAGCAGGTACAGTCGACAACAGAGAGCAAAAGGACCAAGGGGAGAACAGGCTGGCCACAACACGTCTGGGCTCTCGAACTGAAGAATGAGCAGAATTTGTAGACTTTGATGTCTGTCTGTCTGTCTGTCCGTCCGCCTGTAACTCCCTTACAGACCTATTTTAACCATCTTTGACAGTAACCGTTGTTTTTATATTATCACTAGTACGGCGATATGGCTCACCCGTCGTCATATCGTCGTCGGGACGTAAAAATCGTCGGTAAAAAGCGGATGTACGAGAGTTAACTGTTTTAGTGAAGGTCCATGTTTGGCAACACCTCTCTGACACCCCCTCGGAATAGATTTCATGACGATGTGTTTTATCTCTAGCAATATTATTTTTGCAGTAAGTTTATGACATTGTTACACCTCAACTTACAGCACATTGTTTGAAAGTTAGATCTGGGTTGCCATCCATCCATCCATCCATCAGCCTAGTTCGTCCACTGCTGGACATAAGCCTTTCCAGGACTTTGCCACTCCCGGCGGTCATCCTGGAAGAATTGCCCATACTCACACACGCTGGGCAGGCGGGTTGGTGAGCGCGTTGCCGGAACCCTCGCACCAGTGACGCCGCTGCCCGTCACCAGTCTGTTCATGATGCTGCTCACTTCACAAATTCTCCGTGTATATTGAAGAACAACAGGTAATAGGTGATAAGAGGACAGCTCAAAGGCAAAAAATGGCGATGGCGATTGGCGGTATATCCATCCCTAATAGCTGGGCCTTATATGGAACAGACTGGTGACGGACAGCGGCGTCACCGGTGCGAGGGTTCCGGCACCGCGCTCATCAACCCGCCTGCCCAGCGTGTGTGAGTATGGGCAATTCTTCCAGGATGACCGCCGGGAGTGGCAAAGTCCTGGAAAGGCTTATGTCCAGCAGTGGACGAACTAGGCTGGTGGATGAGGTAATAATTAGATATGCACGAGTATGCTGTGCGATCGCGCCTTAACAAAATACATAGATGGGTTTCAGATAGGGCTGCCATCATCTTAATTGCCGACGGAGGACAAAAACTTAAAAAAACCCGAACATTTTGGTGAATTTGAGGTTTTTCCCCGGACACGCCTAAAAAGAATAATAATATTCTTACACAGAAAAAATTTTCATTTAACATTTTATTGATTAAACATCTTTCATTCAACAATACATTTTTTGTTTAGATTTGTTTTTATTTATTGATTATCCTTCAATTAATTGCGGTTACCCCTGACACATATAGTGTCCGGGTTTTATCCGGATCTTTTTCCAAATCCTCCCCCAGAAGGCCCTGGGACGCCCTCTAAACTAGGACTAATCCGGGGAAACCCGGACGGATGGCAGCCCTAGTTTCAGAAATATTGTACAGTATTGTTGTTATTATCATAGACTAAGTATTACTACCGTATAGACTAGCAGTTCCCATACATCAGCTTGTAACCACAAAAAATGGCATTTGTTCAAATCTCCCGGGTTGGTTCCTCCGAGAGCTGGCAACCCTGAGAAAGCGCGACTGTGACGTCATCTTTAACTAGCTTCACCCGCGTTTACTGTACTGTACCTAATGAGCGTTTTCTTCTCGTTTTTTTTTCTTAGTTCTTAGCTTCCATCCAGGTGGCGCTGTCCATGCCACCATAGATAAAATGTGTCTCGTAGCAATCAATGTCAAAGTATAAGTATAAGTTTGTTTGGAATCTGTGCAAATTTTGTCTTTGATTCTGTTGCTAAAGAATACGACAGTGCCATCTAGGAATCTTATTTAACACTAAATTTGACACATGGAAAAACGCTCATTAATATGTTCAGTGCATGGAATTAGTATGTACTACAGTAGAGCCACTGAATGATGGCGCCTATGACGTTTAAATGAATACAAAGTATCGTAATTATTTATAAGCAACTGTGAATTAAAAAATGTAATACTTCATTGTTGATAGTGATGTACTACTTGTTTCGGTTATTATTTTTCGATTTGAATGTTTTGTTTTAATATGCTAAATTGTCCAAACGTGAGAGCATGTTTGGCGAAACGGACCCAGAACGCCAAAAGTTATACCAAAAAGTTTCGAAAATGCGAAATGACAGTCAGGGTCAGGGTATATTTACGCAAATTCAAACTCATTTACGATGTACGAGGCAAACTAGGTTTTTGTATGCAAACGTACGGGAAGTTTCATTTATCATAGCTTCGACGCATCCTTTATATTAGTGTACAGATTTCCATGCAGTCGTCACTCTAGTTCCGATACAAGCTTCTTGGGTTATATATAATATAAGCTTCATATCTATTCATAGAGGTTGACAGCTATTGACAGCCGTCTGACTGCAACAGCCTCCTACAGTGCTACAACCTAAGCAAATTAGCCAGTTTAACAGTTGAAATCGTAAGTTTTACGTCGTACGTTTTTTAGACGATTCCACAACAGATCATAACTCGGATTCATCTCACAGGTTAACGTTAATTCACAACACGCACAAAAGTGTGTTCAGACCATTATTATCATGCCGCGGAGATCAAAAAAATTCAAAACTTATTTTCGTTTACAATTATTTCTATTTTATTATTATTATAAGTAAATTATAACTTGATTTACTTATGCAAATTTAAGTTTGTTGTTAAATTAATTCGAATTAATCAAAATTAAAATTAAAAAAATCAAAATTAATTTGAATTTATTGTGCAATATAATTCGGATAGAAACAAAGAATTAAAAAAAAAGTTTCTCATTTTTTATAGTTCGTGTTTGAGGTCGCCAAGTTACGCAATAATATTTAATTAAAAACAAAACAATGACGAAGTTAAACTAAACGAAAATAAATGATAGTAAAATACTTTTTTCGATTTAGATATTTAAACATCACTTGGGGGCCGGCCACTGGTTTTGGCACATTTTCCTTTTGTATCATTATGTTGAATGTTGAATGACGTGTCTAATGTTGAGTAAACTCACACTTGATTTTTATTTTTAACCGAAATTTGAAACGTACTTCATCACTAAATGCAGCTGTCATAAGTGCCATCACTCAGTGGCTCTACTTTAGTACATAGTACATACTAATACATACTAATTCCATGGTTCTGTGACTGTACCGAACGAACTGTAAATACGTGGGCTGAATTTATGATATCAATGCCATGGAGTTTCTGCAGGTTTATTTTTAAGAGTGATTTCGCAGCCGCATTGTGAAATACCCGCCCTTTTCTAATTAATCGAAACAGAACACTTAAATTCAAAATTCACTCAATAGTTATTCACCAAAACCTTATTATCTATGGATTGTGTATGTTGCATGTCGCAAAGTTTCCATTGGATTCTGTAAATTAGAATAACAAAAATATTAAATTTAAAAAAATTTACAGAAAAAAATGGAATATTTGCGATGGCAACATACACAATACATAGGTATTAAGGAGCAACGTAAACAATATCATTGTTTACGTTGCTCAGAGCTAGTGCCTGGAGTCAGTGAAATATTTTAATTAACATCTTCCCTTGAAAATGGAGTAAAATCCGAAACCGGTTGGGAGTTAACATAAATAAAGTGAAACTATAAGTAAAAGTGTTATTAATTCAAGATAATAAGGTTTAGTTGAATAAGTATTGAGTGAATTTAAAAAAAAGGCGCGTTTTTCACAATCCGGCCATTCCGAAAATTTCACAACCGTTTGTAATAAATTGTTAACTTTCCGCGATAGTACATACCTCTATATATACAAGGTGACATTTTGATCATCGTCCAAATTCATACAGGAGGCTTGATAAGTGATCAGTATCTTGGATCAATAACAATTTCTGTGAAATTCATAAAATGAAATTTCGACTTCCCATAGAAATTCTCTTCCAGTCCCGAGTGAATCACTATGGGAAATCGAAATTTAATTTTACGAATTTCGCAAAATTTTTTATTGATCCATGATACTGATCACTTATCAAGCCACCAGCATGAATTTGGACGATGATCAAAAAGTCACCTTTTATAAGTAAGTAAATAAATTATAGAAAATATTGATTCTACCAAAGATATTTGTGCCAAATAAAAAGAAGGATGAAAATTTAATTTGTTTTATTTTACGTGAGAAAATAAACAGTAAGTAAAATATTTTCATAAAGAGGCACGTGCTCGAACAACGCTGTATGTTACATTTTGAAAGTTATCTAATAATGGAAAAATGCTGTCCGTCAACACTGGCATTGTTTGAAACTGAGTTTTGTTTTACAATCATAATAGTATTCATTTATTTATTTATTTTTAAATAAATAATAGTTACTTGGAGACCCCCTCGAAGTAATTCGGGGGAGAGTAAGAGGACAGCTCACAGGCAAAAAACCAGGAGGCCCACCATGCCTGGGACCGATGGATGGCGGTATATCCATCCCTAATAGCCGGGCCCGGCTATAAGGCCCGGCTATTAGGGATGGATATGAAACAGACTGGTGACGGGCAGCGGCGTCACTGGTTCCGGCACCGCGCTCACCTATCCGCCTGCCCAGCTAGTGTGAGTATGGGCAATTCTTCCAGGATGACCGCCGGCAGTGACAAAGTCCTGGAAAGGCTTAATTATGTCCAGCAGTGGACGAACTAGGCTGATGGATGGATGGTAGTTTAGCAGCAGTGAAACGTTGGCATACAGTTGAACAACGATGTTTGTTACAAAGATTTGCATTGTTCCATCACTAGATAACTTTCGCCATAATAATAGTTCTTTACATATGAAATTGCCGAAATTTTCTTTCAGATTCAGGAGTTCATAATTCCTGTAATTCAATAGCTATTTCAATTATTTTTCAATGCAAGTGCTCGTAAAGGCCCACTTTTTATGCATCAACACCGAACAAAAAGTCGATTATTTTGCCCTAGGGCTTTATTATTATTATTTTTTTTTATTTATTTACAATGGTTGGCTAACCTGCAGCCTTTCCTGTGTACCATAGATGTTATATTTTTTTTTCCACTGTTTAACGGCTCTGGATACAGTTCTTTTGAGCCAAATGTAATTTAAAGTTCACAAAATTATATTTGTTTTATTTCCTCACACTATGCATTGAAAAACGTAGTATGATACACGGGCGTAAGAGCAATAAATTACTCGGTTACGTTTAAAACACTCGCTACGCTCGTGTTTTAAATCGTCCTCGTAATTTATTTCTTTTCGCCCTAGTAGCATAAACTACTATAATTGTTCTTTGTTTGAAAGTTGATTTTAAGGTTACATCTACGTATTAAATGTATTTTTATTTTTACTTTGATAACTAAAATTAAGTCTTCTAAAACAATTCGTCCTAAATGCTATCCATTTCCATGAAATGATTTGTAATAATTTTTTTTACAGCTGACGCTTTTCAAAAATAAATTAATGTTGCTGTTAACTTAATATTGTCTCATTCATACACAAAGGAAATAAAAAAAATTAGATTTGTTATTCCTGAAAAAAATGCTGTCTTTGTACTGAAAATTGAGTTTCTCTTCAAATTCTTTTCAATAAATATTGCCTCACGACAGGAATCCCCGAGGGGGTGGCAGTGGTGTTCCGAGTGTGAAAATGCAAGTTACAGTCCACACTTGGTACACCCGCATTTCACCGACGATTATTACGTCCTAACGTGATGGGTGGTGAGCCCTATCGCCGTTCTTCGTGCACAAATACACGCTTTTTAAGGCATGCAGGTTTCCTCACGATGTTTTTCTTCACCGTTCAGCAAGTGATAAGTAAGAACCAAAACTATGCACATAAATTCCGAAAAACTCATTGGTGCATGCCCGACCGGGGATCGAACCTGGATTTCATTCTACCCGCCGTTTAAAAATATAGTTTTTTAAATTGCGAAAAAAAAAAAATTAAAAAAAAAAAACAAAATCGCAATATACATATTGAAAAAACAATTTTTTTAATCATTGTTTTTCTTTTTATATTTTATTTAATTTTAAGTTAGTTTTATAAAAAAATATATATATTTATATGTTATTTAAGTTCCTCTAGAAGTAAAGTTACCCATTTTATTATATATATTGCGATTTTTTTTTTCTTAACGGTATTTCGTCTGAAAGTTTCCGGGACAAAGGGCGTCCCGCAAGAAGTATCGACAGGACAGCCCAAAATTTCCCCAGAATCGGAACGTCCCGGAAAATCCTGGACGATAGGCAAGTGCGCACTTGTAAGATATTGGAAGCAGAAAACTTGTTTTTAAAAAACAATTATATTTTTATTTAGATTATTACAAGAGTTCTCACTGTGGAGACTGGAATTAGAATGAATATAATAATAGGGAGTTTGGGTTTTATACCCTTACTCTTATCGCTTATGACTAACAGAATGTTCTGACTAACTTAACTAACTTAGTGACTAAGAGATTACAATTTGAGAAAGTAGAAGATAGTAAATGTTATCTTCGACGGAAGTTGTTATCGTCAGTTTAAGGTCTAATATTAATGACTAATGCTAACAGAGGTATGCTATGACTAGTTGTGTAGGGTACGTAACACCTCCCCTCTTAGAACAAAGTTGGGGCGTGTTTGCCGGAACTTTGAGGACTTTTCTTGATTGTAACTTCGTCTTCATCTTCAGAAATGCATGACGTGTCCGTCATGTTTAAGGTTGTCATCGGGACGGCTATGTGTTGTTTGCGAGTGGATCTGTCAAAACAGTTGTTGAATATTTGTATACATCCATTTTGATGGTTATGTCCTTTGAAGTAGTTAAAGAAGCTTGAAGGGCAGCATTTGTATATGCAGAATATTAGCATAATAATTCCCAGGAATATGCTAAGTACTGAAAATTTTGAGCTATGTTTGCTTAGAAATGATGCTTCATTTTCTTTCAGTCGTTGAGAATAGGTTTTGATTTCTTCTTTAATTGTGTGCAATGAATCTAGTGGAACGTTATTGATCTTCATATGTATCATTTCTGGTGGTTCCAAATCAAGGATTTCTGGAACACAATTATCTTCAATATCTACAGTAATTATTGGATGAGTAATGTTGACCGACTTTTCTTCTTCAGCATTCAGAGTAATAAACGTTGTACAAAATTTACATCCAGGATCTAGAGATATGATTCCCGTGCCAGCTATTTCATTATGGGTGATTTTGTTTCCACATTCTATGGCATATGTGGTTTTGTGATGTAGTAAAAATATCCATTTGTTATTCTTCAATGGCTGGAACGTATTGACTTGAGCGGCGATTGTAGTTACTTCACACTTTTCGGGTAATTCTTTGCTGCTTGTCATCAGAATAGCCATTTCACAAGTTGGCCTGGTATTGTAGTGATATATTGGTTGATCTTTACAGACCCTTGCTTCTGTTGCAAATGTTTTGCAATTTTCCATAGAGCTCATAACAACGTACTGTTGTTGTGAAGAACTTGTGGCAAGGTAGGTTTGCTCAGGAAGGATAACGGAATAGAGAGAGGAGTTCGGATGTCTTATAGGGATTGGATAGATACGATATAAGGTGAATTTATCGTTTTTAACCAAAGGGAATTCGAGAATATATATTAATTTATTCATGTATATATATGATGTTATTGTCGAGGACTCTAGGATTTGATGGATATTTTGCATAGTTACAGGGGCTACTAGATTTCTATTAATTCTGTCTGGGCTAGAAGATAAAAGTTCTTTATATAATCTTACAGTAGAAATGATCGAGGGATGAACTGCACCCGATTTAATAAACAAAATGCTTGTAATAATGTCATCGATTTCTTTTTCCAGTGTCATAACGGCTTCAAGGATTTGAATTGATACTGATGAAATTTCTTCTGATATTGTTAAATTAAATATTATTTTACTAGATGTATTAAAGTATGAACTGATTTTTCTTAGATTTTCGTTTATTACTATTTCATCGTAAGATATTTTATATATAGTTTCATTGAAGTTAGTAACTGTTGAGGATATTATTTGTAACTGTTGTTTTAATATGTCTTAATAAGATTTAACTTTCTAAAAATACTTTAATACTACATGATTGAGTTTTTAGTCATGCAATGGTCTTAGCCGATTAGCATGCACTACATAATTTCGTCCTGTTTTATTGATAACATAATTTTCATTGAACCCTATTCTTGTGATATTATAAGGTCCTTCCCATTTGTGATCTAAGTTATTTGGATTAGGTATTTGGAGCATAACTTTGTCACCTACATTGAATTTAGCTACATTCTTTATGGATTTGTCATAACGTTCCTTGGCTTTATCTTTCATGGACTCTACGTTGCGTTTAGCTATTTCTCGAGTTATTTTTAATCTTTCATTGAAATCGTTAAGATAATCGTTAGTTGTATATTCACGGATGTCTTTTGCAGAGTAAAGTGAATGGGGTTTGTATCCAAAAAGTAGTTCGTGAGGAGTAAAACCAGTTGATTGATTTACAGAGGTATTGTGACACATAATAGCAAGAGGGACTATTTGATCCCAGTTTGAGTTTCTTCTTTTATGATATATGCGAATATGATCTCTAAGGACGGCATGAAAACGTTCTAACGATCCATTTGTTTGAGGATGGTAGGCAGTACTCAAAGTATGATTGCAACCTAATTGTTTCATTAAGTGTTTTAGTATATTATTTACAAATTCTCCACCTTGGTCAGAATGGAACCGTTTGGGAACACCAAAGTGTTGACAAAAGATTAAAAGAGTTTTAGCTATGGTGACTGGCTGTTTGTCAGGAATTGGGTAAGCTTGAACAAATCGGGTTAAATCATCTTGTAAAGTTAGAATGTATTTATTGAAGTCACCTGTTATGTCAGAATAAGAAACTAAATCAATAGTCACGCGTTCGAAAGGTTCACTAGATGATGTCGTTATAACCATCGGGGCTTTATAAGTTTTTCTTTGTATTTTACTCCGTTGGCAATCTAAACAGTTGTCTATGTATTTCTTGATGTCATCAGTCATGCCTTTCCAGAAGTATTCTGACCGTATTTTCCTCGTAGTTTCGATAATGCCTCGATGACCAGATAACGGTTCATCGTGGAAACTTTTGAGAATTTCGGGTATTTGTTCTTGAGATGGATATTTAACAGTATTTTGACAAATTGTTATTTCACATTCATATGTGTCAGCTAAATATGCAGTTATATGTAATTGTTCGTTTCCTTGCAATTTACAAGTGGGATCATTCTTAAGGTCAGGAATACAAAGAGTTTTAACGTCATTTTTTTGAAGATAATTTAATAGAGTTTTGAAATAACTTTCGGAGTCCCATGAATCATAGTGTTTTGGTCTTGAGTATCCAAAAACTATGTTTTGTTTGTTATCTGATATTAGAAGATCATTGTCATATAGGGATTTACATTTTTCTAAATAGGGATCGACTTGAGAGCACAAGCTAATAGCTTCGTTGAATAAATCATTTTTATCAGAGAGTTCGCAGGAAGTGGGGATAAAGATATTTTTGTGACGAGAATCTAAGAGGCGATCTGGTGAAATCTTAAGATTTGGTGTGTCAAAGTTATAAGAGCTATTGTCAGAAAAATGTTCATAATTGGCTTGTAAATAATGGTCAGGAGTTTCTTGATTTGTGCTATCGTCATTTGTAAGATCGATATTTGTCGTAGAAATAGGGGGTCTTGAGAGTGCGTCAGCGTTGGTATTGTTCTTTCCTGGTTTATAGACTATTTTGTATTGAAAACCAGCGAGTTTGAACTGCCATCTGGCAAGACGGCTACCTGGGTCTGTGATTTTCATATAATAGCTTAGTGGTTGATGATCTGTGACTATTGTGAAGTTTTGACCGAATAAATAAGGTCGAAAGTGTTTAACTGCCCATACAATGGCTAACATTTCTCGTTCCGTTGTAGAATAATTAGTTTCAGCTTTGTTTAAAGTCCTTGATGCATAGGCTATGGGTAAGTCTTTACCTATTTCGCCTTGTGAAAGAATCGCGCCAATAGAATGTAGTGAAGCGTCCGTTGTTAATATGAACTCTTTTGTGAAGTCTGGATATTGAAGTATTGGGGGGTTAGTAAGGAGATGTTTGCATTTGTTGAAAGAGTCTTCTTGTGTTTGACCCCATATGAAAGGAACTTCCTTCTTTAAGAGGCTAGTAAGGGGTTTTGTTATTTGACTGAAGTTTTCTATGAATCTTCTGTAGTATCCAGCTAGACCTAAGAAGCTTTTGATGTCCTTGCAATTCTTTGGAGTTGGGAAATTTTTGACAGCTTCAATTTTTGCAGGATTTGGTTTTACGCCTTCGTTTGAGATAATATGCCCGAGATAAGCGACTTCACGTCGTAAAAATTCACATTTGTCTGGTTGAACCTTGAGTTCATATTTCCTAAGTCTGGAAAATACTTCATGAAGTTTTTCTTCATGTTCTTGGAGACTTGATGCAAAAATTACTATGTCATCTAAATACACAAAACACCGTTCTCCTTGAATCCCCATTAGAACAGAATCCATGGTGCGTTGAAATGTAGCTGGAGCGTTTTTGAGACCGAAAGGCATTCTTTTATATTCGTAATGACCATAGGGGGTTGTGAATGCAGTTTTAGGAATGTCAGCTGGATTAACTTCTAATTGATGGAATCCTGATGCTAAATCTAATGTTGTAAAGTATTGGGAATGACCAAGTTTGTCTAGAATGTCTGTGATGTTTGGTAAGGGATAGCTATCACCTATTGTTATGTCATTAAGTTTACGATAATCTATTACAAGACGCCATTTTTGTTTCCCTGAGGCATCTAGTTTCTTTGGAACGACCCAAAGGGGGCTACTCCATGGTGAACAACTGGGTTGTATGATATCTTCATCTAACATTTTCTGTACTTGATTTTTTACTTCTTGTTCATGAACTCTTGGGAATCGATATGTTTTTGCATGAATCGGGATGTCAGTAGTCGTGCGAATATGATGTTTCGAATGATTACTAAATGATAAATGGTCTCCTTCTATATAAAAGATGTCTGAGTATTCGGAAATTATCTTGTGTATTGAATTCTTTTCCTCATTGTTCAAATGTTCATCTCTGATTAGGTTGAGTACTTTCTCCTGTCTGTCTGATAAGCTAGTGAGTTGTTTGTCTGACTCAGAAGGATGTTCATTAAGATTATGTATTTGTTGTTCGCTAAATGAGTCAACATCAATGTTTGGAATGTCTATTATTTTGTCTACTTTGTTGGCGTTTACACAAGTAGTTAGGAATGAGTTGTTTTCGACATGGACTAAAGCATGAGGAATGATAACACCAGTGGTTAAGAATTGTTGATTTACAATAGCTACTCCGGATTTAATAGACTTTGTTGTACATTTGATTACTGTTTCGGATCTTTTATTCAAGGTTTGTTTTCCTTGAAGTTTTTCTTGTTTTTCTTCAAGGGAATGGAGTTTATATGTTTTATTATGAACACGCATTGTTTTTGACTGGACATAGATGTAGACATTGTTTTTGGAAAGGAAATCATTCCCTAGAATGCCATCAGCTTTAATGTTTAAGTTAGCTACGTGAAATTTGAACTTTGGAAGGTCGTCTAGAGATAAGTTGGCTGTACCGAAACTGCGAGTTGATGATTGTGTGCTGGAGATACCTACAATAGATACTACGTCGTTTTGGTTTATTTGTGAGGAGCCTATTTTATCTTTTCGGACTATTGAAATTCCGGCTCCAGTATCTACCAGGAAAATAACGGGTTTGCCTTCGATATGGAAAGTACAATGAAGTAGGTTTACTGGTGGTACATCGTTTAAAGAAGATATATTGTATGATTGAATTGGGGATCGAGATTTCTGGGAATTGAGTTCTGACTGAGATTTTGTTTTGGGTTTGGATTTAGGCTTTGATTTAGATTTTGACTTGGATTTCGAAGATTTAGTGATATTATTGAAATCACGGTTTTGGGACTGATTACCCTGTTCATGGATTTCACTTGATTTCGAGGATTCAGTAGATTTAAGGAAATCACGAGTTTGGGGCTGGTTACCCTGTCCGTGGATTTCATTTTTTGATTTAAGAGATTCAGAGGATTTAGAGTGATCATGAGTTTGGGGCTGGCTACCCTGTCCATAGATTTGATTTCGAGATTTAAGAGATTCAGTGGATTTAAGAGATTCGGTAGTATTCGAGAAATCGGGAGTTTGAGTGGAAGCGTCTCTAAATTCAGTTTGCGTAGAAGCGTCTTTAAGTTGTCTCCGATAGACTGGTTTATTCATTTCTAAAGACGTATTACGTTTTTGTACCTCATGTATTTGATTTACTGAATTTAGTTTTGGTGGTGTATTTACCACTCGAATTGGGAATTCTCTGTCATGGGATATGCTTGAGTCTGGGTGATTGAGCAAGAGGCTAAAGCGGTTTCCGAGGAGTTGCTCATCTCGTCGGTCGCTGGCGAGTTTAAATGATTAACGTTTTTCGGTGGAGCAGGTAGAGCGCGTTGGTTTTGTGGGGCAGGTAGAGCGCGTTGATTTTGGTTATCTCGAAGATTATTATTGAATGCTCTCTTACGACAATCGGCAATTAAGTGCCCAGGTTTTTTGCAATAGTTGCACGTTTTTTGTTGCACTTGATTTGTGTTCGATGTTCCCTGCATTTGATTTGGGACGTTTGAGACTGTGTAACGGTTTGAATAGGTACTTGAATTATAAGATTTTTGTACAGGTTTTGCAAGGTCTTTTGCATAGTGCTCAACGTGTTTAGGAGTTCTAGGTGGGGTTTGTTTGAACAGTGTTTGTCTTGCACTGTTCATTGCGCGTATTTGATCTTCTTGGATAGCAAACCGCCCTGCTTCGGATAGCGTTGTAAAACCTTTAGTACGGAGCATTGTACCGATGTCGGGATAATTTAGTCCTATCTCGAACACTCTTAGAGCAGTTTCTTCAGTCGCCTTCATTCTACCTATCAACGAGTTGTCGTCAATTTCCGCGTTTAATTTTTCAATAATTTTTCCGCGACACAGATCTACTCTATGTAGATATTCGGTGATAGTTTCGGTTGCGAATTGGAACATTGATTGTAATTCAAGATTTAGGTGAGATATCGTCTTGACATTGGAAAATTTTTCGATAAGGAATGATCGAAGGTCTCCCCAAGAAGCATACTGTTTACTATGCACATCCGATGCGTTTGTACCCACGATATTGTTTAGGGCATAGATTAAAAGGATTCGTTTCTGATTTTCTGATGCTAGTGAAAATGCTGAATCACATGATCTCGCGAATTTGTATACTTGACCGGGTTGATTTGTATCAAAATTTGGTATTAATTTTAGAAGCGTATTTATTTCTAGCGCCATTTCAGAATTTAAGTTAGGGTAGATTTCGTTTTTAATTTCTAAGGGCATGAGTTTCGTAGAGATATGCAATTTGAGATTTATATATAATATGTGAATATAAGCACAGTGATATAATGGAAACACAGATAATATGGAACACAGTAAAATAGAATAACACAATAACACAGGAATAGAAAACACAATGAAATGGAAATGGAATACACAGAGGAATCGAGCAAACAAGTTTAGCCACTTACCAACATAATAATATTATTTTAATTTGCATGGTTTCGGCAAATCTTTATTAAAGCCCTCCGGGCACCGTCCAGGTCCTTTTGGCGATGTTTGTCCTAGGTCCTGATCGTTTCGATTTGACTATATCCAGTACCGACTGCGCCAATGTAAGATATTGGAAGCAGAAAACTTGTTTTTAAAAAACAATTATATTTTTATTTAGATTATTACAAGAGTTCTCACTGTGGAGACTGGAATTAGAATGAATATAATAATAGGGAGTTTGGGTTTTATACCCTTACTCTTATCGCTTATGACTAACAGAATGTTCTGACTAACTTAACTAACTTAGTGACTAAGAGATTACAATTTGAGAAAGTAGAAGATAGTAAATGTTATCTTCGACGGAAGTTGTTATCGTCAGTTTAAGGTCTAATATTAATGACTAATGCTAACAGAGGTATGCTATGACTAGTTGTGTAGGGTACGTAACACACTTACAACATAAGTACCTTTTACTTGTGTGTGTGTGTGTGTGTGTATTTACAAGACTTATGATAATATGTATGATTTACAATGACTGAGCTAGGTCACCCTTCATTACAGTCTCCTTACAAATAGTATGAACAAGTGTAACTATTTATTTTGCATTTTAATCAATAATAGGTCTTTACCTATGAAATTGCTGAAATTTTCTTACAGATTCATGAGTTCATAATTCCTGTAATTCAATAGCTATTTTAATGATTTGTTTTTTGTTTGAAAGTTGATTTCAAGGTTTTATACCTACGTATTAAATTTTGTTTCTTTTTTCAGTTTGGTTATAAAGGTTAAATCTTCAAAAACAGTTCGTCCTAAATGCCCTCCATTTCCATGATAAGATTCGTATTAATCTTTTACAGCTGACACTTTTCAAAAATTCAATTAATGTCGTTGTCTCATTTATATACAAAAGAAATAACATAATATAGATTTGTCATTCCTAAAAAAAATGCAATAATTTTCGCACTGAAAATTGAGTTTTTTCTAAACTCTCTATAGAAAACGGCAATTTCATAAGTATAGACCTTATATTAATCCATTAGCAATGGAACGGTGATGACGAAAATCAATAAAAAAAACACTATAATATATACAATATTGCGAAAACAAATTCGATTCGGAATTGCGCACGAAGGGTTCCGTACCTACAAAATATGTGTACGGAACCCTAAGAACATTTTTGTAAATATTGGCATGAAAGAAGATTGAGTGAATAGAATAGAAAAAAGAATGCTTTGGTTATGGACATGTGGAGCGTATGAATGAAAGTAGAGTGACGAAAGAAATTTATGGTGCTCAAGTGGAAGGTAGAGCTCGACCATGGGCTCTACCGCGTAATTCTCATTTGTATCAACTTCAAGCAAATGCATGCGAAATTCAATGCGTGCAAAAGAGATGGCATGTTAGGCGGGTGTCGTCACACGCACGTCGAATTTCAATCTCAAGTTGATGTTGATGAAAATGAGAATTACGCGGTAGACCCATAGGCTACCCTAGAAGGACGTATGCTGACCAAATTGGCGACATACTGAAGAAGGGCCATGTCAAAAGTAGCCGGAATAGAAGAGCTTGTATGACTAGATTGATGGATGTGGAAGAGTCAACAGAGGTGTGTCAGAATCGTAGCAGATGGAAATCTGTAGTCTCTGCCTACCCCTCGGGAGACAGGCGTGAGTATATAAGTATGTATGTATATATGGTATGGGTCCGTCACCAGTCGAATATTTTATATGATTTATACTTGAATAAAATTCTGATTTTTGAAGGAGACAAGAATTCCCGATGTATGGTGCCGGCCAAACCTGATTTTAGGACAAAATAATGTTGGGTTATCACAAAAAAATAACTACGCTACATGGCGCGACTCACCAAATACAACCTTCTAACCTTACCTACTGGCTCTCTTCTGCGCTGCAGCACTCGTAGCATAGTGTTTAAGGCGTATGACCACGCTAAATAAGCAACTCGATGTGTGTCGGTACAAATATCAACGGAAACGACATTGAAATAATGTTCATTTCAGCGTGCCTTGAAAAGTGGCTGTTACGACAACCACTGCGTCTCCGGCTAGCGCAAAATAGAAGAAAATAGTACTTTTCACATGGACGCCATGAACGAAATAAAAATTTTCAACTTAAATTTTTAGATCTAAAAATTTCTTATAATTTGGTGAAATAATAATTAAAATCGCTTTAGGCGTTTGGATGGAGTAAGAAAATTCTTGGGTAATCATGTGAAACTGTCGATGACTTTCCATTTTTTTTAGTCAAAATTTACAATAGAAAAACAGTTTATGAAACTTAAAATTAATTTTTGACTCTATAATGCCTATCATATATTTTTATTAAAATTTTTGGACGACCCGAGTGGGAGGAGTAGGCCTTCAAAGACAGGTCCAAATTGCAGTTGGCGTATCATTCGCCTTATGCGAGGAGCGTGACACGATGTTTTTGCGATTAAACAGTACGTCACGCTCCTTGCACTTGTGATTCAACTAGTGGTGTCGCTTGATTAAATACTAGGCTACGGGACCTAGACTTCCGAAAAACTAGTTTGGCCTACGCCAAAATAATTGTCCTAAAATCGGGTTATACAATACAAAGATTTACCTAAAGTAAAAAGGAAGTTCGTAATGACTGCGTCCAACAAACATCCGCGCAAAAAACGAGGTGCACCACAAACACGGCTATTTTTAGGACTTTCCTCAAAAAAACATAACGATCAGGTTGTATACGTGTCTGTAACAGTTTACGTCGAGCTTCCTGGGGCCATGTGGCGCTGGCGTCTGGTCGGCGAGTGGCGTGTGCGACTGGGGTGGATATCGTGTTGGAAAATATAGGGAAATTATTAATCGGGTGAATATAAATATAATCAGCGACGTCAAGTGTCCAGAATAAATACCAAAGCGTGCGACTAAAAATACTAAGTGGGCGAATTTAAAGTATAAAATCGAAAATGTTTCACCAAAAGTCAAAAAATAGGTGCGATGACGAGCGAAGCGGGAAGGAGCGTGTTAGGTTTACATGTAAGATGAAATAAGGAGCCGAGCGAAGCGGAGCGGAGCGAGGCAACGTCCCTGGTTTTATTACTTAAAATTAAATTGTCACTAAAATAGAAAATTATTCGCCTGAGAATGATTCAACTCAACTCAAATTTATATTTTCAAGTCGCCGTTTTCAACATTTTCATTCGTCCACAGTATTTTGCCCACTTAGTAATTAGTACGCTATATTCAGTATTTTTACACCTTAAATTTGAATTTATATTTGCTCGTTTCTAAAATATATATATCGTCATGAACTTAATCCCCGAGAGGGTGTCAGAGGTGTTCCGAGTTAGAACTGCAAGTGACAGTCCACACTTAGTACACCTGCGTTTCACCGCCGATTATTACGTCCCAACGTGATAGGTGGTGAACCCTATCACCGTACTTCGGGCACAAATAGACGCTTTTTAGGGCTTGCAGGTTTCCTTACGATGTTTTCCTTCACCGTTCTGCAAGTGGTAAGTATAAGAACAAATACTATGCACATAAATTCCAAAAAACTCGTTTGTGCTTGCCCGACCGGCGGGGATCCAACCTGGATCTCAAAATTCAGAGGCTAGCGTAATACCCCTGAGCTACCGCTGCTTTTTTAAGTATAAAAACACCTAAATTGCATGACTACGCGCGAGTACACGCCATGAAATTTAAAAGATTTTGGAAATGAAAACTGAAGCTAGTACACGTCCGTACGAATAATTTTTACTACGGAGGCAAAGTTGAAATAGTTGAAAAAAAGACACTTGCTTGGTAAATTTTGGTTGAGACTCCTCACACTTGTAGTTCAACTAAGTCGCGTCGCGCGTGATTAAATTAAACACTGTGCTACGGGTGAGGTGTTGGCTAATATGAAATTCAAATTTTGACAAATTCGGTAGATATTCTGTAGAATAAAATCATATTTACCTAAAATTGGATGAATATTTACATATTTACCTTCCTAAAGTGATAAAGTTCGACAAAAAGAATATTTTCTGAATCCGCTTTCATACTTTTGCAGCGAAAAACTAATTTTAGGTAAATACGCATCCGATTATCCGATTTCTAATCATAACATAACATAAACATAGTATTATATTCCTGCCTGAACGTTTCAGGAAGTGGTATCCTTACTACACAACGCGTTGTGTAAAATTGGAATGGAAAGTCTCAGTGCAGTAAGCTCATGGTCACCGTACAGAAAATACAAAAATACCAGGTAATTTGTTTTATAGCCAACGTTTAGTGAGATACTCACCTTTGATGTGTTCCAGTGATCACTGATTTAGTGCAGCATTTTATTAGCTAGATTCTTGATCAATAGTTTCACTTGTTACTTATTTTTAACATTAAGCTTTTTATACTAGTTATTGTGTATTCCAATTCGAACCAGGCCTAAACCTATTTTATTTATTAATCGCTATAGTTTTTCTGTAATTGATCAGATATGATCTACAATCAACATTTTTTTCATATTTTTCGGTCTACCAGTTTCGGAGATAAGGGGGGACATACATATTTTTGTGGTTTTTTAAAGATTTCTCGAAACCAGTGCCAGTAAATATATTAAAAGTATATATTTTTACTATCAACTTTTTAATATCTACAATTTGATATCCATATTGTATTTTTAGGCTAATATTTTTTATTTTTCTCAATTTTGTTTTGGAAATATTTTGAACAATTTCAAATTTTACAAATTTTTTAACACACTGATATGAGGACAAATTAATGCTACTTTTGTGCTAAAGATGCTGTGACATACAGACGGACGGACGGACAACGGAGTCTCACCATAAAGGTTCCTTTTGTACCTTTTAGGTACTACGGAACCCTAAAAACCGGTCAAGTGCGATTAGGACTCGCGCCCTGATGTTTCCGTGCCATTTAAAGACCATTTAAAAATGCCCATTTAAAAAATTTGGACAGAAATTACAAACTTATTTGTAAACCTACAAATTGTATGAAACAAAACTGCAAAATTAAATCGGTTGAGTATTGGGGGGCGTAACCCTAAAACTACATCATAAATCGGCGTTTTCAGTATTTGTTGTTTAAATACAACATATGGTACATAATATACAGAAATTACAAATTCCTGACTACTTTGGTCTTTGAGATAGACCCCGTAACAAAAAATGGTCTAAAATGACAACTTTGATAGCCTTCCATTTCTTTATTTTGGGAGATAAAAAAAATTAAAAACAAGTTTACACACTACTTAATAAGCTCTAGACAATGACACCCGAAATTTTGGGATAAGAGAAAAACATATTTTTGCCCCCCCTGAAAAATTTGGTTTTGGATCAAAATTTTACACAACACATCAAAATTTCAGATCTCTATCTCGTTCCGTCTAAGAGCTAGAGACCCGTGACATACGGACAGACAGACAGACCGACAGATGAGTGACATTAATAGGGCTCCGTTTTGCCCTTTGGGTACGGAACCCTAGAAACTCAAAGGGTGCTGTACTAATTCGCTTAGATTAAATTATGTTAATTCGAAAACCATTTCGAAATTTTGGTTTAATAAGCCGTATTTTTGAATTTGTGTTCTAAAAAATCTCATGATGATGAATATTTCTACGAAAAAGCTGCAACTTCCATTTGCCTTCGTGTGACGTCACTTGAGAAATGGCTGTTTAGTAATGTGTTCTTTGCTATCAAGATAAATTTAATAGCAGGTGAGCGCTCTTCTGAGAGTCGGGTAAATGACCTTGTTGCGACCAAAGCTTTGCACCTACCTGCGTAAAAATAAAATCAATAAATCTCCACTATAATTGCAGCCACGCGACCTTCCCCAAAGGATCTCTAGTTAACACCCCATGCGTGATTGATTAAGAAATAGAGGACAAAAACTCAAACGACTGTAGTAAGGTTGACTGAAATTAAATGTCCAGATGTGGAGGCGCTGTCGTCGCTTTACGTTACGTGGGAGATTTATTTTATTTATTTATAGTAGGCAAAATTATAATTAAAATTTTACATTTATTTAAAATGCTTATGTCATTTACAAAGTAGGTACATGTGTGTATATAAATATATAATTAATAAATACTATAGTATAAGATTTTTATACTAATTGAAATTATTTTTGTTTAAAATAGCGCGCTATGAGCCGTGGCTGTTACGACCACCAAGAAACAAGCGGTCACGAAAAATACAGTTTTTATTTAATAACTCGGCTTCTATATAAAATTATTAAAATGTTATAGAATGAATAGGCGTGTTCATTGTTCACTTATTTTTAATACAAATTTCAAGGATGTATGATTTAAGGAAGGCCTTTTAACACTCGAAAAACATTAAATTTAGGGGTTACTTCGTATTTTTTTCTATAAAGTTTTTGCATTTTTTCCAAGATGAATAGATCAGCCCCTTGAGTTTATTAAACCGATCGACCAAAGTTACACAATGTGAAATGGTCATCTGAAGTTGTGTATCTGACCTTATACGGTCAACGGCGGATCCAGGGGGGGGTCATGGGGGTCATGACTCAGGCTGGATCCGCCCTTGTATACGGTCCCTTAAGTTTACCCGAAACGCTGAGTTTTTCTCGTAAAATTGAAAGTGAGTCGTATTATTTATTTATTTATGATGGACACTGTGACAGATTGGACCTCATCTGTTCACGTCTCAATTCACAAATAAATGTTTTGATAATGGGCAGGAAGATTGTTGTATGTAATCAAATGAATTACGTTAAAATAAATAAAGAAAATTGAAATCGATCGCGTAAAATTACTATTGTTAAATAATAAATCCCGTAAACTAAACCTCTGGCCCAAGCAATCGGTCCAATATTAAATGGATTAAAAAATAAACTTTCAATTTCAAACATGATGGTTTCCATTCATGCGTGAACCCTAGCTAGCTATAAGTTATTACAATGTAGACGAGACGGCTGCATTGGCAGTTGCTGTATACCTATCTCACTCGCTCTTATATCTGTTATCATTTTGTCTCTTTTGGTCGATTTCTTGCTGGCGTCAGGAGGACTGCGAGGATTTCGTAACAAAATGGATCTTGTGACTATATGCATTAGGTTGATTCCAATAAGGGGCGAACGCATCGAACGAAGCGAACGCAGCGAACGAAGCGAACGCACCGAACGGAACGAACGGAACGGAGTATATAAGGTCATGGAGAAGCGGATTGGGGATCAGATATTTTTATACCATCGTCGAAGTGCTGTCAAGAAGTCTCAAGGTGAAGTCCCAAGTTCAGAGTATTGTTACGGGGGGGTTTTCTTTGCTTCAATAGTAATGTTGTTTTCGGAACTTGCGATTAAAATACGGAATGTGTCAATCTATCTGTTCGGTTGATCACGGGGTCATTTCGCGTTCGCGTTAGCTTTTAGGTGGCTGTATGCCCTTTTATCGTAAATAGATTCGGTTATGGTCAATAGTTTTTGACTTTTCCGACTCGGAGATTGACACAGGCGCGTTTGAATTCGTATAGGGTGAACGAGGAACGAGCTAGATTCCGCGATGTGTAAAGGGTTCGATAATCGTCTTTTCAAGTTCCGAAATTAAAGTACGTACTTAAATAATGTAGTAGTGCGTAGGTCGATTCAGGGGTTGATGGGGAGGGCAGGGAGTATGGTCTCTTCTTAGTAATGCCGGACGTGGAAACGGGAAGATGTACCAGGGTGACAATGTGGCATAGGGCTAGTCGCTGGGAAATCTTGAAGAGTCAGGCAGGGATCTTACAGAGCGGAAGTCGCACTGGGCTAAGATTCAGGTCACCTACTGGTGTGAACGACAGAATCTAGTTTTAACCTCCTCTGGAGGGAGCAAGCGTCTGGGATGGCCTTGCGCCAGTTTTACATACTGGAAACACATCCTCCATGAAAGGCGATGTTTATGGCAAAGCGTCCGAGCCGTGAAGAGGCTGCGATTTGTTCTAACCTTTGTCATCTGACTGAGCTGGTCATGGTCTCATATCTATATATTTATATATACACATGAACATATAGGCTATCCCAGCCAGCGGGGTGACGTCCTTTTTACCTACTGTATCACCCCCTGTCTGAGTAGGGCAAAGTTTTAGGGTGTTAGGCACACACAGGGGTTCCAACTTGCCCCGCGTCTTTCTGTCGATTAGTTGAGGGGTTGTATGGTGTTTGCTAGCACAATATACAACCACACACACGTTTAATTGTAAATGTGAGGTGACGGACCTCTAGCCTTGAAATCCACACATTTGAAAGCCTAGGAATACTTGATTTTAGGGCCAAATGTTAGGCAGGTAAATTCTAAAATAAAGTCTACTGTTAGGGTATTAATAATTTAATTTGGAGAGATTATACATAGTGGGAGGTATCAGGTAACCTTCTACTTTGTTTAGGAAAAATAGGTCAGTAAAAATAGTTTGGTTTAGGTTATAAGGTTCCAAGTATATAGGGATCTCTGAAAATTAGATTTTAGTGGTTCAGGAATAAGTGTTGTTGGTTGACTAGGTTCATTATTTATTAAAGATGGTTTTATAAACCTACAGAACCCTAACTTTTAATACTAAAGCATAAGGCTTTGATATTGGCAATAAATATGAAATGATATCAGTATTAGAAAACATTTGAGTTTCACCACTTAAGGATCTCTAAATATGATGTTACTTACTTAGGTATTTCTTTAAGAAATAAGGAGGCTTGAGGTTGGCACAAGAATATGCCTAAATAATAGAGAAAGCATAAATAAGTCTTGATTTTGAATTCAGGTTGATTCTGGACTATAACAGGTCATAACTGTAGTACCTACCAAACCCTTATTAAGGTCAGTTCTTAGTGAAAACTAAATTGAAATGATTTGAATTTATATTTATCAATAAATAAGAACCTTTTACATATCAAATCAAATAATCTGATTGCAAGAGTCCAAAAATAGAGTGCAGTGACTTGACAGCATTGTTTGGTTAGTACTTACTATCCAGAAGAAAGTTCTTAGGTGAAATAAGAAATGGCTTTGATTTTAATACCCATTTGACTGTTAAATTATTTACTTACTGTGGAAATAGCTCTGGGAGATTTTATTCAAGAAATAAGAATAATTTCAATCTTTATCAATATTCAATAAACTTAAAATACAAATGATGTATTTGTTTGCATAAAAGTTTTCCATTGTCTGGCAAACAAGGCCTTAACTATTACTATACACCAAATATGGGGTAGTAAAAGTTGTATCTTCGTCATTGGAAATAAATAAATACATCTATGGAACAAAAACTAAGTTCTATTAGTATTATTATTACTACTTTACCTAGAGCAGGTTTCTCAATCAAAAGTACTTACTTATATTGAAATTATTCTATTCAGTAGTTATAAAATGGACTACAAAAATGGCTGTGATTTGTGAAGGATTGAAAGGAATTCTTACCCATCATTTACAATTATATAAACATAAAACTACTAGTATAAAGTAGCTAGTTGCCTATTAAATTCATTTATATAAGGTAATTTATATTGGCTAATTTTCATGTAAGGGGTTCATTAAATGAAACCTATGTACACATGAATGAAGGTACGGTAATTAGGTAACTGGTATTGAGTCTGGTAATGGTATAAAAAGATGTCCATATGATGAATTGTGTCTTTGGTATGATTAAGACACGTGCTGATGGATTCAACATCTTTTCTAATTTATTTTTAGTAAATTATCTTTATAATATTTTATAAAACTTGTACCTTAATTCAAAGAACTAAGTTTTATTTAAAACAAACAACCATCTAACTTTGATACTATGGTTTTGTTCATACTATATTATGAACTTTACATCTCTAGTTTAGAAAGCCAATGTTAATTACTGTACATTATATTTGCTGAGAAATGCCTAAATGAGATTAAATAAAACACCAGTTATTCTAAAATATATTCAACCAAATATTTTTCATAAATTACAGCTGTTACGTCACCTCAAAGTTCTTTTAACTTTAATTCCTCAGCTAGAGATCTCTCTTTAGCTATCTAACCTTCTCAGGACACTAAAAGTTAATAGTACTAGGGATTAAAATTGTTTCTGAGAGCAATCATATATTGTACTTAAAAGACAGACAGATAAACACTCTTTATTTGGATTCATGCTCATAAGTTTTGAAGTTTGAACTCTTAAATTAATCTTTCAGTATAATGTGGACTACTGATGAGAGCACAGCTCTTAAATATTATTTCAAGTTAATGTTTATTCATTCAATAAAGTGAAGTCTCCTGGCTAGAGCACAGCTCTTAAATTGCTTCAAGTTAACATTTGTTTATGATTGATAATAGGTAGTTATTATTATAACGGAATACAACTTTTAATAAGGGTTTGTCTAGCTAACTTTATCTCTGAATCACTTTTAAAAAACTTGGGTTCTACTTAAGGCGCGACGTAAGGTTCTAATCTGACGATCACACTTTGGCCATATATCTGTTAAAATCATTTCTATTAAGCACCAAGCGTTAAGCTATGTAGGTTGTAAGTGGGTTTGTTATTGGGAGGATTCGACGGAGTTCAGTGTGAGCAGTAGTGGGTTTTACAAGAGGTTTTAGTACAACACTCAATCTAATTTTAGTGATATATTCCGTGTTTCAACAAGCCCGCCTGGGAGATTTTTTTTGATCAGACTATAAACAAACACCGCTCGTGTCAGATTACTTTCAAATTAGGAACGAATTGCGTTCCTGTTGTCAATTTACCGCCTTTTTTCTGTCAGCAGTTTTTTGGGCGGATTGTGTTACATTGGGCGTGAAAAATTATGGTTCTTCCGAGCGAACTTCTGAAATACCAATCCGACTATGTTATTGAACGAACGAGCGAAGTTCTCCGAGCCTACTTGAACAATCCGGCGTTTGTATGTATGTATGTATGTTTGTCCGACGATAACTCGAGTATCGTTGATTGGAACGTCATGAAATTCGGTAGGCAAGTAAATGAGACAAAAATTATTTTTAATTTTGAACATGAGGCAAATTGGCCAAGGGATTGCCGAGATTATAGGGTTGTAAGAGGTAAATCGTGAGCTCACAGTTTGGGGTGAACTTAGAATAATAATATCTACTTGATAGCCAAAAGGACAAATAGTAACATTATCTTCCCATGCACATTATATATATATATTTATCTATAGGTACACATGAACACTGCTTTTATCTAAGTAGCAAACTTTTATTTCCTTAGGATTGTAGTTTTAAGTTAAATTCAAAAGACGAAGTAAATGTTACGAATTTTATTTAAGTCTATAATTGCATAAGATAACATGTAACCATCGCTCAAAGTTAAGTAACGATTGTATAAAAATGTTGTGCAATAATTAAGTTTATTTTACTTTTGTTCAATTCTTTGTATTTTGTATAAAAGTATAGTACGCATTTGTTAAAAATTTAGTTTAAGTGTTAGGTAGCCGCTGAAAATCAGCGCCGTGGATCTCTGAGCGGCGACCTTTTTGGTACATCCTGTGTTAATTTTAAGTTTAATTATGTAAAGTGTTTTTATTTTTTGTACCAAATAAACATAATTCTATCCTATTCTATTCTATTCTATTCTATAATAAATTCTATGGGGGTGAACTACTAATTTAAGGCGATATGCGAAAAAAATACGGGTGTTTCTTTTCTGTGTATTTCATGAAATACACGGATAATTGTAATAAATTTCTGGTATATGCATTTTGACTATATAATCTAGGGTTTTGAAATTAGAAAACATGTTTGGGTAAATTTTCCTCGATAGAAATAATTGTTGAAATGAGGTCTTCAAACACACTTTTTCTCCTCGTTTGACGAATAGGAACCATATACAGAACTCAAACATATTTTATTAGGTGTGTTTCAATAATATCTAGAGATTTGATATTTGAAATTTTGCTAGCTATTTTAGTTTTTTTAATAAAAATATAAAACCAAATTTTTTCCCTTCCCCTCTCGCACTGCGCGATTTTTCGCTTGGAGTGACAGTGACAAAAATAAAATTCGCATAGCCTCTTAAGCGATTTTATTTTCGACCTGGGTATGTAGGACTACACTAAATCATTCTTCATGTTGTTATGTGACGAATACCTGTACTATTATGTATGTGCACATAACTACTTATTATATAAGGTGAATTCAAATTCAAATTCAAATACAAATAGTTTATTTTGCAAAGCAGGTATAGATATATACACTTTTTACACGTCAAATTTAATCTAATAAAGAAAATATATGTAATAAAATAATAAATGTACATGAACTAAATTAAAGGTTTATTTAATTTATGTAGCAATATATTTACTATTAAAATGATAGGTAAAATATATATTATACAAGGTAAAAACCAATCAGCCGCCCGAACCCATACCGGAGACCCGGCCAGGGACCAGGAACAAGGTTCAATGATCACCAACCGAGCCCCCAGCACGAATCCAGGCGGCGGACCAAATCCCATCCTATATACTACATACTAATAGGTTACATATATAAATACATGCCTACCTCCGCCCATTCGATTAGTCTTGCTAAGAAGAAGGGCAAGAAACTTAGCAAGATCATGTCTTTTTTTTCAACATAAAACTTATACTATACAATATATGACTTATATCTACTTTAACCAAGGGATAAGAAAATACAAGACAGCAGGAATTCAGGTTAATGAAAAAAAAGAAAAACATATATATCTTTGTCTACCTGTCTCATATAGTCCTTTTCCTTTTACAGTCTGTAATCAATTAATGTTTACACCTTAGAGGAATCATAAGTTAAGAAATTATACTATTTAATTAAATTATAACTTACTATCATTATCACTGTAACACCATGCTTCATGAATTTGATTGATGTAGCCAAATTCATACTTTGTAAATTATAGTAACAATTTTCAATGACCCTTTGGAAAAGAATAAAATAAACTTTTAACAAAAAAATTGTAACCGACTTCAACAGTAACAGCAGTCATTCACTAAAAAGTTAATAATAATTCTATAAAGACCGATTGTACCGAAGCAACACTTTTGCCGACTTCTTTCTTCCTGAAACGTTATGTTATCTAGAAGTCGGCGTTCTTATATTGGTTTTTATGTTGCTATATCGTAGGAAATACGCCGACTTCTAGATAACATAATGTTTCAGGAAGAAGTTATGTGCTCTGATCCGTTGAGGAGTTCTATGGTGAATATGGTGATGAAGCCAAGATCGAAGGTCAGGTGGAAGAATGTCGATTTTCAAGTAATACCTTGTAATCAGCAGCCAGGTACAAAGCGATTACCTCAATTTCGAGAGGTATGCTGTCATTTTCTGAGGAGTTCCACTGCCTATCTCTGAAGACCTTCACCAGATCATGACCAAACCCAAAATGGGACGTACCTCGAATTAAATTCTTCCAAACAAAAAAAGAATTATTCACATCGGTTCAGAAATGACGGAGTTATGGAGTAAGAACGACAAAAAAAAATACAGTCGAATTGAGAACCGCCTCTTTTTTTGAAGTCGGTTAAAAAAAATTGGGATTCATACTAATGGACTCTCAGACCTGAATCTAGGGGAGGCCTTGCACCTGGTGGCAAGGTTAGGGGGCGGTAAAATCACGACAGCACTATGGTCGCTAAGGCCTCTACAAAGGGCGTAGGCAGGATTTTGTATAGAGCGGGACAGGCAAGGGAAAGCTGTAATAATAAAAAATGAAAATAAATGTAAAATTGTAAAAAATATATACAAGGTGACTTTTTGATCACCGTCCAAATTCATACTGGAGGCTAGGTAAGTGATCAGCATCATGAATCGATAACAATTTTTGTGAAATTCGTATAATGAAATTTCGACTTCCCATAGTAATTCACTGCCAGTTCTCAGTGAATCACTATGGAGAGTCGAAATTTCATTTTATGAATTTTACAAAAATCGTTATTGGTTCATGATGCTGATCACTTGCCAAGGCTCAAGTATGAATTTGGACGATGTTCACAAATTCACCTAGTATATATCCATGCTAAAACTGCTAGGGGGCGGAAGAGCAGCAAAACATCAGCTGTTCCATAGAAAAGTTACATAACTACAAGGCCAAAATGTATGAATTTTTTTTCAAGTGTTCTCGTTTTTTTTTTTACGAAAAATTGTTCGTTTGGACGAGTACATAACTATTAGTTTCCGGCTTCCGCAACTTCATCATTTGGTGACATCACTAAATCTTATATGATGCAGTACCTCTGATACCATAAAATCATGGCACTGTTCCACAAAATATTTTCAGCAATATCCTGTTACCCAATCAAAAGCAAAATAAAAAAACTATGAAATAACATACTTGGGTACCGTTCCTAAAAGCCGGGGTAACTAAAGGCAACTGTCACCCGTTCCACAACCACCCGAGTGAAAACGAACAGCTCATAAACCTTGTCCGAAATGTAAAATTCACTTTGACAGTTTAAATTTTACATTTAGGCGTTTAGGAACGCTACCTATATGTATAATAATTAGGGTTCCGTAGTACCTAAAAGGTATAAAAGCAATCTTTATGGTGAGATTCCTTGTCCGTCCGTCCGTCCGTATGTCACAGCCTCATAACTTCAGCACGGTTAAAGATAAAGACATGAAATTTGGCACAAAAATAGCATTCATTTGCCCACATATTATGGTGTAAAAAAAATATGAAAAATTTGAAATTGTTCAAAATATTTCCAAAACAAAAGTGAGAAAAATAAAAAATATTATCTTAAAAACACAATATGGGTATCAAATTGTAGATATTAAAGAGTTAATTGTGAAAATATGTATTTTAATATATTTACTGGCACTGGTTCCGAGACATCATTAAAAAACCACAAAAATATGTATGTGGGAGGGACACATAATTATCTCCGAAACTGGTAGACCGAAAAATATGAAAAAAAAATGTCGATTACCTGGCCAACTACAGGAAAACTATAGCGAATTAAAAAAAAGCTGAGCACAAATGAGAAGTAAAATAAATTAAAAAAATATGTTATAAAAATACAATAATTGTACGTATTAAACAGCTAATTGTAAAAATATATAGCTTGGCTATATTTAATTGCATCTATTTCGAGAAAACCTTGAAAAACCATGAAAAATGTATGTCCCCCTTATCTCCAAAACTGGTGGACCGTAAAATATGAAAAAAATCATAGTAATATGACATGTTTACGTAATATTACAGGAAAAATAAAGCGGCTTAGAAATTCACGAAATAAAATGTATCATCCACAATACGGAACCCTAGGTATGCGAGTCTGACTCGCAGTTGGCCGGTTTTTTATCATGGCATACCATAAACATAGTTTAACAAAAAAAAAATTCAAGACTGGTAAATATAAACACCGATTCGGCGCAACACGACTTGACCTAATTGGCAGGACTAAACTTAATTTAAGTGTTCTGTCCTTTTCTTTCTGTATCGAAAAGACAAAGACGGGACGCTCAAAATAAGGTTAGTCTTGTCAGTTGTGTTGTGCCGAATCGGTACCATTATACATTAAACATTTTGTTAAAAGTTTAATCTTATGGTGCTCATAAAAGTTGTTTACAAAACAAAAAGAAAGGTTTTCTACTCAGAATAAGGAATACAAATAGAAGCCTGACTAAAATAAGAACTGGGCATTAGCCATTGTACTCATCTAACGTAAATTACTCCTGTGTACGAGTGAATGAAACGACGGACCGCACTTACTTTATATTTTTTCCTGCCCTGCGTTCCGAAATAGAATTATATCGCTAAAATCGATTACGAAAGTATGAAGTGAATGGCTTATGATCCATTGTAATTATATTACGGACCGCAGGGCTGGTGTGTCACTAGATTGAACCAAACAAATGTCAGATGGATGTAATTTGGATGTATTTTAAAAATTATAATACCATCAAATTAAATATGTCTCATCATTGTATCGTTGTGTTGTAATATCGTACGTTGCGTTCATCACATCTTAATTTGGTGGCATCGAAATGTCTATTGCATTTTGCGAAAGTTTACAGCTTCACCGAGAGAAATTAAATATTTTGGTGCTCTTCCTCTCAAAATTCGTGAAAGTGTGATTTATTATTGTTTGTGTTGATTGTTTTTTTAACATTGTAATAAAATGTCTTGTGCGATTGAAGGCTGTAAATCGCATACAGGAAGAAAAGAAAACAACAATGAAGCAATATCATTTCATCGGTGAGTTCTGATAGTTTTTATGTTAATAAGTTGCAGGATCATACCTAAAACTCAGTAACAATAATAGTAGTTCTTGTAAATCATACTCGTGTTCAATTCTACACCGATATTTGCCTGTTTTATATAGATTTTCTGCCGACTACGAGAGGTTATGTTTTTTCGTATAGTGATGTACTAAAGTCCGTGTGGCAAACTATCGAACATTGGTTCCCGCGGCAGCCGTGCATAAAGGATTATAGATTAATGAGAGGTTTTCTTTTTGAGTATTAAAAAAAAAAACATAGTTTCCCAGAACTCTGTAGATGGTGTTGAACTGACTACGTTGCTAGGTGCCAAAGCCAAAAGGATTGAAAAAAAAAACATTGCGTCACGTCACGTCACGTCACATACGCTCGTTGGTTGATGACATGTGTGCTGAGCATATTATGTGCGAATGCTTTGTTATGGTCCGTCCAGCCCCCCTATTCTGTATCTTTAGTTGCCAACTGCACGAGGTGCCTATCATCAAAAACATAGCTAAAAACTGAAATTTCAAAATTGCCTTTAATGGGTATTGAACTATTAACAATCTGTGTCGTCACTTCAAGTGTGAAAATATCCTCCGGACATCGGAATTCGATAGTATATCTATGTTTTTGATGATAGACACCCTGTCCAGAAGGCAACTAGAGATACACAATAGGCCCGCAGGTTTAAAATGTACCATGGCTTGTACTCATTGCGCTTTACGACTTTCATCTTTAGGAAAAAGATGTATGCCTCCATTTTTATACAAATCCACAAGGCACAGACTTCTCTTCTTTTTCTCTTGGGACATTTTCTTTCTGGCTTAGAAAACTCATAAAGAGACTGCTAATTATTTTTTTCTTTTTCCTTGTTGTTATTATTTATTTATTTTCAAAATGTCATTGTGATGTGATGTGACAATGACATTAATTACTTTTTTATGTACGTTTCGTTTTACGATCTCAAAATTACATCCAAGTGCAATAATCAAAAAATTATGTGACGTTCCGTTCCTTGCAGTAACTTACCAAGTTCAGCGCCATCTATCCAGCGACTAGGGAAGAGTAAAAAAAAAAGAAAAGAAAATCCTTCATTGCAGCGCGAGTTAAAAGAAAAATAATGCCGAATAAATATCGCTATATTTTTTTGTTACAGATTTCCAAAAAGGGAAGAATTAAAAAGTGAATGGCTTAGACGAATAATTTGACCAAATTGGGCAATTAAAAAAAGCGGTCATATTTGTTCGAAACACTTTACGTCGGATTCTTTTAGACCAAACGAAAATTTAAAATGGAGACTTTTAAAAGCAGATGCCTTACCAACGTTATATTTACCAGATACAGACACATTGGTAACCTTTAAATAATTATGTTTAATTGCATTATCAATCTTGTTTGTAGGTACGTGCTTGTACTATACTATAGTATATTAACTCGATAATTTTTCAACTTTAGGCAACAGAACCAGTACCTATGGATGTCTGTGGTTTAGAAAAGTGCATACTTCTATGTTCGCAAATCGTGCTGAAAGGCCTGTTCGTTCACGTTACTGCCGTGATCGACTTCACGAAGAAATTCCGCAGATCAAGACATTTTCGTACTTAGTGGTTGACAATAAAAGTACTTTGACAGGGTGGTTCTATCGTGAAATGAATTTTGGGAATGCTTATTGACTTGAACTGCGCATAATTTGATTTCTTATTACAGGTTATTAGGTATTTTAATCGTTCATTATTTGTTATTAGTTTTTATTCAAGATAAGTTGATGTTTATTTGATAGAAATAAAAAAAAATGAAATTACCTCTGTAGTAATTGCGCTGTCATCGCTCATCATTGACAAAATATTATTATTACGAATCCTATAAGTCTATGATTATTATGATTTCTATTGTTGCGATGAATTCCTTCTTCCTTGATTGAACAAAGACGCGACATCAACGAACATCTATTTGATTGAGTTAAGAGGCGACTTAAAAAGTATCCACTTAAATAGTTTACGGTTGTATCTCTGATACAAGCTACAGCATTTTTTGTACTAGAAACAAGCACAATTTTGGACTTAACTTATGTACCTACCTGCCTACGATATAGTAATTTGTACTTAATAAAAAATATTATGCTAAACGAAAGATATCCTTTTATTAATTCCTTATTAACACAATATAACATGTGTCCCACTGGGGTAGACAGAGACCACTTTGCTATTAATTCTCTTGGCCTCCTTCCAAAGCAAGATGATGTCACCAGAAAGGTCGGTGCCTCCTGCATTCTCTTTTTTTTCACACTTTGATACGATATGATGTGTGGTAAGGAGATTGGTCGCGGTTCATTTCGATTTGGTTTATTTATCGTAGTCAAAAATCGACATTGTAACATCACTAGCAAAGCAACGAACTAGTGACAACCTACCTAATTAAGAAAAAACTAATACATATCCATCTCTCTCTAACGCACTAAAATGTCGTAAGAAAATCAAGGATAGGTGTCTTTCTCCGCGTATTATTTTAGCCAGGTTTCTATTTGTATTCCTTATTCTGAGGTTTTCTACTATTAATTATTTTTAAATTTTAACGCTATTTCAGTTTTTTTTATTTCTCATTTTCATAGTTATGTTTTTGGTTATATTTTGGGCTTATACACCGGAGGGTGCAAAAGTAATAAACATAATTATAACCCCACATAACCCCTTACATCATCTGCATTACAATATTATTGTTTATCTCTAAATAATAATCTGACTAAACTCATTACAAATATTAGATTATATCCATAATCTAATATTTGGCAAATGTTTAGACACCGCCAAATCGCAGGCAATTTGATGATTGAAATGACGCAGGGTCGGCGCTTCAACCACAAATAATACATGAACACTAACCAGTACTTAAACGAAGGTTATGGGTCGATTCTGTTGGGTGTTTCCCCGTAGTACAACTATTTTGTTCTACCAGTAGGACACCGAGGAACTAGACTTCCTATTGTTCTAGGTAAAAAGCGTAATTTTATAATCCATAATGATAGTTTTAGGTGAACGGTTTTTTTTTTTTAACTTTGCAAGGAGGCACAGTGTCAACATTTATAGTAGTTTATGCTACTAGGGCGAAAACGAATAAATTACGAGGATGATTTAAAACACGAGCGTAGCGAGTGTTTTAAACGTAACCGAGTAATTTATTGCTCTTACGCCCGTGTATCATACTACGTTTTTCAATGCATAGAGTGAGGAAATAAAACAAATATAATCTTGTGAACTTTAAATTATGATTGGCTCAAAAGGACTGTATCCAGAGCCGTTAAACAGTGGAAAAAAAAGTATGACATTTATGGTACACAGGAAAGGTTGCAGGTTAGCCAACCATTGTAACTAAATTAAAAAAATAATAATAATAAAGCCCTAGGGCAAAATAATTGACTTTCTGTTCGGTTTTGATGCATAAAAAGTGGGCCTTTACGAGCACTTGCATTGAAAAATTATTTATGATATCTATATTATCAATTCATAAAAAGCCTGTCTGACGTTCGTTCGTCTGTCCGTCTGTCACAGGGGTCTACAGCTTCAGCCGCAATAACTTGTACTTGGGTAGGCCGTTGAAACTTTCCCAGAATAAGTGAATAAGTGAAACACGGAAAATAATAAAAATATTAAAAGAAGGTCCCCATATAAAAAACCTCGAATAAGTAGCATTAAAAAAAAATAATAGGTCTTTATATATGAAACTGCCAAATTTTCTTACAGATTCATGAGTTCATAATTCCTGTAATTCAATAGCTATTTCAATTATTTTTGTTTGAAAGTTGTTTTCAAAGTTTTACATCTACGTATTCAATTTTGCATAATAAATCAGTTTGGTAACCAAAATTAAAATATCAAAAACAGGTCCTCTAAAAAGGCCGTTTTGCATGAATCACATTATGAATCTGTTCTAATGCCGTCTCTTTTGCACGCCTGAAAATACTCTGACTCTATCCTACTTTCAAATCATTTTATGATTCACCGAAGTCGGCCTTTTTAGATCCCCAGTTCGTCCCAAATGTCATCCGTTTCCATGATAAGATTCGTAATAACTTTTTACAGGTGACACTTTTCAAAAATTTAATTAATGTTGCTGTTAGCTTAATGTAGTCTCATTCATACACAAAATAAATAACATAATTTGGATTTTTAATTCCTAAAAAAAATGCAAAACTGTTAGTACTGTAAATTGAGTGTCCGTCAAATTCTCTATAGAAAACGGTAATTTCATATGTAAAGACTTATTGTTTATTTCGTGGACGAGTAAAACATTTGTACTATTTCACTGCCTTCAAGTTTTGTGTTTTATTTCACCAAGAGCTGACAATCGCAAGTATTAACTTTAATATTTATTCAACTCTATCTTAAATACAACTAGTAAGTATTATAATTGTGTTGATTCGGTGTAAAACGAATTAACTTATTTGACACGACTAACCTGTTTTAAGGTTTCTACCAACGCCAACGACCTTGAACTAAGTAACTTTGTAACCATTTTATACGGTAACTACAGCATTTTTCAACAGAAGAAAAATGCATAATAATCTGCATGATACAAATAGTGATGTGGTTTTTCCTAAATTTCATTATAACATACAGAAGTGAAGCAAGAAAATTCTAAGTTTACCCTTATTTCTCGATTTTTTGTTCAATTGTAACAATATAACTGCTGCAATTTTTATCGAAACAGTATGAAAATTTAAAAACTTCTAGACAAAATAATATAAAATGATTTGGTTTTCCTAGTTCTTGGAAATTAATGTTATTTTGGATAAAATAAATTAAAAACACACTATTTTCGCACTTGTTAGCCGCAGCGACTGACGTAACAGCCATGTTGCAGTACGAGCTGATAAGGACTTTATTTTAATATGGTTTTGTTCGAAATTTCAACCACCACGAATCGAGTTGCTAATTATTCCGACGGAGCCACCTTAAGCGTCCTGTCTCTGTCTTTTCGGTACAGAAAGAAAAAGACAGAACGACTAAATTAAGTTAAGTCCTGTCAGATAAGTTCAAACGTGTTAAACCGAAACGACACAATTGTCTGTGATACGAGTTCCAAATTTTATCAGATTCTTGTATGGACATACTCTAAAGTAAAACAACAAATAATAAAAATTAGGGTTAGGATTAGTGCTAAATCGTTTGGCAGGCGCTACCGCTTAAGAGCCTTGTTTTTTGTCACCTTGATATGGCATCTATATGTTATTTACCACCGTGTTTTGAGAGTTCCGTACATATGTTGTGTGGTAGGGTCAGTATAGAACCCTTCGTGTGCCAATCTGAATGACACTGAAAGAAACGAGTACGACATACGAAAACTGTACCGATTTTAGTGCTCCTTCTATGGAGTTATTGTTCTGAGGTAATAAATACTGATGGTAAATGTATGAAACAGCATGTGATTATTTTTGCGCACTATGAACTGTTAGCTAGTGAGGGGATTTTGATTACCAAAATATAAATTATATGAATTAAACAGTTTCATTTTAAACATAATAATAATAAGCTCTTGTACCTATAATAATAGATATAAACCATTGAAGCTTCGTATGAATATTATTTTAGCCGTGGATTCCAAGTTAACTAACCGCTAGTTCCGCTGTGCCACTGGTCTCAGCACGCCCCTAATAATGCGTGCTAATGGAGTGAATAAAGTCGGGCGGGTTAATGCATTATCGTATTTATTCCCTGATAATAAGTACTTTGATAGGTCCCTTCTTTCGTGACATTTACAGTACTGGAAACACTCGCTCCCCTTTTATTATCTTATCTTTGTTTATCCACAATAGTAGTTTATGCTACAAGGGCGAAAAGGAATAAATTACGAGGACGATTTAAAATACGAGCGTAGCGAGTGTTATAAACGAGTAATTTATTGCTCTTACGCCCGTGTATCATACTACGTTTTTCAATGCATAGTGTGAGGAAATAAAACAAATATAATCTTGTGCACTTTAAATTATGATTGGCTCAAAAGGACTGTATCCAGAGCCGTTAAACAGTGGAAAAAAGTATAAAATTTATGGTACACAGGAAAGGTTGCAGGTTAGCCAACCATTGTAAATAAATAAAAAATTATAATAAAGCCCTAGGGCAAAATAATCGACTTTCTGTTCGGTTTTGATGCATAAAAAGTGGGCCTTTACGAGCACTTGCATTGAAAATAATTATAATGTAATATCCGCGAGTTTATGATAAAATAATTTTATTATCTCATGCGTATCGCTCTGAGAAATTGACGTCATAATCACCACAATTTATCCACATTGGAGCAGGATAGACAGTTGAAAAACAAAAGCGTTAGAGCAGGACTGAATTTTAGCATTGTGCAGCCCTTTAAGGGGCTCTTATCCCAAAATCAGTAATTTCAAAGTCAAATAGAACTTTCAAATATCGTCCAAAACTTAAAAAAAAATCGCAATATAGTTCGAACCTTTATCTAGGTTTTCCACGCATGTGTTACACGATCAGATAAACTTTGCTCGATAGAAATAATTCACGAACACAGCATGTAATAAGACCTTTCAAATCATGCCATTTCCATAATTCCACTCTTTTATTAACAAAACATATCTGGTAATATTGCTCTTTAAATTTTCTAGGTCGACCACATAAGTGGGTTTTAATAAACATATACCTTATTTTTAAACAATTTAAAAACCGATAAAAAGAACGAAAAAGTACAAAAGTGTGGTTATTTTCTTTACTCCTTACACGTAAAGGAAAAGACAGAAAGTCACTCTTCTGGGACAAGAGCGCCTTAACTTCATTTATTATGCTGTTTATCTCGTGTACGGGCTTTTATTCTACTAGCTTCTGTCCGCGGCTTCGCCCGCGTGGCCAAAGGAAACAAATTACATTTTTTTCAGAAGCAAACATTTTAAATGCTCTCACTCCCTCTGGGAGTCAAGGTGTAGTGCTCGGTCAAAAAACTCGCATGCTCGTTTTTTAGGCTTCGTACCAAATACCGGGACTCACCGATCAAAGTTTTTTCGAAAAAGTATGTTAAAGTTGTCAAAAAATGTCTAATTTGAATACGGCAGCGTAATCGGCGACCCCAAATGCCCCTTGATACCGAGTTTCATGCAAATCGTTTGGGAGATACAGGCCGTCGAAGTTTTGACATTTAAAAAAAAGTTTTTTTTGGCACCGCATGGTCCAACCCCTAGGGATGTACCACCTTCCATTCCAAAGATATTTTGCTGGGATATAGATAGATATAGATATATAGATAGATAGATATATTGTGGATATATAAATAGATAGATACCTCAAAAGGAAAAAAATTAACCCTAAAAGGATCACTTGTGTGGCTATCTGTCTGTCCGTCTGTTACAGCCGATTTGCTCTGGTACACATACTATCAAGAAATTTCATGTCCACTATATTAAATTTCAAAATCGATGCCATTTTCGTAATAAACGTCCCAAAAAACCATAAAAACGACACCCATATTGATATTTACACATTTCAACATATCAACCTCAACCCCATCGCACCCCAACAGGGGGTGATGGTATTTCACGTCCACTACATTGGATTTAGAAATCGTTGTTGTTTTCGTAACCAGCGACTGGATAAACCATATAAACGACACCCATGTTGGTTTTCAGACTTTGCCATCCCATTTCCCCCTTTTAGGGGTTGAGTTCTGGAAAAGCATTTTTTATGTCCACCACGTAGGATTTTAAAATCGTTGTTATTTTCGTAATCAGCGACCCAATAAATCATACAAACGATACCCATGTTGATTTTCAGAATTTGTCACCCCATTTCCCCTTTTAGGGGTTGAATTCTGAAAAAACCTGAAAGGCATGTTTACTCATTTACGGATAGGAGTACTCCTGTGAAGTCTCGAATAAAATAGTCTAACTAATCTTGTTTCCCCTTACAAACTTTGGACACCCGTTTCACCCCCTTAGGGGGTGAATTTTGAAAAATCCTTTCTTAGTGGATGCCTACACTATATAATTTTTTTTTATTTTTTTTATTTTATTTATTTAAGGAAAACTTACAGCTATAATATATATATAAAACATGCAAACTTAGTAACAAAAAAGCCAATTAAAAGTTTTCACAGATAGGTTCAAATTTGGAAACATAAGGTACAAAAAAAATAATAATAAAATAGTTACGAGTACAATACAGTTAGTCACAGTTTAGCAGTAATAAAGAGATGAAGAAAGAGTAACGTAAATAACAATGTAAAAACAAAGTAGAAATTTAACCCAAAAACAATGCAGAATCTTACAATCTATTTGACAGAGTCACAAAATTTAGTAGTTATACATTTACAAATACTATTAACACTATTACAAAATAAATCGATGTCACTGTTGTCTGTACGTAAGCTATTAAATGATTTAGCAGCTCTTGAAAGAAAGGCATTTTGTCTGTAATTACTATAAACGCGAGGTATGTGGAGAGTGGGCTTATGACGAAACCGACGCGAAGGAACTAATAAATTTAAATTAACTAGCAATTCAGGACAGTCAATATAACCTTGTGCAGTTTTCATTAGCATTGAGATATCAGCTACACAACGTCGAATATGAAGTGGAAAAAGATGCAGTTGACGACAAAGATGCTCATAATCTTGATAAGGAATTTTGAATTTATATCTTAGATAAAGAGTAAATTTTTTTTGAATTTTTTCTATTTTAGATATATAAATTTCATAACGAGGATTCCACACTTGAGAAGCATATTCAAGGTGACTTCTCACGAATGCACAATATATAATCTTGATAGATTTTAGCTGACGATAGTTACTGCAAGAACGCATAACAAATCCTAGAGCCTTAGAAGCCTTATTGACTATTGATTCAATATGACGATCGAAAATCAATTTGCTATCCATTATGACTCCGAGATCCCTGATTTCATCGCATTTGGTAATTTGTACATTTTTAAGAAAATAACACGAATTAAATAAAGTATGTTTACGGGTAAATGAAATTGAGAAGCACTTTTATATCGAGTTTATTGCTAATGCAATACTGATCCAGTCTTAGTAGATCATCCTGGAGGAGAAATGAGTCTAAAGAATGGTTAACCTCTCTGAATATCTTCATATCGTCTGCGAATAGGAGAAAGTTCGAATGTTTAAAACAGATATCGATATCGTTGATAAATATAACAAATAAGAGAGGTCCCAGCAGAGATCCTTGGGGGACTCTAGAGGTAATACACATCCAGGATGATGTATAGCCATTGAGAGCTACAGCTTGTGTCCTGTTTCTGACGTATGATGAAAACCACCGGAACAGGTCTCCTCTAATGCCAGCAGCAAGAAGTTTCTGCATAAGCAGTTCATGATCTATACGGTCAAAAGCCTTACTGTAATCCGTAAAAACAGCATCTACCTGATTTTTGCTGTCCATTTTGCTACTAATAAAATCATTAAAAAGAACTAGATTTGTAGTAGTGGATCTATGTTTCAAAAATCCATGTTGATGGGGACTAAAATTATGCTTGAGTGTTGAGTAGATTTGATTATATACGATACGTTCGAAAACTTTTGCGATAAGACATAATTTTGATATAGGTCTATAGTTAATAATTAAATTTCTAGGTCCTTTTTTGTAGATTGGTGTGATAAAAGCTGATTTCCACTTACGAGGCATAACACCTTCAGCAACCGATCTCTTAAATATAATTGCTAGAGGAACAGATAAGGACTCAGCGCATTTGGCTAGAAAAACCGCTGGAAGCAAATCAGGGCCCGCTGATTTATTTACATCTAGCGACTTTAGATAAGGTATCTATATGCAAAATTTCAAGTCCATAGAACCAGCGGTTTAGGCTGTGCGTTGATATATCAGTCTGTCAGTCAGTCAGTCAGTCAGTCAGGACTATGAATTTTATATATATCTCAGGTCTATAGAACCAGCGGTTTAGGCTGTGCGTTGTTATATCAGTCAGTCAGTCAGTCAGGACTTTGAATTTTATATATACAGATGAGCCCTGTGCCGGTACAAATGAGGCGAAAGACCAGTTTGTGAAAAAAAAACAGCAAAAATTACCACGTAATACCTTTATTCACGAAATATACGTTTATATCGTACTATATTAACGCAACCGGTAATAACATGATTTTCATGAATGCAATGAAATTAAACTAATGTTGAGAAACAATTTCGGGCTACGTTATCGTTTGCTGATAATAAACGGTTAGCAGGAGGAAAAATCTTTTGGTTTGGTTCGTTTAGGTTCATCAGTTTGAAAGCGGTATCCATTGATCTATTAACAAGAATCGTCGGGTGGAATGGAACTGCTCGTGCTACTTGCACTACTATAACTGCTGCTGCTGCTACTTGCTTGAGAGCTACTGTTCTGTTCAGAGCTTTGACTGCTATATGATGTACTGCTACTAAACGCATTGCTGCTGCCAGATGCACTGCTTCCGCCACTGCCTGTAGATGAACTGTTGCTGCCAGATGATGTACTGCTTCCACCGCTTGCTGTAGATGAACTGTTGCTCCCAGATGATGTACTGCTTCCACTGCTATTCGTTGATGCAGTACTATTGCTTGCAGCACTACTTTCACTGCTTGCTGTAGATGCACTGTTGCTTCCAGATGATGTACTGTTTCCACTGCTATTCGTTGATGCAGTACTATTGCTTGCAGCACTACTTTCACTGCTTGCTGTAGATGCACTGTTGCTTCCAGATGATGTACTGCTTCCACTGCTATTCGTTGATGCAGTACTATTGCTTGCAGCACTACTTTCACTGCTTGCTGTAGATGCACTGTTGCTTCCACTGCTATTCGTTGATGCAGTACTATTGCTTGCAGCACTACTTTCACTGCTTGCTGTAGATGCACTGTTGCTTCCACTGCTATTCGTTGATGCAGTACTATTGCTTGCAGCACTACTTTCACTGCTTGCTGTAGATGCACTGTTGCTTCCACTGCTATTCGTTGATGCAGTACTATTGCTTGCAGCACTACTTTCACTGCTTGCTGTAGATGCACTGTTGCTTCCACTGCTATTCGTTGATGCAGTACTATTGCTTGCAGCACTACTTTCACTGCTTGCTGTAGATGCACTGTTGCTTCCAGATGATGTACTGCTTCCACTGCTATTCGTTGATGCAGTACTATTGCTTGCAGCACTACTTTCACTGCTTGCTGTAGATGCACTGTTGCTTCCAGATGATGTACTGCTTCCACTGCTATTCGTTGATGCAGTACTATTGCTTGCAGCACTACTTTCACTGCTTGCTGTAGATGCACTGTTGCTTCCAGATGATGTACTGCTTCCACTGCTATTCGTTGATGCAGTACTATTGCTTGCAGCACTACTTTCACTACTTGCTGTAGATGCACTGTTGCTTCCAGATGATGTACTGCTTCCACTGCTATTCGTTGATGCAGAACTATTGCTTGCAGCACTACTTTCACTGCTTGTTGTAGATGCACTGTTGCTTCCAGATGATGTACTGCTTCCACTGCTATTCGTTGATGCAGTACTATTGCTTGCAGCACTACTTTCACTGCTTGCTGTAGATGCACTGTTGCTTCCAGATGATGTACTGCTTCCACTGCTATTCGTTGATGCAGAACTATTGCTTGCAGCACTACTTTCACTGCTTGCTGTAGATGCACTGTTGCTTCCAGATGATGTACTGCTTCCACTGCTATTCGTTGATGCAGAACTATTGCTTGCAGCACTACTTTCACTGCTTGCTGTAGATGCACTGTTGCTTCCAGATGATGTACTGCTTCCACTGCTATTCGTTGATGCAGAACTATTGCTTGCAGCACTACTTTCACTGCTTGCTGTAGATGCACTGTTGCTTCCAGATGATGTACTGCTTCCACTGCTATTCGTTGATGCAGAACTATTGCTTGCAGCACTACTTTCACTGCTTGCTGTAGATGCACTGTTGCTTCCAGACGATGTACTGCTTCCACTGCTATTCGTTGATGCAGTACTATTGCTTGCAGCACTACTTTCACTGCTTGCTGTAGATGCACTGTTGCTTCCAGATGATGTACTGCTTCCACTGCTATTCGTTGATGCAGTACTATTGCTTGCAGCACTACTTTCACTGCTTGCTGTAGATGCACTGTTGCTTCCAGATGATGTACTGCTTCCACTGCTATTCGTTGATGCAGTACTATTGCTTGCAGCACTACTTTCACTGCTTGCTGTAGATGCACTGTTGCTTCCAGATGATGTACTGCTTCCACTGCTATTCGTTGATGCAGTACTATTGCTTGCAGCACTACTTTCACTGCTTGCTGTAGATGCACTGTTGCTTCCAGATGATGTACTGCTTCCACTGCTATTCGTTGATGCAGAACTATTGCTTGCAGCACTACTTTCACTGCTTGCTGTAGATGCACTGTTGCTTCCAGATGATGTACTGCTTCCACTGCTATTCGTTGATGCAGTACTATTGCTTGCAGCACTATCATCACTGCATGCTTCAGATGAACTGTTATTTATGCTTGTCGTTTCGCTACTTGCACTACCGTATGCTTCGCTGTATACTGAAGAACTCGAATTGCTTCCATCCGCATTACTGACGGAATTTGCGTTAGCACTTGCTATGCCATAACTGTTTTGATTGGTTTCTGAGTAGCTAGTATTACCATTGTCGTCTTCAACGTAGTTACTAGCTGAAGCGCTACTTGCAGCCTGACTGTCAGCGGAGCTGTTCTGTATTAGTGTACCGTCACTGCGTTGGACGGAGCTGTAAGATGAGCTTGACGCATTAGAGCTGGAAGTTGAATTCGATGTAGATCTAACCGTTGGCTCTGTGGAAGACAAATCACACCATTATCATCGGCAGCGATCTAAGTAATATTTATTTTTTTTATTTTATTTTATTTTCTTTGTAGTTGGTGTTTTCTTTAAGAATTATTTTTTAATTTAGTATTATTTTTATTATCATCTTATTATACCAATCATATACAGCCAACAAGCAGTTTACTGAATTTGTTGTTGTTTATTATTTTTTATTCATTTTAAGGAAACACACAGTACAAAATATATTATTGTTATACAAAGAAAGAAACGTGGAGACCACTAAAGTTTCCACAGATATACGAGTAAGTAAATAAAGCAAAAAAGGTAGCAGCCTTACAAGAACATGTGAATAGTTGAATAAAACTTATACAGCGATGAATGAATAACGATACCCACACAATTTTGTTTTACCCACACGCATTATGTTTTAAGTTTTATTTTGTTTTATTTATTTATTTTACCCACCGAATCTGTATTTTTTTTTTGCTAGGTATATAAGAATTCCACATATTATTTAAGGTAGTAGTTTTTATATTTTTTTTACTATTTCAAGTTTTTACTTTAATATTTATGTATAATGTAATATTCTCAGGCGACGACTGAAAACCGACGTTGTGGTCTTATACGGCCATAACATAAATGTCGAGTCGTAGCCCTTTTTGCTACCGTGGCACATAGGTACACATCAACACATGAGTAAGAAACGAATATCTTTGTTAGGTTATTAAAAGACAGGTTTATGTTTATGTGAAATGAATTTTTTGTTTTCCGTACGTGTTCATTATTAAGTATTTTAGAGAAAGCTGAATTTTGTATTCCTCATTTTTGTGTATGTATGTGTTATGGTGCTTAATAAATGTTTCATCTATCTATCTATCTATTTATCTACCCAAAAGTTGTTAAATAATTCATTCTGTTTTTTGCTCGCTTTTATCGACGAAAGAGATAGAATTTTTCAATTTAGAAAAATGAAAAATGTCTGCAGAGCTATAACTGGCCAGCCACAGCTTCAGGCTTCGAGAGGCGCGCCAAGCGGTTCTTCTTGCGACGGCGCCGGCGGAGAGAACAAATGTATGAAGTTGTGTAGAGCTGGCTTTGGGTCGCCGCTCGCGCGTCTTGTCAAGTTTCAAGTGACTTGCGCTCTCGGGACGGCGGTGTGCGGGGAGGCGGGTGGTTGAAACAGTGATCGAGCGCACAGGACGAACCTAGTGTCGAGCGTGCTATACATGAAGGCGCCGATCGACGGGTGTCGTGGCAGGCAATGCCTGCCACAAAAACCGCCTGGAAGTGCAGCAAGAAGCGCCGCCAGAAGTCTGAAGCTGTGGCCCTGGCATAACTACTTATTTTTAAGAACTTCTCTTGTACAGAAAATGAGAAAAGAATATATTTAAAAGACTACGAATAATAATTCTCATTCGTAGTTAAAAGAACAATTTTCTGAACAAATGCTTTTAAATAACTTTTTCTGCTATAAAAATACAGTTACACGAAGTTAGAAGGCAAAGGGAACTTAGCCCATACAGCCATGTCTGAGGTTTTCATATGGAATGGTTTGAATGATGTACATATAAATTTATAACCAAACTCATGCGCTGTGGAATACGATTAATTTTAATGATGTAGAACTTGTGACTGGACCTTTGTCTCACTTTGATTTTGTGCGTTAATTATCAATTTAATATTTACTGCTTTTTTGTTTGTTTAAAGTTTTATTCTGGGCATTTTTTAGCTCTAGGTGTGAAACTATTACCTCTGAAGTTATGAGGGCAAAAAGGTGTACAGAATAATCTGCGTCTCAGAGAGGAGCAATTCGCTTAGATTAAATTATATTAAGGTGGGTTAATTACAAAACCATTTCAAGAAGCCGTATTTTAGAATCTGTGGTCGAAAAAACCCACGATGATGAATATTTTTACGAAAAAGCTGCAACTTCCATTTGCCTTCGTGTGACGTCGCTTGAGAAATGGCTGTTTAGAAATGTGTCCTTTGCTATCAAGATATCAAGTTTATAATAATTTGCTTCCGACTGATTTGACAGATGGATGACAGATGAGTAGACAGACGAGACTGACCACTTTTTTATAAGCAATCTCACATCACAATCAGTATAATGTCTTAAATTCTCAAGTCATATCGGACGATTCTTTAAAAAATAAAAATAAAATAATGATTAATTTATATACTAATAAAATAATGAAAACTATGTCTTAAAATAGCGTATATTCTGTGGAAAAAAAAAAAAAAACTTTTCGAAATTAAGCTATGGGAATTGACACGAATTTGTGGAAGAAGCGATGTAGATTCAATTAGGTTTTTGACTACCTTGGGAAAATATATCTTAAAATTGGTATAGAGCTAGTTAAACATAATTTCAAGTTAATTATATAAATACTGAAACAAACTAAACTGCTAAAAATAAATACTAACTAAACTAAAAATAAACAGAACCCTAAATCTTAAGGCGCTACGGAAAAAAAATCGACACTTTGAGAACTTGCATATCTACATCAGTAAATAATGTATTATTTTGATAAAATATTATATTATTTTTGGAATCTTTTTCTAGGGACCTGTTAAAACAGAAACGCGATTGGAGAAATTCGGCTCGATAGAAATATTTATTGAAATGAGGTCTTTTTCGACACCAATTCTCCTGGTTTGACAATTTAGAATGACATATGGACTGCAATTATATTTTATTAAGTAGATGGGTTTTAACAGTATCTAGGACCTGGTTAAACGAAATTTTGATAGCAACTTTAGTACATTTTATATTAACAAAAAACCGACCTTTTGCTACTCTTTCACGAATCCGTCCCTCTCGCACTGAGGGTTTTTACGCATATGGAGTAACAGGGACGCTAAAACTTTTACATATCGCCTTAAAATAAACCTACTATAAAAACAAAATTACCTTACAAATAAAACCCTAACTATCAAAAAGACCGCCCCTCATCGTACCCGGCGCAAAGGTTCCCATTACGCAGTTGCGTTCCCGCGTTGGATGGCTAGGGAAATCCTTTGCGCCAAGTACGACATGGAGCAGTGGTCTTGCCATCTGTCTTTTATTTTTCTCCATGGTCCTTTATAAAGACTGTCTGAAACCCTGAACTCTATTTTATATACAGCAAAGGGCAGTAATAAAAAGAACGGATAGGTACTTACTTCCATGCACAAGAACGGCGGCCTGAAAAAAAAAATGTTTTTAGTATAACAATTGAATAATGAATTTCAAACGAAATTATGTGTGAATTGCCTATACAACGTGTAACAGAAAGGTGTAACCATATTTGAAGAGCTTATTCGGTCAATTCCTGTATCACGGAAAAAAAAATTTACTGTTTCATAGAAAAATGCAATGCCGCTCGGCCAAAATGTATGGAAGGGCAGATTTTTTTTTGAGATTTCAGGGTTGTTTCCATAGTAAATTCCATAAGTTCCATTGACTGAATATGCTCTTCAAATATGGTTACACCTTTCTGTTACACGTTGTAAGGTGAAATTTAAACAACTGCCAGAATTCATACTGGAGACTCGGTTAGTGATCAGGAACAAAGTTTAATGATTAAAAAAATTGTTCCCGTACGAACTAGACTAGTTCAATACAATTCCTATTACAGAAAGGAAGCAAAATATTTTTTTTTCTTATTTCACTTGAATTGTCATTAAACATTGTTCCTGATCATGATCACTGACCGAGTCTCCAGTATGAATTCGGACGGTTATTTAAATTTCACCTCATATTGGCTCTATGTGCAGCAGAAGACGAACCAGACTATGGATGGATGGATGTATTTGCTACAAATCTAAAGAATCGACTCCTTATTCCTATCTCCTAATAAATATATTTTTATTAAAAACGAAATTAAATAACAGATACATGCTTAGAATAATAATAAAAGAACAACAAATTATTTATAATTATAACATATTTTTTCGCGACTTCAACCCTAAATTCTGGCTCTATAGTGAAAGTTGTTATTACCGACTGTTATCAGGGCTTTAGTGTCTAACTTAACATCTGTGATTGGCTAAAAACGATGTATGATGTCAAAGCGATAGCGATAAATGTTGAAGTTAAACAATAAGGGGCAAGTTTTCGACTTTTCAAAGTTCATCCATTAAAGAGGAAAAATTGTTGTTGGGAACGGCATAAAATTGTTCTGATGACAATCGAAACGCATACGATAAATTGATTTTATAAGCGGCGGTACCTCAGGCGGTAGAGCGCTGGCCTCTCAACTTGAGACCCAGGTTCGATCCCTAGTCGTGCATGCACCAATGGGATGAATTTTTTGAGATTCACTTGTATAACCTAACACTTGCAACTTGCTGAACGGTGTATGAAAACATCGTGAAGAAACCTGCATGCCCGAAGGTCGGCAAATGACTTGGACTTGACTTCCATTTCACATTTCACACTCGGGAATACCTCTGACAACCTCTCGGGGATTCATGTCGTGACTATATATATGTATATTATATTTTATAATTTTATAAACTCACCACGACAACCAGGAGGCAAGTAGACAACTTCATGTTGCTTGATGTTGATTTTGCTTTGGTATCCAATATTCAAACCGCAGTTTATATAGGGGCACCATCATTCATAGCGCATACTTATTGAAACAGCTTGCGAAAATCTAACACCATGCGTGTAAAAATGCATCAAATAAATGTTGTTATTGTGGAGACAAGTAAATATAAGGGTCTTATGTCAATAAAGTTGATGATTTATAGATTATTGCATAGCTAATTATATTTGCGGTGACTTTAACAATACCTTAACCCTTCAACACTTCATTCCAAGCCCTGCTTCTAGGTTTTAAGGCTGTCATAACTAGTATTTTTACCCACAACGGACCGAAGTAGGTAAGTAACTACTTCGCACTTGGGGTTAAAGTTTGTATGTGTGTTTATATGTATGTAAGTTATTGCACTCTGATATTGCATTGTTGCTGGCTGAACAAATTTAATCAGATTTTTTTTTATTGGCATCTCAAGGATGGTTTATGGCTGGGAGTTCAACGTTCCTGCAAGGTAAGAAAAATCTGGGTAAAAAAATAATTTAATAATTTTTTTTTTGTGAATTTTTCAACCGCTTTTTTTTCCTGTAATTTTATACGTAAACACATTTTACCATTTTTAAAATTTTTCCGTCCACCAGTTTTAGAGATAAGGGGGGGATATATTATGTATCCCTTGATGTATCCTACCCTATTTGTTTTGGGTATGGTGGGATACCACAAGTTGGAAGTAAGGAGAGATTATGCTCTGGCCGCTTATTTATTTAAAGTGGTCACTGGTAGGATAAGTAGCCCCAGTATCTTGGGAAATATGAGGCTAGTAGTGCCTAATAGCTACTTTCGCCAAAGTCCCGCGACGCTGTTCAGGCTGCCGAAAACATGGACAAACCTCCATGGGGAGACACCTCTTCAAGGCGCTAGACGAATTCTTAATGAGGTTGGAAATAACATTGATGTTTTTTCGTGTTCGTTGAGTGAGTTCACAAGAGCAACATTCTATTTTTTATGCTACACCTGCTCGGAAAGTACCTTCTTACTTTTTTGAAAACGATGTAGAAAATACGTCATTACTGTCATACAAATATGCGGGCGGAAAAACTGTATGAAAATTCATTGTTAACGTGCTTGAGCGGGCAGAAAAAGTATATCCAAATCCATTGTTAACGTGCTGTTTTTTTTTTTAATAACATAAACAATGAGCAAGTGGCCAAGTGGCCAGTATTATTTTGCGAACTCGTACATAAAACTCGAAAAATGATACTGGCCACTTGCTTTTCCTGTACATAATAAAAAATAAGAAGGAAATAAAAAGTGACAATCGCACGCGAGTCAGTCGGTTTCTTTTATTTTATCTTGATTAAAAGTAAAATTATACTATTTCCTCGCAGGTTGCTTTCATTCATTCATTCATTGCTTGAGCGGGCAGAAAAAGTATATGCAAATCCATTGTTAACGTGCTGTTTTTTTTTTAAATAACATAAAGAATGAGCAAGTGGCCAAGTGGCCAGTATTATTTTGCGAACTCGTACATAAAACTCGAAAAATGATACTGGCCACTTGCTTTTCCTGTACATAATAAAAAATAAGAAGGAAATAAAAAGTGACAATCGCACGCGAGTCAGTCGGTTTCTTTTATTGTATCTTGATTAAAAGTAAAATTATACTATTTCCTCGCAGGTTGCTTTCATTCATTCATTCATTGCTTGAGCGGGCAGAAAAAGTATATTCAAATCCATTGTTAACGTGCTGTTTTTTTTTAAATAACATAAAGAATGAGCAAGTGGCCAAGTGGCCAGTATTATTTTGCGAACTCGTACATAAAACTCCAAAATTGATACTATGGCCACTTGCTTTTCCTGTACGTAATAAAGAATAAGAAGGAAATAAAAAGTGACAGTCGCACGCGAGTCAGTCGGTTTCTTTTATTGTATCTTGATTAAAAGTAAAATTATACAATTTCCTCGCAGGTGTAGTATAAAGCACTATGTATCACTCGGGAGAAAGTGCGATTCCCAACCCGTGTGTATTGAGGCCCTTGGCTTCGCCTCGGACCTCAAACTACACCCTCGTTGGTAATCTTCCCCTTTCTTCCCTCAGTGAACAATGTACTACTGTGCTATCTATAATTTGTGTACATTTTTAAAATTTCATGTTATCTTTAATAATTAGGTTATATTTTTTGTGTTTTTTTAGATTTCTCGCGTTTTTTATTGTGTCTATCTTTTGTGGCTGCATTGTTGTATTAAGTTTTTCAACCTGTAATAATAGTGAAAGTTAAATTAAATAAATAAATAAATATATTTTTCAAAGATATCTCGAAATAGATGCAATGAGGGCTTTTCAGACAGCATTAAAAAAAAAATAGTTCAGAGTGCGATCAATAGACGGCGCTGACGCATGCTCTCATGTCAAAAATATACAGTCTACTCTATGGTTCCTGATTCAGTGTTGCCAACTTAGGGAATTTGCACTAAAACTGGTGGTTTAGAAACCCATTTTAGCGGAGAAATATTGTTTTTAGTGGCTGGTTTTTTTTTGTGAATTAGACTTTAGTTGGTGAAAAAAGACACTCTAGCACCAAAACATTTAAAGTTTAATTTAAGTTACATTATCCAAAGAATTAGTTAATTAATGCTATTTCATTATTGATTTTTTTACATTCTAACGCTTATGTGGAAAATAGTACTATATAATATTAAATATATTGAAATCTTTATTATAATATATAAGGTTAGGTCTTGTCATAGAGTAGATTTTGTTACGTCATACATTTTTGAAATTAGAGCATACGTCAGCGCCATCTAGTTCATTTTGGTGAAACTTGACTAAGAGCTGTCATGAAAAGCCCTCATTAGAATGAAATTATTAATTTATTAACAAGAAACTTAAATAACATAAAAAATATTAAATTATAAATAATACTTAAAATATACACTAACTACAAAGCTTAAAATAAACCTACTATAAAACAAAATTAACTTACAAATAAAACCCTAACTATGAAAAAGACCGCCCCTCATCGTACCCGGCACAAAGGTTCCCATTACGCTCGCTGCGTTCCCGCGTTGGATTGCAATGGAAATCCTTTGCGCCAAGTACGACATTGAGCGGTGGTCTTGCCATCTGTCTTTTATTTTTCTTCCGAGTGCCCTCAGAAATGTCTTGGCCTCAGAGCCCCATACGCCGGTCGTTTCAAATGCGGCGGCAATAAAAATGTAATTTTGTTTCAGATCTTTATATCTGGTATGTTTTTGTCTAGCGGCGCTCTCAGCCGCAGATCCGGCGGTTTTGACTGTGGAGGTTAAATGGCAACTAGCATAAGTGCTGACGCAGGTTGCATCCCATAGCAAGCATCTACCTCTCTCCCAGGGAACGAGGGTGAGACCGTCTGGGCGCTTACCGTCTGTCCGGCTAAGGCCAGGGGGCTCCAGGGTGCAAGAGATGTTGGCTGAGACGAGTGCTAGGCGGATGATTTCATTTAAGGCATGGTGCCGTGGAAATCTACCTGCACATCTTATGCAGCTCAAGCCGTGGTGACCTTTTGTGTCCACCGTAGAGTTGCAGATGCAAGTATGTTCCTCGCAAACATGGCAACCAAGCCTCAGGGCCACAGCGATACGAAGGGAGTCGTTATCAAGTAAAGTGCCAAGTTGTGGAGATGGAAGGGCGTGAAGCCAGGCACCAGACTCAGATTTAGATACGGCTTTTAGTCTTGCTAATTCTGCCCCTGAATTCTTTTGTTTGAGCTCTTCTAGTATGAAATTGGCTCGGACATCGTCCCAGCCTCTTTGTACCTCCGGATGGTCTGGTTGAACTTGTCCAGGGCAAACAGTAGACCATTCCTTCAAAGCCTCGTCTACAAATGGTAGCCGTGAACTGTTACCATTGTTACTAAGTATGTGAGTAACAAGTTCCACGACCCCATGTGCAGAGGTTAAGAAGGCTACTAGTCCAGTGTCCTCTACGCGACGAATACCAAGACCACCGTGCCGGATCGGCAGGGCTGCCTGGCGCCACTGATCTTCGTCAAGACTAACATTTAAAATTTCCTGTAGAATATTTTTAATTGTGTTGTCCAATAGGTGAACTTCATTTGGGTAGCGCCAAACAGGACATGTCCTTAAGGTGTATGTTAATTTTGGCATAGACAAGCAGCTACGAAAAAGGGTTAAGGCTACATGTGCTTGAAGGTTTTTCAGGCTATTTTGTATATTTTGTAGAGATTCATTTTTCTTTTCAATAATGTCCGGGATTGCATCTGGGAAAATAGGTCCACCTAGCAGAGTAAAATTTGTTTTATCTAAAGATGATAAACCTGGAATAAGTGTTTGGAAACGAGTTAGAGATGTAGAACAATTTGAGCTACACTCAAAAAGTTCGCATTTATTCGAGTTTACTTGTTTACTTTACTTTGAAATTAAATATAGCCAAACTATGTATATTTACAATCAGCTTTTTAATACCTACATTTTGATCACCACATTGTATTTTTTTTATTATTTATTTTACTTCTTTTTTATATTACTTATTTTTGCTCAACTTTTTTTAAAACGCTTTTTTTCCTGTAATTGGCCAGTTATAATCTATAATCGTCAATTTCAATTTTGATGTTCCAGTTTCAGCGATAAGGGGGGGGGGGGGGGGGGAATACATATTATACCCTTTTCTATAAACTCGCCATCTTGAAAAATATGAAAAAGTCATGGTAATATGTGTTTACGTAAAAATTACAGGAAAAATAAACCGGTTGAGAAATTCAAGAAAAAAATGACAAAATTAAATTTATCACAATACGGATAGGATACAAAATTTAATTTATCACAATAGTCTGACTCGCACTTGGCCGGTTTTTTAAACTTGAAATTACCCATCACCCAGATACCACTATATACAAGGTGACTTTTTGATCATCGTCCAAATTCTTACTGGTGGCTTGGTAAGTGTTCAGTATCATGGATCAATAACAATTTTGGTGAAATTCGTAAAATTAAATTTCGACTCCCCATAGTGATTCACTCGGGACTGGAAGTGAATTTCTATGGGAAGCCGAAATTTCATTATAGGAATTTCACAAAAATTGTTATTGATCTAAGATACTGATGACTTATCAAGCCTCTAGTATGAATTTGGACGATGATCAAAAAGTCACCTTGTATATGAGTATGTGTGAACTATTATTAAGTCAAAAGATGTACGATTTGACTGCACAGTGCTGAACTGTTTCCCAGTAATCTGCCTTTATACTGCTTTTGTTTGAATCCGCATAGCTGGTTGAAAAGTTCACCAGAACACTGCGTGCGTGAAACTGAAAACCGATAATGTTGCAAGTGTGGTTTTTGGTGGTGAAGTTCTACAGTATAGCGAAACTGTCAAAAACTTAGGCGTAATCATGGATCAGACTATGTCATGGGAGAGTCAGCCGTAGGATGTACGGTTCATTTCACTCACTGAAGCGCCTTCAGTACTTCTTGCCTTTGCAAACTAGAATTACTCTAGCCAAATCTCTTCTTCTACCCCTTCTTGACTATGCTGATATTGTGTTCTTGGATGCCATCGAAGAGTTGCCCGACAAACTGAACGTCTTTAGAATTTGGCTATTAGATTTATTTTTGATTTGCGAAAGACTGATGTCCACTGCTGGACGAACAAGCCTTTCGAGGCCTTAGCCACTCCCGGCGGTCATCCTTGAAGAATTGCCCATACTCACACACGCTGGGCAGGCGGGTTGGTGAACGCGGTGCCGGAACCCTCGCACCAGTGATGCCGCTGCCATCGCCAGTCTGTTCCATGTAAGGCCCTGCTATTAGGGATGGTTATGCCACCATCCATCGGTCCCAGGTATGGTGGGCCTCCTAGTTTTTTGCCTGTGAGCTGTCCTCTTACTCTCCCCCGAGGTACTTCGAGAGGGTCTCCAAGTAAGATGGTGGTACCTCCATAGTCGAGCCCGGCATCAGCTCTACCACTTAATAACTTCTACTATACAATGCCTTAAGTAATCCTTCTTCCCCCAAATACCTAAAAGATAGGTTCAAATTTCGCACCGATATGAGCAACAGGAATCTTCTGCCCTCTCATGATCTTATGTTATCTATACCAACTCATTACACGCAACGTTACTCTGGATCTTTTACAATGGACGCTGTCCGTCTTTGGAATGATCTTCCACACTCCCTTAAAAGTCTAAATTTTACTGTAGCAGTTCAAATAACGCCCGCCAGTACCAGCCGCGAGCGCGTGACGTCATCCCACACATACCCGGGGCGCGACCCCGCACGCGCTCTTCAGTTCTGTAGGTGTACTCTGTTTCCCGCGCAGTTCTTGAGCTGTGCTTGTCACGGTCGCTTTGTTATAGATTTATTGTTGTGTATCAATATCCTTAAAAATGTCTTACAAATATTGTGTCGTGCCAAAGTGCAAGAGTACAAGTAGTAGTACGCCCGACAAACTATTTTTTCATGTTCCAACAGACAAAAAAGCTAGAAAAAAGTGGTGTAGTGTTATGAAGAGAGATCCTTTATCAAGCAAAAGTACTCATTACTGTTGCGAAGATCATTTCGACGTAAGTACCTTTCCTACGTTATACCTTATACTTGACGTATACCTATTTCCTCGTATTATTGAGTAAATGTCACCTATTTTATCGATCAATGGAATCAAAAACCTTAAAACTTAATCCTTTTATGTCATATTGTCTCAACCTTAACACAATCGTATGAGGTAATAACAATAAACAATAATCAACGTAGGTATGATATTTGTAGTCCGGGAGACTACCGCATTTTTATCTACGATAATGAATACCTATCAACAATAGGTAATGATTCGAATTTTAATTTCTTTGCTGTAGGACCTATTTTTTGGATCTGCTTTTCTCAGTAAGTAAAGTATTATTTAAAAATAAAATAAAGAATCTTTAATCTGTTTTTACTTTTTACAGGTCGAAAATGACATGGAAAATTATATAAGGTACCGATTGATGGGTGGTCAACTAAGACTAAAAAAAGGAGTTCTGCCGCATAAATTTGACTGCCAAAGAAAGGATAACGCCGTTGTAGAACGGACTGGATATAAAAAAAGACAGCAGATTGAGTACTTTGAAAGAGTGCTTAATCCGGAAGTTGGTCATGAAAACCTAATAACACAAGAAGAGTTCGTGGCGTGTGAAACGATTGATTTTAATTCAAATGATACAGAGGCTATAAACCCGCTTGAAGAAGATAATGCGGCAAATCTACACAATGATCCTAAATATAAATCACTCGCAGTGCAAGTTAATATAAAGCCAAAAGTTCGAAGCAAGGGCATTAATACTGACGCCGGTTTTGACCGGGTTGAAGAGTTTGCTCTTAAAATAAAAACGGTGAAACCAAAAGAACATCGTCGGGATCATCATCGGGAACCAATGCATGATAGCTTCACATCTTACTCTAATACCTCATCAGTTTCTGCGAGCCTAAGTGGATTCAGTGTAAATACTGACGCCTGTGAAATGAAACGACAAGTAGATACTGAGTTATTTAAGGAACACATGCAAAAAGGAACTTTAATGTCTATATCTAGAGAACCTAAGCTTTTTCTCGGATTACCATCGCAAGTGTATTTCTGTTTAGAATATTTGAGTGAATCTACTGAGAGACCTCTGATGGATGTATTATTGAGCTTGAAAAAACTGAGATGGTGTGAACCGAATTCCGTGCTTGCTGTTCAATTTGGAGTTTCGGAATCTACAGTCGCCAGACATTTCAAAGAAACAATACCTAAGGTTGCTCAATGCATGGAGAAACTGATTTTTATTCCTCCTCGCGACGATATTCGCTCAAATCTTCCGATACCTTTTAGGAGGCGTTATTCAACAGTCGTCAGCATCATAGATTGTTTAGAAATTCAAATCGAGAAACCTAGCTCAGCAGTACATCAGGCGCTGACGTGGTCACAATATAAAAATGCGAATACTATAAAATATCTAATATCGATAACACCTAATGGACTTATAAACTTCATATCCGAAGGTTATGGAGGAAGGACATCGGACGCCCTTATCTTTGAAGACTGCGGTTTTCTTCAGATGTTATCCCCCGGTGACGTAGTGATGGCTGATAGGGGATTTAAGAATATAGCTCATTTACTTGAACGTCAAGGTTGCAAACTTTTAAGGCCTCCTAGCGTTGATTCGGGATCAAAACTAAGTAAAGAAGAAGTTTTAGAAACTAAAAGAATAGCGGCCCTTCGAGTACACGTCGAGAGAAGTATAGGGCGTTTAAGGGAGTTTGAAATGATTGCACCTCATGCATGTGTTGACATTGATTATGTTAGAATATTAGACTATGTTGTGACATCTGCTTGTGGAGTAGTTAATCTTCAAGAATGCTTATTTAGAAACCAAGTTTAAAATAAAACAATATTTATATCTTAAGCCATCTGTTTATTTTTATACCTTAACCTAAGTTTTGACCAATTTAGGAAAGACTGAGTGTTTCCAAAAACTTGTTGACTTTTCCAAAAGATCTTTGCAGTAAATTTCATCAAAATCTTCTTCAAAGATTTCTACTTCTTTGTTAGCTTCAAAATTCTTATCAGCAACACAAAAAAGCCCTTTAGTTTTGTTGCAAAAAAACATTTGCAGCTGGATTTGACCTTTTGATTTGTTTGTGAGACGATTATTTTTAATAAAGCTTTCTTTGCCTTGTGTGGTCATGGGACATTTTATTTCTATGACATATTCTTGTGTTAAGCCATCAGGAGATGCACCTAAAATAGGCCAATCACTTTTCAAAAACAGCCCACCATTTTCGATTACAAATTTTCTCAATTTTGCTACTTTTGCCCTAACATCAGGTTCCAGTACTTTGCCTCTTCGCATTGCAGGAGTTTCTGGTATGGTTGCACCGAATATTTGCTCAACTAATGAACCATCAGGGGTTTTGCAATGGGCGGCGTCGTGTATTTTTGACGCGGTTATTCTGCAATATCGCATCTCATGCCATAAAGGAGACTGAGCTTGAGATAGAGTTTCTTGTTCTATTTTTGAACACTTTTCTGGTGTTTGTTTTGTTGTACAATAATCGATGAAGCCTTGTGCACTGTTCGTGTCGTTACCTTCTTTTTTATAATCATTTATCAAGTTATGCAATGATAATTTCGTAAGTTCATTCTGTGTAACGTAACTTGTTAACTGAATCCTAATAGAATTTAACTGTATATTGTGCACCAGTTTGTTAAAAAATTGTTCACTTCTTACATTAGCGTTATCGTCAATATCTCCAGCGCTGGAACCGATATCTTTGGCTTTTATAAATTTCAAGGTTGTGCCCACTGTGGCCAGTTTTGGTTTGGCCCAATAACATTTTTTTTCAGTTGGAGAAGGCTCTTCACTGCGTCTGTGTATCCACATAAGAAATGCTACACTATGTTTGCAACCTCCTTTTTGTGCAGCACAATCATGACAAGTAACATCAATAATAGTTTTATCATTTTCTTCACATTTGAGAGTGCAGCTATAACCTTTAGTTTTTACTTTATGCTCCGGTGTTATTCTTGCCTTTACTGTGCACACATTTCCATTTCTTTGGACTTGGACATACCCTACGGCATCGTCGCCATATGACTCTCGTACAGACCTGTAATAATCATACAGCATTAAAAACCTACATCACATTACCTGATGCGGTTGCACCATTTAAGTGCATCGAAACAAAAAACATGGTAGGTATCCGCTAATGTTAGTTAATCTACGGCGCGCTCCCGGTCTATAATGTTTAGGTGAACTTGAAACCGGCACTTACTAAATCGCAATGAATCATGCCTGCAGTTGCCTGCTTACAAAAACATCAACTCGAACTCCGTAGGAAGAAATAATGTAGGTACTTGACTTGACTAACGTTTTTATGATGGAGTGTGTTATGCTGTCCATGTACCTTTTTACCCAGGTTATTTTATTATTTTCACATTACCTACCGCAACAGCCATGGGAAAAAGTACCTAGGCCTAAACTCACTAACTAACACATTAAATTTGGTAGGTACTTACCGTTGAAGCTTCCAACCTCGGATATCAGCGCTGGTATACTTCACATGATTGTTTAAGTATTCAAAAACCATGAAAGAATCCACTTTAGGTAGATTATCTGACTGTCCTTTTTCGAATCCATCTTCCAATTTGTTGCTCATTATTACAGAACACCGAAACAATAAACCGATAATGCATAAAACTCGAAAAAAAACCGAGTGTTCGCTACTAATCACGAATGTGCGTACTGGACGACTGCGATCGCGCGGGGTCTGTGTGTGATGACGACATCGGTATCCACGGGCGGGAGGCGCGCGTTTTAAAATCAAGCCCGATAAAATATTAAATAACTTTGCCATTTATGGACGGATTTCAAAAAATCAAAAAGTAGTGTACTCAGAAAATCATAACACATGCAATGTAATAGTCAAAATTGGATTCTCCCGTTATGTGACTTATCCTCAATGCAGCTCTAGCTACTAGTATGTATATATTGTACGTTTTTATGTAGTGTATCATATTTAAATATACATAATATAAACATTATTAGAAGTATGGGACTCACCGTGTTTGGTTTTCATATTTTCCCGAATTTTCGGCAGTTTCATGACCATCCGGTGACCTTTGCAGATGAAACTCGGCCGAAAATTCGGGAAAATATAAGTACCAAAAACGGTGAGTCCCGTACTCCTAATAATGTTTATAATGACCGTGTAAATTTTAAATCTTATTTATAATATATATATTATTTTAGTACTCTTTATTTAGTTTTTAGACCGCTAGGTGGTTAGCTACACTTTAAGGTTAATAGTGTATATAAGGTCTTTCAATTTAAATGGAAAGTAATTTAGGAGGTGATTCAGTATCGTTAATACATCACATTCCACTCCAAAGTAATTTTTTTTGCGCGAACTTTTTCTTCACAAACTGAGTCAGCTGATCGGACCACTTTGTACTGAGAAGTTAAAATAAAGTTCGCTCAAAAAAAAGTGCTTTGCAGTGGAATGTGATGTATTAACGATACTGAATCACCTCCTAAATTACTTTCCATTTAAATTGAAAGACCTTATGTAGACTATTGTATTTATTGTAGTTACATGCATATTTATATCGCTCTTTATGCACTCAATTTAAATTTCAATAATCCAGTGTATAAATATTTTTAATCTCTGTCATTTATGGTTGACTGAAAGAAATTTCTTTCTGAAATAAGTCCGCCTTTGCTCTGTATTTCTCTTAATTCTAATCTGTACCTACTTATCTGTGTTTTTTGTGTGCTATAAAGTGTTTATTATTATTTTGTAGTACACTTTTCCGACACGGCCCATGGGGACCCGGTCATTTGAATGGCATTCATCGTTCCGAAGCCAACATTGAAGCAGCCTTTGGTACCATTTAATCTAAATGTAAGATGGCTGCATCCATGGAGGCCTCTCCCTCAATGTATCATTGAGATACACTAACGGACAGTCCCCCACAGTTGCCAAACTATTGGCAGGAAGGAAGCGACTTGGAGTGGGCTATGAGGATGGGATGCTAAATGGGCCGGATAACAGGGCTATGGAGTGAGATAACGGACATCTGCCTCTAAAATCTCTTACAAATGCTTACTGCTTGATAACTATCCAGCAGGATAGCCGTTGTGGCTATAGCCACCATGAGGCGGCCAGGGGGCAACACTTTGTAAGCAGCTACAGTCAAGTGCCCCCGGCGTTATGACATTTTACACTTCTAATCTGGAGCATAGGTTCCGCTCTTGTATCTCCACTCTGGAGTGTTCCTGTACGGCAGGTGGTTGCAAATATGTAGGTGTCTGCCTCATATGTTGCTGCTAAGCCGTGTTGCATGTTGATATTTTATGAGTCCGTTTCAGGTTTGTTGTAGATCTCGCTGGCAGCATCCTTGATCTTATCTCGGTCTTCAGCTGTGTCCATCCGAAAGCTCATATCTTTGTCGAAGCTTTGTCATGTTTTAGGTTGTCAAGCCAAGTATATATTAGTCGGCCGACTTTCTTACATTTGGCCTTGTACTGCATTGCTGCGTGTAGCAGGTGTGAACATGTGCGAGGTAACACATTCGGTGGTTCTTAAAATGCGTTTGGTTACGGTTTTTCGGTCTAAAATTTCATGCATTTTATTATGTCTTGGTTTATTTCTAGCGTTGTTTATTAAGTCTCGCATAATAACTCTCTCAAAAACAGTTTCCTAATAATAAGATACTCTACAAGCTACAAAAGATACAGAAATTTTTGTAATAATCTACTAAAAAAGTTGAAAAATCAGTATGAAAAAAGCGAACTTGAAAAACAAGGAAGTGATAGAAAAATGTTTGGAAATATTTAAAAAAGGTCACGTACTCGAGCCCTAAACGTGATTTAAATCTAGATTTATTGAAGTCACATTCCAATCCGGAACTTTTAGAAAACAATGCGGTACCTAAACAGTTTTTTTGCTAATATTGGCAAAAATCTAGCGCAGAATATTGTAAGCAAAAATAACTGCACAAACTCTCTTCATGAGCCGATGACTCACTCTAGAAATGCCTCATTTGCATTGTTTAGCACAGACAGACGTGAGGTGGAAATTGTTATCAACAACTTAAAAGAAACGTGCGCTGTAGGTTGGGACGGAATTTCAAATAGTATTATTAAGAAATTTAAGCACATTTTCATACCGCCTTAAACGCACATTTTCCAGCGATGTCTATCCGAAGGCATTTTTCCGAACATATTAAAGAAAGCTATTGTTATACCCATTCACAAAACAGGCCCAAAAGATGCTTTGAACAATTACAGGCCCATCTCAGTACTACCATCGATACCTAAAATCTTAGAAAAGATCATAAATATAAGGTTGGTTAATTACCTTGAAAGCAATAATATCCTATCAAATAATCATTTTGGTTTTAGAGCGCAAAAGTCAACGAATGACGCCGTCCACTTTTTAACTGACCATGTGTCCTCCAATCTGGACAAAGGGCTTAAAACCTTAGGAATATTTATAGATCTAGCGAAAGCTTTTGACACAGTTTCTGTCCCAATATTATTGGATAAATTAGACAAGATAGGTATCAGAGGCGCTCAATTAAATTTATTTAGAGATTACCTCAGCAACCGCTCTCAATGTCTTAAAATCAATAATTATATTAGCTCAGACCTCATGATAGAATTTGGAGTCCCTCAGGGTAGCATCCTTGGCCCGACCTTGTTCTTGATATATTTAAATGAACTTTGCAACCTTGAATTACAACATGGCACCTTGATATCCTACGCCGAAGACACAGTGCTACGCTTCTCGGGGAATACTTGGAATGACGCTTACAACTATGCAGAGAAAGGTTTCTCCAATGTGACTAACTGGCTTCAACGCAACTTACTAACATTGAATAAATACATAGCTTTTTCAATAAGAAACCCTCATTAACCATTACTTGATAAAACAATTAGAGCTCACCACTGTTCCTCTTCCAATCGGCAAGTATGCAATGCATGTCCTCTCATCCATAAAATTGATTCCATCAAATACTTGGGCGTAATGGTAGATGCAAATCTTACGTTTCAACAACATATAAACCTACTTGCTTCCCGGGTCCGCAAGCTTATTCTTGTCTTCAAAAAAACTACGATGCCTCGCTCACAAGAAACTGCTCAATCAAGTATACTCAGCCTTATGTCAGTCTATTCTAACATACTGCATTTCATCATGGGGCGGTGCTGCTAAGACTACTCTACTAACACTTGAACGAGCACAACGTACAATACTATAGGTCTCAACTTTTCGGCCTTTTTACTTTCCAACCAGGGAACTATATCAATCTTGTAAAGTCCTAACAGTTCGCCAACTTTTCATTTTGAAAGTAACTCTAATGCAGCATAAATCCACACCATCCAATCCGGAAATAACAAACAAAAGACGCATGGACAAAGTCTACACTCATTCACGCACCGAACACGCTTTCGCACAAAAATTCTTCTTATTTCTAGGCCCGTATCTTTACAATAAAATAAATAAAATAATCAACTTATACGACCTTACCAGCTTTAAATGCAAAAATAAAGTCTCAGAATGGTTACAAAGTCTGTACTACGATGAGACGGAAAACCTACTCTCTGTGGTAAATTTGATGTTGTAAGATGCTATAATTAGTTTAAGTTGATAGTTTATCTAATTTAATTTTAAGGTTTTGTCTGAAACATTTAATTAATTCTTAAGTATACAAATTGTTATCTTTAATCTGACCTATTTTATATTCTGACCAATTTTTAATGCCTAAAATACAGGCTACTTTCGTAGTTTAGTTTAGGCAATAACCTTTCATTAGCCGTAAGATGTTATCTTGAATGTACTACTCTTAAGTTCCTTTTACTCAAATAAATATTATTATTATTATTTGTAAAAAATTATTACGAATCTTATCATGGAAATGGATGGCATTTAGGACGAACTGTTTTTGAAGATTTAATTTTGGGTATATAACTGACAATAAATTATTATTTTATCTTCTCAGTCTTGAACTGTTAGCTTTGGTGAGTGCCTAAACTTTTAATCCATAATTCGATACATGAGCCTAGCTAGCTTCCAGTCCATCTTTGATTTTTTAATTTTCGTCTAAGACCCATTTAAGGGTAAATATATGATCATCTGTTGATCTATTGTTTAAGAAGGCCGCTTGGTTATTGCCCAATTCTTTTATTATTTCGTCAAGTTTTTGAGAACGTTAAAGGCGTAAATTCGGTAACCCGTATTGCAAACGCGGCGGTAGTCATTTGTATCCTTGGGGTTACGTTTTTTCGGAATTGGTACCTGCACCGTTTTTAACCACGTTTCGGGTGCTTCATTTTGTGTCCAAGCTTTGTGCATTTGCTGGACGCAAAATTCCAGGACATTCCCAGATTTCTCGACCATCTGGCAACCCTAGTGGTCACACAGGTCATAGCCTGCTACGGTGCCATGACTTGTTGGAGAGGTTGCCAGTAGATAACAGGCAGCGCTTAGTGAAGCGCAAAGGTCTGTGCTTCGGCTGCCTGTAGGATCACTATGAATGGGGCCAGGTCATAGCGGCCGCATCATTTACTTTTGTGTGCCAACAGATCTGGAGTGCGAGCGGACTGCAGAAGGGATACTTCAGGACGAAGCCCCCCCCCCCCCTCCCCGTCGGATTGGAGAAGGAGTGCTACGCGAGGCACGCCTCTATGCCGGGAGGTGAGCCAGGTACCTGCGCGTGGACCTGTGGAGGGCTCTGCGCCTACAGGCTAGCTAGCTACATGCAGCAGTGTGAGTTGGCCTCCTACGGGTGGGGCCCTGATAGATTATAGTATAAGGAGAACTCCATCACTGCCTGCCTTAAAAAATTCAGTCAAGGATTATTACTTGTCACTCCGATTCTTCTTAACATATTTTGTATTGAGAGTTTTTATATTTTATTTATGTACATTATTACATATGTACGTATTTATTTTTAGCAGTTTAGTTTGTTTAAGTATTTATATGAACGTACAATTTCTTCCACCTGAAAGTCTTTTCGATACAAAAAGATAAAGACAGAACTCTTAAATTAAGTTTAGTCCTGTCAAATAAGTTAAATAGTGTTACACCAAATCAACACCACAAGCCCATCTGGCCTTAGCTAGTTTGAGAACGCACCTGAGTAATATTCGAATAATTGTGATGATCCTTGAATAATGTATGTAGAAAATTCTCGAAAATTTTGAGATTGTAAGCTTTAAAAATACTATCATTAAATTTTTTCAGATTTTTTGTGTGCTGACTTCGTGATTATTTTCTATCGTGAAATGTGTTATGGCTTCTTTATACTTGATTTTTTTTTTGTATTTTAAGAGTTTTTTCGCAGCCGGATTCTGAAAAACCCGCCTTTTCTAATTAATCGAAGCAGAGCACTTAAATTCAAAAGTCACTCAACAAAATTTTCCAAGTTTCCATTTCCAAATTTGCATTGGTTTCTGTGAATTCGAATTTCAACTTAGAAAATGGATACTTTGCAATGACAGCATACAAAATAGATAGTTGAATAGGTAATTGAGTGAATTTTGAATTTAAGCGTTCTAAAGGCGGGTTTTTCACAATCCGGCTGCTAAACGGGTTTTAATGTCACTGCAAAATGAATTAAATAAAATGATAATTTTGCTTTTTACTATATGTATAGCTTTTTTCCTCAAACACTCGAAGTTGAGTTTAATTATAACCGCAACACATCCTTACTCCTATCGTCACTTGAAAGTAAAAAAAAAGACATTTCAATTTTACAATCTTATTTATTTAAATCAAAATCAGTTGTATAGAAAGCTAAGGTCGGATCAGTGTGGCTAGCACACGCCAAAAATACAGCGTCTATCTATCCTACTTGCACTTCTAATGAGCGAGAGAGCAAGTTTGATGGAAAGACACTATATCGAAGCCGCGTGCAAGACCCCTTGGAGGATAATAGCTATAACGATAAAGGCTTTTGCCGCATTAAAACTAAAACTATTTAAAATAAAATACTTAGTTTTAAGGTCGGTTTAAGGCAACACAATCTTAGGTTTGAGTTACTGTGGTGTTTGAGCTTGCGCTTGATTCTGATTCTGACTGACTTGAACTTGAACTAGAACTCTCTTCATTGACGACACTTTCTCCGTTAGGTCCATTTTGTACTGATGATGATGATGTTTCTTTTTGAGATGCGCTGGAGGCACTTTGTGTTTTTGTTTCTTGTTTGGTAACAATGACGGTTGACTTCCCGTTTTCTGAATTACCGCTTCCTGAAGCTCCGTCTCCTGTACTACTGCAGTCGGTTGTAGTATCAGTTCCTGAACTATCGCCTCCTGAAGTTCCGGCAGTTGTACCACTGCCGCCGGATGCAGCACCATTTCCTGAACTATCGCCTCCTGAAGTTCCGGCAGTTGTACCACTGCCGCCGGATGCAGCACCATTTCCTGAACTATCGCCTCCTGAAGTTCCGGCAGTTGTACTACTGCCGCCGGATGCAGCACCATTTCCTGAACTATCGCCTCCTGAAGTTCCAGCAGTTGTACCACTGCCGCCGGATGCAGCACCATTTCCTGAACAATCGTCTCCTGAAGTTCCGTCAGTTGTACCACTACTGCCGGATGCAGCACCATTTCCTGAACTATCGCCTCCTGAAGTTCCAGCAGTTGTACCACTGCCGCCGGATGCAGCACCATTTCCTGAACTATCGCCTCCTGAAGTTCCAGTAGTTGTACCACTGCCGCCGGATGCAGCACCATTTCCTGAACTATCGCCTCCTGAAGTTCCAGCAGTTGTACCACTGCCGCCGGATGCAGCACCATTTCCTGAACTATCGCCTCCTGAAGTTCCGGCAGTTGTACTACTGCCGCCGGATGCAGCACCATTTCCTGAACTATCGCCTCCTGAAGTTCCAGCAGTTGTACCACTGCCGCCGGATGCAGCACCATTTCCTGAACTATCGCCTCCTGAAGTTCCAGCAGTTGTACCACTGCCGCCGGATGCAGCACCATTTCCTGCACTACCGCCTCCTGAAGTTCCAGCAGTTGTACCACTGCCGCCGGATGCACCACCATTTCCTGAACTATCGCCTCCTGAAGTTCCAGCAGTTGTACCACTGCCGCCGGATGCAGCACCATTTCCTGCACTACCGCCTCCAGAAGTTCCGTCAGTTGTACCACTGCCGCCGGATGCAGCACCATTTCCTGCACTACCGCCTCCAGAAGTTCCAGCAGCTGTTCCACTGCCGCCGGATGCAGCACCATTTCCTGAACTATCGCCTCCTGAAGTTCCGGCAGTAATTGTACTGTTATTTGAACTGCTGCTGGATGATGAACTGCTGCTGCTTGAGCTAGATTCCTCGCTTATAGTGGTAACGGCAGTGGTTTGTCCATTACCTCCAGATGGCGCCGAAGGTCCTGTAACAAAATTGGCCTTCAATTTCAAGGGTAAGTCAGCAATTTAAGCAATTTACTTATTGTATTACTGATACCTATAAAACTATTTCGATTGCTGTTCAGTTAGTAATTTAATTGGTTGGTGAACTGTGTTTTTTATTAATTTTGAGAGTGAGTGCGCTCAGCAATCTTACACATGGTACCTAAATAGGTTTATCGTGGTAGCACCCCACGGTAATAGCTTTTGTCGGTAGCTCCACCTGCGCTAAAGTCCTTACAAACGAGACATTCTGTGTCTGTTACAATAGTATTTTGTGCAATTGTGACATAATGCCAGACATCTTCGTAAGAGTCTTTATTGACTACACGAGAGCCCCAATGTCTAATTATGTCCAGTTAGACATAATAATTTATCTACGTACAATTATCAAAAATATCTTTTATCTACTCCCAAATATACTGTGCCCAAACTGCAGTAAGGTAATTACAACATCAAAAGCGGTTTTATAAGTACCTACCTACCTACATTGTTTGACCGATATTATAATATAACATTATAAGACTGCGCTATAATTGGGCTAATATATTATAACACCGCTAGAGAGCCAATCAATAACAGCGAAAGGAAATAAGTCCAGTCCTTATTTCTTAAGTCACGCCCCCTCTATCCTTGTAGCTTCTGGTTAGCTCTAAGGCAGCATTACTAGACGACGCTCCTGAGGTTCAGGAACGAGTGTTTTTTTTCTCAGTTTTCGTAAAATTGTTTGTTGAAAATTTTATAAATAATGTGACTTGGAGACGAAATTTTGATTGTTGTAACTGTAAAGCATTGTGCGCAAGTGAACATAGTTGAACTTGATGATGGGGCTGGAAATTATATATTTTAAATTTAATATTTAGTTCTATTAACAGATTTGAATGGTATGGAATCTTCAGAACCTGTCTTGCACTTGACTACATTTTCAAATTTTTGGATTCCCAGAATGTATGATTCAATTCATGGATGTAGAAAAAATTATAAAATAAATAAATTCTTTAAAACAAGTCCTATTAACAAAAATACAGAGATAAGCTAACTATTTCACAAAATAAGTCTGCACTAACACCTAAGGTAAGAGAGTATCTTGAGATTTAGATATCAGCGCTCTCCTTGTGCTGCCTAAGCGTACGTAAACAGTGTAGACTTTACAAGATAAAGTACTAAACATTACATTTATTGTGAAAGAGGTGTGTTAGGATCGAAGTAGATAGAGATCTCTGGTCTCTGCCGACCCCTATGAGAGACTGACGGTCGAGGACTCGCTCCTCAGCAGAAAGCGATATGGCGACACTTAACACACTGTAAAAGCTATCATAAGGTGGGTCCGTTATATTATAATTTAACTTATTGTAGACGAGGCTATGCAGACACTGTTTCTGTATATATGTATATCAAGGGCACAGGGAAAGAAGGGACTACTAGAGCAAACGTAATTTGAGTCATATAGTTAAACAATCCTAGAATTTCCTTATAAGAGTGCTTTTTTAGGGTTCCGTACCTAAAAGGTACAAAAGGAACCTTATGGTGAGACTCCGTTGTCCGTCCGTCCGTATGTCACAGCCTCATAACTTTAGCACCGTTAAAGATAAATACATGAAACTTGGCACAAAAATAGCATTAACTTGCCCACATGTTAGGGTGTAAAAAAAATATGAAAAATTTTAAATTGTTCAAAATGTTTCCAAAACAAAAGTGAGAAAAATAAAAAATATTAGCCTAAAAATACAATATGGGTATTTAATTGTAGGTATTAAAAAGTTGATTCTAAAATTATATATTTTTAATATATTTACTCACACTGGTTTCGAGAAATCTTTAAAAAACTCCAAAAATATGTAAGTCCCCCCCTCTTATACCTACAACTTGAAACCCATGTTGTATTTTTATAAAATATTTTTTTTATTTATTTTACTCTTTTTTTTATTTCTCACCGGTGCTGAATTTTTTTTAATTGCTATAGTTTTCCTGTAACTGGACAGTTATGATCTATAATTGACATTTTTTTCATATTTTTCGGTCTTTCAGTTTCGGAGATAAGGGGGGGGGGGGGGACATACATATTTTTGGGGTTTTTTAAATATTTCTCGAAGCCAGTGTCAGTAAATATACTAAAAATTTATATTTTTAGATACATCTTTTTAATACCTGAAATTTGATACCCATATTGTATTTTTAGGCAAATATTTTTATTTTTCTCACTTTTGTTGTGGAAATATTTTGAATAATTTAAAATGTTTCATTTTTTTTTTTTACTTTTTAATACGTAGGCAAATTAATGCTATTTTTGTGCCAAATTTCATGTATTTATCTTTAACGGTGCTAAAGTTATGAGGCTGTGACATACGGAAGGACGGACGGACAACGGAGTCTCAACATAAGGTTCTTTTTGTACCTTTTAGGTACTACGGAACCCTTAAGACATTATTGTTTAGCCTTAAATTTAAAAAGTATTATTTCATCAACAGCTGTTATAAAATAGTGTTAAATTTTTTTTTTAAGAATTGTGGCGGAACTGATTTCTTTACGCGGAATTCAAACTAAGTTTCAAAATAATCCTAAATTACAGGGAATAGGTCGGAATTGGTACCCTTGCTGTAAACATAAATAATATTAAATATTAATTTCTAAATTACCGCTTTTTGAAGCTCCGTCTCCTGTACAACTGCTGTCGGTTGTAGTATCGGTTCCTGAACTATCTCCTCCTGAAGTTCCGCCAGTTGTACCACTGCCGCCCGATGCAGCACCATTTCCTGCATTACTGCCTCCAGAAGTTCCGGCAGTTGTACCACTGCCGCCCGATGCAGCACCATTTCCTGCATTACTGCCTCCAGAAGTTCCGGCAGTTGTACCACTGCCGCCCGATGCAGCGCCATTTCCTGCATTACTGCCTCCAGAAGTTCCGTCAGTTGTACCACTGCCGCCCGATGCAGCACCATTTCCTGCACTACTGCCTCCAGAAGTTCCGTCAGTTGTACCACTGCCGCCGGATGCAGCACCATTTCCTGCACTAGTGCCTCCTGAAGTTCCAGCAGTTGTACCACTGCCGCCGGATGCAGCACCATTTCCTGCACTAGTGCCTCCTGAAGTTCCAGCAGCTGTACCACTGCCGCCGGATGCAGCACTATTTCCTGCACTACTGCCTCCTGAAGTTCCGGCAGTTGTACCACTGCCGCCGGATGCAGCACCATTTCCTGCACTAGTGCCTCCTGAAGTTCCAGCAGTTGTACCACTGCCGCCGGATGCAGCACCATTTCCTGCACTAGTGCCTCCTGAAGTTCCAGCAGTTGTACCACTGCCGCCGGATGCAGCACTATTTCCTGCACTACTGCCTCCTGAAGTTCCGGCAGTTGTACCACTGCCGCCGGATGCAGCACCATTTCCTGCACTAGTGCCTCCTGAAGTTCCAGCAGTTGTACCACTGCCGCCGGATGCAGCACCATTTCCTGCACTAGTGCCTCCTGAAGTTCCAGCAGTTGTACCACTGCCGCCGGATGCAGCACCATTTCCTGCACTAGTGCCTCCTGAAGTTCCAGCAGTTGTACCACTGCCGCCGGATGCAGCACCATTTCCTGCACTAGTGCCTCCTGAAGTTCCGTCAGTTGTACCACTGCCGCCGGATGCAGCACCATTTCCTGCATTACTGCCTCCAGAAGTTCCGTCAGTTGTACCACTGCCGCCGGATGCAGCACCATTTCCTGAATTACCGCCTCCTGAAACTCCGCCTCCTGTACCACCGTTGTCAGGTGTAACAGCATTTCCTGAGGTAATCGTACTGTTATTTGAACTGCTGCTGGATGATGAACTGCTGCTGCTTGAGCTAGATTCCTCGCTTATCGTGGTAACGGCAGTGGTTTTCCCATTACCTCCAGATGGCGCCGAAGGTCCTATAACAAAATTGGCCTTCAATTTCAAAGGTTAGTTAGCAATTACTTATTGTATTACTGATGCCTATAAAACTCTTTCGATTGCTGTTCTGTTAGTAATATAATCGGTTGGTGAACTGTGCTTTGTATTAATTTTGATAGTTTGAGTCCGCTCAGCAATCTTACACATGGTACCTAAATAGGTTTATCGTGGTAGCACCTAGGGTTACCATCTGGCCGGATAAAGCCGGTCTTGACCGGCTTTTTAGAGTTAAGACCGGACTCCGGCCGGATTTTAATCAAGACCGGCTTTTTAACATTCCACAATGGACAAAGGAAAGAAATACATTGGCAGTTGAGTCAATAAAAGCAATATTACTCACTCATATTAATTTAAAGAATATGACACATGCACAATTTAACCGTGAATTTTTTCAAAAACAAACTTGTTGAAAGCCGTTGCCAGTGGAAAAAAGTATTAAGTGCAAAAAATTTCATTTCAGTTCATAAAGTTTAATTATAATCTCCTGAGTTTTATTTTCAGCGAAAGACCGGACTTTTTTACAGAAATCAGGATTTTTTATTGCTTGCGGCCGGCTTTTCAATTTTAACCCCTGGTAACCCTAGTAGCACCCCACGGTAATAGCTTTTGCCGGTAACCCCACCTGCGCTAAAGTCCTTACAAACGAGACATTCTGTATCTATCGCAATAGTATTTGGTGCAACTGTGACAAAATGTCAGACATCTTCGTAAGAGCCTTTACTGACTACACGAGAGCCCCAATGTCTAATTATGTCCAGTTAGACATAATAATTTATCTACGTACAATTATCAAAAATATATTTTATATACTCTCAAACTGCAGTAAGGTAATTACAACATCAAAAGCGGTTTTAGAAGTACCTACCTACCTACATTGTTATATAATTGTTTTGATTTTGACTATATACTCGTATAAAGCTACAAAACGGTAACTCACTGACTGACTCATTGACATGGTTGTTTAGTTTGAAGGAGTCTTTTGGGCTCGCCTACGAACGAGTATGAACCACGGTAATAGGGATGAGTAAATTTTTTTTTTATGGAAGTATCGAAAAAAAATTGCTTTTTCCCATATCTTCGGAACGGAAGGTGGTACATCCCTAGGGGTCGATCCACAGGGTGCCAAAAAAGTTTTTTTTTAAGCTTTAACGGCCCGTATCTCCTAGACAGTTTGAGTTAGACCCATGTTGATGGGTGTCTAAGAAAAGATCTCACCAAGATCTACCCCCCCCCCCAGTGTCAAAATTTTAACGGCCCGTATCTCCTAGACGGCTTGAGTTAGACCCATGTTCATGGTACTCTAAGAAAAGGGCTCGAAGAGACCTACTTGAAAATAAAATTTAAAAAAAACGAAAAAAAAATGCAAAATGCAAATTAATGATATTTTTGTGCCAAATTTCATGTATTTATCTTTAACGGTGCTAAAGTTATGAGGCTGTGACATACGGAAGGACGGACGGACAACGGAGTCTCAACATAAGGTTATTTTCGTACCTTTTAGGTACTACGTAATCCGTAAAACATGGTTGTTTTATATAAATATAAAATAATAATATATAATTAATATAAAATATATTAATATTATAATTAAATATAAAAATATTATTTTATCAACATCTATTATAAAATAGTGTCAAAAAATATTTAAAGAATTGTGGCGGAACTGATTTCTTTACGCGGAATTCAATTTGAGTTTTAAATTAATCCGAAATTACAGGGAATAAGGTTGGAATTGGTACACTTGTTGAAAAAATAATTTATATTAAATATTATTTTCTGAATTACCGCTTCCTGAAGCTCCGTCTCCTGTACTACTGCAGTCGGTTGTAGTATCAGTTCCTGAACTATCTCCTCCTGAAGCTCCGCCTCCTGTACCACCGTTGTTAGGTGTAACAGCATTTCCTGAGGTAATTGTACTGTTATTTGAACTGCTGCTGGATGATGAACTGCTGCTGCTTGAGCTAGATTCCTCGCTTATAGTGGTAACGGCAGTGGTTTTCCCATTATCTTCAGATGGCGCCGAAGGTCCTGTAACAAAATTGGCCTTCAGTTTCAAGGGTAAGTCAGCAATTTACTTATTGTGTTACTGATACCTATAAAACTATTTCGATTGCTGTTCAGTTAGTAATTTAATTGGTTGGTGAACTGTATTTTGTATTAATTTTGATAGTTTGAGTCCGCTCAGCAATCTTACACATGGCACCAAAATAGGTTTATCGTGATAGCACCCCACGGTAATAGCTTTTGCCGGTAACTCCACCTGCGCTAAAGTCCTTACAAACGAGACATTCTGTATCTATCGCAATAGTATTTTGTGCAACTGTGACATCATGTCAGACATCTTCGTAAGAGTCTTTATTGACTACACGAGAGCCCCAATGTCTAATTATGTCTCCAGTTAGACATAATAATTTATCTACGAACAATTATCAAAAATATATTTTATCTATTCTCAAACTGCAGTAAGGTAATTACAACATCAAAAGTGGTTTTAGAAGTACCTACCTACATTGTTTGACCGATATTATAATATAACATTATAAGACTGCGCTGTAATTGGGCTAATATATTATAACACCGCTAGAGAGCCAATCAATAACAGCGAAAGGAGTATAATATGATAAGTCCAGTCCTTATTTTTTAAGTCACGCCCCCTCTATCCTTGTAGCTTCTGGTTAGCTCTAAGGCAGCATTACTAGACGACGCTCCTGAGGTTCAGGAACGAGTGTTTTTTTTCTCAGTTTTCGTAAAATTGTTTGTTGAAAATTTTATAAATTTTGATTGTCGTAACTGTAAAGCATTGTGCGCAAGTGAAAATAATTGGACTTGATGATGGGACTGGAAAATAAATATTTTAAATTTAGTATTTAATTCTATTAACAGATTTGGATTGTATGGAATCTTCAGAACCTGTCTTGCACTTGACTACATTTTCAAATTTTTGGATTCCCAGAATGTATGATTCAATTCATGGATGTAGAAAAAGTAATAAAATAAATAAATTCTTTAAAAGAAGTCCTATTAACAAAAATACAGGGATAAGCTAACTATTTCACAAAATAAGTCTGCACTAACACCTAAGGTAAGAGAGTATCTTGAGATTTAGATCTCAGCGCTCTCCCTATGCTGCCTAAGCGTACGTAAACAATGTAGACTTTACAAGATAAAGCACTAAACATTAAATTTATTGTGAAAGAAGTGTGTTAGGATCGAAGTAGTTAGAGATCTCTAGTCTCTGCCGACCCCTATTAGAGACTGACGGTCGAGGACTCGCTCCTCAGCAGCTGAAAGCGCGCCGCATCGCTTAACACACTGTAAAAACTACAGAAACCAGTGCCAGTAAGTATAGTAAAAGTATATATTTTTACAATCAACTTTTTAATATCTACAATTTGATACCCATATTGTATTTTTATAAAATATCTTTTTTATTTATTTTACTTCTTTTTTATATTTCTCATTAGTGCTGATTTTTTTTTAATCGCTATAGTTTTCCTGTAATTTGCCAGTTATGATCTACAATTGAAATGTTTTTCATATTTTTCGGTTTACCAGTTTCGGAGATAAGGGGGGGTGACATACATATTTTTGGGATTTTTTAAAGATTTCTCGGAACCAGTGTCAGTAAATTTATTAAAAGTATATATTTTTAAAATCAAATTTTTAATACCTACAATTTGATACCCATATTATATTTTTAGGCTAATATTTTTTTTATTTTTCTCACTTTTGTTTTGGAAATATTTTGAACAATTTCAAGATTTTCACATTTTTTTTACACATTAATATGTGGGCAAATTAATGCTATTTTTGTGCCAAATTTCATGTATTTATCTTTAACGGTGCTAAAGTTATGAGGCTGTGGCATACGGACGGACGGACAACGGAGTCTCACCATAAGGTTCCTTTTGTACCTTTTTGGTACTACGGAACCCTTAAAAATACGCAGCACCTTTGGTAGTAAAAAAGCAATAACTTTTTTTCAAATCATTTTAAAAACTAGATTTGATGAGCCAATATTTTAGACAATTTGCGAGAATAACAAAATACAATATTTTTTCAGGGTGTGGTGTTGAAGTTACCTAATTACAAAAAATTGCTCCTAAATCAGTTTTTTTTTATTCCTGAAGATATAGCATTGCTAGGTTTATTTTTAGCTTTATCAATAGCAAAAAAAACTATTCGAAGTTGTCAAATTTCATGGAATAAATCACCGAATGTTTAAAATATATAAATGTATTCATATGCTGTTGATGAACTATAACAAATTTGCTTGTGTGACAGCATTAAGAATTGTATGTGTATGTTTTCTTTTTCTTATATGGCTTATAATTTGTATGTTTTTAACTTATTTTTATTGTTTGATTTTGACATGTTAGATTTTAATTTAACAATCATAGCTTTATTAATTTTTTTTTTTTAAGTTTAGCTTAAAGTTGAAAATTTGTTTAAAAATTTAAAAGCTTAAAAAAAAAAGGTTAAAAATTCAAATGCAATGTATATTGTTGGTGAATAAATGAAACGAAATTCTATCATAGTTTGAAATGTTTACATGTAGGTACATGTTTAGGTCTTTTTATGCAAAATGAAAAAACGAAACTCTTTTAGGATTAATTTGTTGTCCCTCTGTTTGTCAAGGCAATTTTTTCTGGGTAAACTTAATAAATGCCAATATTTACTACCCTGTAAAAACATACTTTTAAAAAAGGAAAATCTAGATATTTATGAATTTTTAGTTTAAGGTTACGTTTTTTATTTTTAAGTATTATTTTGTTTCAATAAATATAGTTTTAGCTAAGAACAATGTATATAAACATTTTAGAGTGCATTTATCCATTGCAAGGAGATATAAATTAACATTATATCATTGCAGTATAGAAACGCAAAAAGAAAAGTAAATCTGGATGTGAGGAGCTCTGAACCGGGAATCGAACCCGGGACCTCTCGCTTGCCGGGCGATTGCTCTAACCTCTGAGCTATCCACCTGGATTCTGTTCTAAGCCGGGATATTAAGGCGATTACCATCGCCAAATAAGCAGCTCGATATTTGTCAGAACGAATATCAACGGAAGCGACATTGAAATAACGTTCATATCAGCGCGCAATGCATAGTGGCTGTTACGACGCTCGCTGCGTCCTTGATAGGGCGAAATAGGAAAAAATTATACTTTTCACGTGGACGTGATTGTTCGATTGAATAATCCTATGTTATGTTTATAGCTATCAAATTTATTCATTTATCAAACCATAAATGAATTCAATCGGCCAAGCCACGTAGGAGCAATAGGAAATTCATGCCAAAAAACACCATTTAGTTAATACATTTTTTCATGTAGAAGTTTTAGTGGTATGAAAAAGAAAAATGTTGCATATGTTGTCTAAGAGCTGATTATTCATAATACATTTTTTCATTATTTTTGGTTTGGCCGTAAACGAGGAGTAGGCTTTAGAAAGTACCCATTTCGCAATAGTAAGGCCCTTAATCATCGGGGAAACGTGTGTAGCACAGTCCATACTCGGGAACACCTCTGACACCCCTGGGGCATAGGCGTAGCAGAAACCTTCTGGCCCACCCCAGAATAAAAGTAAAATATTAAATAAAACCAAAATACATCAGCAATATACGTAAAACAATGTTAATGTTTTTAATAACACCTACAACACCTTCCTATATGTATACTAACATCAACTAACATGTCTAACATGCATAAATAAAAACGAACAGTTTTGTATTCGTTGTCTTTAACATCTATCTGTCAGTGGTCCTGGCCCCTCCCAGAAAAAAATCATTGCTACGCCCTTGCCCTGGGGGATTCATGTCTTGAATATTTATTAAAATATACTTACTTGGTAAGGCGTGCAGTGTCACCAGACCCTAAAAAAAAACGAAAATTTTGATTAAACCTTAAAAACACATTTTTTTTTGTGCAACTGTAACATAATGAGAGGCATTGTGAAACGAATGCTTGTTTGAAAGATGCTTGTTTCGGGCGGCCGAAGTCGACCCCCGCTTTCCCGTCTGTTGATTCATCCTCTAGCGGTGTTATAGTTAATTGGGTCTATCAATATAAAAACCGGTTTTGTTGTTGTAATTTATTTGTATTGTATTGTAGCATGGCAGTAGATACATTTTTTAGGGTTACGTAGCCAACAACAAGGAACCCTTATAGTTTCGCCATGTCCGTCTGTCTGTCTGTCTTTCCACGGCTTAGCTTTAGAGACTATTTGTACTAGAAAGCCGTAATTTGGCATGGGTATACATATTTATCACGCCGATGTACATTTTTCTCTCCTCAATTTGCTTTGTTAATTTGGTAATTTATATATATTTTTTCCCTTTTCAATTTGCTTTGTTTTGTGTAACTTTACTGAGTAACTTATAACGTAAGTACATGTTGCGTTGTTATAATGCCGTGCACATACATTTATTTACTTGCAAGATTTATGTGGAAACTTGTTTGGTTTTGAGATTAATTTATTGTTATTTGTATTATGCGTTAAGAAAACTGTTCGTTTCCCAATCAATAAAATAAATAAATAAATAAAAGTGTATATTCTACTCGTCTAGCCCCTAGTGTGGGGTGTCGTTGGATAGGTAATTAAAAAATATTGGGGAATTGAGAAGACCATTTTTCGATCCAGGGTTCCGTTTGCGAAATATTAAGCTTTAAAGTGTTAATTTTTGTTAGAGTCAAGTGTCCCCTCCCCCTGCCAACGAAACGGTTGTATTTGGAGACGTGAAAAAAATCACGGCAGTAGTATACATAACGAAATTAAAAGGAAAACTATCACAGCTAACTAGGCTTTACAAGTTAACGAGTACAGATCGCGCCAAACTTTTAGTCCCCTCTAAACACGGGGCGATTCGCATCAGCAGGAACAAAATGTATGGGCCGTTCTTGGGAAGAGCAACCTCCGAGCGTACTAGAAGTTTAGCGCGATCTGTATTAGTCGACAAACTTATAAAATGTACTTGGAGAAGAAGTCACACGCACTTGGCCGGTTTTTTTATACTGCAAAATGAAAAATATTTACAGATTCGATACGACTATACAAAAACATAATCAACGCGGGCGAAGCCGCGGGCAAAAGCTAGTACTAAATATTGTAGAATTTCGCAAAAATATAATCTACAGACACGATTTTAAAAATAAGTAATATAGTATAATTAATATAATTAGATAAGCGGAGATAAAGTCGAGAGCAAAATAGTTAAAGCCAAACATCATCGGTATAAAAAAAACGGCCAAGTGCGAGTTGGACTCGCGCACGAAGGGTTCCGTACATTATCAATAAAAACGGCAAAAAAAACATGTCTGTTCTATGGGAGCCCCCTTTAATATTTATTTTATTCAGTTTTTTAGTATTTGTTGTTATAGCGGCAACAGAAATACATAACCTGTGAAAATTTCAACTGCCTAACTATCACGGTTAATGAGATACAGCCTGGTGACAGACGGACAGCGGAGTCTTAGTAATAGGGTCCCGTTGGTTACCCTTTGGGTACGGAACCCTGAAAATTGGAACAGTGTTGAAAAATTAATTAAATCATAAAGTTAAGGCGATATGCCTCATACACAGAACATTGCGCTCACATATATCACATTGGGACGTTAAGGGGCTGCGCAATGCTAAAATTCAGTCCTGCTCTAACGCTTTTGATTTTTAACTGTCTGTCCTGCTCTAATCAAATGCCGCTCACGCAACACTTCAGTTATTTTGAAATCGCGGCTACATTAGGACATTAACTATAACTTCTTTATGTAATAAAGATGTTTTTTTCTAGTAAGTATCTACGTGTGTTGGTTTCGTTTCAATTGGTTTTGAAATATGGAAACTGAATCGCTTTTTCCGTGAAATTAATGCTTTTTATAAAGTATTATAATTAAAGGAAGATTGAAAATATATTTATTTATAAATTATAAATATTCATTATAAAAATAAAATATTCAATATCATACATATAATTTATAATTATTAATTTTTAACTTTTATATCTATATAATTGTGTAACATATGCCGACCACAACTAGTGGTCGAAATATATTTACTACCTATAATTATATTTTGTGTTTTCGTATATACAAGGTGACTTTTTGATCATCGTCCAAATTCATACTGGTGGCTTGGTAAGTGGTCAATAATAATTTTGTTGAAATTCGTAAAATGAAATTTCGACTCCCCATAGTGATTCACTCGAGACTAGAACTGAATTTCTATGGGAAGCCGAAATTTCATTTTACGAATTTCACAAAAATTGTTACTGATCCAAGATACTGATCACTTATCAAGCCTCCAGTATGAATTTGGACGATGATCAAAAATTCACCTTGTATTATAATATATTTACCCCCGGTTTCTGAAAGGCCAATCAATGTTAACAGTAGATTAAAAAATAATTATCTGCGGATTAAGCCAGAAAAAGTGGGAATTTTACATTGAAATCAAAAATTAACTAAGTTAGTTATTGATTCATCACTATTCAGACTTCATATATGCTTTATTTTCACCGTTATTTGCGGTTAATCTACTGTTAACTTTGATTGGCCTTTCAGAAACCGGGGGTTAATCAAATATAAGACAAGAAAAGTCAATTATCATTTCATGTTAATTTATAAAGTGTAATTAATAATAGTCTTGAGTCAAACAACACGCCATATATAAGGTCTTTCAATTTAAATGGAAAGTAATTTAGGAGGTGATTCAGTATCGTTAATACATCACATTCCACTGCAGAGCACTTTTATTTGCGCAAAATTTTTTTTCACTTCTCAGTACAAAGTGGTCCGATCAGCTGACTCAGTTTGTATGGACAAGTGAAGAAAAAGTTCGCGCAAAAAAAAGTACTTTGCAGTGGAATGTGATGTATTAACGATACTGAATCACCTCCTAAATTACTTTTCAATGCATGTGCTCGTAAAGGCTCACTTTTTATGCATCAAAACCGAACAGAAAGTCGATTATTTTGCCCTAGTGCTTTATTATTATTTTTTTTTTTATTTACAATGGTTGGCTAACCTGCAGCCTTTCCTGTGTACCATAAATGTCATACTTTTTTTCCACTGTTTAACGGCTCTGGATACAGTCCTTTTGAGCCAATTACAATTTAAAGTTCACAAAATTATATTTGTTTTATATCCTCACACTATGCATTGAAAAAAGTAGTATGATACACGGGCGTAAGAGCAATAAATTACTCGGTTACGTTTAAAACACTCGCTACGCTCGTGTTTTAAATCGTCCTCGTAATTTAATCCTTTGCGCCCTTGTAGCATAAACTACTATTCCATTTAAATTGAAAGACGTATATTTTCAAAATTTTACCATCTACATTGACGGAACTGAATCCAATGCAAAACTGATGTTATAATAGGTAATAATAACTCACCAATATAACCAGAAGAACTGTAACCGACTTCATCATGGATGGCTGGATTGTGCAGCTATGACAGTGGGATCTCTTCGTATTGCTTTTATACCATAACCTGTATGTGTGAACACGGAATATTATCAACCTGTACAAACAAATTTCGGCTATGGTATTTTGAATAATTTTCGTGTATTATACGCGCAGTTCTTAATTGCAATTTAAGTTTTAAGTGCACAGTTTTGTGTTGAATCTGTGGGTTCCGTGTAATATATTTTTTTAATTTATTGAAAAAGGCGTTACTTTGCGGAAGTCCATCATAAATTTGTGGATATATTAATAATTTGCAATATTCCGCTAAACACTCTTACCATGCTATTCAAAATGCAGACACACATTTTTTTTACGACTTGCTGTCGACCGGTCAGGTGGACAACACATCCCAAGGATGCCTCGTTTAGAGGCGAAACACGTGTCGATAAGTTTTCTTGCTTGTTATTTAAGATTGCTTTGTGCTCGTACTGCTTGCTTTGCTTGTGCATGTTTTATGCGGGAGGGCGGGCGGTGCTTGACTCTGTTGAGTTGAGTTATGTTTTGCGTTTTCGATCGGTTTATCAAAGATTTTCCGATTTTTCGCGGCTTTTGGGATTAAATTAACACTCCTTACATTTTATTTTATGTGCAATATTTTTATATGGTGTATTGCTTAAAGAAAAAAACCACTGAATTCTTATAATTTCGTTCGAAAAGATGGTGTCTTTACATCTGTGTTTTCTCGCTAGTGAGGTGAAAAGTTGCATGTGTCACACACACGAGAGCAAATTTATTCTGTTTCTTGTGCCTTTGAATCCCTCACCACGCTCAGGATTCTAACTTAGAATCACTCGCTAAATCCTTCGCTTGCTCGGGATTCAAACACGGCACTCGCAACAAAAAAAATGTTTGCTCTCTTGTTGCACAAATAACTGTTTGTCTGCAGTCTGTCGTAGGGTATTGTCAAAAATGGAAAAAATTGAATTGCGCGCGGTGATAACTTTGCTTGAAAAATTTCACTACAGAACGAGTTAATCAAAACTTACAGGATACTTTAGGAGCAAATGCTCCACCATATCATAGATAAATAAAGGAAGGATAGATTGCTATCTCCTTGTACTGTTTGCAATACTAAAAATAACGTTGCTAGATGGCGTTACTTGTCTCGCTGGAAATAAAATTTGTCTGAAATCGACGAAATATAGCATTCTACTGTTTTGGTTCATCATATTTATTTATTTTATGAATAAAAACACAACATTTTCATAACATCGCATCAGAAAATAGTGAATTCTTAATTAGGTGTTTTTAACATTTTTTCCATTAAACTTTCGGTGGTAAGCTGGCAATCTAACTAAGCGTGCAGATGGTTATTCTGGATTCCGGTAGATGGCGCACAACGATCAATTAAACAAAATATGTGCATTAAAATACGCTTTATTTACCTAACACACACTACTCATACATACCGGTATATAACTTTACTCTTTGACTCAAATGTCATGCACGGTTGAGCGATTTATCCTCAGATTTATCGTATGCCATGTGTCGCGTATTATCGTACTCTAGCAAATTTTTGTTTTTGTGGGCGCAGTATAGTTGCTACACACAAAGTGATATTTAAATTTTTTCATATTTTTTTTATTGTTATTCTTGACCAATTGCTTGCTTTTCCAGCAAAAAGTTCTGTGCACGCCACTGACACACACACATCGAATTTCGTTTCATCAACTGTTCGATAGATGGCACTAGGTATGTCACAATTTATCTAGTATAGTAGCGACATCAAAAATAATAAGTCGAACTACTAGGTACTGGCGAAAATAATAAGTTTTACGCGGGCTTTGTTCTAATGTATGGAGTGAGCAATCTATCCTTCCTTTATTTTTATTTATCTATGACCATATTCTACAGTTGCACGTTGCTGCGCCGAATTGAAACTTGAAAGAACTGAACATTCAACGAAGATGACCCTCGCTCGGTTCGCCCCACAACGGTAGTGACCACAGAACTTAGTGACCGAAGAAATGGGTAAAAATGTCGAAAAAATTGTTTTCGCAGATCGTCGTGTCACGGTACGTTTTATAGCCGAAGAAATAAAAATTTCGACTTACCAGCCAGGTGGGGAGTCAAAACTCAGTCCCCTTATGCCCCTGGATGCCCCCTTATTATGTAGCTATATCGTAAGGAGTACGTCGACTTCTACAGAACATATGTTTCAGGAAGAAAGAAGTCGGCAACGTTTTTTTTCGATACCAGCGGTCATCTCCAAAACTGGTGTACCGAAAAATATGAAAAAAATAAAGATTAAGCGGTTTAGAAATTCTTGAAAAAAATTACAAAATTAAATTTATCGTCCATAGTACGGAACCCTACGTACGCGAATCTGACTCGCACTTGGCCGGTTTTTTTATTTTATTAAGAGGGAAAACATTTTTTTGCTTTGCCACGATCAACCAGTTAGCCACTCCTGCCCTAGAACAAACAAACTGGATACATTCATGACTTACCCTGGATACATAGCTAACACACCCTGGATATATCTCGAAAACATCTAAAACACATAGCACAAAATTATACATAGGTAAATAACGAAAATATATCTTCCAAAATATGGTTAATTTCAAACTGATTTTATTTTATTATAACACTTTTGTTCACGTCAGTACGGGGTTGGTCAAGTGTGAACTTTACAAGTAATTAAATTTTATATTATTGGGTACTTTGGGAATGAATGTATGAAAAATTATTTTGGGGAACTTGGAACTTGGGGAGATAGGGTATCACGCACTCTGGTTAACATATCTACGCTATAAAGGTTGTTAAGGCGCTACGGAAAATAATATCGTCAATTTTAGAACTTCTATATCTACTTCGGTAATTATTGTATAATTTTGATAAAATTGTATATTATTTTTGGAATCTTTCTCCGGGGATCTGTTAAAATAGAAACGCGGTTGGAGAATTTCGGCTCGATAGAAATATTTATTGAAATGAGGTCTTTATCGACATCAATTCTTCTGGTTTGACAATTTAGAATGACATTTGGACTGCAATTATATTTTATTTGATGGGTTTTAACAGTATCTAGGACCTGCGGGTCTACCGTGTAATTCTCATTTTCATCAACATCAACTTGAGATTGAAATTTGACGTGCGTGCGACGACGCCCGCCTAACATGCCATCTCTTTTGCACGCGTTGAATTTCGCATGCATTTGCTTGAAGTTGATACAAATGAGAATTACACGGTAGAGCCCCTGGTTAAACAAAATTTTGATAGCATTTTTAGTACATTTTATATTAATAAAAAACCGACTTTTTGCTACTTTTCCACGAATCCGTCCCTCTCGGACTGAGGGTTTTTTCGCATATGGAGTAACAGGGACGCTAAAACTTTTACATATCGCCTTAAGGCGCTACGGAAAAAAAATCGTCACTTTTAGAACTTGCATATCTACTTCAGTAAAGAAGGTACTAGTTTAAAATTTATTGAAAAGGGCGTTACTTTGCGGAAGTCCATCGTGAATTTGTGGATATATTAAGAATTTGCAATATTCAATTATAGTTTCAGTTTCAGTCGGCGGCTCGATCGTCATTTGCTGTTGAGCGGTCGGGTGGTCAACACATCCCGGGGATGCCTCGTTTAGGCTGTGCTCGTACTGCTTGCTTTGCTTGTGCATGTTTTATGCGGGAGGGCAGGCGGTGCTTGAGTCTGCATGTCGAATAGCATGGTAAGAGTATTTAGCGGAATATTGCAAATTATTAATTAATTAATTTATTTATTTTATTTACACACACATACAGTTGCACAAACATATTTCAAATATACACCACTTAAACCCTTAGGGGTTTGTTTGCGATATATCCACGAATTCAGGTATTAGTTTGATAAAATAGAATATTATTTATGTAAATTGTCTAATAAAGAAACTTCCTCATAAAGATCATCCATATAATAACATACCACAGACAACAGAATGATGACTAAAATTATTTTATTTTTTATTTTATTTTATTATTCACACAGAAATCCACAGCACATTACAAAAAAAAAATATAATAGAAAAGATTACCCGAACAGAGGCCAATAAAGGATTCTTCTTATACTAACTTAAATTGTAAAAAGCATGCAAACAAGAAATCGAAGGTGTATACAGAAACTTTTGATTAATAAAAAAATAAAAAAACATAATAATTAGTATAGAAAAGGACAAATATTAAACATAGTTAGATTTAAGTTAAAAATTCAGTTGAGAGTTAACATGTGTGTCAGGGTGAGTGTGAGGGTGTATAAACGTGTGTAAGAGGGATGTAGTGTAGGTGTAGTAATTTTTCATTGCTGTGAGTTTGTGTCAAAGAGTGAGAGAGTTAATGCAGTGTATGTATACGCGAGGAGCAAGAAGGGTGAAAACTTATTTAAGCCTGTAAGAAAATTCCAAACAGAATGACAAACAGAACTTGGGATCAACATTTTGTCTTGAATTAAAACACTTGTACTTGTAGTTTCACTTTATTTGTGTTAACTCCCAACCGGTTTCGGATTTTACTCCATTTTCAAGGGAAGATCTTAATTAAAATATTTTACATGACTCCAGGCACTAGCTCTGAGCAACGTAAACAATGATAATGTTACAACACAAAACAAGTGTTTTAATTCAAGATGTGTTTCAAGTTTCACCAAGTGCCGACAATCGCAAGTATAAATTTTATCAACATTTTGGTTTCCTTTCTATAAATTAGTTTTGTTTTTTGTATCCTATAAAAACCTAAATACGTAGCAATAAAGGCAAAAAACCAGGAGGCCCACCATGCCTGGGCCCGATGGATGGCGGTATATCCATCCCTATTAGCCGGGCCTTGTATCGAACAGACTGGTGACGGGCAGCGGCGTCACTGGTGCGAGGGTTCCGGCACCGCGCTCACCAACCCGCCTGCCCAGCGTGTGTGAGTATGGGCAATTCTTCCAGGATGACCGCCGGGAGTGGCAAAGTCCCGGAAAGGCTTATGTCCAGCAGTGGACGAACAGGCTGATGGATGGAGATAGAGATGGAGAAAGTACTTTTCTCGTACTTTATTGCCCTCTTAAAGAATAAAGTAGTAAACAATCGTACAATAAATACTTTACAAAGTACGGGTGGCAACCCACAGTCCACACTCGAAAACGCCTTTGACACCCCCCGGGAATTCACGTCGTGACAATTACTGAAAGGAACCCTAATTACCCACCATTTCTGTAGACTGTTTTTTTGATAAACCATCTGTTGCTGACGTCATTCATTGATAACCATATTTAATTCAGATTAGGGATGCTTCCACAAAATTTAATTTATGACCAATTACAATTTTACTGCATTGCACGGCCAAATTACGTAGATCTCTTATGGCCTGAAGCGGCTATTACCTATATTCTTTTGATGGTGTCGTTTCAGGTCTTTAAGACCTGAAAGATGCGATGGATCGAAAGCAATCTGGCTGACTGCCCTACAGTCGAGTCAGTTATGTTGTATATTGTTTGATGGCGGATGAGCAGCGCTTTGTTTCTTTCCGGGGCTATATTGTTTTGACCCTTGATTAACGCGTCATTGCTGTTTACACAGTTAGACAAACCACGGATCAGCCCCCCTATTCTGTATCTTAAGTTGCCAACTGGACAGGGTGCATATTGTCAAAAACATAGATAAAAACTGAACTTTCAAAATTGCCTTCAGTGGGTATTTAACTATTTACGAACTGTGACGTCACTTCAAATGCGAACATATCCTTATACAATCTTAATTCGATAGTATATCTATATTTTTGATGATAGGCACCCAGTCCAGTTGGCAACTAGATATACATAATAGGTCCGCTGGTGGGTGCGATGTTGGGTCACTTGTTCCTGTTGCGGTAAACGTGATGCTAGCAATTTAGCTTTATCATTAACGCAGATTTATTCGAGTTCGGGTCCGAGTTACAGAGGACCTCCTTTCATAACCCTGGAGTTGATATCGGCGGTCCACTATCCTATAAACTAAACCAAGTAGTTATCGGAACTAGTAACAAACTTTATGACTATTTACCCAGATAGGTAATAAAGAAGTTTCTTAACTCTCGGGTTGGAGACACCCCGGCCGGTACTATGACGGGTCTGGCTGGGTTTATTTGGGCACTACGAGAGTCAGATCGGAGCCGATCGTTGTGACAGATCGGACCTCATCTGTTCACGTCTCAATTCACAAATAAATGTTCTTATAATGGACAGGAAGATTTTTGTATGTAATCAATTAAATTACGTTTAAATAAATAAAGCAAATTGAAATCGATCGCGTCAAATTACTGATTTAAATAATAAATACAGTAAACTAAAACTCCGGCCAAGCAATCGGACCAATATTAAATAGATTAAAAACAAACTTTCAATTTCAAACATGATGGTTTCCATTCATGCGTGAACCCTAGCAAGCTGTAAGTTATTACAATGTAGACGAGACGGCGGCACTGGCAGTTGCTGTATACACATCTCACTCGCTCTTATATCTGTAATAATTTTGTCTCTTTTGGTCGATTTCTTATTGGCGTCAAAAGGACGGCGAGGATTTCATAGGAAAATGGATCTTGTAACAATATGCATTAGGTTGACTCCAATAAGGTGAGAACGGAGAGAACGGTGAGAACGGAGAGAACGGAGAGAACGTAGAGAACGGAGAGAACGGTGAGAACGGTGAGAACGGAGAGAACGGAACCGAGTATATAAGGTCATGGAAAAGCGGTTTGGGGATCAGATATTTTTATACCATCGTCGAAGTGCTGTCAAAAAGTCTCAAGGTGAAGTCTCATACCAAGTTCAGAGTATTGTTACGGGGTGGGTTTTCTTTGCTTCAATAGTAATTTTGTTTTCGGAACTTGCGATTAAAATACGGAATGTGTCAATCTATCTGTTCGTTTGATCACGGGGTCATTTCGCGTTCGCGTTAGCTTTTAGGTGGCTGTATGCCCTTTTATCGTAAATAGATTCGGTTATGGTCAATAGTTTTTGACTTTTCCGACTCGGAGATTGACACAGACGCGTTTGAATTCGTATAGGGTGAACGAGGAACGAGCTAGATTCCGCGATGTGTAAAGGGTTCGATAATCGTCTTTTCAAGTTCCGAAATTAAAGTATGTACTTAAATAATGTAGTAGTGCATAGGTCGATTCAGGGGTTGATGGGGAGGGCAGGGAGTATGGTCTCTTCTTAGTATTGCCGGACGTGGAAACGGGAAGATGTACCAGGGTGACAATGTGGCATAGGGCTAGTCGCGGGGAAATCTTGAAGAGTCAGGCAGGGAGCTTACAGAGCGGAAGTCGCACTGGGCTAAGATTCAGGTCACCTACTGGTGTGAACGACAGAATCTAGTTTTAACCTCCTCTGGAGGGAAGCAAGCGTCTGGGATGGCCTTGCTCCAGTTTTACATACTGGAAACACATCCCCCATGAAAGGCGATGTTTATGGCAAAGCGTCCGTGCCGTGAAGAGGTTGCGATTTGTTCTAACCTTTGTCATCTGACTGAGCTGGTCATGGTCTCATATCTATATATTTATATATACACATGAACATATAGGCTATCCCAGCCAGCGGGGTGACGTCCTTTTTACCTACTGTATCACCCCCTGTCTGAGTAGGGCAAAGTTTTAGGGTGTTAGGCACACACAGGGGTTCCAACTTGCCCCGCGTCTTTCTGTCGATTAGTTGAGGGGTTGTATGGTGTTTGCTAGCACAATATACAACCACACACACGTTTAATTGTAAATGTGAGGTGACGGACCTCTAGCCTTGAAATCCACACATTTGAAAGCCTAGGAATACTTGATTTTAGGGCCAAATGTTAGGCAGGTAAATTCCAAAATAAAGTCTACTGTTAGGGTATTAATAATCTATTTTTGAGAAATTATACATAGTGAGAGGTATCAGGTAGCCTTCATCATGGCTTAGGAAAAATAGGTCAGTACATTTAATTTGGTTTAGGTTATAAGGTTCCAAGTACATAGGGATCTCTGAAAATTATATTTTAGTGGTTCAGGAATAAGTGTTGTGTGTTCACTAGGTCCATTATTTATTAAAGAGGGTTTTATAAACCCACAGAACCCTAATTTTTAATACTAAAGCATAAGGCTTTGATATTGGCCATAAATATGGAATGATATCAGTATTAGAAAACATTTGAGTTTCACCACTTAAGGATCTCTAAATATGATGTACTTACTTAGGTATTTCTTTTAAGAAATAAGGAGGCTTGAGTTTGGCACAAGAATATGCCTAAATAATAGAGAAAGCATACATAAGTCTTGATTTTGAATTCATGTTGATGAAATGTATTCTGGACTACAAAAGGTCATAACTTCTTAGTGAAAACTAAATTGAAATGATTTGAATCTATATTTATCAATAAATAAGAACCTTTTACATATCAAATCAAATAATCTGATTGTAAGAGTCCAAAAATAGAGTGCAGTGACTTGACAGCATTGTTTGGTTAGTACTTACTATCCAGAAGAAAGTTCTTAGGTGAAATAAGAAATGGCTTTGATTTTAATACCCATTTGACTGTTAAATTATTTACTTACTGTGGAAATAGCTCTGGGAGATTTTATTCAAGAAATAAGAATAATTTCAATCTTTATCAATATTCAATAAACTTAAAATACAAATGATGTATTTGTTTGCATAAAAGTTTTCCATTGTCTGGCAAACAAGGCCTTAACTATTACTATACACCAAATATGGGGTAGTAAAAGTTGTATCTTCGTCATTGGAAATAAATAAATACATCTATGGAACAAAAACTAAGTTCTATTAGTATTATTACTACTACTTTACCTAGAGCAGGTTTCTCAATCAAAAGTACTTACTTATATTGAAATTATTCTATTCAGTAGTTATAAAATGGACTACATAAATGGCTGTGATTTGTGAAGGATTGAAAGGAATTCTTACCCATCATTTACAATTATATAAAGATAAAACTACTAGTATAAAGTAGCTAGTTGCCTATTAAATTCATTTATATAAGGTAATTTATATTGGCTAATTTTCATGTAAGGGGTTCATTAAATGAAACCTATGTACACATGAATGAAGGTACGGTAATTAGGTAACTGGTATTGAGTCTGGTAATGGTATAAAAAGATGTCCATATGATGAATTGTGTCTTTGGTATGATTAAGACACGTGCTGATGGATTCAACATCTTTTCTAATTTATTTTTAGTAAATTATGTTTATAATATTTTATAAAACATGTACCTTAATTCAAAGAACTAAGTTTCATTTAAAACAAACAACCGTCTAACTTTGATACTATGGTTTTGTTCATACTATATTATGAACTTTACATCTCTAGTTTGGAAAGCCAATATTAATTACTGTACATTATATTTGCTGAGAAATGCCTAAATGAGATTAAATAAAACACCAGTTATTCTAAAATATATTCAACCAAATATTTTTCATAAATTACAGCTGTTATATCACCTCAAAGTTCTTTTAACTTTAATTCCTCAGCTAGAGATCTCTCTTTAGCTATCTAACCTTCTCAAGACACTAAAAGTTAATAGTGCTAGGGACTAAAATTGTTTCTGAGAGCAATCATATATTGTACTTAAAAGACAGACAGATAAACACTCTTTATTTGGATTCATGCTCATAAGTTTTGAAGTTTGAACTCTTAAATTAATCTTTCAGTATAATGTGGACTACTGATGAGAGCACAGCTCTTAAATATTATTTCAAGTTAATGTTTATTCATTCAATAAAGTGAAGTCTCCTGGCTAGAGCACAGCTCTTAAATTGCTTCAAGTTAACGTTTGTTTATGATTGATAATAGGTAGTTATTATTATAACGGAATACAACTTTTAATAAGGGTTTGTCTAGCTAACTTTATCTCTGAATCACTTTTAAAAAACTTGGGTTCTACTTAAGGCGCGACGTAAGGTTCTAATCTGACGATCACACTTTGGCCATATATCTGTTAAAATCATTTCTATTAAGCACCAAGCGTTAAGCTATGTAGGTTGTAAGTGGTTTGTTATTGGAATTTCGTTCAGTATGAGCAGTAATGGTTTTACAAGAGGTATTAGTACAATATGGTTAAGCCGTGACAAGGATAGGTATTTGGGCTTATTTCAAGTGATTTGGTGCTTATGGAAATGGTTTGATACAGTAATGTCACCCAGTTTTGGGTACAATTTGTTGCTCGTGTAAATAGGAGAAGTGATTTAGAGATTTACTACTTTTTTAGGTAAATATGTTTAGTTATAGGTAGTACATAGTGTATTGTAAATTTAGTGCTATGGGGAAATACAAAATAAACTTTAAACATTCACTTCTTTGGTAGAATAAAGTTGACTCTCGAGGGTTGAATTGATTGCATCATTTGTCTTGAACTTAGGGGGAAGTGCTGCCATGCAGTTTCCTTCTTGTTGGAGTTTAGTTTAGAAATAGCCTTGCACTCATCTCTGTGAGCCGTTGTGTGGTGTTATGGCATTTACAGTAGATGGTAACAGATCACTTTTACATGAGAGTGTGGGGAGATTTTGTCCATCCATGTCCATTCAGAATATAGGTAGTGCTCCAACTTTATACAATTCTTCAGAAATTATGTTGTAGAGAACTCCATAAGGCAAGTCCGGTGTCTTGCCCTTTTATCGACAGTGTGACTGACATCTGTAAGTAAATGAAAAGGTTTATGAAATGTTTGTTTATGGTGATGAAAGTTTGTATTTGTACGAACATAATTCAAGAATTTTAATGCTTATTGGCTCTTAGAAACAACGACTACTTATCGCATGAAAAGCTTCGTTTTCGTGTAATAATTAAGTGTAAATCTAATAATTTCGAAGTAGAATCCAACTGGAAATGTTTACGTATGAAAAAGCGGTACATACCTTTCTTGTGAGATAATTTTGCGTTCGAGTTACAGTAGATATGCTCATGGATCATTTTTGGTGTCTTATAAGTGTAGGTAGCTTCTTTAGCGGTACATAGGTCCGTCATGGAATTTTATTTTATTTTTAAGCGTCCGTCACTGAGCAAATGGCGTTTTGTCAGCTTCAGTTTGAATTTGTTTTGTTTGGTATGTAGAGTTTGTCACAGGTTAGCGACTTAGCAAGCCCTTTAAAGCGCTAGATATAGGAAAGCTGTTCATATCTAGCAAACATTTTCTACATAATTTTATTTTACTTTAGGAGACATTTTAGTTTTATAAGTATATTTGTAAGGATTTATTTTTGTTGTATTTCATGTTATTTATAATATTATATAAAATTTATAATGTTATTTATAATATTTATGGTTCTGTATAAAGAGCTAAACCGAAATATAGAAGGTAACCATAGAGTGTATTGATGAATATAACCACAGGGTTCGTTCCGTTTTGGTGACAATGATCATTGTACGCTGGGTTTGCGTTTGGACGTGGGTAGAAATTATTTAAAAGCTGGATTTATTAAAAGGTTTATTGTATAATTAACAAAAACAAATAAATTAATTAATTCAATTTGCACTTATGTCAGTTAAATTTAAATTATGAGAGAGTTAATGATTGTGTACCCTTTATATTAATTTCAAATGTTTGATTGTTTAGACAGATAGCGTTTAAAGTAGTGGCTAGTGAGTGTACTAGAAGATCGTAATGCTTAAAAGGAATGGGGGAAGTAAGAAAATTACGGGAGTAAAGTTTAATCAGTGTGTAGTAACACCTTTTGTAACATTGTATACTGTGTTGATGTGTCACATAGGGCTTTGTAAAATTATTTGTCATTTTCCTAGTTCTTAGATAGAGAAACAAAATAAGAAGATACAGTACCTCCCCGTTTCATGTGTGTGATACTACAAAACCTAGTACATACAATAAAACCGACCTGTTTTATGCACTTGTCTCGTTCGCGCTACTGTTGAAGCTCGTCGCTTTGTCTCTGTCTTTCGGTGGTGTTTTGATCAAGCAACAAGCTCGATTTTCAATTGACGATTTATGAATATGTAGCATCTTTCCTCTTTATGTCATTAGTCGTAGTATGGAGCTGAGTTTTTAATTAATAATTAGTTAGGTATCTACAGTTGTTTATTCACGTTTATTTTCCATTAAATACTAGCAGTGCCATCTGGTGCATAAACTATCGGGTCGTCAGAAATTAGGTTACTTTCTCATTGACGAACAAGCGTAACGAGGAGTTACTGAATTAGATTGATAGATGGCGTTAGTTCAGTCTGGTAATAATGCGGTCGTACAATAAGTTTCATGACGAGGTTAAAATATTTCAAATTCTTTTTTTAGCAAATTATTGTATTAATTTGTTCTTATTACTACAGATTTATGTTAGCTTTGCAAGTAAAGTCATTTCGAGATTTGCTACTTGCCAAACAGTTAAGTTTAAACAAACTATTGACTTTATTTATGGTTTCATTTGTGTTGAAATAAATTACATAATATTCAAGTATATTTACTTTACTTTAATGTTTAGAAAAATTTGATGACGGGAGATAGTAGAGGGGAGGAGGGTGACTGTCAAATGTCGAATTTCAATATAACAAGAGAAATTTATTTCTGATGGAGGTTATTTATTTACACTAGATATCTTATCTTATTTGTTGATTTAGAATTCTGGATAAACCATGGTGAGAACCACATGGAATTTAGTTCAGTAGGTGTCTAGTCCAAGTGTTGATGTGTGAGTTGCAAATGGACAGCGTGTAAAATATAGACGACGCTATCTATAATTGATTGGGAATTAATTGTAATATACATATTAGTGTGTGATATGTCTATATATTGTATTTATATGTTTTATGGTTAATTTATCGATTCGCATCGGCAGGGATCCGTGCGCGAGGTTTAGAGGTATTGTCTTACTTTGTAAGCATAGACGCATAGACCACCTTCTTCATTAGGCAGTTTTGGGGATCCTTTGTGAAAACATAAGTAGATGTATGGGTTCCGACGATTGGTTCACAAACTTAAGGTTGACAGTTATAGGAGTAAATAAACTAAAGCTGTTTTATTTAAATAACTGTTTTCTTTTTGGTTATTCTCAAAATAAATATGGGGGGGTTGTCTAAGGCGGTATTTGTAGTAAGTACTGTATGAGTGTATTGTATATATATGAGATAGAGCAGGTGTAAGTTGCATAGGGTTTCATATCATGTTTTGAGAAGGAGTTACAATTAATATTATGTCAGTACCAAAGAAACAATTATGGAAAATAGTATTTATTTTAGTTAGTTGAGAATGGGGGAAGGTTAAATATAGTAGGTTTAGTAGTAAAAAAAAAATATTTAAATTTAATTAATGTACTATTGATGTGATCATACACAAAGTAAATACCTACCTATAATGTTTGGACTTTGGATTTTACAAATAATAGATACGGGATGAAGAATGAATTGGTATGTAATGGGTAATGGAATTAGGGTTCTGTATGTAAAGTCTCATTTTCAATTAGGGGGTCCAGTATGAAAAGTATAAAGTAATTATAAATCAAATAAGAATCTAAAGAGTAAATTTAGAATGGGAATAAGCTAATAGTAGAAAATTGAGCGTCAACCGATTAAGAGGTTTTGCTGATTTATTGATGGTCCAAAATAATAATTTCTGATAAAAATTTAAAAATATATATAATGTTAGGTGAGATATGTAAGTACGTTATTTCAAATAGAAAATAAATAATACTGTCAAAACTTCATTTTATTAAGGGGAAGTAATCTTTCAAACGTAAAAGAGAGAGGAGTAAATTAGTAGTATGACAAGGGATATGTTAGTAGTACTATAGAAAAGGTTATAGATTGCGTGTTGGTGTATTTATAGTTTTGGACTTGAACTTCAGGGTTGTGTATTCAATTGCATTGTGGCAGAGTGGTTGAATGTTCACATAGGAAGTCGGAAACCGGGAGTTCGAAAATCTAATGACGCTTACATATTCCGAATTAATCTTTTGTGTTTTATACTGTCTTCTTATTCGTATAGGTTGTTTTATTTATGTCAATGTTATGTTGGTAATAAGTTATTCCTTATTAATGTTTGGTATGATAGCTTTTATTTTACATTTAATTTCACAAGCGGATAAATGCATGACGTCAATATTTATTTACTAAGCTTGAGCTGTACATGCAACCAGTGTCTATGTACTATTAAACTTTTATAAGGCTGAGGGTCCAATTAAATTATATCTATCTTGTAAACGAAATATAACTGAACAACCTACATTTTAGATTAAGTACATAGCTAGAACTAAGCGGTTGCACAATTTAAAGGTTTAGTCAATGAAAGTAGGGTTTCCTGATGATATCTACTGAAATCAATAGATTGCTATTTTAAAACAATTATTACTGCTGTTAGTAAAGACTAGAATAACTTAAAAATATTCTAAATTATTTAGCAATTGTCTGGTTATAATTCGTAGGGGTGTCAATATTAATTCTAGTATTATACTATTTTTGTTTACTTACAGGGAAAGAATATCTTCGGTTATTGATATCAGACAGAATTTGATAATTAAATGAAAAAAAAACTGTTAATGACTTTCATTGGTAGTTAGATTTTTACTTTAAGGAATGAAATAAAATCTATTTAATTAGAAAATCTTGTTTTATTTAATGAAATATTTAATGACAAATGGAGAAGGAAGAAGACCGTACGCCACTGATGAAATTTTATATTTTACAGGTAGATGAGGAAGAACTTACTTATTAAGTACAAAGGAAAGTAAGATTGGGGGGAAGTAGAGAAGAAAATTAAAATTTTATGAAATTTTAATATGTTGACTGTGTAAATGCTTTATTAATTGATATTAAAATAAAAATAAAAAAAAAAAAGGTACAAGGTCGTATTTTACTAAATGAATTTATTAAGAAGAAATGAAATGTGAAAATATTTGGAAGTTTAATAAAAGCATTTTATTCCAATTTCTCGTTGTCTTATTAAAATAAAAATAAAAAAAATTTAGAAATTAATTTGGGTTTTATTTTAGTTAGTGGTAGTTAGTTATGTTATAAGTTAGTTTATAAGTTAGCTCAAAAGGTATTAGCTTAAGTGGTATTAAAAGATAATAATCTTAAATAAGAGGTACTTAAATCATTTTGATTTGTCCATATTTGTTGAGCTGGTGGTTCGTTAGAGAAAGTGTTAGAGAGAATGAGGAAGGAAGTATGTTGTCGGTGGAAGATATAGAAAGATACGACCATGACAATTAACTTTGTCTTTGGCAAAGAAATTAAGGGCTCTAGCGAGACAACAGTTTCGGGAATGTGGACTCATGTTTATTGTTGTGTTATCCTGGAGACATTACACTACACAACAAACTATTTAGTTGAAAAGGAGTTAGGTTAGAGTCATCTTCACTAATCAGCAGTATAAACTGCGATTCTAAATAGTTTCACTACACACGCAGCTAATGCATATTTCCTCGGCAACTATACATTCTCCGAATGGTTGATTAGAATTCAACATTGGAAGAGATTCTAGACTGGGGAATTAGTTATTTGGGTACTTATCCTGAGAGCTATTAAAGTGATCTCGATTCAAGAAAGAGACACAAAGGCGCATCTATTGTTCAAATTGAAAAAATAGAATTTGGCTAGAAGGTCGTTGTGTTACCACTAGGGTAGAGTTAATTCACAACTAACTTCTTTGAAGGATTGAGATCTCCTTGTTTGATGGATATTTATTTGTAATTAATAAACCTATAGATTAGAATTTCAACTGATTTAATTTTCGATTAACCGTTTGGTATAAAAATTACACCACACTTATTCATTCTGGGAGGAACATGATAATGAATACCGAATTTATTTAGATATGGTTATTCTTTATGTAATTGTGAATGGGCATATTTGTGAATGTTGACAATTGGCGTATATGACAGTTTATGTGTCTAGCACTCTGCGTAATTAATTTTGTGTAGATATGCATTCATGAATATAAGCATAGTTGAAAATCAGCGAATACTTGCATTTTGGCGTTTAAAAGAGCTTTGCGTACATTTAAAATAAGTTATATTTATTTTTGTTATTCTTTATGTAATTGTGAATGGGCATATTTGCCAATGTTGACAATTGGCGTATAATATGACACTTTATGTGTCTAGCACTCTGCGTAATCAGCTTTGTGTAGATATGCACTCATGAGTATAAGCGTAGTTGACAATAAGCGAATGCTTGCATTTTTGCGTTTAAAAGGGTTTTGCGTACATTTAGAATAAGTTATATATTAAGTTAGTTTTAAAAGGTACATAAAGGTTGTGTTAAAAAGGTAAAGGTGGTATAAAAAGGTAAAGGAGGTATTAAAAGGTAATGGTGGTATTTAAAAGATGTTATGTTAATAAGTCATGTTAAATGGAAGTAATTAAAATTAAATAGGTTCATATTTGTAGGGCTGGTGGCTTGTTAGGGAAATTGTAAGAGCGGACGAGGAAGTCAGAGTGTGTTGGTGGAAGGAATGGAATGAAACGACTCTGACATATGACTATGACGTTGACAACAAAAAGGGCCCTAACAAGACAACAGTTCGAAGGTGTGGACTTAAATTTATTGTCATCATATCCTGGAGACTATATACTTCACATAAACTTTTAAGTTGAATTGGTGTTAGGTTAGAGTCATAAAGACTAAAAGACAGTATATACTGTGATACTTAAAGGTTTAACTCTACACGCAGCTAATGCTATCTTCGGCAACACTATACATTCTCCGAATAGTTGGTTAAAATTTAATGCTGGGAGAGATTCCGAGCTGAACAATTGCTCATTTGGGTATCTGGATGGATAGCTATTAAAGTGATCTTGGTTTATGAAAGAGGCGCAAAGGTGTGTCTACTTAAATTGAAAAAATAGAATTTGGCTAGAAAATCTTTGCGGTGTCACTAGGACAAGGTCGTCTCACAAACGATCTCTCTGGGAATTTCAGATCTCCTTGTTTGACGGACAGATTATTCGTGAACAATTAAGCCATGGATTGGAGTCTCGATCGGTTAAGTTTTGATTAACTACTTGGTATAAAAACACACCACACGTGAACGATCTGGGAGAAATATGATAATAAATATTAAACTTATTTAAATTTTTGTATTTTATATTTTGTTTATATTTGTGAATGATGGGAGAGAAAATTTCCTTCGGTTAAGGCATGCTAATCTGCGTAAATTTTGGGGGAAGAGCTGTGACAGATCGGACCTCATCTGTTCACGTCTCAATTCACAAATAAATGTTCTTATAATGGACAGGAAGATTTTTGTATGTAATCAATTAAATTACGTTTAAATAAATAAAGCAAATTGAAATCGATCGCGTCAAATTACTGATTTAAATAATAAATACAGTAAACTAAAACTCCGGCCAAGCAATCGGACCAATATTAAATAGATTAAAAACAAACTTTCAATTTCAAACATGATGGTTTCCATTCATGCGTGAACCCTAGCAAGCTGTAAGTTATTACAATGTAGACGAGACGGCGGCACTGGCAGTTGCTGTATACACATCTCACTCGCTCTTATATCTGTAATAATTTTGTCTCTTTTGGTCGATTTCTTATTGGCGTCAAAAGGACGGCGAGGATTTCATAGGAAAATGGATCTTGTAACAATATGCATTAGGTTGACTCCAATAAGGTGAGAACGGAGAGAACGGTGAGAACGGAGAGAACGGAGAGAACGTAGAGAACGGAGAGAACGGTGAGAACGGTGAGAACGGTGAGAACGGAGAGAACGGAACCGAGTATATAAGGTCATGGAAAAGCGGTTTGGGGATCAGATATTTTTATACCATCGTCGAAGTGCTGTCAAAAAGTCTCAAGGTGAAGTCTCATACCAAGTTCAGAGTATTGTTACGGGGTGGGTTTTCTTTGCTTCAATAGTAATTTTGTTTTCGGAACTTGCGATTAAAATACGGAATGTGTCAATCTATCTGTTCGTTTGATCACGGGGTCATTTCGCGTTCGCGTTAGCTTTTAGGTGGCTGTATGCCCTTTTATCGTAAATAGATTCGGTTATGGTCAATAGTTTTTGACTTTTCCGACTCGGAGATTGACACAGACGCGTTTGAATTCGTATAGGGTGAACGAGGAACGAGCTAGATTCCGCGATGTGTAAAGGGTTCGATAATCGTCTTTTCAAGTTCCGAAATTAAAGTATGTACTTAAATAATGTAGTAGTGCATAGGTCGATTCAGGGGTTGATGGGGAGGGCAGGGAGTATGGTCTCTTCTTAGTATTGCCGGACGTGGAAACGGGAAGATGTACCAGGGTGACAATGTGGCATAGGGCTAGTCGCGGGGAAATCTTGAAGAGTCAGGCAGGGAGCTTACAGAGCGGAAGTCGCACTGGGCTAAGATTCAGGTCACCTACTGGTGTGAACGACAGAATCTAGTTTTAACCTCCTCTGGAGGGAAGCAAGCGTCTGGGATGGCCTTGCTCCAGTTTTACATACTGGAAACACATCCCCCATGAAAGGCGATGTTTATGGCAAAGCGTCCGTGCCGTGAAGAGGTTGCGATTTGTTCTAACCTTTGTCATCTGACTGAGCTGGTCATGGTCTCATATCTATATATTTATATATACACATGAACATATAGGCTATCCCAGCCAGCGGGGTGACGTCCTTTTTACCTACTGTATCACCCCCTGTCTGAGTAGGGCAAAGTTTTAGGGTGTTAGGCACACACAGGGGTTCCAACTTGCCCCGCGTCTTTCTGTCGATTAGTTGAGGGGTTGTATGGTGTTTGCTAGCACAATATACAACCACACACACGTTTAATTGTAAATGTGAGGTGACGGACCTCTAGCCTTGAAATCCACACATTTGAAAGCCTAGGAATACTTGATTTTAGGGCCAAATGTTAGGCAGGTAAATTCCAAAATAAAGTCTACTGTTAGGGTATTAATAATCTATTTTTGAGAAATTATACATAGTGAGAGGTATCAGGTAGCCTTCATCATGGCTTAGGAAAAATAGGTCAGTACATTTAATTTGGTTTAGGTTATAAGGTTCCAAGTACATAGGGATCTCTGAAAATTATATTTTAGTGGTTCAGGAATAAGTGTTGTGTGTTCACTAGGTCCATTATTTATTAAAGAGGGTTTTATAAACCCACAGAACCCTAATTTTTAATACTAAAGCATAAGGCTTTGATATTGGCCATAAATATGGAATGATATCAGTATTAGAAAACATTTGAGTTTCACCACTTAAGGATCTCTAAATATGATGTACTTACTTAGGTATTTCTTTTAAGAAATAAGGAGGCTTGAGTTTGGCACAAGAATATGCCTAAATAATAGAGAAAGCATACATAAGTCTTGATTTTGAATTCATGTTGATGAAATGTATTCTGGACTACAAAAGGTCATAACTTCTTAGTGAAAACTAAATTGAAATGATTTGAATCTATATTTATCAATAAATAAGAACCTTTTACATATCAAATCAAATAATCTGATTGTAAGAGTCCAAAAATAGAGTGCAGTGACTTGACAGCATTGTTTGGTTAGTACTTACTATCCAGAAGAAAGTTCTTAGGTGAAATAAGAAATGGCTTTGATTTTAATACCCATTTGACTGTTAAATTATTTACTTACTGTGGAAATAGCTCTGGGAGATTTTATTCAAGAAATAAGAATAATTTCAATCTTTATCAATATTCAATAAACTTAAAATACAAATGATGTATTTGTTTGCATAAAAGTTTTCCATTGTCTGGCAAACAAGGCCTTAACTATTACTATACACCAAATATGGGGTAGTAAAAGTTGTATCTTCGTCATTGGAAATAAATAAATACATCTATGGAACAAAAACTAAGTTCTATTAGTATTATTACTACTACTTTACCTAGAGCAGGTTTCTCAATCAAAAGTACTTACTTATATTGAAATTATTCTATTCAGTAGTTATAAAATGGACTACATAAATGGCTGTGATTTGTGAAGGATTGAAAGGAATTCTTACCCATCATTTACAATTATATAAAGATAAAACTACTAGTATAAAGTAGCTAGTTGCCTATTAAATTCATTTATATAAGGTAATTTATATTGGCTAATTTTCATGTAAGGGGTTCATTAAATGAAACCTATGTACACATGAATGAAGGTACGGTAATTAGGTAACTGGTATTGAGTCTGGTAATGGTATAAAAAGATGTCCATATGATGAATTGTGTCTTTGGTATGATTAAGACACGTGCTGATGGATTCAACATCTTTTCTAATTTATTTTTAGTAAATTATGTTTATAATATTTTATAAAACATGTACCTTAATTCAAAGAACTAAGTTTCATTTAAAACAAACAACCGTCTAACTTTGATACTATGGTTTTGTTCATACTATATTATGAACTTTACATCTCTAGTTTGGAAAGCCAATATTAATTACTGTACATTATATTTGCTGAGAAATGCCTAAATGAGATTAAATAAAACACCAGTTATTCTAAAATATATTCAACCAAATATTTTTCATAAATTACAGCTGTTATATCACCTCAAAGTTCTTTTAACTTTAATTCCTCAGCTAGAGATCTCTCTTTAGCTATCTAACCTTCTCAAGACACTAAAAGTTAATAGTGCTAGGGACTAAAATTGTTTCTGAGAGCAATCATATATTGTACTTAAAAGACAGACAGATAAACACTCTTTATTTGGATTCATGCTCATAAGTTTTGAAGTTTGAACTCTTAAATTAATCTTTCAGTATAATGTGGACTACTGATGAGAGCACAGCTCTTAAATATTATTTCAAGTTAATGTTTATTCATTCAATAAAGTGAAGTCTCCTGGCTAGAGCACAGCTCTTAAATTGCTTCAAGTTAACGTTTGTTTATGATTGATAATAGGTAGTTATTATTATAACGGAATACAACTTTTAATAAGGGTTTGTCTAGCTAACTTTATCTCTGAATCACTTTTAAAAAACTTGGGTTCTACTTAAGGCGCGACGTAAGGTTCTAATCTGACGATCACACTTTGGCCATATATCTGTTAAAATCATTTCTATTAAGCACCAAGCGTTAAGCTATGTAGGTTGTAAGTGGTTTGTTATTGGAATTTCGTTCAGTATGAGCAGTAATGGTTTTACAAGAGGTATTAGTACATCGTTACTCGCTCGCTGATGGCAGTGGCGTGCACAGAACTTTTTTCCGGAAAAGCAATCAGAAGGTCAAGTACGACAATAAAAAAAATATGAAAAAATTTAAATAACAATTTGAAAAAAAAACGTTTGTATGAAAATTTTCACTCTAGGAAAGGCAGTGCCTACCCTGGCGTCATACAAACTTTTTTTTTTCAAAGTGTCATTAAAAATTTTTCATATTTTTTTACTGTTGTACTTGACCTTCTGATTGCTTTTCCGGAAAAAAGTTCTGTGCACGCCACTGGCTGATGGTGTGTGACACGGGTTTGGACTCGTAGTGGCATGTTAATTGTTTCGACTTTTAATTAAGTTGATTGAGCTGCAGCACGTTTGCCTGTCCGGTGTGATTGTAATCTGGGGTAATTCAACGGATAGAATACGTATAAATAAAGTGTATAAATAAATAATAAATACAAAAAAAGTGTATTAGGGCTATGTTTTGTTTAAAACCCACCGACAGCAGCAGACCACACCTAAAAAAACACAAGCTGCTAACGTTTTCATGCATCTACATTTATGAGGTTGCTTTGTTTGTGAAGACTAACCTTCAGTTATTTATCAGTGTATTAGGGCTATGTTTTGTTTAAAACCCACCGACAGCAGCAGACCACACCTAAAAAAACACAAGCTGCTAACGTTTTCATGCATCTACATTTATGAGGTTGCTTTGTTTGTGAAGACTAACCTTCAGTTATTTATCAGTGTATTAGGGCTATGTTTTGTTTAAAACCCACCGACAGCAGCAGACCACACCTAAAAAAACACAAGCTGCTAACATTTTCATGCATCTACATTTATGAGGTCGCTTTGTTTGTGAAGACTAATCTTCAGTTATTGATCAGTGTATTAGGGCTATGTTTTGTTTAAAACCCACCGACAGCAGCAGACCACACCTAAAAAAACACAAGCTGCTAACGTTTTCATGCATCTACATTTATGAGGTTACTTTGTTTGTGAAGATTAACCTTCAGTTATTTAGTTTTTACAACAGCAAACGATATCCCACCAGCTGAAAAGCCTTTTCCCGTAACACGGAACTCTTCAAGAAAAACATTCTCGGGATGGCAACGAGCATTTATAATAAGCTTCAACCATAACAGAAATATTGTAAATTTATATTCATTTAAAACTAAATTAAAGGAGTTTTTGATTGGTAAATCTTACTAACGAATTTTTAGATGACATGAATATTTAACTTTTTACTTATTTTAAGAGGCTATGGGAATTTTATTTTTGTCACTGTCACTTCAAGCGAAAAATCGCGCAGTGCGAGAGGGGCGGATTCAGGGCAAAAGGGAAAAAAGTTGGTTTTATATATTTTATTAAAAAAACTAAAATAGCTAGCAAAATTTCAAATATTAAACCTCTGGATATTGTTGAAACACACCTAATAAAATATGTTTGAGTTCTGTATATGGTTCCTTTTCGCCAAACGATGAGAAAAAGTGTGTTTGAAGACCTCATTTTAACAATTATTTCTATCGAGGAAAATCGTATCCAAACATGTTTTCCAATTTCAAAACCCTAGATTATATAGTCAAAATGCATATACCAGAAATTTATTAAAATTTTCCGTGTATTTCATGAAATACACAAAAAAGAAACACCCGTTTTTTTTTCGCATATCGCCTTAACTCATATTGGGATTGTGACATTAGAACTTCTTTGCAATATAATAAATAATGTAATATTATAGATATACAAAATGTTATAGGGCTGTAAACATGTAATCTCTTAATGTTATAATGATATATTTAGTTTTAAGCTTTAATTTTGTACGCCATTAGGCAGATCATAATGGGACATGACAAAAATTGTAATATCATTCTTACCTATGTATCGACAAATAACGAACTTTGATTGATTGATTGTTTTTTTTTTTTTTTTTTTTTTTTTCATTAACAAGTAATCTTTATTTAAACACAAAAATTTACATAAACTATCCTATAAATAAAATAAACCTATTACAAATAAAAAACTGAATCCAGATCGCTGTCCCTTGGTAGGGTACCTAGAATGCTGGCTACATTACCCCTCTGGATGGCCAGACTTATTCTCTGGTCGAGGTAAGCGCCAGCCCTCTGGTCACCCGAGACGTTGACCAGGCGCGATGAAAGTTCCTTAAATAATTTTCTTGCCTCTTGACCCCACGGGCCCAAAGTCTCGACGCCAAACGGCATAAACATGTAGCAGCTATCTAAGCTGACATATATGCGCCGTTTGTTGCTTTCGGCCGAATCCGCCGCCGCACCAGCAGCTTTACAGGTTTGTCTAACATGGGAGGCCGCCAGTGTGTCGACGCATGTAGCGTCCCACACTAGCGGACGCCCATGTTTCCAAGGAATTAATGACATACCATTGTAACCGGACGCTCATCTCCGTGAGCAGCTAGCATTCCCTTGCAAGCCTTGGGGTGGCCACCAATGTTGACGGGTTATGCGGGGCATGTGAATTGCCTTCAAGTTGTCCGATGAAAACTGTGTGCGTGTGGACGCACGTCTGTCCTTATAGTACTTGAGCAGTTGAGTGCTCGCCTGCTGATGCAGAGCCTAGAGATCATGGGTTCAGTTCCCGCGGTGCATATTCATTTGTATTCGGTCTGCTTGCTTCGGCTATTGGTCTATTGCCCGAAGTACGGTGATAGAGTTCACCTATCACGTTTAGAGCGTAATAATCGTTGTAAAAAGCGGGCTATGACTTTGCATTTCACCATTCACACTTGGGAATAGCTCTAACAGCCCCTCGGGTTTTCATGTCGTGACGACACGTTTTTAAGGTTTCCGTACCCGAAGGGTGTCAAAAGGGATCCTATTACTTAAGCATCTGCTGTCCGACGTCTGTCTGTCTGTCTGTCTGTATATACAATATTAGACGATGTTGGAAGAGGCAACACCTGCTGTCAGTGTACAATATTAGAGGGTGTTGGAAGAGGCAACACCTACTGTCAGTGTACAATATTAGACGGTGTTGGAAGAGGCAACACCTACTGTCAGTGTACAATATTAGACGGTGTTGGAAGAGGCAACACCTACTATCAGTGTACAATATTAGACGGTGTTGGAAGAGGCAACACCTACTGTCAGTGTACAATATTAGAGGGTGTTGGAAGAGGCAACACCTGCTGTCAGTGTACAATATTAGAGGGTGTTGGAAGAGGCAACACCTACTGTCAGTGTACAATATAAGACGGTGTTGGAAGAGGCAACACCTACTATCAGTGTACAATATTAGACGGTGTTGGAAGAGGCAACACCTACTGTCAGTGTACAATATTAGAGGGTGTTGGAAGAGGCAACACCTGCTGTCAGTGTACAATATTAGACGGTGTTGGAAGAGGCAACACCTACTGTCAGTGTACAATATAAGACGGTGTTGGAAGAGGCAACACCTACTATCAGTGTACAATATTAGACGGTGTTGGAAGAGGCAACACCTACTGTCAGTGTACAATATTAGAGGGTGTTGGAAGAGGCAACACCTGCTGTCAGTGTACAATATTAGAGGGTGTTGGAAGAGGCAACACCTACTGTCAGTGTACAATATTAGAGGGTGTTGGAAGAGGCAACACCTGCTGTCAGTGTACAATATTAGAGGGTGTTGGAAGAGGCAACACCTACTGTCAGTGTACAATATTAGAGGGTGTTGGAAGAGGCAACACCTGCTGTCAGTGTACAATATTAGAGGGTGTTGGAAGAGGCAACACCTACTGTCAGTGTACAATATTAGAGGGTGTTGGAAGAGGCAACACCTACTGTCAGTGTACAATATTAGACGGTGTTGGAAGAGGCAACACCTACTGTCAGTGTACAATATTAGACGGTGTTGGAAGAGGCAACACCTACTGTCAGTGTACAATATAAGACGGTGTTGGAAGAGGCAACACCTACTGCCAGTGTACAATATTAGACGGTGTTGGAAGAGGCAACACCTACTGCCAGTGTACAATATTAGACGGTGTTGGAAGAGGCAACACCTACTGTCAGTGTACAATATAAGACGGTGTTGGAAGAGGCAACACCTACTGCCAGTGTACAATATTAGACGGTGTTGGAAGAGGCAACACCTGCTGTCAGTGTACAATATAAGACGGTGTTGGAAGAGGCAACACCTACTGCCAGTGTACAATATTAGACGGTGTTGGAAGAGGCAACACCTACTGCCAGTGTACAATGTCAGACGGTGTGGGAAGAGGCGCCTTGCTACTGTACTACGGGCGCTGGTATTGCCTACTACTTGTTTGATGTCGTCAGACCAGCGCTTCTTCGGGTGACCAGACAATCGGCGTCCTTACCTCGGGTACCAGTGGAGGTAGGGTTGCCAGATGATGTCCAGAGTCCCGACAAAATACAAATTGTTCCGACAAATAACAAATAACAACGGTCGGTGAGCAAAAAAGTATATTGTTGTATTTACTTTAATACTAAAAATATTTTTTTGATTCGTAATATTTATTTGTCCCGACTTTTTGAAATTTTGCCCAGATATTTTGGTTTTCCCACCTGGCAACCCTAAGTGGAGGACTCGTTCGCTCCATCTACCATCGATCGGTTGCGTTGCTTTAAGCGATAAGGCCGCCTGTTTGTGCTACATAATACGTTAGTTAAGATTAAGTATTTATATTTCTGTTCCTTTTTATATGGTGTACAAATAAAGTTGTATTGTTGTTGTTGTTGTTGTTAGTTACGTGACCTGCCCACTTCCATTTGAGCTTGCGAAGGATGCCCAATTGCCCACAGCGTCTGTTACTTTGGTAATTTCTCTAACATAATGACAACTCCATTGAAGAAGTCGAATTTTCCTTTATTCTTTAATAGCTCATCTATGTTGTACATCCATCCATCCATCCATCAGCCTGGTTCGTCCACTGCTGGACATAAGCCTTTCCAGGACTTTGCCACTCCCGGCGGTCATCCTGGAAGAATTGCCCATACTCACACACGCTGGGCAGGCGGGTTGGTGAGCGCGGTGCCGGAACCCTCGCACCATAACACCGCTGCCCGTCACCAGTCTGTTCCATATGAGGCCCGCCTATTAGGGATGGATGTACCGCCATCCATCGGTCCCAGGCATGGTGGGCCTCCTGGTTCTTTGCCTGTGAGCTGTCCTCTTACTCTCCCCCAAATTACTCCGAGGGGGTCTCCAAGCAAGATGGTGGTACCTCTACAGTCGAGACCAGCATCAGCTCTACCACCTGTAGAAACATGTACATAGAGAAACAAATTCACTTACCTACTAGAAATGGAAACTCAACACCTGGTTTTTGGTTCCATATTACTCATTCTCATTAAAATAATTGGGTATATTATTTAAAATCAGACACTAGCTACCATCAAATAATTTATTAGCAATTTATATAGTAAATTTTACCAGTAAATTGACACAGATGTGTATTGAAGGAGAGACGATGTGACTACAGTACATGTGCGCAGCGCATTCGCAAATTGGTTTTTTAAAACTTCAAGGTGCTATAATATTTGTCTGCTTTTTGGAATAAATAGATCAATTTAGGAATTTAATTTATTTTCAATGCATGTGCTCGTAAAGGCCCACTTTTTATGCATCAAAACCGAACAAAAAGTCGATTATTTTGCCCTAGGGCTTTATTATTTTTTTTTTTTTATTTATAATGGTTGGCTAACCTGCAGACTTTCCTGTGGACCATAGATGTTATACTTTTTTTTTCCACTGTTTAACGGCTCTGGATACAGTCCTTTTGAGCCAATTATAATTTAAAGTTCACAAGATTATATTTGTTTTCATTTCCTCACACTATGCATTGAAAAACGTAGTAGTAAACGTAGAGCTACGCTCGTGTTTTAAATCGTCCTCGTAATTTATTCCTTTGCGCCCTTGTAGCATAAACTACTATTATAATTTTATGTGTAATTTTAGGTTCAGATTAGGTTTAACACTTGGGATTGTGTTTCTTATTTTTGAATACTAAATGTTTGACAGATTGAAAATATAATATTTAAACAAAACAGTAATTTTACAATACAATACAACACAATATTCTTTGATTACACACCAAAACAAAGTATATAGACAATTTCAAAAAGTTAAAGTAGGGTACAATTGGCGGTCTTATCACTAAAAAGCGATCTCTTCCAGACACCTTTTGGATGGAGGAACTCTTAAAAGAAAGAAAAAATGTGTAGAGGTGGTGTATATGGATATATTTATATACATATGTACATATTTAAACATACCTATACATAAATAATATATAAACAAAAATAAATCACTGTAAATATAAAAGGAACAGGTAGAAATAAAAAATAAGTATAATAAAGAAACAATTTGATCAAAGTAAAAGATAATGTTGTTTAACCAGAGTTTTGAAAACTTGTAAGGATGGAGCTTGTCTTATTGAGAGAGGAAGGGCATTCCATAGACGTATAGCTGCTACAGTAAACGAGTTATTATAAAAACAAGTAGTATGAACTGGAAATGCTAAATGAAGATTTTCAAATGGCCTTAGATTATGATTGTTTTTACAACGGAAAAAAACAAAGCGATTTTTCAAGTAAGAACGAGTCGTGCTGGGGGCTCGGTTGGTGATCATTGAACCTTGTTCCTGCCCCTGTATTCTGTATCTTTAGTTGCCAACCGGACCAGATGCCTATCATCAAAAACATAGCTAAAAACGGAACTTTCAAAATTGCCTTTAGTCGGTATTGAACTATTTACGAACTGTGTCGTCACTTCAAGTGCGAACATATCCTTAGACAATCGGAATTCGATAGTATATCTATATTTTTGATGATAGACATCAAGTCCAGATGGCAACTAAAGATACATAATAGGCCCTCAGGTCGCTGGAAGGGTCTCCGGTATGGGTTCGGGCGGTTGATTAGATTTCACCTTGTATAATATTATATTTTACCTATAATTTTAATCGTATATACCTATATATTGCTACATAAATTAAATAAACCTTTAATTTAGTTCATGTACATTTATTATTTTATTACATATATTTTATTAGATTAAATGTTGACTTGTAAAAATACAACGTGTAACAGAAAGGTGTAACCATATTTGAAGAGCTTATTCAGTCAATGGTATAGAACAACTTTTACAATGGAACAAACCATGTATCTCGAGAAAAAAAAATCAACTGGTTCATTCAAAAATGCAATGCCACTCGGCCAAAATGTATGTAAGGGCACATATTTTTTTTTTGAGATTTCAACGTTGGCTCCATAGTAAAAGTTGTTCTATACCATTGACTGAATAAGCTCTTCAAATATGGTTACACCTTTCTGTTACACGTTGTATATACCTACTTTGCAAAATGAACTATTTGAATTTGAATTTGAGTGAAAGGGTAGAACAAAATAGGGTAATAAGAAAGAGAATATGAGAATTTCCACGAAGACGTCGTCATCATGAGAAGATATTCAATGGTTTAAGGCGATATGCGAAAAAATACGGGTGTTTCTTTTCTGTGTATTTCATGAAATACACGGAAAATTATAATCAGTTTCTGGTATATGCATCTTGACTATATAATCTAGGGATTCGAAATTGGAAAACATGTTTGGATAAATTTTCCTCGATAGAAATAATTGTTGAAATGAGGTCTTCAAACACACTTTTTTAGTTTTTTTATAAAAATTATAAAACTAACATTTTTCGCTTTCGCCCTGAATCCGCCCCTCTCGCACTGCGCGATTTTTCGCTTGGAAATACATGGCTTTTTGGGGTTCCTTAGTATCTAAACAAAAGGAACCTTTATGGTGAGACTCCGTTGTTCGTCCGTCCGTATGTCACAGCCTCATAACTTTAGCACCGTTAAAGACAAAGACTTGAATTAATTTGCCCACAAAATACGGTGTAAAAAAAAAATGTGTTTGAAATTGTTCCAAATATTTCCAATACAAAAGAGAGAGAAAAAAATAAAACATCCTAAAAATACAATATAATTATTGTAGATATTAAAAAGTTGATTGTAAATATATATAGTTTGACTATATTTACTTGCATCTATTTCGAGAAATCCCCGAAAAACCACAAAAAAATGTATGCCCCCTACCCTATCTCCAAAACTGGTAGACCGAAAAATAATGAAAAAATCATGGTAATTTGTGTTACATAACGATTACAGGAAAAATACAGCGGTTGAGAAATTCACGAAAACAAAATGACAACATTAAATTTTTCATCCGCGATACGGAACCCTAGGTACGCGAGTCTAACTCGCACTTCACTAGCTTTTATTTTTTTATTTTAAATATTTGTCACGATAAGGGCCATAGTTCCACGTATGTCTACTAAAACATTTATAAGGAAACCTTGAAATGGTTTTCAAATCGTAAATATTGGCGAGAAAAAGAAGAAGCCAATTATGAATAACAGAAAATGATAATAGACTTTTCTTGTCTTTTTGATTAAAGAAATTCTATATATATATATATATATACGAAAACACAAAAAATATAATTAAAGGTAGTAAAATATATTTCGACTATTAATTGTGGTCGGCATCAGTTACACAATTATATATAAAAGTTAAAAATTAATAATTATAAATTATAGATACTTATGATACTGAATATTTTATTTTTATAATGATGACAGCTAAAGTTTTATTATATATTTAAATATATTATATTTAAATATATTTTACTCCAATTATGAATTTATATAATATATTTATATAATATATAATATATAAAATTAAGATTAAAATCCCTTCTTAGTGGATGTCTACGTCATACAAGGAACCTACAGTACAAATTTCACGTTGCTAGGTCCAGCCGTTTTGTCTGGGCGTTGGTAGACCAGTCAGTCAGTCGGGGTATCGGAAAATCATTGATTGATAATATAAAATCAAAAAGCTAGAAAGGGACAAAATTCATGGGAAACAGTGAGATGGCGCTATACACAACTTTGTGTGCGCGTATAAAGTAAAATAGTAGATTATGCACTAAGGTAATAAAGCAGTGTCTTACGTCACGGGCGGCAAATTGAACCCTGAGCGTAACGAGGGACTCTAGAGTTAACTCCTGAGCGTAGCGAGGGAGTCATATAGAGTCCTGAGTAAAGCGAGGGGTTCAAGCTGCCCAAGACATAGACAGCCTTTATTCCAGAGGAGCATACTCTACTTTTCACACCTTTTGCGAGACAATAAAAACCTCGACATTTTTTATCAACATTAACAATTCAGTAAAATTCACTGACAATCACAGCACCAAACACCGTCTTTTGTTTCACATTCTTTGTAAACGCTTTTTATCTTTTTGTTGAATTCTGCTTTCGAATTTCGAACAAACCTCTTTACAATCCCATATGGGCATTTGTTTTCCACGAGTTTCCACACGAATTTGACGTACCAAATTTAAATCACTTTAATCCCTAGGGGTTTTCATATAACTTTATATCCCTTGAGATATTAAGCGTTACTTTACGTTGAGGTTGCACGATATGTAATTGGAAATTGTCGAGCAGGTGGTGTGAAAACTACTTTATTTTCATAAAGAGTCTTAACTAAGTACAGTTTATACGGCGGTTCTCAAACTAAGCTAAGGCTTGGTACTTGAGAGCCAGGTGACTCGTTTATCAGTATTTATGTACTGTTTGGATCGTCGCCCTTTGTGGTTGGAATAATTATATTTCGCATAGGTACTTTGGTATAAGTATAGGTATACAGGTGGTAGAGCTGATGCCGGGCTCGACTGGAGGTACCACCATCTTACTTGGAGACCCCCTCGAAGTAATTCGGGGGAGAGTAAGAGGACAGCTCACAGGCAAAACTCCAGGAGGTCCACCATGCCTGGGACCGATGGATGGCGGTAAACCCATCCATAATAGCCGGGCGTTATATAGAACAGACTGGTGAAGGGCAGCGGCGTCACTAGTGCGAGGGTTCCGGCACCGCACTCACCAACCCGCCTGCCCAGCGTGTGTGAGTATGGGCAATTCTTCCAGGATGACCGCCGGGAGTGGCAAAGTCCTGGTCCTCTAAAAAGGCCGCTTTGGGTGAATCATATCATGATTCTGTTGTAAAGCCGTCTCTTTTGCACGCATGAAGAAACTCTGACTCTATCCTACTTTCAAATCATTTCATGATTCACCCAAGTTGGCCTTTTTAGGTCCCCTGGAAAGGCTTATGTCCAGCAGTGAATGAACTAGGCTGATGGATGGATAGGTACTTGGAAATTTTAACTATAAAGGAAAAATTAAATAAAAACTAATATCAACATGCAAGTATTTAAAAACAATTTTAAAAGACAATCTAAATATTTATACTACTAGATAAATAAATTCTGTTTATGTAAATGGCAGTTTATACGATTATAAAAGAGGAGATAAGAGGATAGGGAGGCAAGGAACAGGGAGTGGAATGGGATATACCGTGCCTACTGTTGGTGTTCCAGGAAATTTTCTGTTTCTTTGTAGGAACGAGTCAATAATCTGAAGCCACAGGGGATTTCGCCAGTTGAACGGTCTCGAATGCCATACTAATTTGTATAGAGAAATCACGCGGGAAAATGTTGAGTGTTTGAGTATTTTTTATAAAATAACGAAAGAAAAGAGGTTTAAATAAATAATAAAATAAGCTACACTTCTTAACTTTAGAAAATATCATTTTATTTTTTAGTTGGATTAGTAGATATATCATAATTGTCCAAACGCCAAAGGCTGTTTTCCGTGATTTTAGTGATGTTTCCGATTTTTTTCTCGAATACCTATTTCAAATCTAAAATATAAATAATGTAGTTCGACTTCTGAACTAACTACAAGAATTTTATTTGTTTAAAATATTTTGATTTAATATGCTAAATTGTCCAAACGCGAGAGCATGTTTGGCGAAACCGACGGTTAATGTTTGTTTTTATTTTTTTTATTGTGTCGCTATTCAGTCTACTTGCAATTGTCGTGTTTCATGTTTTGTATGAAAAGGGACGAGCTGAAAACCAGCGTTGTGCTCCTGCCTTAGCTCACAACATATGCTGAGCTTGTTCCTTTTTGCCATTTAGCAATTGTTAATTTTGTTTTCTTTCTTTCTTTTTTTTTCTTTCATTATTGAATGGTTATCCATTTTTCTTTCATTATTGAATGGTTATCCATTTTTCTTTCATTATTGAATGGTTATCCATTTTTCTTTCATTATTGAATGGTTATCCATTTTTCTTTCATTATTGAATGGTTATCCATTTTTCTTTCATTATTGAATGGTTATCCATTTTTCTTTCATTATTGAATGGTTATCCATTTTTCCATCAGTTTTATAACTTCGAATACAGTAAGGGTTTTAGTTCTTTATGCAAGTTCTAAAATTAACGATTTTGTTTTCCGTAGTGCCTTAATTTGGGAAATTGAAACTCTGCATACACGTACCTTAATCCTTAATATAAGGTACCATCACCAGCGTTTTTATATATTTATCATTTTTCAATGCATGTGCTCGTAAAGGCCCACTTTTTATGCATCAAAACCGAACTAAAAGTCGATTATTTTGCCCTAGGGCTTTATTATTTTTTTTTTTATTTATTTACAATGGTTGGCTAACCTGCAGCATTTCCTTTGTACCATAAATGTCATACTTTTTTTCCACTGTTTAACGGCTCTGGATACAGTCCTTTTGAGCCAATTACAGTTTAAAGTTCACAAGATTATATTTGTTTTCATTTCCTCACACTATGCATTGAAAAACGTAGTATGATACACGGGCGTAAAAGCAATAAATTACTCGGTTACGTTTAAAACACTCGCTACGCTCGTGTTTTAAATCGTCCTCGTAATTTCTTCCTTTTCGCCCTTGTAGCATAAACTACTATTATCATTTTATAGCTATAGCCGCCTAACTACAAAAACATAAGGTACAGCTCGACCAGGCCGCCGTAGGACGTATGCTGACCAAATTGGCGACATACTGAAGACGGGCCCGGAATAGAAGAGCTTGTATGACTAGATTGATGGATGTGGAAGAGGCAAAACAGGTGTCTGGATCGTAGCAGATGGAAATCTTTAGTCTCTGCCTACCTCTCTGGGAGAAAGGTGTGAGTATATAGTATGTATGAAAGTAAGAAAAATTATGAAAAAAAAAACACCCTTTTCTCGTCAAATACGGGTAAAATGCAGAAGTAATCACCTAAGCAGTTGGGGTTTATAAAAATGAAAAGAACCATCTGAATGCCTTTTTTCTTTTTTTTTATAACCCAACTAACAAAACTGAGAAATACATGAGCGATAGAGCGTAAGCCGTTAAGTATTGATGAAATACGAACTGGCTTTATATCCGGATATATTCCCGCTATACCTTCGCTATATGTCCATTTGGGCACAAATTAAGCGGCATTCGTCAATACAAGAGGGTTACAATAGCGATTCATACACACCGAGTGGCTTAAAAAGCGATACAAGAGCGATTCATACGTCATTCGGGGTCCACTAACTACCTTTAATTTCTATTTGCGATTTCGTCAATATAAGAGGGTTACAATAGCGATTTATACCCACTGAGGAGTCCAAAACGCAATACAAGAGCGATTTATACGTCATTGGGAGTCCACTAACTACCTTGTATTTCTATTTGCGATTTCGTCCATACAAGAGGGTTACAATAGCGATTTATACCCACTGAGGAGTCTAAAAAACGATACAAGAGCGGATTATACGTCTTCCTTGAATTTCTATTTGCGATTTGAGTCATGTTCCATCTCTTTTTTTCCTTGAAATGTTTAATTTGCGAACTCTTTCATTTTAAAGTAAGATACAAATAAAGTGAACGATATGCGACGCAAATAAATTGGATGTTATTTTTTCCATGGTATAGTATTATGTGTGTTGCGAGTGAAATTTCCTTACGAAGCTAATTTTACTGGTATTCTATATATAGTTTTCCACTTCGTTTTTAATACGCCTTCCTAATAATGTGAAAGAAGATTGAAAATTAGAGAAATGTGCAAAGAGGTTAGAATAGATATTTCGTTTATTTTCTAAATTATCGGCTGCAACTGCAGCAATGTAGTACTCCTTCATTCTTTTTAAAAATTATTTCATTCTTTGTCGTCAATATCTGTAATGAAACGATAATTTCGATGAACCAATTCAACAAAATAAAAATAACAATGGCGGAATATTTCTTAGGAGTATGTAACTTCTCTGAGCATTTCATACGTCGTTAGGACGTAGAAAGTAGGTGACTAAGTTTTAGAGCGATATGATAGCGGTGTATAAAGCCAAATCATGGCCTTGATAGCAATCGATCATAAAATTTTAGGGTACGGTAGCAAATATATAATGGTTTAAAATGAAATACACTGTAAAAGCTTTTAATGTTTTTTGTTTTAAAAATATAAATAATAGGTACTGCTAGACATGATAATTTAAATATAAATACTGTTATCTCATCTATATGTTTCGGGTCGGTGTCGGTTATATTACGTATCGTATCGTACCGTACTACCGTACCGTACCGTATCGTACCATACCGTACTTCTTCGTACCGTACCGTACCGTACCATGTCGTATAGTATCGTATCATATCGTACCGTACCGTACCGAACCGTACCGTATCCGTACCGTACCGTACATCTTCGTACCGTACCATGTGATATCGTATCGTATCATATCGTACCGTATCGTACCGTACCGTACCGTACCGTACTTTTTCGTACCGTACCATGTCGTACCGAACCGTACCGTACCATACCGTATCCGTACCGTACCGTACTTCTTCGTACCGTACCGTACCGTACCATGTCGTATCGTATCGTATCATATCGTACCGTACCATACCGAACCGTACCGTACCGTACCGAATCTTATCGTACCGTATCGTATCGTACCGTACCAAACCGTACCGTACCGAACCGTACCGTACCGTACTGTATCGTATCGTATCGTATCGTATCGTACCGTATCGTATCGTATCGTATCGTACCGTATCGTACCGTATCGTATCGTATCGTATCGTATCGTATCGTATCGTATCGTATCGTATCATCATCATCATCATCATCATCATCATCATCATCATCATCATCATCATCATCATCATATTATTATTATTATTTTAAATTATTATAAATTATTTGAAAAGCTAATTTAACAAAAAACATGAATTTCATTGATAAAGTGTGTACGGAACACTCAAGGCACGAGTCCTACTCGCACCTATACGGCGATGTCACGTATAATAGAAATATAAATCGCTCTTGTGTCACACAAATTCTAACTGAATTAGGAGAACATAAACTCTAATAGACTCCATTTAAGCATTATGTAACTCTACGAGAGTATTTAAACTCAACTGTACGTGCTTAATTCTTGTATCGGAGTTAGTAATATCGGATATACGGCTGCCATACATTGGTGTTATGATTACACTTTTATATTTCCTAAGCATACTATTACTGCCTATTGGAGTTGTAAATCGCTAAAATAGCATTTACTAACTCTTTTCTGCACCTCAAAGCTTCAACAATTGCTGAGAGCATTAGCTAACGTTTTTCTATGTCTACAAGTAAATTTCACCGCTTTTATAACCCTCTTTTGCGTCCAAGAGGATTTACAGAAGCGAATAAAGCAGCTTGTGTGTTAGTTGGGAATTATAATTTAGAATTTGCATGTTGGAATAGTTCCAAATTCCAATTTAAATTCCAATATAGTATTTTGTTGCTTAAAATAGATTATAATATATAAATAAAAAAGTATTAATTCGTTTCGAGATATATTTCGGCCAACTTGTGGCCGTCGTCGTCAGTCGAATCTGACGGCCATAAGTTGGCCGAAATATATCTCGAAACGAATTAACACTTTTTTATTTATATATAATAATCTATTTCAAGCAATAAAAGGTCAAAGGAAAGGCTTTAAAATATTATTTATTCAATATGTATTTTAAAAATTAATTTCCAAATAATTATAATTACATAGGAAAACAGTTAAATGAAATTTTTTGTGAGATATATTTCGGGCCATTCGGGCCCGGCATCAGTCACAATGAAGCAATGAAATTATAACAGATAGGTAAAAAAATAAAAATGCCGGGCCCGAATGGCCCGAAATATATCTCACAAAAAATTTCATTTAACTGTTTTCCTTTGTAATTATAATCATTTAAAAGACAAGTCAATTTTCAATATTTATTTCCAAATAATTGGAATATTGGCACTACGTACTTTGTGTCTAACGAATCACGGTCACTAAAAGTTGCAGAAACAAAATATTTGCAAAAAAACACGGATTTTAGTGATTTAGTGCATTTTGCGATTTTTCCACCAATTTCACAACGCTAGTCGCGTTTGACCAGCCTCAATACTTACACTAGCCCCTGGAGCCTCATGTTGCATGGGACCACAGAAACCGGAAACCGTTGTGACCTTGAAACGGAGGGACCTTAAGGCGCTACGGAAAAAATCTACACTTTTAGAACTTGCATATCTACTTCAGTAAATAATGTATTATTTTGATAAAATAGTATATTATTTTTGGAATCTTTTTTTAGGGATCTGTTAAAACAGAAACGCAATTGGAGAAATTCGGCTCGATAGAAATATTTATTGAAATGAGGTCTTTATCTCCAGGTTTAACAATTTAGAATGACATATGGACTGCAATTATATTTTATTAGATGGGTTTTAACGGTATGTAGGACCTGGTTAAACGAAATTTCGATAGCATTTTTAGTACATTTTATATGAATAAAAAACCGACTTTTTGCTACTTTTCCTCGAATCCGTCCTTCTCGCACTGAGGGTTTTTTCGCATACGGAGTAACAGGGACGCTAAAACTTTTACATATCACCTTAAAAAGCGACTGCAGCCAAGTTTTACTCGATAAATTTAATTAAAGTCAAACATAGGTAGTTAGGTACAAACATAGGTAGCTCATTTACATCCATGTTAAAACAGTTGGCCGATAAAGACGTCAGTGGCTTTGTAATATATTGATAAACGGTCGTCCGAATGTCAGACATGTTTGTTTTAGCATGAAACCGTGAAATTTGATGAGACGCAATTATTCTACTTATTTTTTTATGTGAATAACGTCGCATAAAATGGGATGCAAATTTGGGCAAATATAAAAATATCCATGATAGATAGACACTTGAGTTTGCATGCAACGTTTTGTGTGTGTCACATTTCTAATAAATACTGTAAAGTTGAAGAAGTATACAACCAGAGGGTCTACCACGTAATTCTGATTTTCATCAACATCAACTTGAGATTGAAACTTGACGTTCGTGCTACGACGCCCGCCTAACATGCCATCTCTTTTGCACGCGTTGAATTTCGCATGCATTTGCTTGAAGTTGATACAAATCAGAATAACGTGGTAGAGCCGCAGACTAGAATGCTAAGCTCTATTGAAAACTGCACGCTAAAATAAATTCATGTGTCTCTCTCTATCTCGATTAGTCATGAAACTTTTTCTCTTTAAGATGCATCACGGATCACGTTTCAAAACATATGATTGCTTTCCCATTTTTGAATGAAAAACATTAAATAACTATAGTCTATGGTATTATGCGACCATATTTTAATGTCAATTAGGCTTCTCTAGTGCCTTTTTAATGCATTACTTTGTAAATGATCCTGCACAATAACTTAAAAATAAAATTAAACTAAGTAGAAAATGTTTGCCAGATCGCCGACGTCTTGTGGCAGGGTTCCCAGAATGCTGGCAGCATTTCTTCTTTGGATTGCCAAACTAAGGTGTTCAAATTCAAAATTCAAATTCAAATTCAAAATTCAAAAAGTTTATTTTGCAAAGTAGGTATATACAGGGTGAATTTTTGAGACGGGACAGTATGGGCAGGTACCTTAACCGTTATAGTTACAGGAAAACGCTTTTAGGAGACTATCCATAAATTTTCAAGATATTCTGAACTGCATTTACAGATTTTGGAAAAAATGTACAGTCAGCAAGAAAATGGTCATTTTAAACAAAAACTTTTTTTGATGCAAATCGATCCTGTTTCTTATGAGGCTCAAAAGTCTCTACTGGACCGACTGAGGTTTGAGTACTAGAAATGTCAGAAATCGCAAAAATTTTTTCCCATACATTTCGGAAAAAGATTCAAACCTCTAAATTAGCCAAACTTTTTGTTATGGGTAGATCCGCCATAATCCGCTATAAAGAATAAGGCTGAAAAATTAGGTAAGTAAAAAAAGTTATAATTTCTAACTTTGGAATCCTTGGGTTATTTCAGGTCATTCTTATGTTTGTGCTGAGAAAATTCTAGATTGTTAGTTGTAATATATGTACTTCTTGTTAAAAAATGTCTTTAAATCGCAAACGTTTGGACTTAATTGAAGCGTATTTTGTAAATAATAGGAACACGGAATCTGCATTGGTGTGGTACGCGAATAAGTATCCATTGCGACAAGTACCATCAAGAAAGGTAATTACAAACCTTTTGAATATGTATGGGAAAAGTTTTTTGCGATTTCTGACATTTCTAGTACTCAAACCTCAGTCGGTCCAGTAGAGACTTTTGATCCTGATAAGAAACAGGATCGATTGGCATCAAAAAAGTTTTTGTTTGAAATGACCATTTTCTTGCTGACTGTACATTTTTTCCAAAATCTGTAAATGCAGTTCAGAATATCTTAAAAAATTATGGATAGTCTCCTAAAAGCGTTTTCCTGTAACTATAACGGTTAAGTTACCTGCCCTTACTGTCCCGTCTCAAAAATTCACCCTGTATAATACACGTTTCACAAGTCAAATGTTAATCTTATAAAAATATATGTAATAAAATAATAAATGTACATGAACTATAAATCACCATGGTATGTACTATGGTGGTTGGTTTATTATGCTTATTTACATACCCTTATTGACTTACCCACGATAGCTGAGTGTGTTTATTTTGTTTAATTTGATGACCACACCCTCATGTTATGAGGAGTTTGTTTGTTAAAAATGGCGGGAAAATTCGAATATAGGCTTCGCCCATAAAATGAAGCAAAGAATGAGCAAAATTGAAGTCCAAACTCGTCTGTTCACCGTTGCTTCTACAACTGTTTTGTTGTTATTTATCATAGACGAATACAGCCTACAGACTCCTCATAACAGGCGACCGATTTCTGTCAACACATCTGACTGAACCAGCAGATAAAATTCGCCACTCCAAAATTATATGTTTTGGTAGGCCAAGCCTAAATGGCTTCTATATTCATTAAGTTAGAGTCTTCATCTTCGGGAAAGATAAGTTTGTGGCGCTATACGTAAGATTGGAAGAGCCAATAGGATTGCAGTATCCCGTTTCTCATGCCTCGGATTGTTGACAGAATTATTTGTACGCAAGATGTTCAACAATAGACGTCTTTCTGGGCTGTATTGTCTATGTTATTTATATACAATATTTAAAAATGGAATTTCAAAACCTATAATAGGCCCTTGAGATATGTTTTTTTCCTCTATGCCTAGCCCAAACTAGTTTGTCCTAAAATCCGGTTTGGCTAGTACATGCTCTAAGGGTTTGGCTGATAACATACAATATACATACACATACTCTTAAAAACAATATATATATATATATATACAAGGTGACTTTTTGATCATCGTCCAAATTCATACTGGAGGCTTGATAAGTGATCAGTATCTTGGATCAGTAACAATTTTTGTGAAATTCGTATAATGAAATTTTGGCCAAAATTGTTATTGATGTATGATACTGATCACTTACCAAGCCACCAGTATGAATTTGGACGATGATCAAAAAGTCACTTTGTATAAGCCTTTTTTAAAAGGCTGCAGCACAAACGGGGATTTGAGAACTTGTTCAGGTTTGTGGTTTAATTATAAGAACTAAGCCAAACGAAAAAAAAAATGGGAATGCTATAGACCAGGGGTCAGCAACCGGCAGCCAGTGAACCGCTTTGGTACGGTTACTCCATGCGGAAAGACCCGCAGTGAGAGAGGGACGGATTCTGGAAAAAAGTCAATATGACAACTTTTGTCACTAATTTTATTATTTAAAAAAGCAAAGATGCTATGAAATATCTGTTCCGTTAAGAGTTTAATAAAGTTTATACAGAATTTAATCCATAAATAATATGAACGGATTTTTACTTTTCTAAACTTAAACCTCGACATGAAAACTTTTTTTAGAGCCATCTTTGGCACTCTATTTCTCAATAATGGAATGAATTCTGAGGATTCTGTTTCGATATGAGTGTGTATTATATTCCCGAAAGAAATAATTTATTTTTTCTTTTTTATTTAGTATTGCTAGATTCTTCAAACCAGGAAGAATAAATTATGGTTTTGCGGAAACTATCCCCTTATATTTGGTAGTACATATCTATTTGTGTAAGCAGACTTCAGCAGCATTCGGAACTATCCAATAAGCAAGCATTGTTTTCGGTTAAAGAATGCACAATCATCCCCTGTTATCATGGTATGATTTATTTATTTATTTACTTTAATTAAAACGGACAAACCAATTACAATAATTAAAGATAGTAACACAAACACAAAACGGTACAATCAACTAAAATAAATAAGAATAACACATAAAGTCAGAGGAGGCCTTCTCACAAAAACACAAACACTCTGACATTATTTTCTGCCATCCATCAGCAAACAGATCACAGTCCTGATTGGGGTTTAGAAGAGCGTTGAGGGAGAGAAGAGTACGCGGTATGGGTGAGTTAGATCGCGCCTTTGTGCGACACGATATTATGATCAGCTGGTAACATTTTTGACCCTCCTATATCATAAGGTTGACGACCCCTGCTATAGAGTAAATTAAGCAAATATAATAAAAAATCAAGATATGTATGTACACAACGTGTAACAGAAAGGTGTAACCATATTCGAAGAGGTTATTCAGTCAATGGTATAGAACAACTTTTACTATGGATAAAACCCTATATCTCGAAAAAATATTTAACTGTTTCATAGAAAAATGCAATGCCGCTCGGCCGAAATGTATGGAAGGACAGTTTTTTTTTTAGATTTCAGTTTTGTCTCCATAGTAAAAGTTGTTCTATACCATTGACTGAATAAGCTCTTCAAATATGGTTACACCTAACCATGTAAACATGTTTACGTTGCTCAGAGCTAGTGCCTGGAGTCATGTAAAATATTTTAATTAAGATCTTCCCTTGAAAATGGAGTAAAATCCGAAACCGGTTGGGAGTTAACACAAATAAAGTGAAACTACAAGTACAAGTGTTTTAATTCAAGATGTGTTTCAAGTTTCACCAAGTGCCGACAATCGCAAGTATAAATTTTGTATTATTATATATTGGGGGAAGGAACCAGTTATGTGATGAATGCTAGAAAAGTATGAAAGTAACTGATATATTTTAAGAATGACTGTAACGATTTGTATATCAATCTGTTATGTTGTAATTAGTTTGAAATAAATGAATTAGAATATGCAAATCGTAGTATAATAAATAAAAATACGGTATATATTACTTAGCTTGTATATTTTACTTAAAACATAATGAAATTTTTGTGATAATAATTACAAATAACTATTAAGTAAATAGCAATCAGTGTAATGACCAATTTGTTTATTAAAAATTATAAAATATGACATCGAGACGATTCCTGATAGTCCATTGTTATACCACCGATCATACCTAGTGAAGTTCTGATCGTTGAAACATATCAAATAACGACGCATGCATATTAATCTGTACAAACAAAATCTTGATAAAAACACTTGTACTGTTTCACAATATCACTTTTTATTACTCCAACCGGTTTCGCCTTACGGCATTATCAAAGTACACTGTTAAATATAATAAACAATAAAGAAATGTGTAGTGGTTGTTTACATTGCAGATGGTGAATAAACTAGATGGTTTATCACTACTACACATTTTTTTATTGTTTATTATGGTACCGATTCGGTGTAGCACGTCTTAACTTATTTGACAGGACTAAACTTAATTTAAGCGTTCTGTCCTTGTCTTTTCGATAAAGAAAGAAAAAGACAGGACGCTTAAAATAAGGCTAGTCCTGTCAAATAAGTTAAGACGTGTTATGCCGAATCGATACCTATATTTAACAGTGTTCCTTGATAATGTCGTAAAGCGAAACCGGTTCGAGTAATAAAAAGTGGTATTGTGAAACAGTACAAGTGTTTTTTATCAAGATTATGATGATGTTTCACCAAGTGCCGACAATCGCAAGTGTTAATCATACTGTACAAACAAAGTTGTGATATAAATTAACCACACAATTTCAAACCTTACAAAGCAAGATTTATGAATCAAAATTGAACTCGTCGTCAGATATACTGTCCAATTCCATCGACCTATCATTGTGCTTTTCAACATCTTTTTTACATATTTCCGTTTCTATTTGTTTCTTATCTACTTTGTCATTCGCAAGTTCAGCATTTTCTGCGCTTATCGTATTATCTGTAGTGTTATTAGACTCACCGATTTGCTCGTCTAGAGCATCCATTAATTCTTTATCGTACAATTCTTGTTCACTGATTTTTTTTGGGAGCCCCCTTTCATCGTTTACGCCATTCTCTTGAGGTTTATCGAGATTCGGTACATTTTCTCTTATCCTATTTTCACTTGGGTCACTATTTTCTGATTTATCGATAGTTTTTGCTTCATCACGAGATGCAATGTTTTCAGTTAACTCTGGTGTATTCTCAGTGTGTCTAGTTTCATTACTTGTTGTTTCTTCAGAATTAGCCTGGCCTATTGATTTTTCAGCACTGGATTCTTCTTTGCTACTAATATCTCTTGTTGATTTATTGATTTGTTGATTTTCTTCAGATCTTTTATTGTCTGTTTCTAGTGATGTTCCGTTTTCTTCTACTTGATCAGCTGTATGTTCAGTTTTGTCACTTTCAAAGTCATCTAAGGATTGGGTAAATGTCTGACTTTCTGCAATATTTTCATCTGGTGTGATCACTGTGGCGTGTGCCGTTTTGTTTTGATTTTCTTCAGTTAATGCTGCTCCGTTTTCTTCTACTTGATCAACTGCACCTTTATTTTTGTCGCTTTCAAAGTCATCTAAGGATTGGGTAAACGTCTGACTTTCTGCAATATTTTCATCTGGTGTGATCTCTGTGGCGTGAGCAGTTTCATTTACAGTATCGTCTTTTTCCTCTTTGTCAGTCGAATTTTTGGTATTATTTGTTAAATCGTCTACCATTTGTATTGTTTCATCTTTCCCCTCGGTAGATTTTTCGTCGCACTTGTTGTCAGTGACTTCAGCATACTGAGTAAAAGTTTGACTTTCTTGAAAAGTCTCTTCTGAATCCTTAGATTCACTCCCATCTGCATAATTTTTAGAATTCAGTTCTTTTGGGGTGTTCACACTTTCATTTTTGTCACCAGATGCATCATCTTTAACATTCGTTTGATTTTCACCTGATTTCTCTACATCAGTTTTCATATTTAAAAAATCTGAAATATCTAGCTCATCGTCAGTTGAATCATCAGCGTTGGCCGAAAGTTTGCTTATCTCTGATACCTTATCCGAACTATTTGTTTTATTTAAAACATTTGGGTCTTCTACGTTATCCTTAGATTCAAGCTCCAGAAGGGACAGACTAACGTTATCATCTTGTTTCTTAGTACCATCATCGGATTTGTTCGCGAAACTATCGAATGCCTCATCATCCCACCTCTTATCAAGATTGTCTATTATACTATCGATATCCTTTTTAATGTCCTTATCCGTGAATGAAACAGTCATAATAGAATCAAACTCACTTTTGACCTCCTTCTTCTTTCTTTTTCGAGCGGCTTTCTCCAAACGTCTTTGCAGAGTGAGGACTTTAAGCGCTAATTTCGACAAACTTTCAACTTTCCTGGGTTTCGTGGCATCGTAAGTACTTAAGCAGATGTTGTTGAGGTCTTCACTGCTGTCGCTACCATCGGTGTCCCAATCCACGGAGTCCAGGAGTTCGTTGCTAATGTTGACCATACCGTCGTACGGTTCCACTTTGATGTGGGAGGTCGATTTGTACGGGTAGACGCAATTCTTGTCCAGGCCGTAGAGCTAGAAAGAAATAGAGCTGTTATTTATACAGTTGCCGCATTGGTGGAAAGTGAGAAACATGATATATGCCCATATAAGCACGGGCGTAAGATGGTTGTTTAGGGGGTCCAAACCCTTAGGACTGATTTTAGTAGAAAAGTGAGTACATAAAATATTAAGGGCCCCCGAATCCAGGGATGAACTCCGCGGTAGAAGTTGCGTGGCAATTAGTTGCCTCGCTCAGAGCAACATAACCTGCCTTAGTGCAAGAGAGAAGTTGTACAGCTCGCGTATTGTAAAAATAATACGTCTGAAGCTAGCCGGGGATGAGTTTACGCATGTATACAGTCGCGCATAAAAGTGCTTGCGGTCACTACAAGCTGACGGGTGATATTGCATAATTATTCAACCTAATGAGGTAAATACGAGTAGGTACATAATGTGTAGGAAACTACAGTCTAGAAACAGTCTAGAAAAAAACCTATTTCGCTATACAATTTTCATTTCAAACTGACAACATAATTGCACTGTGTCAAACTTGTGTTTCTATCGTCTTTCTTCATATAACACAATACATCGTAAATCATCTTTCTTTCTTTTCTGTGTAAAACCATCACGTTCAAAATGGACGCTTGAACGCAGCACGGCAAACAAACGTTGACTGACGAGCCAATAGCGAAATGCGCGGGAAACAAACAGCCAATAGCTTACGGGCGGGGCCGTGCGACACGCATTTCCCCCGTCACGCCCTACCCCGTACCGCAGGTTCTTGCCTAACTTCAGACGTATTCTTGTTACAAAACGCGTTCTGTAACTTACTGTTTTAACGTGAGCCACGTCATAATGCACCATGTCCGCCTGTTGTACGACCCGATTCAATAGGGGATCGCAACGCGCAACACGAATCTGCATCGGTAGTAGCTGCTTCCGCACCTCTGGGTCGATCTTCACCTCGCCTGCCAAACAAAATATTATATTGCAGATTTGTAGAAGACGGTAATTACGGTAACTTTTAAGTGGCTCAATCTTTCTTTTTAAATTAAGGTGCAACATCAGTCGCTCGTTAACTTTGTTTTTCTTGTTAAGAAGTTTAGTGTGAAAAAGATATTGGTCTATGGCAATTCACGCTAATAGTTCAGTATAAGTTAGGTTTCTAACCTTAAAGAAGTTATTTTTGTATGTTTATTATGAAACCAGTTTATAGTATTCTGCAATCAAATTATCGAGGTTACATTAAAAGTCAACCTAGTACAGTACTCACAAAGTAATAATGTAGCCGATTCTGAAGGCTTTAGTTTTAGTTTTAGTGCTGTCAAACATAAAATCATTCCAAAGTAATTTAGATTCTGTTCCTAACTTTTAAGGACTATTTTGCAGTGAATGAAATTTAGTTTTGACAGTACTAAAACTAAAATTTAAGCCTTTAGAATCGACTATAATGCGCATACAAATCATTAGCCGAGCGACCGGACGTACCACGTGACCTTATTGGATTGCATAGAAAGTGTAAGGAAATACGAACTTTGCCGAACAGTGGCGAAGATTTGTATGCGCATTATTACTTTGGGAGTAATGTACATGGACTATTTTTTGGAAATTGAAATCAAGCCGTTGAATAGTGAGGAGCATGATTAGTGAGGATTATAGCCTGACTTTTACACCATAATCCTCACCAACCTATACCTACGAGTTCGGAATTATGATAAGAGTATTTTTTTACCTTATGGACTATTTATGACTATTACTTGGACTATAATAATTAAAATTTGCGTGAGCTGACATACTAAATTATTATTACATACGGCTTGAACACTCACGTGTGATTGTTGTTGACTATATGCCAACCGTTTCACCGATACAATTTTGACATTATCAACGCGAGTGTCGTTCTTAAGACGACGAAGCGGCGTTCACCGTCGTTGTCAAACGGGCACTGGCAGCCGCCGATCAGCGAGCTCTACGCATTGCTCGTGCGCTAAGCGTTGGCTGCGTCGTAAAAAATCAAGTGCATGCACCATCCCACCTCCCTCGACGACGCAGCCAACGCTCAGCGCACGAGATATGTGCCGCTCGCCGACCGGCCAATCCTGAAATTGTATCGTTGAAACGGTTGGCATATAGCCAACAACAGTCACACGTGAGTGTTCAAGCCGTATGTAATAATAATTACTGGACTAATTTTTGGCATAGTCAAAAATTGATTTTCATGTAGTTTTCAAAAATAAAGAAAGGACAAGAATTAGGCATACCATGATCTGCCTGGGCAGATCTGTGGATGTAGATGTAAAATGCTCCAAATGTTAGGTTAGTCTCCCAAAGCAGTTTTCTTGTATAACCCGGAGCGTTAAAGAAGGAAATCTTCAATGGCGGCAAGTACTTGTAATTTTATTGCACAATGATACAGTCAGCATGAAAAGTTTTATTTATTTATTTATTTATTTATTTACATATTACAGCTATTATTACAGGTAATCCTAATACAATAGTGTAAGAAGTCAACTAACTTAATTTAACATAAACAACCTATATAACAACTAGTACATCAATTTTTCAGTAACATAAAATCCACATAGCAGCCCTTACGAACTCGCTCAGAGAACAGTGGTTAAGGTCAATTTTCTCCGCGACCAGATTTAGTGTGCGCATGGTGAGTGTCAAAGGTGCTTTTCCGAGCAAATTGGTCCTCCCTTGGGGCACCGCGAAAAGAAGCGGCATCCTGCGCTTGTGTACATAGTCATCCGGTACACACAATTTTACCCCCTCCAATATGCTCGGATTGGCAAGTTTACCTCGAAATATCTTAAAAATGTATATTGCGAGGGACATATTTCTTCTAGTTCCCAGCTTGTTGTATCCAACCATGCCAAGCACGAACGAGGTCGGATACATCAATGGAGTACTCTTTGGGTAATGAAAGTTTCATTATGAAACCTTGAAAAAAAATGTTTGTTTAGTTTTGGTAGTGTGCATTTTTATTTAAAATTATTTATTTGTCAGACGTCACTAAAAGTCTATAAAGTCTATTGAAACAAGTAACAATGTGTTAGGAAACTAAACGCGTGGTGTAAGCTTGAGCGGCAAATCTAGACTATTTTTTTTGCATGCGGTACACAGGTGTGCGAGTGAGAGGGGATGATGATGGGTGCCATTTTAGATTCCTTTCTTTATATCTCCGGGTTATAGCTATAACGTATATGGTAGCTGCGCTTAGTGCCCCATTTTAACTTTATAACCTGCATAATAAATATAACGATGAATAACGTTTGACTAAAAAATGTTTTTGTATTTTATAACGTTGAAACATTGACGTACTAACAAGTAGACATCGGATCTGCGCTCAGAATTGTCCGAACCAAAAGAGTGTCAAAACCATTGAAAACTAAAAAAGCGTGTCAATCGCACGTCAGTCAAAATTGAGCCATAAAAAAGTTTTGTTTTTTATTTACTAATTAAAAATATCTTAAATTAAATGAAAAATTTGATTTAGATCGTTGCCGCTGGGGAGAGTACCCAAGAGACTGGCAGCGTTACCTCGTTGAATCGATAGACTAATCCTCTAGCCGAGGTAAGCTCCAGCTCTTGGATCACCAGAGGCGTCGACCAGACGCGACGACAGTTCTTGAAACAGTCGTCGCGCACTTGGGCCCCATGGTCCCAGAGTTTCAACTCCGAACGGCGCAAATATGTAGCCCTCGCCAAGGGCGACATACCCGCGCCGCTTTCGGGACTCTGCTGCCTCTGCAGCCGCGCCAGCACCGACCGAGGTAGCCTGTAGGTAGGACGGGGCAAGTGTGTCTGCACATGTGGCGTCCCACACAAGCGGCTTGCCATGTTTCCATGCAAGGAGCGTCATTCCATCGGGCCGCTTACCATCGTCCCGGGTTAACCCTGGTGGTTCGAGAATGCTCGGTACATTGGCACTGACAAGGGCACGACGGATGACGTCATTGAGGTTAGCGTGGCGGGCTGAACGTCCGGCGCTTAGCTGGCATGATAGACCATGGTGCCCGAACTGGCCGACGTGCACTCCACAACGGCAACGGTGTGGTTCATTGATCTTCGTGCCTAAGCGAAGACCGCAAGCCAAACAAGTTTTTTATTTTGGCTAATAATGTAAGGCATGTATTTAACGCGGCGACAAATTAATCTGAATTAGGGATTAAAAAAAAATTAAAGCCGGTAGCAAAAATAATAGGTTGGCAGCTACATTGAAGGATAATTTTAAGTAGAAAGTAGCAGCTTTATAATCAGGTTATAGGCTTTGTTTTAACTTAAACTGGCATTGATTTTTTGTTTTGGTAACTGAATTTATTATTAAGCGAACATTTGACGACGGATAAAAAGTAGAAAACAGGCTTTCTTAAATTATACAATGAGGTTGTATATAAAGTTAACTGAGATGTGAAGAAAATATGACCATGGTCATGAAAAACATACTTTGTGCGACATTTTTAGAGCTCTGAATAAAACAAATAGTGACATGCAAAAAAAATAGTTTAAGTTTAAAAATAATAAAAAAACTGAACATAACCTAACTTTAAAGACCCAATATGACTTCTGCAATTGCTTCGGCGTTGCGGAAAGTGCAGCCCCTTCGCCCTTGCGTAACAAAGCACAGTCACCCATGCTCACCTTCGCAGCTTCGGCTTGTTGGTCGCCTTCGGCGACCAGCCTCAGCCGCTACGGCTCGCTCGGGTGCCTATGCCTTGTTACAGCAGGCGAGGGCTGCCCTTCCTCCACGCCTACGGCTTTTTATATACACTCTAGGGGTAGTACCCACAAGACTGTATAGAGTCGGGGTGCTCTGATTCGGTTTTGGAACTTATTCAACCTATTTGCTTCTATGCAACGAGCGCGCTTGTCGCCGTTTTCATTCAATTATGATTCTACAAACAAAAATACTGAAATCCTAATACTTAATTATAGTACCCGTTTTAATTTTTACAGCTGCTTGCAAATCGCAGCCCGAATGTGTATTTTTATATGCAAGCCTATAGTTGCCTATAATAGAATGTTTGCTATCCCACTGTTAAAATTAGTCGCCATGTCATTATTTATAGTACCTCGCCTATGATTTTATTGGCCCTGTTTAATATGTTTGCTACCTTAAAGTAGCAGCCATTATTTAGTTTTTATAAATCCCCGCATTATAAAGCTCATCTAATATAATTATTGCTAAAATATTTAATTGCTGCCAAGTTATTTTTTAGAAACAAAATAGTTAGTCGCCCTTTAAGTTGTTAGTCGCTTCGAAAATAATTTGCCATAATGTAATTCCATATTCGACCATCCTGACACATCAATAAAGCTGAAATAAATCTAGCTTATTTAAGTCCCTAAGGCATCTGATCTGAGGTACGTAACCATAAAATGATTACGTCGATAGTAGTCTTAATTTTATGTACTGTTTTAGGTCACAGGTTCCAATTCGGTTACTTTTCAAACTTTAATGTGCGATTTTTGTCTGCTTTTTTGAATAAATTAATCAAACTATGACTGTAAATAAATGTATAGTCACCACATGAATCCCCAAGGGGGTGTCAGAGGTGACCCGGGTGTGAACTGTGTCAAGTCACACTCCATATTTATTACGTCCCAACGTGATGGATGGTGAACCCTATCGCCGTACTTCGGGCACAAATTCACGCTCTTTAGGGCATGCAGGTTTTGCGGAGGCGGGGTTTGCGTTAAGTCACAATTTTAGCATAGCCAAAGCTAAGTTGGCACCCCCGACTGCGGTGGCGTGACAGTGTCATTAGTACCAGGGCTGCCATCTAGCGCTATCAGAGCGAGATCTAGCGCTTCTTTGGTCACCTAGGTAGAGCTACTGACCCAGTAAACACCTGACACGTTGGAGTGGGTGGCAGAAGACGCAGAGGTAGAAGTCACGGAAAATGTGACCGCCACCGAGGCCGATTCTGATTCAGATTCAGCTATGCGAGCACGTACTGAGAGCAACTGGCTAAGAATCGATAAATTCTAAACGATAACCTTTATTGCAATGAAATAAGAGTTACATTTTTATTTATCGAATTGATTTCGAGTCTCTACTAAGTTCATGCTAGTACCCCGGATTCGCCCTTAATAGAATGTGTGAAGAAATAGCACAGAAATCCGTTCACATGTCATGTTTTATACGAACCGGGGCTCTACCGCGTAATTCTTATTTGTATCAACTTCAAGCAAATGCATGCGAAAGTCAACGCGTGCAAAAGAGATGGTATGTTAGGCGGGCGTCGTCGCACGCACGTCAAATTTCAATCTCAAGTTGATGTTGATGAAAATGACAATTACGCGGTAGACCCACTGATTAAATTAGGTATCCCCGTTTTATTTATTCGCAATGTAACTCCACACTTTTTTGTTTGTTTATTAAAAACTGAATTATTACTTTTATTCCTGAATATAAGCACAAATCTATCCACATTTTAACGGAATGATGGGGGGCGAGAGTTCCCAACCAAGCGTTGGGGGAGCGGGGGTCAAAAATTTGAGAATGTTGCGAGCCCTAACTAGATCGTAGTCTCACAAATGCGAGGACGGCTGGTTCCATAAATAACAAAGAGCTCATTTCGCTGTAATGACGTTTTAGAAGATTTTACAGCACATTTGTGTCGATTCGGCGCAACACGACTTAACTTATTTGACAGGACTAACCTTATTTTGAGCGTTGTCTTTGTCTTTTCGATACAGAAAGAAAAAGACAGAACGTTCAAATTAAGTTTAGTCCTGTCAAATTAGTTAAGTCGTGTTGCGCCGAATCGACACAAGAACTAACCTTTTTTTAAGCGTCTAGTCTTTTTCTTTCTTTATCAAAAATACAAGGACAGAACGCTTAAATTAAGTTTAGTCCTGTCAAATAAGTTAAGACGTGCCACACCGAATCGATACCATTGACGTACTAACAAATAGACATCGGATCTGCGCACAAAAGTGTCCGAACTAAAAGAGTGTCAAAACCATTGAAAACTAAAAAAGCGTGTCAATCGCACAATATGTTAAGGGGCTATACCGTGAAAATTGACACTTTTTGAAGTTATTTATCTGCTCTTTTAATGAAGTTCCAAGTAAAATAAATTAGTTTAACAATTTTGGGACCTTTTACTAGATTTTGGTCTATCAGAAACGCGATAGGAGGAATTTCATTCGATAGAAATAATTATTGAAATCAGGTCTAAATTTACACATTTTTTGATATTCTGACAAATTAGGATAGCATACAAACTTGAAAAATATTTATTTAGATGGGTTTTAACTACACCTAAATTACTGGTTATGGAATTTTTTGTAGCTATTTTAGTTAAGTTTGAATTAATTTAAAACCGACTTTTTGACAATTTTCCCCGATTCCGTCCCTTTCGCACTGCGGGTCTTTCTGCCTGGAGTACCGGGGACCTTTGCTAGCACGGTATATAACCTTAACTGAAAATCGTAAAACAGTGAGAACAAAAACTCCCATTAGTTCTACCGTAGAACAATGTTCGTGGACAGAAGAACTAGTGGGAATTAAAAGTGTCACTAGTTCTACTATCCTGTAACATATAGCATCGTAAAAGACAAACGATAATTCGCTGCCTATAAATATGGTTTATAAAGCAGTTACGTAAATACTTGAACTTTTCTCAGACTGTACTTCACAAAAATCAAAGCGACATAAAGAGAAATCTACGAAAAGAGACGCGCGATACAGAAACGCGACGTAACGAGAACGCGGCGAGAATGATTCAATCAAAATTGAGCCATGCAGCAATGACATACGATTCAAATTAAAATGTTTTGTTTCTTAATATTTTGACACTTTTTTCGTAAATCTTGTACTAGACCCGAGATCCATGGTTTGTATGTCAATGTTACAACACTAATGCTAAACAATAGCTAAATAAATATCAAAATTTCGTGCCCCTTTTATAACTTAAATATTTAAGGCGATAACTGAACATAACTTAAATCGGGCAAAACCAGCATTCAACATTCAGACTTATTTCGATATGAAATTTTCAAACAAAATAAATACCACTTGCTACTCTACAAGTTCAAGTAAAAAATAATTTTTTACATTGCAAAAACGTTTTATAGTGACTTCAGAAAAAAAAAAAAACAGGAATTTCAAGAAAACCTCTTGATGTGATTTAATTTGAGACATTACAACAGTGAACGAAAAAAACGTAGAAGAAGTCTGATTGGAGCTGAAAAATGACTCCACAATAAAGTGTGTTCGCGACGGCTCCAATAGCTTTCATTGTGTTTGATTCGACCAATCACGGCTGGCCTAGTGTCGCATGAGAACAGGTCCTCTAAAAAGGCCGCTTTGGATGAATCATATTATGATTCCGTTCTAATGCCGTCACTTTTGCACGCGTGAAAAAACTCTCACTCCATCCTACTTTCAAATAATTTTATGATTCACCCAAGTCGGCTTTTTTAGATCCCCTGTACGAACCAATCATGAGCCTTTTACACTTTTCAGTCTCTGGTGCCATTTTCGGAGGACACTTTGTTAGAAATGAGTCTTCTATGTTTTTTTCATTCGCCGCATAACAACGACAAAAACATATTCCAGAACCATTAAAATGATAAAAGAACAATTTTCCGATAACATTTATAGTTTTTACTATGCGTTACGTGAAAACGTTGCAACAAAAGTCAAAATAACTAAAGTGTTGCGTGCCCAGCAGCAGATTAGAACGGGATAGACAGTTCAGACAGAAAAGCGTTAGAGCAGGCCGATTTCAAGCAAATGCCGACCCTCAAACCCGAAACTTGGCGTTCCAAAAGCTTATAACCAACCCCTCCAAAATATCAAGCTACGCCCGCGCTCGCTAATGACTATGAAAAGCAAGTTTACTACAAGATATATACTACAATAACGTGTCCCACTCATGTAAATCCCAAATCGGGTAAATGTATTTTTTTGATGGTGTTTGTGAAGTCTCACAAAGCTTGTGCTGAGACGGAGATCAAGCATTTGTTGCTCGACTAGCGGAGTCAATAATCGCTCACCATTATCAGAACGACGCTGCACTAGCGCCACAGACCACTAAGCCATTAGATGTCGTAACGAGGGCAAACATTTTTCAACAACACATCAGTGCAAATTCACTACATGAAAAAAAATTTAATATGAAATGAAATATATTTATTTATGTAACGTAGGTATAACAGATACACTTATTACAGGTCAGTTTTAATGTAATATAAGTAATTAAATAATCTATGTGTATAGGCAATAGTTTTATGTCATAAATAATAATATGGGGAAATATGCAGGGGAATAATAGAGGTTGGATTCACTTATATTTAATTAAAAAATACACTTGAATAAAATAAAAATATAGGAATAAGGAATAAATAATAATATAAATATATGCAATACATTATAATAAATATACTATAATATATATACTACTATAAAAATGTCATTCTATACTATTCCATCTCTATTTCCTTACTTTGTACCCTCCCCGCATTACCCCGCAACACACCGGCAGTGGCGGAAAAAATTCTCACTTGTCCGTATTTGATACGATGTCTAATGGGTAAGTGGTCTGTGACTAGCGCACTCTATGAAAGAGGCCATTCTTTTGCGCTACCAGGGCGTGTATAACTAACAAATTGGATTAAACTGCTTCCATAGCTTGTCAACTTCGTGCTTACCGCCAAAGATTTCAAAATTTTAGACGAGCCCTGGCACCTAAAATCTATTGCATTGTTTTTGAATGTGCACAATTTGAGTGCGCAATCTGTCTACCTACGGTCAGCAAACTGATCAGACTACTAAAGTCGTAAAAATTCAAAACTTTAAGTGCACTTAAGGCGTCCAACTATCACTGTGTTCAGGTGAGCAGTGATTCCAAACGTGTGAGCGTCACCCATTTAAAGGTGGAAACATTTTGGTGCTGTCATAGTACGGTAAGGGCTTATCTTAACTTTTGAAATCTTTGATTACCGCGCCCACGGTGTATAGGGGGATGGCCTCGGAGAGATGGCGGGAGGGCACCGCGTGCTCTATCACTCTTCCACATTCACGGAGGCCATCCCCCAACCCCTGTAGCCCCGTGGGCGCGGTAAGCACGACGTTAAATGGAATTTACAACCACATACAAACTCCTTCGTAATTATATGACTACGCATGCGCCAATAAGGCGGGACATGTTATCGTAGTACTAAAGTTATTAAACCCACACATAGACATGCATGTTTGATTATAATATGGGCCTCACCGTCGTAATAGTGGTAGTGATCCTCGCGCACCCACCGGACCCCTGCCGACACACGTCAACGTATACTGAGCATACTGAACCAGTTGAATAACAAACACGTGCGCGCAACAAAGGACTCTTTTGAATTCCCCTGGCTTAATTTTTAAAAGATATTTTTTCAAAGAATTTACATCATTTTAGAACATGGTTTTCATTATTTTGGTATATAAATTAAACATTATTTTTTGTCTTTTTAAAGAATTGTCCGATATGACGTCACTTGAGAATTTTAGACATCACACTGTTTGTGATGTATGATTGCTTATAAAAAAGTGGTCTGTCTCTCTGTCTACTCATCTGTCATCCAGCTGTCATTTTATTCGGAAGTTTTTAGTCGGAAGCAAATTATTATAAATTTATCTTAATAGCAAGGGTCACATTTCTAAACAGCCATTTCTCAAGTGACTTCACACGAAGGCAAATGGAAGTTGCAGCTTTTTCGTAAAAATTTCCATCTTCATGAGGTTTTTTAGACCACAAGTTCTAAAATACGGCTTATTGAACCTAAATCTCGAAATGGTTTTCGAATTAACACACCTTAACATAATGTAATCTAAGCGAATTGAGTAAAGTACGCGTTAAGAGCGCACCGAGCTTTGTAAACACACAAACACGTTTTTGTAACCCTTTTTTTAAAGCAGTAAACAATTAAATAAAAGTCTAGGGAAATATATTGGTATTATTGGGTATATACAAGGTGACTTTTTGATCATCGTCCAAATTCATACTGGAGGCTTGGTAAGTGATCAGTATCTTGGATCAGTAACAATTTTTGTAAAATTCGTAAAATGAAATTTTGGCTTCCCATAGAAATTCAGTTCCAGTCCCGAGTGAATCACTATGGGGAGTCGAAATTTCATTTTACGAATTTCACCAAATATTTTATTGATCCATGATACTGATCACTTACCAAGCCACCAGTATGAATTTGGACGATGATCAAAAAGTCACCTTGTATACTAGACCAAGGGTCTTCAACCCGCAGCCCTCGGGCCACATGCGGCCCGCCGTGACATTTTTTGCGGCCCTCAGAGGCAAGGGAATTTTCATCTATTCTATAAGACATTTTTAATTCACTTGTTTGGTTTTAAATTATTGTTGAATTGGTATGTTTACGTGTGGCAATGTGCGGCCATTTGACAGACCTGGAATAGATTATTGGCCCTTCAGCTAAAAAAGGTTGAAGACCCCTATACTAGGCTGTATACACGATGGAAACACGATTTGATAAAGTTGGCTCGACAGAACAAATTCGCAAAGTTACCTCTGTTCGAGTAATATTTCTTATATTTCCCTACTTCTTTATATAAATAAGTAATTCGATATAATGATTTACTTACTAATATAGAGTTCAAAGATGGCTGGAGCGTTTATTTAAAAGCAGAATGATGAAAATCAAAACGAAAAACATTGAAAAAGTGCAAAAGTGTGGCGGTGCTACTACAAAACGGTGTTTAACTTTAGACAGTGTTTAAATCTGTTGTTGTCGCCTTTTTTTCATATTGTAAAAAAGTGACAGCAACAGATTTAAACACTGTCTAAAGTTAAACATCGCTTAAACGCACTTTTGTAGTAACACAGTGGATATTTTCTTTACTCTTTACACGTAAAGAATAATACAGAGACAAATGCAAACTCTCGGTGCGCTCCTAATCAAAAAAACGGGCGGAAGTAAACCGCGCAGCGCTGCCACAAAATAACCACTTACAGAATGTTCACTCCGCATAACTACCGAAAACAGGCGCACGCACACAGACGCGTACGTACGACGATCTCGGTCGAAGTCGGTCGAATGCCAATACGAAATTCTGCCGAGATCATCGTACGTACGCGTCTATGCATGTGTGCGTCTGTTTTCGCTCCGTCGTCGAGTCGGCCTTCTGGTAGTATCTATTTTGTGGCGCTGCTTTCCCCGCGCAACCCCTTTCGTCATCCTTTCAGCGTCGACGCAGTGGCTTGCCTAGAACTTTTTACTGGAAAAGCAATGAGCAAGTCAAGGATGACTAAACTTTGTTTCTAGGACAGCCGGAAAAACTGTCTCGAAAATCTCGATGGAAAATCTCGCCATACAATCTTTATCGTTTGACACAATATACTGCGTTTCGTGGTACAAGGCCCAGTACAAAATGCGCAAAGGTCATTGACCGATTTTCCAGCTGCCCTAGAGATAGACTTTAGTAAAACAATATGAAAAACACGAATTCGAAAAAATGAAACAGTATGCGCCAGGGCGTGATAGCATGCCTTAGAGCAGACATTTTCATCATCCATCCATCAGCCCGTATTCGTCCACTGCTGGACATAGGCCTCCCCAATATTACGCCACTCTTGGCGGTCCTCAGTCATCCTCATCCAGCCGCCACCCGCAGCATCCTTCAGATCGTCAGTCCAGCGGGCACGAGGGCGGCCTACGCTGCGCTTTGCTGTACGTGGTCTCCATTCCAATGCCTTACGGCCCCAACGGTTATCACGTCGGCGAAAAATATGGCCAGTTCACTGCCACTTCTACTTACTGATTCGGCAGGCTATGTCGGTCACCTTCGATCTCTGACGGATATCTGCGTTTCGGATTTTATCAGAGATATCCCAAGCATAGCCTTGATAGCTCGTTGAGCGATTTTAAATTAGCGGATCAAGCCTTTGGTAAGAGACCACGTCTCAGTGCCGTACGTCATCGCTGGAAGGACACACTGTCTGTAAATTTTAGCCTTTAAGCACTGCGGTATTGGCGACGTAAATATGTGACGCAACTTCCCGACATTTTCAAATTTTTTTCTTTATTATTATGTTTTAACTTTTTATTATTTTTTACTAGTCAAACTTGACATTTTCATTGCTTTTCCAGCCAGAACGCCACTGTGTGTGGAATTCTTCTCAGTTGACACGAATTGTAAAGATAAAACCAACACGTATTGCGAAGAAATTTGTGTAACACGTTCGGTTATCGAGTCGATATTGTATCGATACTAATTTCGTAATTACGCTACCAAATAACTTAGAGTAAACTGGCGGGTGCCCGTACCCCCGCTATACCAGAGTCGGTATTTTAACAGTTTTTTAACGTTTCATAGAGTAACTTATCAAGTATTAGAGACACGATGCGCCACGAAATGCTACTGTAATTTTAACTCCTTGAACCAAAAAGCTGATAAGATATAGTATAGGCACACCCCCGACACTTCATACTGAGTGCTCAAGTTATTTACCTACACTCTCACGCGCGCACTGGCTTGTCCGCACACGCTTGTGTGTGTGCGTCAGCTAGTCTAGGGCTGGCAGCAAGCGTGTGAGCGTCGTCGATCGAGAGGGACAACATTTATAGTCAGCAACTTATATGATTCTCTTCCTAAATTTTAGCGTGGTTAATCCCGAGGTCCAGTTCTGGTTCCCCATGGATTAATTTGTATTATAAATATATATATCGTCACGACCTGAATGCCCGAGAGGGTGTCAGAGGTGTTCCGAGTGTGAACTTTGAAATGCAAGAAACAGTCCACACTGGGTACACCCGCGTTTCACCTACAAATATTACGTCACAACGTCATGGGAGGTGAGCCCTATCGCCGTACTTCGGGCACAAATACGCGATTTTTTTAGGACATATAGGTTTCCTCACGATGTTTTCCTTTACCGTTCAGAAAGTAGGAAGTACTTACCTATAAGCAAATACGATGCACATTATGTAAATTCCGAAAAACTCATTGGTGCAATCCACCGCGTATTGAACCTGGATCTCAAGATTGAGAGGCCAGCGTTCTACCCCTGAGTTACCGCCGCTTTTTCATAACTTTAAAAGTAAATTGGACAAATACTTCAATCGAAGTCTGTCCGTCTGTCTAAATCTTTATGATGCCGCAACGGCGCGCGGCGGCGATCGTTCGATACAATTCTGGCACAATTTATATGACAATTTTAATTTATAACGCGAATTTATATGAGTAAAATTTAAACATCGTCACCTCACGCCACAAATCCTTTCAGAGGAGTCAGAGGTGTTTTTTACGTACATAAAAGAAAATGCCTTAGTTCACCGGAAGGAAGGAAATTTGAAAAATGGCCGTTCTTTATTGGTTGCTCCGTTTTCTAGGCATCCATAAATACCACAATAACGAACCATATTGATTAAAAATCAGTATCGTAATAAAACAAAACAAATAACGCGCGCAGCGAAACGAGCGGTACTCGAGCTCTGCCTGCCTCCAGATTTGCCACTAACTTGCGGGGTAACACGGGGGACGATAATCTCGCGCGGGGAGGTGAGTGTCGCTTCTTTACGTAGTAATACTTTATATTCTCTGGTATAGGTATAGTAAAGCCGATTCTGAAGGCTTTAATTTTAGTTTTAGTGCTGTCAAGACTTAAATTTGTCCAAAGTAATTTAGCTTCTGTGGTTCACAGCTATGAACTATTTTGCAATGATGAAAATTTTGTCTTGACAGCACTAAAACTAAAACTAAAGCCTTCAGAATCGGCTACAGTGTGTATGTAAACGTCAAATATGAGGTTACTCTGAGTTACTTTGTACTGTAATACTGCGGTTACTCTATGCTTCTTCGAAGAGGAAGGGAGGGCGCGTGAGGGGACACAAAAATTAGTGGAATAAAACATAAAAAATATCAAAATCAAACTGTACGTACATACGTACCTATTAGTCTGTTCAAAAACGTGACTTCTAAATAAGCGTTAGAGTGCATTAATTAATGTGGAAGAGGCAGAAGAGGTGTGTCTGGGTCGTAGCAGATGGAAATCTGAAGTATTCACTAAGACGATATGCGAAAAAAATACGGGTGTTTCTTTTCTGTGTATTTCATGAAATACACGGAAAGCTTTAAGAAATTTCTGGTATATGCATTTTGACTATATAATCTAGGGTTCTGAAATTGAAAAACATGTTTGGATAAATTTTCCTCGGTAGAAATAATTGTTGAAAACAGGTTTCTATCTCATTCCGTCTAAGAGCTAGAGACCCGTGACATACCAGCGGAGTGACATAATTCTCACTGTGCAACTTCGAACTTCACCGTGCTACTTTTGCCTAGGGACGTGGCAAAAGCAGAAAACATACAAAGCGTCAAAAACTAATGTAAGTACATAATTTACAAATCTGCAACAGTGCACATAGAAATTTATAGCCGCCCAATCGGACGTGCACTATCTGTCATAGAATGTTCGGAAAAGCGACCTTTGCCGAAGAATGGCGAAGATTCCTATGCGCAATATTTAAATAGTACAACTGTACGTACCTTTCTTCTTGGAACATGTACTTTCATGTTTTTTCAGATTTCTCTGTAGAGCGTAGAATCGCTTACACTGGCCGCATTTACCTGCAAATACAAAACAAACAATAGTAGTTTATGCTACAAGGGCGCAAAGGAATAAATTACGAGGACGATTTAAAACACGAGCGTAGCGAGTGTTTTAAACGTAACCGAGTAATTTATTGCTTTTACGCCCGTGTATCATACTACATTTTTCAATGTATAGTGTGAGGAAATGAAAACAAATATAATCTTGTGAACTTTAAATTATAATTGGCTCAAAAGGACTGTATCCAGAGCCGTTAAACAGTGGAAAAAAAGTATAACGTCTATGGTACACAGGAAAGGCTGCAGGTTAGCCAACCGTTGTAAACAAATAAAAAAAATTATAATAATAAAGCCCTAGGGCAAAATAATCGACTTTTTGTTCGGTTTTGATGCATAAAAAGTGGGCCTTTACGAGCACATGCATTGAAAAAATATTTACTTCTCAAACCACACATATTTTACAAAAATACTCACTTTAGAAAAACAAAACATAAAGTTTAAAGTGTAAAGTTACATCTTGCTTAACTATAAAACGGAGAAAAAAAATTGGTTACTAAATTGGTTAATAAATGAATAAACTTAATAGTAGTTTATGCTACAAGGGCGAAAAGCTCGTGTATTAAACGTAACCGAGTAATTTATTGCTCTTACGCCCGTGTATTATACTACGTTTTTCAATGAATAGTGTGAGGAAATAAAACAAATATAATCTTTTTTTTTATTAAATCTTATTTATTTTATAAGCCATACATCTTAAGATTTATTCGGATTAAAAATAATTTCAATGTTGGATGATGTGTAAAACAGTTGGGATTACTACTATGAGTATTTTTATAATATTCAGATCTAAGGTTCAGTGAGTCTATTATGAAACTTACAAATCTATCACTATATTCGGCCGTGAACCCTGAACTTAAGATTTGATGGAGAAAGAAGAGAAAATCGCCAGTAGAGCACCGAGCTTGTAAACTTTAAATTATGTTGGCTCAAAAGGACTGTATCCAGAGCCATTAAACAGTGGAAGAAAAAGTATAACATTTTATGGTACACAGGAAAGGCTTTACTTTTACGACATTCACCGAAAATTACCGAAGTCTTACGAAGCCACCTTTCCTTTGGCGGCTTGGCCGGCGCCATCCATTATTGTTTTTCGTTAGTTCGTTACGCAAATTGATGACAAACAGTATAAAAAAATATGTGTCTTAAAATTGCAAAAAATGGCTAGTGGTAGTAGTAACTACTGTGAAAGTTGTGCCGGGAATGTGTGTGTGCAAAAATTAAGAAATAGTACGTTTTCAAAACTGTGTTTTGGTGAAAAAAAAAGAAGTAATCCAGAAAGGCCGCTTCGTACCGGAAATTGAATTAGTTCAAATAAAAGGTAAAGCAACTACAAAATTCAATCCAAAACAATATGAAACATTTAACTGGCTGACGGGTTGTAAACATACTAATCGATTATTTTGTGTTAAAGTGTTAAGGGTCGGTGTTCCGAGATTTGGGGTTCGGGGTTTTTTTCTGAAGTTACTATACATTAGTGCCAAGATTTTTTTTATGAACCTGTACTTCATCTTGTAAGGTAACAAGTGGTATTTATTTTGTTCAGAAATTAATATTTTACTATCTTAAAAAGCCATAACCCCGAACCCTGTTTTGCCCAATCTCGGAACTCCGACTCTTAAGGCTTTTATATTTTTTGTCTAGCCTGTGTCAAAAGTCTGTGCACGCTACTGGTGTCCACTCACCTCCAGGCCGCGCCTCTTGTCCCGGACACTTGTGTCCCGCCAGCAAGTTGCCGGTGGGGAACTCGCGCCAACACTCCTCGCACTTCACATCCGGCAGCTCCACGTACGGCAGGCACTCTGCCTGGTGCCTGGAACAGATAATAATAGGTCTTTACCTATGAAATTGCTGAAATTTTCTTACAGATTCATGAGTTCATAATTCCTGTAATTCAATAGCTATTTCAATGATTTGTTTTTTGTTTGAAAGTTGATTTCAAGGTTTTACATCTGCGTATTAAATTTTGTTTTTATTTTCAGTATGATTATAAAAATTTAATCTTCAAAAACAGTTCGTCCTAACTGCCATCCATTTCCATGAAAAGATTCGTAATAATTTTTTACAGCTGACACTTTTCAAAAATGAAATTAATGTTGCTGTTAGCTTAATATTGTCTCATTCATTCACAAAAGAAATTACATAATTAGGATTTGTCATTCCTAAAAAAAAATAAAAAATTTTTGTACTGAAAATTGAGTTTCCTTCAAATTCTCTATAAAAAAACGGAAATTTCATGTGTAAAGACCTAATATAAGGTAAACAAGTTAATACATACAAAAACATAAAAATCGTCACGACATAAATCCCCAAGGGGGTGTCAGAGGTATACCCGAGTGTGAACTGTGAAATTCAAGTCCACACTCACCGCATATATTGCCTTACTTCGGGCACAAATACACGCTTTTTAAGAGCATGCAGGTTTCCTTACGATGTTATCCTTCACCGTTCAGCAAGTGGTAAGTAAGAACAAATACTATGCACTTAAATTCCGAAAAACTTATTGGTTCTTGCCCGACCGGGCATCGAACCTGGATCTCAAGATTGAGAGGCCAGCGTTCTACCCCTAAGCTACCGCCGCTTATTCAAACATATACTTACGCCTGTCTCCCGAAGGGGTAGGCAGGGACCGCAAATTTCCATTTGCTACTATCTAGACACACCTCTTTAGCCTCTTCCACATCCATGTATCTAGTCCTTATATAAAACAGACTGGTGACGGGCAGCGGCGTCACTGGTGCGAATGTTTCAGCACCACGCTTACCAACCCGCCTGCCCAGCGTGTGTGAGTATGAGCCACAGAACATTTAAATCAAATAGAAAGGCTAAGTGGGCGTGTCACGCGCGCCACAACTACTGTTGAACATCAATACTTAAACCGAAACACGCGATCGCTGCTCATAGTCGCACGCGAACCGTGACTCTGTGAACAGCTCTGCCTAATCTAAAGAGAAATGCCGTCTTGTGCAATAATTACTTGCAGAATCACGAATAAGAAAGCAAACCGGAAAAATTGAGATATTTCGTTTCACCTGTAATTATAAAAACTTTGTCTAATATGAGAATTTTAGATAAATAACTAATTTACTCATGGTGACAACAAAAATATACATTACCGGCAATGTACGCTCACAATTTTGGCTAAGATGTAGTAAACAAGTAATGTATGCTCTCCCTACTTGTCAAACTTGCTCGCTAGTGTTGTGCCGTATTGTGGTGTCACACAATCGATAGACGTTTGTTATTCCTTGAGCGATATTCTTAAATTAAGATTTAAGATAAAACTTTTATAACATTCGAGAAACCGTTGTCAGTTACCCCAAAATCGACCGGATAACTGTACAAGCAAGGAAATTTTTTTTTATATAAAATGAATGAGAAAATATTTAAAAGTGAATAAGTGTGCGTTTATTTCCTCTACGGTGTAATTCTTGGCTATGCATAAATACATATTTTTCAAAATACATGAGATATTTGTACAGTCGAGAACAAAAGTATTCGTGTGAAATGTATGAAAAAATAAAAAAAAAGTGTTAAAGCGTGTTTTAATTACTCTACAATGTAATTCTAAGCTACGTATATGTATGTCTGAAAACATTTATCAAAATATATAGGGTAAAATGTACAAACGAGGTCAAAAGCTTTGGGATAAAATATTTAAAAATGTATGAGTGTGTGTATATTTAATCTATAGGGTAATTCTAAGCTATGCACATGTCCAATTGATTATTTATCAAGATATAGGGCATCTGTATATGTATAGTCGAGGAATAAAGATTTTGCTAAAATATTTAAAAGTATATAAATGTGTGTTTAATTATCCAACAGGGTAATTCTAAGCTATGTATGCATATCTTGAATATATATTTACAGTAGTTACAGTATCAGAGTTGGTATAATATACCTAAGGTTTTTACAAAATATATAGAAAAAAAGAGCTTGGAGTTACACTAAAGAGTAAATAAACCCACACTTCCAAGGAAGACAGTCAAGACTGTGCAGATGCCTCTTATATGTTGATAAATAAGTATTTAATCATATGCATAGCTTAGAATTACCATATAGAGTAAATAAACAGACACTTATACACTTTTTAGACATACATATGCATAGCTTAGAATTACGTTGTAGAGTAAATAAAATACACTTTTACACTTTCAAATGTTTTTTCATACATTTCACCCGAAAACTTTTGTTCTCGACTGTACAAATATATGATAGATATTGAAAAATAAGTATTTATACTTATGCATAGCTTAGAATTACACCGTAGAGTAAATAAACACACACTTGTACGGTTTTAAATATTTTCTCATACATTTTATATGAAAACTTTTCTCCTTGATTGTACAGTTACCCGATCGATTTGGGAGTAACTGTTAACGGTTTCTCGAATGTTATTATAACACCTATTTATGTCACCTAACACAAGTGTATTGGTGGTATGGACCAAAACGCCCATTCTCCTTTGAAATGGGATTTTCCATAAGAGTGTTTATGAAAAATCCAATTATTTTGAAGCTACCATAATATAATTTAAAATACGTTAAATCTTAATATATTCGTCGGTGAAACGCGGTTGTACCGAGTGTGGACTGTAACTTGCATTTCACAGTTCACACTCGGAATACCTCTGATACCCCCTCGGGGATTCATGTCGTGACCATACATTATCATTATTACTGATCACTTACAAAGTTTTAAGTATGAATTTGGCTATATCAATGAAATCACCTATATACACCTAATACACGTTAAAACAATTTCACTAAAATGTGTAAAACAAGATAATAAAATAGAAAAAAAAACAACACACAAATTGTCTCAGAGCAAATTGGTTTCTCGATTGATTATAAAAAAAGTTAGTCGAAGTTTTACGTTAAGAAAATACATCTGTTCCCATCCCTAGCAATAAATCATCACGTCATATAATCAGATTGTGTTTAATATTAAGTTCGCAATACCGCTCCGGTCAAGTTATCAACCACCTAAAGCCGGTAGGTTTATAATGGTCACATGGTATCAAAACTAAAACGTCGTAAATGAAATCGTTTGTTTGAAAAATACACCGTTTTACACAGAGATATGGTAGTTTTTTCATTTGATAAGTTTTCGATATAAGTCATTTGTTGTGCGTAGAAAGAACAACCACTTGGATTAAAGTTTTGATAGTATTTCAATTACGACAAGGTGTTTGCCTGTGGGTGTGAGGCGACAAAGGTTCTGGTACGCATACAGCTCCAAGGCCTTTCTAACTATTTAAATGTTCTGAGGTATGAGCATTTCTTACAGGAGGACCGACAACAGTAGCGAAATCTAGGAAAGGCCTATGCCCAATGTAACACTGGTTGGCTGGAAGAAACCTCTTGCAGAGGTAACGAAATCTAGGAAAGGCCTATGCCCTATGTAACACTGGTTGGCTGGAAGAAACCTCTTGCAGAGGTAACGAAATCTAGGAAAGGCCTATGCCCTATGCAACACTGGTTGGCTGGAAGAAACCTCTTGCAGAGGTAACGAAATCTAGGAAAGGCCTATGCCCTATGTAACACTGGTTGGCTGGAAGAAACCTCTTGCAGAGGTAACGAAATCTAGGAAAGGCCTATGCCCTATGTAACACTGGTTGGCTGGAAGAAACCTCTTGCAGAGGTAACGAAATCTAGGAAAGGCCTATGCCCTATGTAACACTGGTTGGCTGGAAGAAACCTCTTGCAGAGGTAAGCTCGCCTTTGTGCATATTATTTTCAATTTTGTAATTTTATTTTAAGTTTTTCGAGTGTGTGTACAATAAAGGATATAATAATAAATAATGTCCAGCAGTGGACGAACCAGGCTGGTGGATGGACTGGCACTAATAAGATATAGTGGGCGCCAATCTTTTAGTCGCCTCTAAGGATAGCCGCATGAGGCGACGCAATAGCCGTTTTACGGTGTCAGGGGGACGTTACAGGAGCGAGGGCGCGGAGCACACCCGCCTGCATGCCGCACCACACCCCCCGCTCGCCATTTAGCAGGTGTCAACACTATGCATTAGTGTTAGTGCTACGTCTGTACACTACACATGCGCGCGTTCCATGAAAAGTACATTCGAGGAAAAAATTCCATGATTCGTTAAGTTTATCGTTGAATCTGTTTGTTATAGTTTATTGTTTTTGTTGTTGTTTTGTTGATTTAGTTTGTTAAAGTTTATTGTTGTTGTTATGCCTGTTACGTCGAGGACTATGTCCCTACCGACTCCAACAGCCATCACACCACCAAACAGATTGTGCAACCGTTCGAGTTGCTGACGCATCATCGACCGACATATTAAAAGGGTATTTCACCATCCAAGACGCCGCCTTCATGCTAACATCGCGACAGCGGGAGGTCATACTCTGATCATCGGGATCACTAAGATATAAGTTTAATGTAAGATAGATATCATAAGAATTGTAATCACACATCGATTACACATTTAAGTAAATTCTCTTCCGACTTTCTTTTTTAAAAACCCTCGCCGACGGTCAACTCCCGTAATTGGCGCAGTCAGGCTGTAGGGTAGTCGCGGTTAGTGTTAGTCACACATCGACTACACTAATTATCGTCTTCACGTCGCTTCTACCACTCTACGAACCTACGGAGGCCGTCCAAAGGAGCAGAGAGATCCCTCCAGACATTGACGGATCGAAGATCTCACCAGAAAGCCAGAAGGGAAGATTAAGAATGATCAGCTCATCGTGAGTACCTAGATAATAAGCATTTCCTATTGGTTGTCTATTTCCTACACCACCCTTTCCATTTCAGTAAATACCTTTTTTTAAATTAAAACTCTCATAGATTTGAAAAAAAAGTGTTCGAGTTAAATTAGTTTTTTGACTGAAGTGAAATAAAAAGCAACAAATTTTTTTTTCCCACGCCCAAGTAGGGGTATTTTGCCCAATAGTCGTTCCGCGATTCGACAATCTCTTAGGGACGAAAATCGTCACCTAGATTTATTATCAGCACTTGAAGATATAGAAGAAGAAAGTTCAAACATGACGAACGATGGTAATATTCCTTCGGATGAAAATCCTGTAGCAGCATCTACCCAGTCAAACATGATAGATAGCATATATAAGGCATTACGATTGGTACCTGAATTTGATGGAAACTCTAATGTTCTTATAAGATTTCTAAAAATTTGTGATCAATTGGTCCTGACTTATGCTAAACCAGCCCCCGGTAACGAGCTATCAAATTACTCGCTTCTTAACGGAATTTTAAACAAAATCACGGGACCCGCCGCACGCACTTTAGCTACGAACGGCACCCCCAGTGACTGGAATAGCATTAGAGCAGCGCTGATTAACACGTTCTCTGACCACAGAGATGAATCCGCTCTTTACACCGATTTGTCCCTGCTATCGCAAGGCAGAGATACTCTGCACATATTTTATGAACGTGTGCAAAATCTGTTAAGCACAATAATGACGTACGTATCGTTACATGACTCTGTCGAAACGACAGTCGAGGCTAAAAGAACTTTATATAGAAAGTTAGCCTTACAAACCTTTCTAAAGGGCTTACATGAACCACTTGGCTCAAGAATTCGATGCATGAGACCAGAGACGCTTGAAAAAGCTCTGGAATATTCCCAAGAAGAACTTAACATACTTTATTTACAGAACAAAAATATTCAATCTGTTTCAATGACAGCTAATTCGAATAAATTTAATTTTAGCCACCAACTGATCCCTCAAATGCATCAAACTAAAGTTAATCCCCAGCAGCAAACTTTACCCCCACAACCCCCGACTTATCGACCAGCCTACCAAGGTGTGTCAAAGACTCAGCAAATGTTTAAGGCCCTACCACGTTCAAACATGAGCACAGGTTTTAAAATAACACCACGTGCATTTCAATCCCAACAGCCCCAAAGACAATTCAACAGTAACCAGGTAAGACCCATGAGTGGAGTTAGCCACCCCCGTGCACGCACTCTTCCACCAACACCACAAAACCCACCCCCTACACGAGAAATGAACGTTAACGAAGTGATGTATAACAGTTGTGATTATCCTGACATTGACTACAACCAACCCTTGGAACAACCCTCCACTATGACCTGTTATTATGACGACGGGTCGACCGACGAACAAAGTTATAACATAGAAGAAATACCGCACGAGCAATCAGAATCGGATTTTTCCAAGATTCAGACTTCAACTGCCCCCGAATAGAATTAAATATTCAAAATAAAAAGCAGCTTCCTTACATTCAGATACAAAACCCACCCTTAAAACTACTTATTGACACAGGTGCAAATAAATCATTTCTTAGTCCGGAAGCCACAGAAAAATTCTACCCTGATACACCCTTAAACTATGACCCTTTTCTTGTCTCCAACATTCATGCGACTACAAGAAATGACTATTCAATGTTAATTCCTTGCTTTTACGAATTTAACGAAACAAGACCGATAAAATTATTCATATACAAATTTCACGATTATTTCGACGGACTTATTGGTATTGACTTATTAGAGCAGTGGCAAGCTAAAATCGACTTAGGATCAAAACAGCTTTTGACACAGTTTGCAACGAACCCAATTCATATGTATGAATCACGACAGAGTATCAACTTACTTGAGACTATTGTTCCCGCACAGTCCACTAAACTAATTAGAGTGCCGATTAATATTCCCAAAGGTGAAATCTCCATAGACCATCAAACGATTTCCAGTTGTATTATAAACGAATGTCTATCTACAGCTAGTAATAGCCGAGCTTACGTGGAAGTATTGAACCCTACCTGTAACGACATTATATTTTCATTGACTGAACCGATAAACGCACATATTTTTAGCGAACAGACTATTACAAGTACAGACTGTATGACTGACCGAATGAACAAAGTTTTATCGAAATTGCGTACGAAGCATTTAAATGAAGAGGAGAGAATTAATTTGGTTAATCTTTGTAAACAATACTCTGATGTATTTTACGTAGAGGACGAATGTTTAACATTCAGCAACCAAATTAAACACCGTATCCGAACAACTGACGAAATTCCAGTTCACAGTAAGACTTATAGATATCCGTACGTGCATAGAAAGGAGGTACAGTCACAAATAAAAAAAATGTTAGATCAAGGTATAATTAGACCCTCCACTTCAGCATGGAGTGCTCCAATTTGGATAGTACCAAAAAAAGCAGACGCATCGGGTAAAGTTAAATGGAGACTAGTTGTTGACTTTAGAAAACTCAATGAGAAGACTATAGATGATAAATATCCCATCCCTAACATCAACGACATCCTAGACAAGCTAGGAAACTGCCAATACTTCACTTCCTTGGACCTAGCTAGCGGATTTTACCAAATCGAGACCGACCCACGTGACATTCACAAAACAGCATTTAACGTTGATTGTGCGCCCGGGCACTTTGAATTTATGCGCATGCCAATGGGACTTAAAAATTCTCCATCTACGTTTCAGCGCGTAATGGACAATGTCCTCAGAGGTCTGCAAAATGAAATTTGCGTAGTCTATCTTGATGACATTTTGGTATTCTCGACCTCATTACAAGAGCATATAGTCAATTTAGGCAGAGTACTAGACCGTCTAAGGGAATCTAACTTTAAAATACAGATGGATAAGTCTGAATTTCTTAAGAGAGAAACACCATTCTTAGGTCACATCATAACACCAGACGGAGTAAAACCAAATCCCGACAAGATTGAGGCTATTAAAAAATATCCTATCCCAAAAACATCTAAACACATCAAAGGATTTTTAGGTCTTTTAGGTTATTACAGACGATTCATACCAGATTTTGCTAAATTAACAAAACCCTTGACTGCTTGTTTAAAAAAGAATATGAAAATTAAACTGACTTCTGATTACATTAAATGCTTTGAGCATTGTAAGACTCTACTGACTAACGACCCTATTTTACAGTACCCAGATTTTTCAAAGGACTTTATTTTGACAACAGACGCATCGAATTTTGCAATTTCAGGTATACTGTCACAAGGAACAATAGGCTCTGACAGGCCTATAGCCTATGCGTCAAGGACCCTAAATGAAAGCGAAATAAAATATTCAACCACTGAGAAAGAGCTATTGGCAATAGTATGGGCAACTAAATACTTTAGACCATACCTTTTTGGCCGTAAATTCCAAATTGTAACTGACCATCAGCCTTTAAAATTCCCATTAGACACTATGACAGAGACCAACTGCCGAGTTTCTAGATGGAAAATGAAACTAGCAGATTATAATTATAAAATGGTATTCAAAAGTGGTAAAAATAACACAAACGCCGACGCCCTTTCCAGAATTCAAATAAATAATGAAGAAATGGCTTCTGTGGTAGTTAACATTTCTTCCTCATCATCCGAAAGAACGTTGACAGCACCTGACGAGAGAGCATTTATTAGTGCCTCATCTACTGACACAGCACCAGACAACGAACCTTTGAGAAGCCCATCGTCCACCCTAACAGCACACTCAGAGTTATTTATTTTAAATGAAACACCATTGCACGAACCATTACCAGCGGAAACTGTGCATACAAGTTTGGAAAACCCCATAGTTAACATACCAATTTCCGAAGATCCCTTGAACAAATTTAAAAAACAGTTAGTATTAAAAATCGTAAATCGTCCACCCAGAGAGAAATCTATAATAATCAAGCCTTTTGACACGTTCCGAAAAGTCACTATAGAAATATCACAAGATTCATTCGAACATGATTTAATTAACGCCATAAAAAAACATGTTGACCCTAAAACCCGAACTGCTATATTAGTGCAGCCCTTAGAGAAAATGTACAGCATCGTACCAGTTATACAAAAAACTTTTCAAAGCTCTTCAATGAACCTGATTCTTGTGAAACATGAACTTGAAAATATCTCAGATTACTTAATTCAGCAAGACATCATAAGAAAATATCATGAGGGAAAAACAAACCACCGCGGTATTAATGAAACATATTTATCTCTATACCATCGGTATTTCTGGCCAAAAATGAAAGAATGTGTAACTAAATTTATAAGTAACTGTAACGTTTGCAGTTGTGCGAAATACGACCGTAATCCAATACGCCCTGAGTTTCAAATTGTCCCTCCACCCACAAAACCGTTTGAACTAATACACGCAGACGTGCTTACAATCGAAAACGAAAAATACCTAACTATCATTGACGCATTTTCGAAATTTGCACAAGCTTATCGAATGTCCGATTGTACAGCCCCTAATATAATAAAATCAATTTTGACGTTTTGTTCTCATTATTGTTTTCCGTTAAATCTTACAACCGACAGGGGTACGGAATTTACAAATCAAATTGTATCAGAATTCCTGAAATTACATAAAATAAACCATCATTTCATTGCAGCTCACTCCCCTAACGAGAACGGTATGATAGAACGTTTCCATAGCACTTTATTAGAACATATCAGACTTTTAAAAATAGTACATAAAAATGAATCAGCTGAAAATTTAGTACCTTATGCTCTCATAGCATACAATAGTTCAGTACATAGTATGACAAAATGTAGGCCATTTGACTTAATTACAGGACATTTTGACCCACGCGATCCAACAGACTTAAATTTGACTGAGAGAATATTACAACAGTACTTACACGATCATCGGAATAGAATGGAAACAGTATATGAAATTATTCATAACTCATCAAAAGCTGACCGCGAAGCATTGATGACGCGACGGAACAGTGATAGAGAACCTGAAATAAATTACGACCCAGGCCGAGAAGTATATATAAAAAACCCGTTAGCAGACAGACAAAAACTCGCACCCCGGTTTACTCGCGACACGGTAACCTCCAACTTACCGATTCACATATATACGTCTCGAAAACGCGGCAAAATTGCTAAAAACAGACTGAAACGACCTTTAAAAAATAAGGACAATGACTTGTTACAGGTACCTTCTAATCCTGATGACCCTGGCCCAAGCACAAGACATCCGACTTGACAGCCTTGACGACGGACCTGGCATACTTCCTTTTAAATTAGGCCCTACGAAAATAATATCCCACTACCATACATTCCTACAAGACATTGACATTACGATAATACAAAGACATGTTGACACTGCAAAAACTGAATTAACTAACGTTGCAAATGACATAAGTAACAAGAGCTTTTCACTGTTTAAGTATCAAATAGTTCACCTTTTTAGCAAACTAGAAAAAATTTCAGCACAGTTGGACACTTTCAGATCAAAAAGAGCGAAACGTGGTTTATTTAACCCCCTGGGAAGCTTTGTAAAAAGTATCACGGGAAACCTAGACTACAACGATGCTTTGCGATATGAAAGTCTATTAAAAACTTTGCAAGAAAATGACCAAAAGCTTTCGAATAATTTTAATCACCATATTACTTTATTTAAAGAAATAACCGACCATCAAACTCAAGTACTAAATAATCTTACCTACAACCAGTTGAAATTACAAAGGGCCGTATCAAGTTTTATAAACATGACGATTAAAGATAACAACCAAGTAGGTATCTTTGCGCAATTCTCGCAACTTTTTGCTATAATTAGCGAAAATGTGCAAGAACTATTTTTAGAAGTAATGAGATTAGAAAATATATTAGCTTTTAGTCGCACAGGCACTTTGCACCATTCTATTTTATCAGTTAGGGATATCACTAGCATAGTTAAAAAGTTAAATGCACTTTACTCGCACGATCAAGTTTTATCGTTAGACACTAGGTATTATTATGATCTTATTAGTTTAGGCTCATATTTTGTAGGAGATAAAATAGTAATCATCCTTAAAATTCCCATTACATCCCCGAACTCATACACTCTTTATAAGCTCTGCCCAGTACCTAATAAAAATCATAATGTAATCCTTCCTCCGTTTCCTTTTATGGCAACCAATTCCCAGGAATTTGCTTACATAGAGGCTGAATGCCCGAAGATTGACGCATGGTACATCTGCAAGCAACAGCTCAACCACCAGATCCGAAATCAACGCGACTGTATTCATCGACTAATATTTCTACAAGACCTTGATGAAACATGCAACCCTACGTCTATTTCTTTATCTAAAGAAGCCTTGATGGAGCTAGATGACCAACACTACATTCTGTCATTCCCAAAACCATTGAAAGTGCAGCTAAGTTGCAGACAAGAATACCACCACATTCTGGAAGGAAGTTACATTGCAACAATTCCTCGAAACTGCAGTATAAAGACGCCGAGTTTCACCATAATCAATTTCAATGACCAAATTCGCGGACAAGCTGTTGAAATCACGACATTGCCACGGTCAAACATGCTGATTAAATCATCTTCTGAGAATAAAGCACCTGAGTACAAGTTCATGACAATTGACTTGAATAAGTTGCACAATATTCAACAACAAGTTACAATGGAAATACCTACGAACCTGCAATCTTTCGACACAAGGACTACCTACCGTACAATCATTCCACTGTATGCAGTGATATTGCTGATTATAACTTTCATCACTATATTCTACATACGAAAACGAAACCATAAGATTAAAACTGAGCGGAATCCTGGACTGAAACTTACGAATGCTAAAGAAGCTAGCACATCATCTCAAACTCCGGCAACTATCGAAGATAAGAAAGCCGCAATATTTGCATTAGACATAGGCAAATAGTTGCTCGTTCTAGAGGGGAGGTGTTACGTCGAGGACTATGTCCCTACCGACTCCAACAGCCATCACACCACCAAACAGATTGTGCAACCGTTCGAGTTGCTGACGCATCATCGACCGACATATTAAAAGGGTATTTCACCATCCAAGACGCCGCCTTCATGCTAACATCGCGACAGCGGGAGGTCATACTCTGATCATCGGGATCACTAAGATATAAGTTTAATGTAAGATAGATATCATAAGAATTGTAATCACACATCGATTACACATTTAAGTAAATTCTCTTCCGACTTTCTTTTTTAAAAACCCTCGCCGACGGTCAACTCCCGTAATTTGCCTCGCGGACGTTATAGCGTTTTAAGGCGACAATGTAGGAAAATGGTGTTTATATTAATGCGTTTTATTTATGTAGTTAAGATTGCACTAAAATAATAAATAAATAATGAAATAGGCAGGTACAACAAGTACACCTTCCCACTTATAGTAAACATTTAATAATCAACCGTTCATATTATTGTTTCCTTGACTGTACCTGTGCAAGCTTACACTCGTAACTCATTCAAAGTCATTTTTTTTGCTGTCGAGCGGTCGGGCGGACTACACATCCCGAGGGTGCCTCGTTTAGAGGCGAAACACGTGTCGATAAGTTTTCTTGCTTGTTATTTAAGATTGCTTTATTTTGTGCTCGTACTGCTTGCTTTGCTTGTGCATGTTTTATGCGGGAGGGCGGGAGGTGCTTGAGTCTGCATTTTGAATAGCATGGTAAGAGTGTTTAGCGGAATATTGCAAATTATTAATATATCCACATATTCATTCAGAGGCGACTAAAAGATTGGCGCGCACTTTATCTATTACTAGTTGATAAAGTTATAGTTGGTTACATACATCAGATGTCCAACTACTTGGCTTTGACTACTCTGTAACATCTGATGGTACGTTAAATCTTTGTCGGTGACTCTATCCTCATACTTTCTGTGATTCATTTATTAATTATAGATAGTTAATGTAACTAATATTAGTTTTTTTAAGTTTTAATGTATTATAATTTTATTAAAACTCACGTGAGCTGACATACTAAATTATTATTACATACGGCTTGAACACTCACGTGTGATTGTTGTTGACTATATGCCAACCGTTTCACCGATATTGTGTGCCCGTTTGACAACGACGGTGAACGCCGCGTCGTCGTCCTAAGAACGACACTCGCCTTGATAATGCCGAAATTGTATCGGTGAAACGGTTGGCATATAGTCAACAACAATCACACGTGAGTGTTCAAGCCGTATGTAATAATAATTTAGTATGTATTTTTTATTTTTGTTACTAATAATTTAAATAATATATTGCTAGACTTGTAAAAATATTGCTACGCCCTAACAGGGTATCACATGATACTATACAACGTGTAACAGAAAGGTGTAACCATATTTAAAGAGCTTATTCAGTCAATGATATAGAACAACTTTTACTATGGAACAAAACCTGTAACTCGAAAAAAATAATTACATTTTCACGGAAAAATGCAATGCCGCTCGGCCGAAATGTATGGAAGGGCAGATTTATTTTTTGAGATTTCAGGGTTGGCTCCATAGTAAAATTGTTCTGTAGCATTGACTGAATAAGCTCTTCAAATATGGTTACACCTTTCTGTTACACGTTGTATATTTATTTCTGCCTGTAATAATACTGTGATATGCAAATAAAGAATCTGAATCTGAATCTGAATCTTTATCAGGGGATCTAAAATGGCCGACTCGTGTGAATCATAAAATGATTTGAAAGTAGGACAGAGTCAGAGATTTTTCACGTGTGCAATAGAGATGGCATTAGAACAGAATCATAATGTGATTCATGCAAAACGGCCTTTTTAGAGGACCAGATACGAACACTCACTCGTTAAAACTATTGTACTTGGTGAACTCGACGTGGCAAGCGAGACAGAGGTACGGCTTCGAAGGGCTGCGGTGCTTTTTGTGGTGTGTGCTCGCCTCCTCCGCTGTAAGGAACCAATCTCTGCACGCGTTGCACGCTAACCTGAAAGTAAAATAGTATTCTTTTTGCAACTGTGACATAATGTGAGACATTGGAACACGAGCGCTTGTTTACGAAACGAAGTGATATTCTTAATAGATTTGCAGATCTTATTGAGCCACCACAAGACATCGAAGTTAATACAGGTATGTATTTGCGATCTTATTGAGCCACCACAAGACATCGAAGTTAATACAGGTATGTATTTGCAGATCTTATTGAGCCACCACAAGACATCGAAGTTAATACAGGTATGTATTTGCAGATCTTATTGAGCCACTACAAACACATCGAAGTTAATACAGGTATGTATTTGCAGATCTTATTGAGCCACCACAAGACATCGAAGTTAATACAGGTATGTATTTGCAGATCTTATTGAGCCACCACAAGACATCGAAGTTAATACAGGTATGTATTTGCAGATCTTATTGAGCCACCACAACACATCGAAGTTAATACAGGTATGTATTTGCAGATCTTATTGAGCCACCACAAGACATCGAAGTTAATACAGGTATGTATTTGCAGATCTTATTGAGCCACCACAAGACATCGAAGTTAATACAGGTATGTATTTGCAGATCTTATTGAGCCACCACAAGACATCGAAGTTAATACAGGCATGTATTTGCAGATCTTATTGAGCCACCACAAGACATCGAAGTTAATACAGGTATGTATTTGCAGATCTTATTGAGCCACCACAACACATCGAAGTTAATACAGGTATGTATTTGCAGATCTTATTGAGCCACCACAAGACATCGAAGTTAATACAGGTATGTATTTGCAGATCTTATTGAGCCACCACAAGACATCGAAGTTAATACAGGTATGTATTTGCAGATCTTATTGAGCCACCTCAAGACATCGAAGTTAATACAGGTATGTATTTGCAGATCTTATTGAGCCACCACAAGACATCGAAGTTAATACAGGTATGTATTTGCAGATCTTATTGAGCCACCTCAAGACATCGAAGTTAATACAGGTATGTATTTGCAGATCTTATTGAGCCACCTCAAGACATCGAAGTTAATACAGGTATGTATTTGCAGATCTTATTGAGCCACCACAAGACATCGAAGTTAATACAGGTATGTATTTGCAGATCTTATTGAGCCACCACAAGACATCGAAGTTAATACAGGTATGTATTTTCATATACTAATTATTACTAAGTTTCAGTGGTGTGAAGATTTTTAAGTATGTAGGCACAAAACTGTAAATTTGTAATTTATCTGTAGAAAATGCAGTAGGTACTTATAACTATACTATTTGAACACTTGGTGATTTATCCATCGCAAGGAGATATAATAGTACATTGTTCACCGAGGGAAGAAAGGGGAATCGCACTTTCTCCCGAGTGATACATAGTGCTTTATACTACACCTGCGAGGAAATAGTATAATTTTACTTTTAATCAAGATACAATAAAAGAAACCGACTGACTCGCTCGCGTGCGATTGTCACTTTTTTTTTTTTTTCATTTTCCCACTAAGTGGAAAGGCAAAGGGATCTTAGCCCATACAGCCATGTTTGACGTTATAGTTTTTTATGTTTATATGCACTATCCTCTTCTGTTGAGGATCATCTGAAAGGTCTGTCCTGTCTAAGTCACTGTCCTGTCGTTTCCGCTATAATGATAGCCTTGTAACGCAAATACAACAGGGTTAGAAAAAACACACGAAAAGGCACAGCCCGCACTTTTGTTCCATTGAACAACACACTACACAGGTTACGGCGATTTTAATTCACAATATCCTATCACTATTGTTGATCAAAACACCCAAAATGCAATATTTTATCAATAAAACAAAAAAACGACGCCATCACGTCTTCGCGCCTTTTTTCCAACCTTTTATTTCCTTCTTATTTTTTATTATGTGCAGGAAAAGCAAGTGGCCAGTATCATTTTTCGAGTTTTATGTACGAGTTCGCAAAATAATACTGGCCACTTGGCCACTTGCTCATTCTTTATGTTATTTAAAAAAAAAAAAAAACCACGTTAACAATGGATTTGCATATACTTTTTCTGCCCGCTCAAGCACGTTAACAATGAATTTTCATACACTTTTGCCGCCCGCATATTTGTATGACAGTAATGACGTACTTTCTGCATCGTTTTCAACAAAGAAAGAAGGTACTTTCCGAGCAGGTGTAGTATAAATTAACATTATATCATTGCATGCATATCGATCGCCCGGCAAGCGAGAGGTCCCGGGTTCGATTCCCGGTTCAGAGCTCCTCACATCCAGATTTACTTTTATTTCTGCGTTTCTTTCTATACTGCAATGATATAATGTTAACTTATAACTATATTATTAACAACACAATTTTACCTCATTTTCCCGTGGTGTTTATCTAAGCGCCATAACCATTCCATTAATCAGTTAGTCACACACTTAGGGTACGTTTCGAAACGTGTGATTATCACTCGGAGCGAAGCGAATTTTACCCTGCAGTGTTCAAAAATGAAACCGAGGGTAAACGAACTGTTACCTGACAGTTGCGCTGAGTGTTTTGAAACGCTGCACGCTGTCGAGAAATGTAAATATCGCACTGACAACTTTGATTAACTTAGTGAAGATGCGGTATAACCAAAACGCAGTTGGATCCACAAATATTTTCTTATCCCTTGGTTAAAGTAGATATAAGTAATTTGATGTATAATATAAGTTTATGTTAAAAAAAAAACATGATCTTGCCAAGTTTCTTGCCCGTTCTTCTTAGCAAGACTAATCGAATGGGCGGAGGTAGGCATGTATTTATATATGTAACCTATTACTATGTAGTATATAGGATGGGATTTGGTCGGCCGCCTGGATCCGTGCTGGGGGCTCGGTTGGTGATCATTGAACCTTGTTCCTGGTCCCTGGCCGGGTCTCCGGTATGGGTTCGGGCGGTTGATTGGATTTCACCTTGTATAATATATATTTTACCTATAATTTCAATCGTATATATATATTGCTACATAAATTAAATAAACATTTAATCTAAGTAGTTCATGTACATTTATTATTTTATTACATATATTTTTATAAGATTAAAATTTGACTTGTGAAACGTGTATTATATATACCTACTTTGCAAAATGAACTTTTGAATTTTGAATACAGGTCCAGCGGGCCTATCTTTGTTTAGTAGTATTCCAGGCGGCGTTTGTGTGCACGTATTTGAAAACACCTTTACCTGTGCTATAAAATCCAGAAAAAATCTCCAGGTATGCCTTTGTGTGCATTTACCGAGTGTACAAATCACTCAAGGACAAAAAACAAATTTCATGACATCACCTTTCACTCGTAATTACACCAAAACCAGAAAATTTCCTTAAATTACTTTCTGTTTGTTTTGTTTACACTTCGCCATTTGCAGAAAAGGACGGTAATATTCAACATGAATGTGTGCGACTAGATCAGTTGCGCTAGCGGCGACAGTCTTTCGCTTGCATGCCGCGTCACGTAATCACACTAGACTTCACCACTCGGCTCAGCTCGCTTTCTCTCGGCTTTGTAATGAACCGAGCCGACCAAGCAATATCCTATCTTGCTCGCTCAAAAGTCTTGTATCGTCAAGATATTATTGTATATATCGTTGTATCTTTTCGCCCTTGTAGCATAAACTACTATAAATTTTATAAGTTTAAAATTAAGCCATCTTTATATTGCTATACCATTACAGGGTGTCACTGTACAAACAATAACTATGTATGTGACAATATGCAATAAAAAACGTGAAATTTGAAACTATATTTAAAAAGATACTGGTCTAGTTAGCTAAGCCAAGCCAAGGGTATGCATTGCGTATTTGCCTATATGAGATGCACGCCACTGCTACTTATAGACTAGCAGTTCTCATACATCAATTTGTAGCCACAAAAAAAGTGTAAAATTCTAACGAAATCTAGATGGCGTTACTAATTCCTGTAACGAACACGATGCTAAAAAAGACCGATTGGTGACGCTAGTGGCACAGCGATGTCACGTAACATAAAAATAATTCCCACTTCGACAATAGATGGCGCTGAAATCTTCACTGTTAGTGTTGTCAACTTAGCGCCATCTAGTTTTTTTAAGCAAAAGCTTTTTTAAAGCTTTTTTTTAAAGCCACAAGTTTACTTGGTAACCATGAGAGTTTACTTGCAGACAATTAAACAAATTATGCTTATTTGCAACACTTGGCGACACCTAGTGTTGTAAGGGCGCGTAAAAAATTTGCTACGCCTTGATGTATGGGAGTTGTCGGTCTATACGTAGTAATACTTAGTGTATGATAATATGAAAGTATTATTATATCGACTATCCTTACTTGTGAGAAGTATAAAGGGGCACGTGCGCGCGCACGTGACACGCAAGCGCTTGACTCGTCTTGAGCGACATCCTGCAGATTGAGCACTCGAATGTAGGCGGAGGGGGCGGGGGAGGCGGCGTCGGCAACGGTTTTGGAGGGGATATCCTGTAAAAATATAAAAGTATAAGGAACTGTAGGTCTGTTTGTGTGTCTTGTATATTGTTATCTGTTATGTTTGTGACTGTGTGTTTCCTGAATAAAAATAAATAAATAAATAAATAATTATATCGAGGGCATCAAACTAAAAAGGCGTATCTACAGATTTTCTGAATTCCGAAAATTCCGACTTTTTTTGGGCGTATCTCCATATTTATTAGCTCTATGATGTACTAATGTTGCTCCACGGGTATAGGTACTATTTGGACGTGAAAAGGCGTTCTTATATTTACAGAAAAATGTTTTACATAATTAATCGATACTTTTATATTTATGTAGATGCGCCCTTTCAGCTTGATGTCCTCGATATTATGGGCAATGTCAAAAGTAACCGGAATAGATGAGCTTGTATGACTAGATTGATGGACGTGGAAGAGGTGTGTCAGGATCGTGGCAGATGGAAATCTGTAGTCTCTTCCTACCCCTCTGGGAGACAGGCGTGAGTATAAAAAATTCGAGGTGTCGTGAGATACCCGGTTGGAACGAAGTTCCTTTCGCTAGTGACGCGCACGCCACACGTCTATGCTGTAGTAATAGAATAGAATAGAAAAGTTTATTTGTTTGACTTTTGGGTCCTTAAAAATTAGGTGTTACAATATGCTTAAATATGTCATTCCTCAAAAATCTGCCAAATTTGGCGTACAAATATTTATCTAAATATACACAAACAAATAAACAATTGACCTTAAACCTTAAAATCTGAATTACAAATAAATATATAGCAAAATAATTCAATTTAACGATTCACATAATGTTAAATTATGTGAATCGTCAATTTAAAAAGAATACGAATGTCAATCTATACAAGGTGAATTTGTGAACATCGTCCAAATTCATACTTGAGCCTTGGTAAGTGATCAGCATCATGAACCAATAACGATTTTTATAAAATTCATAAAATTAAATTTCGACTCTCCATAGTGATTCACTCAGGACTGGGAGTGAAATACTATGGGAAGTCGAAATTTCATGATACGAATTTCACAAAAATTGATATCAATTCATGATATTGATCACTTACCAAGCCTCTAGTATGAATTTGGACGATGATCAAAAAGTCACCTTGTATAAACTACCTTTAAAAATTATTATTATAATTAAAAAAATCATCCATCGAGTAAAAACATTTGTCGACGAGCCACGTGTGAAGTTTGCTCTTGAATTGGTTCAGTGGTAAATCTTTAAAATCGTCCGGTAAAGCATTAAATACTCTGACTGCCATTTGGAAGATGTTTTGTTTAACTAGGCTCAGTTTATAATGGTGTATGTACAGTCTCTCGCCTCCTTTTTTAGGTTTCCGTAGTCAACAACAAGGAACCCTTATATCCATCTGTCTGTCTGTGTCTGTCTGTCCGCGGCTTAGCTTAGAGACTATTAGTACTAGAAAGCTGTAATTTGGCATGGGTATACATATTTATTACGCCAATAAAGTGGTACAGTAAAATTTTGAAAAAAAGTTTTTTTAGGGTACCTCCCCTACACGTAAAGTGGGGATGATTTTTTTTTTCTCGTCTATCCCCTAGTGTGGGGTGTCGTTGGATAGGTAATTTAAAAATATTGGAAGTGTAAGAAGACCATTTTTCGACACAAGGTTCCGTTTGCGAAATATTAAACTTAAAAGTGTTAATTTTTGTTAGAGTCAAGTGTCCCCCCCCCCTGCCGGCGAAACGGTTGTATTTGGAGACGTGAAAAAAATCACGGCAGTAGTATACATAACGAAATTAAAAGGAAAACTATCAGAGCTAAGTAGGCTTTACAAGTTAACGAGTACAGATCGCGCCAAGCTTTTAGTCCCCTCTAAACACGGGGCGATTCGCATCAGCAGTAATCAGCACGAACAAATATATGGGCTGTTCTTGGGAAGAGCAACTTCCGAGCGGACTAGAAGTTTGGCGCGATCTGTATTATTATAGATAATGGTACGGAACACTTCGTGCGCGAGTCCAACTCGCACTTGGCCGGTTTTTTCTTTGTGATCTTTTGCTGACCTCTTTTTTTTTTTTTTTTAGGAAAATATTCTGCCTGTTGTTGTACAAAAACTGCAATTTGTTCTATGTACATGCAAGTTTAAGCTTTTTAAAGAATAGCTAGCAGTGGTCCATGAAATACTCGTATAATCCGCAAATGGCTCTAAGGCACTTATTTTGAATATACATAGACATACGCTTGTAAACACACAAACACACCCTTGTTTGCTGAATCCTAGATGTGAGGCGTTTGATTTACACCCGGTGTAGTACCCAAAAGCGAGACCTCAGTGATCTATGCATATTTTTTACTACTTATACATTGTTTAAGCTTGCCTAGTGTTTTCTCACTCTAACTGTCTATTCCATGTATGTCTATCACGTTTACAACGAAAGATATAAGTGAAAAGGTAAAAGTGCTAACACACCCAAACCCGAGGCGTGCACAATTGCGAGACTCCGCCTCACATTTATGTGTTTAAACATACGGTGTTTGTAAACCGCCTCGGTTTTGAGTGTGTGAATACGACTCAGTTTTGGTATTGCCAAAATCACAAAATCGAGACCGCTTCATTTTAAGCTATTGTTGTGTGTAAGGAGACTCGGTTTTGATAATGTCAAAAGCATAAATATGAGGCCGTCTCTTAATTATGATACAGTTGTATGTTAAGTGTGTACTATTTTCCAACACGCCAAAAGAAACGATTATTCACACCAGTTTGTTCACAGAGCATATTTTTTATTCTTGGAGTTTGTTGCTATTTAAGATTCAACATTCATTTATTTTTATCACATAAATAGTTATTTTAAAAAAGCACTTTATCAAGTTAATCATTTCAATTAATAATGTCTAAATTAAAAATGAAATGATATTATGCAAATGTCAGAAATTTATTCAGGAAAACTGTGCCCGATATAGCATTCAACACTTAGCACCCGGACAACGTACAAAGAAATAAAAAACTATACATGAAAATTTAAAAAAATATTTTAAAATATAATTATTTTTAAATATTAGGCAATTTTTAAAAAAATTTTTTTTTTTTCGTTAACTATTAGTTTATTAATAACAGTTTAGGGCGGAAAGCCATCAATTTTAGAGTACGATAATGATGTTGCGAAAACCGGAAATCTACACGTCCATACAAATATTTTTTCCAAAAAATAAATCTAAAAGTTAAAAAAAAAACTATTGTTTCATACATTTTGGTCGAATAGGTATGAAACTTTTCTATAGAGCAAATTTTTTCTCGCGGTTTGAGGTTTAGTTCCATTGTAAAAGTTATTAGCATAGACGAGTAATATTGCCAGTTTCCGGCTTTCACAACCTCATATTTAATAAATTTAAAAAGTGAAACTAGTGCTATTTGCACCAAGCTGTTAAAACATATTCCGAAAACGAACATAAAATGAGAAACATACGTAATTGAAACACTTAAACATATCCTGAGAGCAAAAAACGTAGTTAAAATTTAATTATAATTAAACTGTAACACCGAATTATATAACACGATGTTATACAATATACAGATCGTGACTAACTTCTAGGTTGCTCTAGATACGAGGCGATTCAACAAAAGGTTTGGTGCAATCTATACAATTATTGTATAATTATTGTAGATATAGATTGCACTAAACTTTTAGTTGAATCGCCTCGTATCTAGAGCAACCTAGAAGTTAGGCGCGATATGTTTGAATAACATTGTGTTGTATAATTTGGTGTTACAGTTTGAATTATAATAAAATTTTATTTACGTTTTTTGCTCTCAGGATATGCAATTATTGTATAGATTGCACCAAACTTTTAGTTGAATTGCCTCGTTTCTAGAGCAACCTAAAAGTTAGGCACGATCTGTATGTTGTATAACATTGTGTTATATAGCTTGGTGTTACAGTTTGAATTAATATTAAATTTTAACTAGGTTTTTTGCTCTCAGGATATGTTTAAGTGTTTCAATTACGTATGTTTCTCATTTTATGTTTTATTTTCGGAATATGTTTCAACAGCTTGGTGCAAATAGCACTAGTTTCACTTTTTAAATTTATTAAATACTAGCTTCTGCCGGCGGCTTCACCCGCAGATTTAGTTTTTGTGTACTACTTTTTATTTATTTATTTATTTAGGAACACCAACAAGAAATACAATAAACTTACTTAAATGGAATAATCTTAAAATGTATACAGCTATTTGTTTTCTTAATTAAAGGCATCCACATCATGCACCAGTTAAGACAATTATGAACAATTCTTATACTAATAGGAGCATTTACTACTCGTATATTCTATAAAATATGAAATTAAAACTAGGTTAACAAATTTTGTGCGAAGATTTTTAAAATAACAGGGTAGGTACCTACTTATTTTATGCTTTGTGTTTATTTGTGCGTGTAGTTTTTTTGGCTAAGTATTTACTGACAGAGGACTTGAAGGTGTTGAGCCCGGAGAAAATATCAATATCTGCTTTGGCGTATTTGGAAATAGCATTGTACTGGCGGCAAGATCTCGTTAAAGGAGCGTTGGTACCTAGGTTAGTCTTAGCAAAGGGTATATTAAAAAGAATGTAGTTGGATCTTGGTAGCCTTTTAGGGGTATTAAATGACAGCTTACTTAAGAGATCTGGACAGTCAAGTGCACCGTTGACTAACTTATGTAGAAAAGCTAAGTCGTGGACCTTTCTGCGATCAGCTAAAGGGCACATTCGGTAGTGAGCTAGCCTTGAGGCTAGCGTATCTGTATCCTTATAGAACGTATCTGGTTTAAATCTGGTTTGAAGTGTTTTAGGTACAATTATTTGATCTCCAGGTAAAGTCTCTTTGGCGGGGCCTATTACCTATTAGTTTTTTTTAATTCATACTTAAAGTACCTCTTTATATACTACATTAGAAGTTTTGCCCTCAGCTGTTAACACGACCAGGCTGCTAGGTGAGCTCACTCTCGAGCAGGCTACGTAAAACTGGCCGTGCGAAAAGCAGTCCCCCCTAAGATCAATTCCTGCTGTTTTCAGTGACTGACCCTGAGACTTATTAATCATCATTGTGAAAAGGAAAAAATGGAATCCTAATAGGATCACTTGTATGGCTGTCTGTCTGTCCGTTTGTTACACCCGATTTGCTCTGGTACACATACTTTCAAGAATTGTCATGTCCAATATATTTTAATGTCAAAATCGATGCAATTTTCGTAATTAACGTCCAAAAAAACCATTAAAACGACACCCGTATTAATATTTACACATTTCAACCCCATCACACCCCAACAGGGGATGATAGTATTTCCCGTTCACTACGTTGGATTTAGAAATCATTGTTGTTTTTGTAATCAGCGACCCAATAAACCATACAAACGATACCCATGTTGGTTTTCAGACTTGGTCACCCCATTTCTCCCTTTAAGGGGTTGAATTCTGGAAAAGCCTTTTTCACGTCCACCACGTTGGAATTTAAAATCGTTGTTGTTTTCGTAATCAGCGACCCGATAAACCATACAAACGATACCCATGTTGATTTTCAGACTTTGTTACCCCATTTGCCCCTTTTAGGGGTTTAATTCTGAAAAAACCTGAAACACATGTTTACTTATTTATGGATAGGAGTACTCCTGTCATGTCTCGAATGAAATAGTCTAACTTATATTGTTTTCCCATACAAACTCTGGTCCCCCGTTTCACCCCCTTAGAGGTGGAATTTCGAAAAATCTTTTCCTTTCTTCCTTTCTAATTCCTTGTTTACATTACAAAAAAAAGCTTTTTGCAAAATTTCAGCTTTCTAGGTCCAAGGGTTTGGGCTGTGCGTTGATGAGTCAGTGAATGAGTGAGTCAGTCAGGACTTCTCTTTTTATATATATGATGATGATGATGATGATGATGATGATGATGATGATGATGATGATGATGATGATTATGTTGTGAAAGCCGGAAACTGGCAATATTACTCGTCTATGCTAATAACTTTTACAATGGAACTAAATCTCAAACCGCGAAAAAAAAAATTTGCACTATAGAAACGTTTCATACCTACTCGACCAAAATGTATGAAACAATAGTTTCTTTTTAGATTTATTTAAAAAAAATATTATTCAGCCATAAGCAACTTGAAAAGTAGAACATTTTCTGAGATCAAAATACTAAGTAAAAATAATATAATTAAATAACAATCATTCAAACCGTAACACCAAGTAATAATACGCAATGTCATGCAATATACAGACCGCGCTTAATTTCTAGTCCACTTTGAATTTGAGGCGATTCAACTAGAAGTTTAGCGCGATCTGTCCACTTATTTAACGGCATCTTCAAATGAGTGTAAATATTCGATACACAGACATAGACGTGTTTTAAATTCCGAGGCGCTTTCGTTTTTACACCGATTTCACACAACAGCCTCAGAATTAGGATACACTTACACTCTTGTGACTCTTATGCCACCTAGCGGGCACACTCTGGTACTACCTATTTCGGGATTTTTTTATAAACACACACACCACCTGTCAAAGTTACCAAAAGCGAGGCGAAAATTTGAATGTCTCTGATTTGGTCGTCAACCATTGTTTTTGACCAATCAAAGGCCGTAGATTTTGAAAATAAAGTCAGATGAAAAAATGTGAGACCGCCTCGCTTTGACAGGCGCCTCACTTTTGGGTCTGTAGACGGACAAAACGTCTCACATTTAGGACCACACAAACACAAAAGTGTCGTGACGGTCGAAGTCTTACACATGTTTCGGCCTAGCTTTCATTCGCCAAGTGTCTAGAATGTAACGTGTGCTAAGGAACTTCGTTCCAACACATCGTGTTTCTGAGTGTGAACTGTGAAATGCAAGTAAAAGTGAAATGAATTTATTTGCCACAAAACACATATAAAAAAGAAGAGACAGTACAACAAAATACAAAATGGTAAAAAGGAACAAACTCAGCAAATGCTACAGGTTGAAGGAACTTGCAGCGCTAATTTTCAGTTTGCCCTATTTTAAAACATATAAAAAAAAACAATGACAGGTAGGAGTAAAAAATTAATAATTAAGAATATAAAGAATGAAAAATATATGTCACATCCTAATATTTCGGCCGTTCGTTACACGATTACTTGCATTTTCCTGCATCCAATCTCAGTAAAAACTGAGACAGATTGCGCCTGTGTGAGTTTCAAGACGTGTACGGACACGAAAGTGTGTCACTTTTGGCCTGCTTCACCAGTGCGCTCTGTCTTGTTTTTTTTTACGTCTGTGGTAGAAAAAGAAAACGTTTGGAATATAACAAAAGGTTTTCACTAACTTGAGTTTTTTAGAGGCCGGGCCGGGTCTAGACTGGGGGAGCGCTTTTACTGGCTCCTTTTCTTTCTCTAGTGGCCTTTTCTTAGTAAGCCGACGCAATTGGAGCTCTGCATCGACCTGCAATAAACATAAATTATAAATATACATAAATTTAATTTAATTTTAACTTATAGTATTTCCCGAGTCAATAAACCTTGGGAATAGAAATACCGTTTAGCTCGTAGGGGCGGGGATATTTGACTCTAACAAAAATTATCACTTTAAAGCTTAATATTTCGCAAAATGAATGAATCCAAAAATGCTTTTCACACACCCACAATTTTTTTGAAACACCTATTGGATAGATAAGAAAAAAAATGTTATCCCCACTTTATATATAGTAGGGAAGGGGATATTTGACTCTAACAAAAATGATCACTTTAAAGCTTAATATTTCGCAAAATGAATTAATCAAAAAATGCTTTTCACACACCCACAATTTTTTTGAAACACCTATGGGATAGATAAGAAAAAAAATGTTATACCCACTTCATATGTAGTAGGGAGGGGATATTTGACTCTAACAAAAATTATCACTTTAAAGCTTAATATTTCGCAAAATGAATGAATCCAAAAATGCTTTTCACACACCTAAAATTTTTTTGAAACACCTATGGGATAGATAAGAAAAAAAATGTTATCCCCACTTTATATGTAGTAGGGGAGGGGATATTTGACTCTAACAAAAATTATCACTTTAAAGCTTAATATTTCGCAAAATGAATGAATCCAAAAATGCTTTTCACACACCTAAATTTTTTTTGAAACACCTATGGTATAGATAAGAAAGAAAATGTTATCCTTACTTTACATGTAGGGGAGGTACCCTAATTTAAAAAAAATTTCAAGATTATTTTTACCACTTTTTCGGCGTGATTATATTTGTATACCCAAGCCAAATTACAATGTTCTGGTACTAAGAATCTCTGACCTGAGCCACGGACAGAATAACGGACGGACATGACGAAACTATAACGGTTCATTGTTGACTACGGAACCCTAAAAAGGAAACTTACCTTCTCTTTGGCTTCCTTTTCTTCCGCTTTCCTCAGAACACTTTTCGGCGCCGGTTTGTATGTATGTTTAGGCGGAACCTTGGACAATTCACTCACTGATGAAGATGTTGACAGTTTTCTAGGCTTTTCGCTCTGTAATAGGGAAAATCAAATTTTGGAAAATTGTAATGACAACAACCAAATCACAACCAACTTCACACAAAGAACACGCGGTCTGACGCCAGGGCCGCAGCTTCAGTGTCGATAAGTTTTCTTGCTTGTTATTTACATATATATATATATATTTATAGGACACGGGACAGTCCCAACAGCATCCTAGAAACCATAGCTGACAGATTTACGTCGCCGCTGTGGAGGTGTTTTGTGCGGAGAGTGATCGTGGAGACCTCCTCATCTCCTTGATCGCTCTTGGTACGGAGCACATAAGTCTGTATATATAATTTAAATTTATTTTTCTCTCTTTGTTACTAACCAATTATTAATAAGTCTTACTAACATGCTATGGATCGAAGTTGTCCGAAATAATAGATTTTTATTTTATTTATTTATTTATTTAAGATTGCTTTATTTTGCGCTCGTACTGCTTGCTTTGCTTGTGCATGTTTTATGCAGTAGGGCGAGCGGTGCTTGAGTCTGCATTTTGAATAGCATGGTAAGAGTGTTTAGCGGAATATTGCAAATTATCAATATATCCACAAATTCAGGTTAAGGTGACACTATTCAGAGCATACTGCCAGACGTTCTACACCAGCCTGCTGTGGTACGACTACATGCAGAGCGCATTTAACACCCTCCGAGTCCTGGTTGGATTTAGGTGCGTTGAAAAATATAGCACAAAAATACAAAAAAGATAGTATTTTGTACAAAATTATGGTACTTTTTATTACTAATGTAACAATAGTTAAAATATTTAAAATCAACATCAAAAAATTTACTCTTCTAAATGAAAAAATTAATGTCGGTGAATAGCAAACAGACCATTCAAGTATCTGTACTTTTTTATAACGTTTTTCAGCTCTGGATTCTGACTTATTGACATAAATTTAAGATCGTCAATACTTTTTACAATTTTCCCTCAGATTCCACTAAACATTATTTTGCGCTTTTTTTTGAGAAAAAATGCGCTAAAAAGCCTGGAATTGCGCTAGATCTAGCACGAAATGCGCTAAAACGGCAACTCTGTCTTACACCTTTGACTAGTTAAAGCAAAAAGCTTCACTCACACATACTTCAATGCACACTCGTACAAACAGAATAATAAATAAGTCACAGTATTATAAACTCTATTACTTATAAAATAAAGCGCAATTTGCAAAAATAATGTATGAACAAGTGGAGTATCGAAAGAAAAGGTTGAAGGGAATTCCCGACTAAAAGACAATTACAGACTCTGTTGTGAAATTATAGTATTTATCCCTAGACATGGATAGTACATAGTACGTTGCATGAAACTATAGTATAAATACTATAGTTATAGTACGAAATCCAACACTGTCCGAGTGCAATATAACAATGCATTTCGCTGCATTATGGGTCTGCCGTGGCGGTGCAGTGCGGCTGGTATGTATGCTGAGAATAGTGTCGATGAATTTTATTCTGTTTTGAAACGAGACCAGGAGCCGTATTTTTGAATCGTTCGTTTTCAATTTACGTGCGAAAGTATATACCCATCTCACATAGCACATCAGGGGATCTAAAAAGGCCGACTTGGGTGAATTATAAAATGATTTGAAAGTAGGATAGAGTCAGAGTTTTTTCACGCGTGCAAAAGAGACGGCATTAGAACAGAATCATAACATGATTCATCCAAAGCGGCCTTTTTAGAGGGCCTGAACTTGTCATTTGCAAGATGAGACAAGTATATATTTTCGCACGTGAATTGAAAACGAACGATTCAAAAATATGGCTCCAGTTGCCATTTGTAAGTCGAGTGTGCATTAGTGAGAACGACATTGTGAAAGCTATTCGCAGTGTCGTTTTCACTATTGTATGCATAGTTGATAAATGAAGCTTTTTAGTTTTAGTTTAGTTCTTAATTTTATTTTGATATTTAATAATGATACCGATTCGGTGAAGCACATCTTAAGGGCGCACCGAGCGTTTGCTATTATCTCTGTCTTTTTCTTTACGTGTAAAGAGTAAAGGAAATAACCAAACTTGCAGTTTTTCAATGTTTTTGGTTGTTATACTCGTATCATCATATTGTTGTAAAATAAAAAACTATCATGTATGAACGCTCCAGTCATGCATGAACTTTATTTTAGTAAATAAATCATAATTTCAAATTACTTATTTATATAAAAAAGTAGGGAAAAAGAGGAAAAAATTACTCGACGAGAGGTAACTTTGCGAATTTATTCTATCGACCCAACTTTATCAAATCGTGTTTCCATCGTGTATACAGTCTAGTATATATACCCAATAATACCAATATGTATTTTTAGATTTAAATTTAATTGTTTACTACTTCAAATAAGGGTTATAAATATGTGTTTGTATGTGTAAAAGGCTCGGTGCGCTCTTAACTTATTTGACAGGACTAAACTTAATTTAAGCTTTCTGTCCTTGTCTTTTCGATAAAGAAAGAAAAAGACAGGACGCTTTAAATAAGGTTGGTTCTGTCAAATAAGTTAAGACGTGTTATGCCGAATCGATACCATTGTGAATGTAATCCATAATTTTTAATTTTGAACTTATAATTGTATGGGCTCACAGGGCCTGATTGTAAACAATTATAAATAATAAATAAATAAATAATCAATTTCTTGCAAATTTTTAACACTCTCAAGGGAATCAAAACCGATAGGGCACTTTTGGTTGATTTAGAAACTTGAAATTTCGTTTACAGGTAGGTCTCACACACATAGATAAAAATCTGAAAATTTCAAATATTTTCTTATTGAGGAAGTTATCAATGGCCAACTTAATAAAACCCTTTAGATACAAAGAGTTTAATAGATCGTAAGCATCAAGTTAAGTTGGTCCTGTATTACTGCAAGTGGAATTATTTACCATAATGCTTTTAGGGTTCTGTACCCGTATTGTGTAGTGGTGCGAACAATTTGTGCGCGAGTCGGACTCGCACTTGGCCGGTTTTTTCTTTCTAGAGATAAAGTAGTGAAAATGTCTTACCATAGAGCGCAAACTCTTCGACTCTTCATCTTTGATATTTCTTGTGACACGTTTCGGCGGAGCGCTGGGGCTTGGAGAGCGAATGCGTTTAGGTTTTAACACGCGGCCATTCGTGGATTTGGCTGAGGTGTCTCTGGTTGAAGGTTTGTCTGTCTGGAATTTGAGCACAGATCTGCTAAAAATATAACGCGCAAACAAATCTACAATAACATCCTAGAAATGATTGGATCGAGATTTTTGACTTCAGGGTATGTCCATTGAAACGTGACATTGAATGTAAAAAATTATGTTTCATAAATTAAGATGATATTATTGTGGAACGGTAGATAGTGAGTTGTATTTACTAGCAACCCTTGCTTTTAATTTTTTTTCAATGCAAGTGCTCGTAAAGGCTCACTTTTTATGCATCAAAACCGAACAGAAAGTCGATTATTTTGCCCTAGGGCTTTATTGTTATTATTTTTTTTATTTATTTTCTGTGGTTGGCTAACCTGCAGCCTTTCCTGTGTACCATAAACGTTATACTTTTTTTTCCACTGTTTAACGGCTCTGGATACAGTCCTTATGAGCCAATCATAATTTAAAGTTCACAAGATTATATTTGTTTTATTTCCTCATACTATGCATTGAAAAACGTAGTATGATACACGGGCGTAAAAGCAATAAATTACTCGGTTACGTTTAAAACACGATACTATTATAGCAACACACATTTTTAAACGTCGATGTTATTTGACCTTTGGTTGTCGTTAATGTGTCCTTTGTTTTTTGTGATTGTATGATACTAGTTTTTATTATATTGAATGATGGAACATGAGTGACCAAATCGTATTAAATTTCATTTTGTTGTTCATTCAAATCTCTGATCGATTCATTTTTTTATATACAATGTCAATATATGTCTATACTCTATTTTAATATGGCAATTAATGTTTGTAAACAACTTTATAACCTAAAAGTGATGAAATATATGTTCAACTGCAATTTTTGCTGCACAATTAAACATATTAATGTACGTGAGTTCACTTTCATTAGTTTAAACCAAAATGTATATAAAAATGCTTTCTTACATCATATTTCATCACTTAGGTTATAAAGTTGTTTACAAACATTGTTTGCCATATTAAAATAGAGTATAGAGCCCCAATGGCTAGCAAAAATGAGTTACCTACCATGGATATACCCTCCAGGACTTCTAGTAAGTACGTAAAAATTTGCTACGGCAGATTGCGAGTGATTTCCGTGGACGAAATAAACCCGAAACGTTGACCACGTTCGCCTTACCCCTCTTGCCACGTACTCTGAATTGTATTCAGGGTAAAAGATATCGTGTTGTCAGTGTGATGAGAGTGCTCGAAGAGAAATTTAACGGGAAAAAATGGGTAAATCCACCATATTGTTCTTTCAAAATTGTAGCGGCGGAATAAGAAATTTTTCATTTCACGCGTTAGTATAATTTTATCCCATTAAAGTGGCTAGATTATTGTTAAATTAATAAAACGTGGTATGTAAACAAAACATTATACAGAGTGTAATCGTTAAGTGTGACCAGGCGATTATTCCGTAACTATTACAGATATCAAGAAATTTTAAACTGATATCGAAAGTACGTTACCTAATCAGTAAAATGACATCAATAACGTTTTGAAAATCAAACGAGAAGTATCCAAAATTTGGACATTAAACATTCCCATACATTTAGTATTAATGCGATATTGAAACAAGGTTTATTACTAATTTGAAGTGCTTGGTGACATAATTAATCTACACGTGTATCTACTTGAAAATCATTATTATCATATCATACGTAATCATAAAATGAGATTAAGGTAAAATGATTACTAGACCACTTAAAATAAGGAAACTAAAACCTTTCTACTAATCTCATACTAAATGTATGGGAATGTTTAGTGTCAAAATTTTGGATACTTCTCGTTTGATTTTCAAAAAGTTATTGATGTCATTTTACTGATTAGGTAACGTACTTTCGATATCAGTTTAAATTTTTTTGATATCTGTAATAGTTACGGAATAATCGCCTGGTCACACTTAACGATTACACCCTGTATGTAATTTTAAAAAGTACTCATTGCCTAAGGTATGCTCCGAAGATGTTGCTAACGTAATTGGTACGGATTGTATCATTCAGTCATTCACTCCTTGCCATTTTAATTTTCTATATAGGGCTTGAAAACATCGATAAACAATGTCGATATAAGTGAAATGAATGAATTCGTTTATTGAAGTGAAACTTTTTTATCTGTGCAAAAAATTTTATTCGTTTCGTAAAATAACTCCACATGTTGATTACACGAAAATTATTTTGTGACGGAACGGAAGTAACTAACGGATATTACGTCATCTAAGCCGGTGACTAATTTTCTTCAACATATTTTCTGGATTTGTCAAAAAATATTATTGTTTCCTAAGTTTTTCATTTTGTTTCCGTCTTCAAAAAAGGAGGAGGTTTTCAATTCCCATAGCTTAATTTTTAAAAGATTTTATTTTTAATTTTTTTCGGAGAATTTACGTCATTTTAGGACATGGTTTTCATTATTTTGCTATATATATTGACCATTATTTTTTTATGATTTTTTAAAGAATTGTCCGATGACCTTGTCACTTGAGAATTTTAGACATTATACTGATTGTGATGTGTGATTGGTTATAAAAAAAGTGGTCTGTCTCTGTCTGTCTACTCATCTGTCATCTAGCTGTCAAATTAGTCTGAAGCAAATTATTATAAATTTATCTTGATAGCAAAGGACACATTTCTAAACAGCCATTAATCAAGTGACGAAATGCAAAGGCAAATGTAAGTTGCAGCCTTTTCGTAAACATTTTCATCATCTTGAGGTTTTTTTAACCAAAACTTCGAAAATACGGCTAATAATTAAACCTAAATCTCGGAATGGTTTTCGAATTAACACACCTTAAAATAATTTAATCTATGCCAATTCGACTGTTTTTTTTTTGTATGTTACTCAATAACTCTCAGAAAACGGCAAAAATGCTTGGGAAAAAAGATTACACTATTTATGTCGGTGAAATAAGTGGGAGAAAACGGAGACATCTGAGCATGGTATATTAGAGTAATAAGGCAAATCCCGTCTGATCTGATATCTTACTTTCGCATTATTATTCTTTGCCACTACTTGAGGTTTCTTAGATTTTGGCGCTGGTTTTCTACACTCAGGTTTCTTCGACAATGGTTCATCTTCATCGGAGTCATCGTTCACATAGACCGGCTCTGTCACACCCAGGATACAGTCCTCTGCATCAGGCTGTGAAGGTTTAAAGAATGTCAAGTGTCATTTAGCTGCGAAAACAAATCCAGGACGTCTAGCACACTCTGTTGATGCAGTGACTTTCTATTATACTATCATACAACTAATTGTGTATACAATTTCAAACTCTCTCTTTATAAACCCCACTAATACTGAACTATTGGCGTCAAATGGTACCACAGACTAAAAAGCTTTCAAATTTTAAATTTCTAAACAAGAAAAACAAAGTTAAGTTATACACTTTACGCTAAGCTACTGACATTTAACCTTATACTGAACTTTACTAAAACTTAAAAACAACTTTAAAAACATCATTTATAACAAATTGCCTCATAATACAAGGCTTCTCAAAACAAAGTTTATACTTGGTTAGCTTACTGCGTAAACGCAAAAAATCCGAAGGACCAAGCTATAGGTCTCCAAGTTCGTGCTGAAGACGCTTGACGGAGACGAAGGCATGAGACGTGGCGGTGAAGGTCACGGAAGGTGTCAAAGGGTTGCGGGCGGTGTGTGCAGGAAGGACACGGGCACGATATTGAACGTATTTGTACAAAATTTTTTCATGTAATTTTTCTTGAACCGACGACATCATCCACAATGTAATTGTGACAGCTTCAATTTTTTTACATTAAGTTGTATACAGTATCCTAAATAAAAGACCTTAATATGAAAACTTTTTGGTTAAACCTGATACGCAAATACAGCAAACATTAGCGACATTTATTTCTGGGACAAGCTTTATAATAAGACTATAGTTTTTTCCCTAGGGACACATGTACAGTATTAAGATGAAGTTGCGAAAGTCGAAAACTGGTGATAGTACTTGTCCATACGAACAACTTTCCATGAAAAAAATTGAGAAATCTAGAAAAGAATCGTTGTTTCATACATTTTCGTCGAGTAGTAGTAAGTTTTTTATGGAATAGCTGATTTTTTTTCGCGATTCGAGTGTTGGCTCCATATTAAAAGTTGTTCCTATGAATGAGTACTTTTAAAAGGTTCCGGCTTCACAACTTCATCTTGACACCCAGCATAATAGCCATTTTAACAATACACGCACGCGGGCACAAGGCTAGTAGATAATAAATATAGATATTTCTTACTGCTCCTTTTGGCATCTTCTGAGGTGGTAAGCCGAGTCTCAGCCTCGTCCTCTTATTGGTCTGTCGGCACATCTCTAAAAACTCATAGAAGTCATTTATCTTGTCTACGCACAGCTCACATATCAAGGGAGGCATTCGATCATCTGTGTTAACCTGAAAAGGACCATGCCAGTTATAGATTAGCCGTCCTATGTCCCCAAACATTGAATTTGCAAAATGATGTAATATTTGTTTATTCAAATATTTGTAAATTTGTGGATATATTAATAATTTGCAATATTCCGCTAAATACTCTTACAATGCTATTCAAAATGCATCGAAAAGACAAGGATAGAACGCTTAAATTAAGTTTAGTCCTGTCAACTAACTTGTATCATGCTACACCGAATAATTCATTTGACAGGTCTTAACTTAATTTAAGCATTCTGTCCTTGTATTTTCGATAAAGAAACAAAAATACGGACACTTAAAATAAGGTTAGTCCTGTCAAATAAGTTAAGTTGTGTTACGCCGAATCAACACATGTGTGGGTCGAAACCTGTTTAGGAAAACTGAGCCCAACTTCAACCAATAAATCAAGAGATCATATTCCAAATTCCTTCCAAAACTTACGCAAGTAGCACTGTTCTTTTGAGTGTACGTTTTGTCATGTCATTCAGGATCCAGGCTCTAATCAGTTAAACCTAACCAAAATATGTGTGAATGGATAAAATCAAATAATACAATATTAAGTTCTGTTAGCAAGGAAGTGTCCGACTCAGAATTTAGTTGTTTATATTATTCTTTAATGTGTCGTATTATTGTTGTGTATTAAAATGTATTTATTGGTAGTCTACAAGAAAACACCGATACGAAGAAAGTTTTACTTGCAATGGTGCAATGCAATAACTGTTGAAAATATGTAATTCATGAATTTCTCTTTCTACACGTACCGTTCAAAATTATGGGACAATTAATTACCTCTATTTGGACACATTCTCTAATCTTCTGCTTTATTTCTACATCGGAATCATCTAAGTCCACAACATTCTGGATAATGGGCATTTTGTAGCCCCCACCGGCTCCACAGAGGCGACATGCTCTAAATATTTCGTAAATTGTTTGTTTCTCAAATAACGAATTCGTAAATCGAGCCATGGCACTGAATTTTCATGCTATGCTTGAAAATAATAAATAAAGCGACAACGACGCGTGGCCTTCACTTTTCCACCATTTTCAAATAATGTTGCCACCATCCAATAAAATAAATAAAAAAATATCACCGAGATGAGAACCGGTAAATTTCGAAAATGGGTGGTGGGCTGTATCGGAGCCCCGGCCATTAGATTCGTGAATATGATGCCACAATTTATACAATTTACACAATGCTTTGTTTCATTTTCATTATTTACATTAACCTGAACGGGGCCCTTCCTGCAACTGAATCTGAAAGAATTCTGTCTAATAAAGTTATACTTAAAAATTATAAATACCAGGCAAATATTCTGCGTATATATATATATGTCGCAGACCCAACTAACCTCATTTATCGAACCTAGTCGGAAACGCCAAGTAGTTTACTTGGGTGAGGTCGATACAGCGATGATAGTTTTTGGTGTTCTGACGTTTTGGTTTGTCGGTGAAGTCTGTCTGCCATGACAGGATTCTGTTGGAGAACGCGGAGACGAATGGTGATTGCTTTGAGGGTGCGTCGCTGTATCGAACTTGCCGCGTTTCTCGACCGAGTAATCTGAATCTATCCGTCTGATCGTTATCGCCATGTCTGACACACCTGACAAGGAACCCTCCTTCACGTCCCCGACATCAGAAGTGCGATGAATCTACGTTCCACACTACGCCAGCGATGAAAAATGGAGTCTATTGTTATGGACTAAGATATTGATGACGTCAAAGGCGCTCATCCAAGCTATGAAAACACCTACATCGAGCCACGCAGCCCAGCAACCGGTGACGAAGCCGTTCACTTGCTTCAAGTGCAGGATGCCCGGACACATCGCTATTCGGTGCACGAGCACCGGGCAAGCAGGCAGCAGCGGTGGCGGCGACGGCACAGGCTCAGCTAGGAATGAGTGGCGCGTCGACGTCTGCGTCATGGTACCACCACCGTCCGGCGTTGTACTTCATAAAGGTGTGCAATATTGTTTTTCTTATGATTCTGGCGCTGAGTGCACGTTAAAGAAAGTTTAGCAGCCAAATTGAGTGGCAGACGTTTTAATAATGTAGTAGCAATGATTGGCATTGGTCAGACGAGTGTACTCGATACAGAACAGATTTTGTGTTGCGTAACAATTAACGATCACCCTCTTGAGATTATGCTACACGTTTTGCTTGATAGTTATTTACAAAGTGACATTATGATATGTCGTGAGATTTTAAGCCTAGGGTTTTCAATTAACTTTACAGCGACTGAGTTTTCGTTAAACAAAATTCATGTTGTAAATTCTTTGTGTCGCAGTAATGAACAGCAGCCAGATTTAACAACAATTGATACTAATGTGACAGGTTTAGACAAGTCTAGACTTTTAAAAAACACTAGGTCAGTTTTCTGATTATTTTATAAGCAGTATGCCTAGTACGCGAGTTAATACAACCGCACAGTGCAACGTCGACTTCTTGTCTCGGAATCCCTTTCCCTCTGACCCAAAGCCAACAGTTTCACATGTAGAGCAAAAACGTATTGACGTCACCGAACTCTCCCCTAACTGTCCAAGCTGAACCTCATCCGATACCGAGAGTGACAACCCCGTGGCACACTGTCCATATTGATGCGACCGGTAAACTCAGTAGTAAAAACGATAACAAAGAATACGTCTTTGTCCTTATCGACGCATTCACAAAATATGTTCTCTTGTTCCATACCAGTAACATAGACTCCAAAAATAGTATCCGTGCGGTTAACCAAAGTGTATCACTCTTTAGGGCGCCGACTCATATCATTGCTGACCATTTGCTAGTAGGGAATTTCGCGAGTTCTGTGAAGTTAAAAACATAAACTTGCATCTCATAGCGACTGGTTCGTCTCGCGCAAACGGGCAAGTAGAGCGCGTCATGAGTGTTTTGAAGGGAATGTTAACGACCGTAGATACTAGCGCTGATAAATCATGGCAGGACGCGTTAGGAGAGGTCCAACTCGCAATCAATTGTACGATAAACCGCGTCACAAAAGCTTCGCCTCTCGAACTTTTGATCGGTTAGTGTGTACCGAGGTGGAGAACGAAATTGATCTTGAAGAGATTCGTCAGTCAGCTTCTAAAAATATTCAAAAGTCGGCTAGTTACGATAAAGCTCGTTTTGATAGTACGAATTTTTCAAAATTCACAAATTTTTCTGTTGGTGATTTCGTTTTGCTAGAAAACGAGGAATGTAATCAGACCAAATTAGATCCAAAGTTTAAGGGACCATTTAAAATGGTAGAAGTATTAGATAGTGATAGTTATACCTTGAAATCATTTAACTCTAATCAAACCTGCAAATACGCACACGATAGATTAAGAAAGATGCCAGGAGGTCATGTACCAGTTGAATGTGAAGCTGAGATAAATTGATGAGTAAACATAAGTGTTGTGATGAGAACTCGAGTGGGTACTCAAACGGCCGTAGTAGAGTCGACTATACCAGTAGCCATTACGTAGCCGTAGCCCGGTAGAAATCGGTGTCTCTTGGGGAAACTCAAGTAGTCCGTGGGTGCGCGGTGCGCGTTTGGCTCTGGCGGAGGTCGTGGTCTAGACAGACCGTAGTGTGCGTCAGTGGATGACGCACACGTGCGCAGAAATCACTGTTGTTGATGCGCGTAAGAGAGTGTGAAAGGAGAAAGAAATTGAGATTTCTTTTGAGCCGTGAGGCCGTGGCAGTTGGAGGGGTCACTCGAAGTTTCGAGCGGTAAATACGTGTGACAATGAATTTGGTTATCAAACGGTACATGGCTCTGGTTACTGATTTTGTCTCTTTATAAAGTTTCCATTGTTTAATTTTGTAAGTCGATTGAAACTTGGTTGTTGAGATTTAAACTGTCAATTCTCAGATGTGTGAGATTTTAGACTTCAAAAGTCTTTTTTTATTTCCAATTCAATGAACTAGTAGAACCAGGATTGGCCGAGGTGAACAAGTTCTCTCGTTGAGTTTTTGTTGCAGTTTGACACACGACTACTCAGAATCAAACACATCACAAAGCGAACAACTCAAGAATCCAGCATCGAGGCCAATGGTCTTGAACACTACGCATAGAGCTTTCCGAAGAGGAGCAGTAATAACAGTGCTGGTTCATCTACTGAGCGACGTGAAACTGGAACCTGCAGGGAAGTTGCGTCATTTTGATTGATTAATCGAGACATTAAGACATTCCACTTAGTCTGATTAGGTTTTCTTCTGTGTCTCTATGAAGAATAATTGATCTTGCTTTGACTGCTGTTTCTGGTTAAGAAACGGTGTACAGTGCTGGATAAGCGATGTTTGTCGTAGAGCGCTGGGTAAGCGTTGATTCCCAACAAACATTTAGGCGCTACTGCGAGGGCTATAAAAGATCTATTAAAGCGCTCCTAAAGTCTTTCAGATGTAAATAAGCGATTAAACTAGAGTTAGAGCGTGCTCTAACCCCGATATACCCCCGGATTAGGCATAACTTTTTACATGCTTAGGTCCTTCAACGGCGATATGAAGGTGGTAAGAAATGGAATTAAGTTGTACGAGAGGGCTATGGAAGTGCTAAAGGGGTGATAAATACGTCTCACAGCGATACAAGAGTCGTACTATAGCCATGCCTAACTCTCATCATTTTAGGTTATTTCTTCCGGTGTTATTACAGCGCTAGTGGAGACTGAAAGTGCTATCCAAGGTCCACAACGGCGATGAAAATGACTTTAAGTTATATTGCAGGTATATTAGTATCAATTTTAGCTCTCTGGGTTGTAGCAAACACAATATTTATTTGAATAGGAACTCCTTAGGTTGTAAAACGTATTTTTCTCTGTACTTTTTACACACAGGTAAACAGAGTGACTCAAACAAGTTGATAAAGTGTTATTTTTAATGGTGGAATGGAAGCACTCTCAAAATATCATATTTATACTAGTGCACGTGTTAAGGATTAAACTATCATTGCGAAGGTAAGTTTACTGTGAATGTACATATACATTTTCATCTCAAAATTAAAGCGCACATGGAATAACCTCTATTTACTAAAGTGTAACACGTATTATATAGGTGTAATCCATGGTTTTTATAGAATTAATTCATGTTTGTTTCTATCTTCGATTCTATGCGTTACAGCATATCGGCTAAGGAACTTTCTAAGCAAATACCATCCAAATTACAATGAATAACTCAATTTTAATTTTTAAATTATTCACGTATAATGGCGGTGTAGGTTAAGCCCACGAGTAAGTGCGATATAGCTTCTTAGGGTGTACTGTGGTCATGATTAGCGCTTCTTTAGAACCCATACATGTATGGTAGTGTTTAAAAAGAGTTTGATACAACTTTGACATTTAAAAGAACTGTAATGACAACCTATAGCATCTAGTGTTAGAAGGGGTTTAATGAGCGCTATTCAAGAACTAATGATTCTAACAGACGCTGTTGTAGACTCTTGGGTGTTTAAGGAGTGATTTTTAGCGTCAATATAAATCTTGAGGAGGAATTAGGCGTCTATTATCTCCTTTATAGATCTTACAGTTGTAAGTTTAGGTTGAAGCTATAATACAAGATGCTTTGCTTGCATTATGGCAATTGGAATCGCTACAATACAACTTTAACCTTATTTTAACGTTCCTTTAAACCTATTATATCGCGCTGAGTGCTAATGTTGTTTAAATATCGCAAGTTTATCACCTGAAGCCATAAATATCGCTATTCTAACAACTTTTTACATCCTTAAGATTTAAAAAAGATCTAATTATCGCCAAAATGTTTGTTGGGTTGTTGGTTATCACTGGTTAAGTGAGTAAGAGTGCTGGTTACGCACTGGAGTTATAATGGTGATAGTGCTGGTTAAGCACTGGACCTATGGTGGCATAAGAGTGCTGGTTAAGCACTGAAGTTATAGTAGAGCTCTGAACGAGCGGTGTCGTATGTAAATCAAACAAAACTGAACCCGAAGTATCGAGGCCCTTTCCGCGTTTTAGAAGTACTTGACGGTGACCGTTACATGCTTTAAGCCCTTAATTCTAAACGGACGTACAAATACTCACATGACAGACTCAGGAAAATGCCTGACAATGGTGACTTGGATGAATCTAACTCGAATGACGAAAGTTTGAATGATGATGAAGGGGTTAGACCTTCAAATAGATCTAGTTAGGCAAAACTCATCACTTTTTTTAATTTTTCTTTGTGGATTTATTTTGATTAGAGCCTTAGTATGCAAGTCGCTCAGATTGCTTACACTTTTCGTGCTATTCGTAGACGTAGGCGTAAAATCGGGCCTCATTTCCCGTCTCAGTGCGGCCACGACTGTGAGTGGCGTGCGTTTGGCTCGGAAGTGTAAGCCGTCGCTGTTGGTTTGCCGGATGGAGGCAGACAGGTTTGCCAGTTGTGGCTATGTGTTGGGTACGGGTACCGGATGGAGGTATCCCATGATTTACTTCGTTGATGATTGAGAAATGTTGAAAAGGATAACCGGATGGAGGTTATCCTTGAAATGTAGGGCATTGCATACTGGGTTGTCTAAGTTATTTGCACTAGATGTGTTTTGGACTGATGAGTTTTGTCGGACCTACTATTTTCGAGTGGATGATGATTATCAAATTTTTGTTACATTACCGATATTGTTCTGGACTGACAGATTTGTTGCAAGTTGTAAAGATGCTTTAATTCTGAATAACATGTTTACTTCACGACTTGTGTGTTGTTAAACCTGACCGAGGTGTCAGGAGGCCGAGTGAGAAACGTTTTACTGTTCGTCCTTCCTTTCAGGTCATCCACCTGAGGGAGCTACCTCACGCGAGGACGTGTGAGATGTCATGATGGCCGTGTCGCAGACCCAACTAACCTCATTTATCGAACCTAGTCGGAAACGCCAAGTAGTTTACTTGGGTGAGGTCGATACAGCGATGATAGTTTTTGGTAGTCTGACGTTTTGGTTTGTCGGTGAAGTCTGTCTGCCATGACAGGATTCTGTTGGAGAACGCGGAGACGAATGGTGATTGCTTTGAGGGTGCGTCGCTGTATCGAACTTGCCGCGTTTCTCGACCGAGTAATCTGAATCTATCCGTCTGATCGTTATCGCCATGTCTGACACACCTGACAAGGAACCCTCCTTCACGTCCCCGACATATATATAATATATGTCCGTCGTACAAGTATCTGTATACGCGTATATCTGGCACTTCATAGAAGGACTGTTGTCAGTATTTTAGGAACTCTCCCATAGGATAAAATTTATTTTGTTTAGGTATAGTTTTTTCTTATTTTCTTAACCTGGCTTCATTGACGCTGGGTCATATTGACCCGAGGCAATTTTAAACGTTAATATATATTTTGCGTTCATTTATTGGTTCGAGCGTTCGTGTAGCTGGAGATATAGCTCCCCTCTACCCGCCCCGTTGGACCGCTCAATGCGATGCCGCTTGCGCAGCGATATACACGTGCGTTAAATTAAAACGGGTAAATATGACCCAGCGTCATCGGTGGCGCGGTGATTTTGTGACTTACTTATTTGCTTACTTAGTGTTTAGTGTTAATTTTATGTTGCTCTTTTTTAAGATTTTAGTCAAAATGTCTTTGTCAAACGACCTAGCAACAATTTGGCGTTGCTAGAAGAGTCGGATTCCGACAGTGAAGAATCCCAGGCTGCTTCAGACATTGACATTGAGGACCACTTATCAGAACGTAATAATAACAATTCTATGCAATGCTGGACATATCGGGCAAAAATGCTAACATAATATATCGGGCTAATAACAACGATACACGAACGAAAAGCGACATTTCCTAAAACAACTGGGACGTTATTTGGTACACGAGCACTCTCGTACAAATCCGCAAGTCACGTGTAAATTTACCTCGTCAGTTGCGCAAAAGAATCGCAGATTTCGTCAGCGAACGTACTGAAGAACCTCCCCAAAAAGTTCCAGGAACTCGCAAGAGATGTCAAGTATGTCCGTCCAAAAAAGATAAGAAAATATCTCATACTTGTCAGGCATGCCGCATTTGCATATGACCAGACCATTTGATTCCATACTGCAATAATTGCAGCAGTTCCGTGGCCCTGAATGATGAATTAGAAGACTGATCTCATTATATATGCATGATAAAAAGTTGATTTGATCTCTTTATTAATAGATAAAATTGTTGATTCTTATTATTACTAAGAAATCTTTACCAAGAACTAAAAATTTGGACACGTTGTGTTTTTCTAGATGATTGTGCATGTGTTGTCAAATAATTAATAAAAAAATCATTTTACAATGTATTAGTTTTATTTTCAATTTGTTACCTCAGTAAAGAACCCTTTTTATATAGACAGTAATTAAAATTAAGATGACTTGTTAAATTTCCTAAAAAACTAATGATGAAATTTGGGTCATTATGACCCGGGGTCATCGTTTTTGAAATTATTTTCACGTCATTGGCGCCGGGTTAATTAAGTTTTTAAGAAAATTAATTTAGAGTAGTTTTCGTTCCATTTGTAAATATTTCTAAGTTTTAAATAATAAAAAATCAAACAAACATTTAAAACCACTTAATCACTCGACCTCCAGCATCTGTCCCGAATGCCGGCTCCGGCACCTGTCCCAAGTGCTGGATCCGGCAGCTAACGCACTTCCTATTTTATTTTCCTAATTTAATGAGGGAACTCGTTCTCGTTATACGTAAATATGGCAACCCATCGAAAAAAAAATTGTTGGCAATCGGTTTGTTTTGTTGTGAAAAAGCGCGGGAACCGTAGACACGAAAGGCGGCATTTTTTAAAGCTAACTAAAGTTTTCGTGAAAATTAATTGTAAATATTGTAAAATTCCCTGTAAATAGTATAAATAAAGCTTGTGTATAGTATAAAGTTAGTGCATCAAAATGGGGAAGGGCTCGAGGGTCCGTAAAAAACGGAAGAAAGATGAAGCAGAGTCTGACGATCTATCAGAAGCGAGGGACATTTCTTCAGAATCTGAAATTGATGATTCTGAGGACCAAGACAAGTACAAAATTTTTAGAATTGCGGACTATGTACGTTTCTACCCAGAAGATGGGGGAAACTTTGATTACATTGTATTTTTGGAAAGCTTGGAAGATGGTAAGCCCATTGGGGATAGAGACTTAATGAGCCTAGGAAATGCATTAAAAAGACATAACAAAGGAGTCAAACAACTATTACGGATAAATAAATTTAAGATTGGGGTCAAATTTGAACGACCAGGGTTGGCAAATGCAGCCCTCATTAACAAAAAGTTTTTAGATCTGCACAAGCTAAAAGCGAGTATTCCTGCAACAATGACGGAAACTACTGGAGTTATTCTGCATGTACCAATAGAAATGTCAAATGCTCAGATCTACGCGGCTATTTCTAGTACTAAAAAGGTTGTAATGGTTCGCAGATTTATGAGAAAAGTAAAAACAGATAAGGGTTTCAGCTTCCAGCCAACAAAAACTGTATCAATCACATTCTCATGCCCGGTTCTGCCTGAGTGTTGATCTGAACAGCTGGCGATTCGAAGTACGGCCTTACATCCCGCCTGTCAAACAATGTTTAAAATGCTTAAGGTATGGACACATTGCCAAATTTTGTAAGAACACAGAAAGATGCTCAATTTGCGGTGAAAATCATAATTATAAACAATGCTCGTCAACTACAAGTCCTCAGTGCTGTCATTGCAAGGGTGACCACATCGCAATCTCATCAATATGCCCAGTCAAAAAACAAAAAATAGAAGAAAACAAGAAAATTCATGAAAAAAAGACTTATGCTGAAGCTTTTAATAATAATGAAAAGTCATTTCCACCACTAGGGAAATCTCTCTCCCCTTCAGAACAATTAGCATCTTTACTTAATTCAGACACAATTTTAAACATTTTGGCAAATACATTAGTCAAATTAATAACATTAAATAAAAGTAATGAAAAAAGTATTTCAGTAACCAACATCAAAGATGTTCTTTTAGAAAATTTAAAAATTAAATAATGGATTCTCTTTTATTTAATTTTTAAAATGGATCAGTTAAACTTAGTCAATTGGAATGCTCAAAGTATTTATAGTAATCGACATATTTTCACACATTTTTTATATGAAAAGAACATACATATTGCAGTTATTTGTGAAACTTGGTTAAAAGTACATCAGCGTTTTAACATTAAAGGATATAATATTGTTCGTCTAGATTCAGGCAATGACCACAATGGTGTTGCCATACTCATACATTCAAGCCTAAAATACAAAAGTATTGATACTTATTATGATAATTCTATACAAAATATAGCAATTCGTTTATATTATGGAGATACAGAATTTTCTATAGTTAGCCTTTATAGTCCTGGAGATTGCTCTCCGCCTTTCACTAAGCTTAAACTAAATAATTTAATCAATAGCATCCCAGGTCCTTTGTTGATTGCGGGCGACTTCAACGCTCACCACTCAGCATGGGGCTGCGCAGACACAGATGCTCGTGGCCGTGACGTTCTTGAAAGCATAGATGATAATAATTTAGTTCTTCTCAACAATGGTCAAATGACCACTGTAGGGACACATAGGTGGAAAAGAAATGCTTTAGATTTAACAATTGTATCTCCTTCTTTAGCTCTGGTTTCTGACTGGGAGGTATTTGATGATCCACTCGGAAGTTATCATTTACCTGTAATAACAAAAATAATGATAAACAATAACTCTTTACCCCCAATAAATAATACAAATAATCCATCATTTTATAACTATAGTCGTGTAGATTGGAAAGTGTATAGCACAAATTTAGATAATCTGTTGATAGATTTTCACATCAACCACTCCGATCCCCTAGATTCTTATAACAAATTAATATCAATAATTAAAAAAGCGATAGAAAATACCATGTCACTATTTCACAATACCAAAATTAGTAAAAATAAACAGATTCATTCCTCATTCATTAAAAGAAAAAGAGTTCCACTACCATGGTGGAATGAAAAATGTTCCAAAGCTGTTGAAGGTTCCAAGGACGCCTACATTAAATTCAGGAATGACCCTTCTGAGGAGAATTATGTTAACTTCAAGAAGTTACAGGCCTTTAAAAAGTTAACACTAAACACAGAAAGAAACCTGAGCTGGATGAATTTTTGTGAAACATTTAACCGTAACACTCCAATTTCTAAAATTTGGAACATAATAAAGAAATTCAATAAAAGTTATCAATATAACCATAGTAACACAAATCAAACTTGGATATTTAATTTTCTTGAAAAATATACACCTGATACCGTAGAGGCCCCATTTCATTTGGATAATTATATTACAGCTAATAACAGTGACTACATAACCAAACCTTTCTCTTGGCAAGAATTTAAATCTGCTATATTATCAAGAAGAGATACAGCATTTGGCCTCGATGGTTTGCCCTATAAAGTTTTGAAAAATGCGAGCAATACATCAAAAACGATAGTTTTAAATGTTTTAAATTTACTCTGGATTAATTCAATAATACCTAAAGACTGGAAACAAGATTGTCTTATTCCAATTTTGAAACCAAATAAAGAAAAAGATTTAGCTGACTCATATAGACCTATTGCATTAACTTCCTGTATAGGTAAAATCTTTGAACAACTACTCAAACAAAGATTAGAGTTTTTTATTGAAAGAAATAACTTACTACCTTCAAACCAATTTGGTTTTCGTAAAGGAAGATCATCCCGAGAAAGTATTGCTCATCTTCAATTAGACATTTCCAAATCTATGAAAAATAATAATGTTCTGGTAGGTGTATTTTTTGATGTTGTTGGTGCTTTCAATAACGTCAATCATCACATTCTTTCTGTAGAGCTTTCTTCACTTGGTATACCTGAAAAATTTGTAAGTTGGATTTTTAATTTTCTACATGGTAGAGAAGTTTTTGTGAAACATCAAAATCAGATGATAGGACCCCGATATTCATACAAAGGTGTTTGTCAAGGTGGTATTTTAAGCCCCTTAATATACATTCTTTATATTCACAAACTTAACTTGATCTTAGGAACAGAGGTTCATAATTTACAATTTGCAGATGATCTAGTAATTTATGATTCTGGACCTAATATCAGCAATATTGAATATAAGATAAATAACGCACTCCTAAAGTTAAATCAATATTTTGAATACCTTAATCTTCATATAAGTGCAGAAAAGACAAAAGTTGTAGTATTTAGTAAACAGATTAGAAATGTTACCATTATTTAAAATTTCACACAACTTCCTGTTGTTCTTGAAGTAAAATTTTTAGGTGTTATCTTTTGTCACAATTTATCATGGAAAAAATATGTTGATTACATAATTGGAAGAGCTTCAAAAGCTTTTAATATAATTAAAATGTTAATGAAAACTGATCCTAAAATACTGCTTATGTTGTACAAGTCTTTAATTCGCAGTCATTTTGAATATGGATTTTTATGTTATAGTTCTGACAACAAATTACTTAAAAAATTGAATATTTTGCAAAATAATAATTTAAGGTTAATAACAGGTGCAATGAAAACAACACCAATTAACTCATTGCAAGTAGAATGTAATATTCAACCGTTACATTTAAGATTTAAATACTTAAAGCAAAGATTTATCTTAAAACTATTTTCTATGTCCGAACATCCGCTTCTGAAAAAACTTACCTCATTTAATGAGAGAAATCCAGTGTCTAATCTAGTCAATGCCCCATATATTCTTCATGACTTTTCCGAAACATATAATCTTAGTCAGCACCATCAAATTCACAATAATATCAACAACTGGGTGTGTTATTCTGGAAAATATGAAGATAAATTCAGCAATCTAGACATTCGGATTGATTGTGAACTAAAGACTAAAGAAGAAGTCTACCATATGATAGCACAATATCCTTTACATAACACGATTTTTACTGATGGCTCAAAGAAAGGTTCAAGAGTGTCGATGGCAATATATATTTCCCATCTACGGACTGGACATGGTGCTCTTCTTCCACAAGAAATAAGTATTTTTTCGGCAGAATCTCTGGCTATATTGACAGCCTTACAATACATCAAAGAACAGAAACATCAACGGACACGTTGGCTGATTGTGACCGATAGCATGAGTGTTTTAAAAGCCCTTCAAAATAATAAACTAGATTCTAATACCAATTACATCCTACATAATATAAAACAGTTGTACTCAGAACTTTCACCTGTTGTTGATATAGCCCTTACATGGACTCCTTCACATATTGGAGTTTTTGGAAATGAAAGTGCAGATTATCTTGCTAGATCAATTGTGGAAAATGACATTATCGACAGTTCGAAAAATGTTGCCATACCCTATTCCGACCTACTAAGCAAAATTAAAACTAAAAATCGCGAAGATTGGCAAAATACACTTACTACGAAAGGCTGTTGGTATGCTAAGATCAATAATACTATTGGCTCCTCTCCCTGGTTTACCAAATCAAAATTGTACAAAAATAGAAAATTTTACACAATTTTTAATCGTCTGAGATTCGGGCACTGCCGTATCAACTACCATCTTCATAGAATGCATATTATACTTTCACCATTATGCACAGATTGCAATTCCTCAATAGATCAGACCTTAGATCATATTTTATTTCAATGTTCCTCATATAACATTCAAAGACTCACCTTGATTGACAAACTTCTCAATATTTACAAAAAACCGGAAAATATCCCGCGCGACACTCAAGAACTGCTTATGAACTTTGAAACCTACTACGCAATTTATGAATTTATATCTACGACTATTCAAAGTATCTAAATCAAGAATCAAGACAATATATACCTAATAAGACAATTAAAATGATATGACATTGAAAAGAAGACTACCAACCAAGACTTGGCTGTGGCCTTATAACCCGTTTAAAACACGAAGAAGATATTGAAACTAAGACTTGGCTTCGGCCTTACTACTTTGATCGAGGATGAAGACAATTCACTAAGACTTGGCTATGGCCTTATATTTAATTGGACATGAAAAAAATGAAATAAAATAAGACTTGGCTGTACGGGCTACCTGCCCTTTGCCTATTCCAAGACGGAATGAAAAATGAGAAAAAAAAAAAAATTGTTTTGTTGTTGTAAATTTGGATATTTGCGTTTTTTAATCGATTTCAAAACATTGTGAAACTTATACTTAAATTCGGTACCATGGCAGACGCGCCTACTAAACTACTGGAAGAAACTGTCAAACCTCTACTAGAAGACCCTAAATTCCTACTTTCCCTAGTCGACAAGTTTGTGTCTATTGAATTGATCAAAAACTGTTCGTACAGTGGTTTTGTACACTCAATAGATCCTGTTTCTAAAAGGTGAGCTATCATACTATTTTGCTTATTTATTACTGACTGTCTTGGCTGTAAAACCTTCGTTTTAATGTTCTTTTGGAGGTTATGTTTTCTCTAAAAAAAAAACTTTTTGATTTTGATGAAGAAATACATCGTATTGTAAAGATTAGGGCTCATCATATCGGACTTACCTTTGTTGAGCAAATAAAGAGCTCTGAAACTTCATATTCAAAATGTAAAAAATGCTCTATGCAGAACTCCGATGCAACATAGCAACTCTTATCATGGTGACCATCGAATAATAAGGGAGGGAAGTATAAACGCGCTTGAAAATTGACGCCACTAAATAATTGCCACGGTGGGCATGTGCTCAGTTATAAGTTCCACACGTCTAGCAGTCTTGTGACAGCTGTGCTAGAACCAAGTCGTCGAGTTTATACATGTAACGTTTAAAAAAAGCCACAATATGCCTAGCTGCATTGTGAAATGGTGTCTAAGCAACTCCACGAAACATTCCAAGAGTGATGGTATAAGTTTCTACGCATAAGTATGAAAATTGACATGATTTTTCAAACATAAGTCGAAAATAAATAACCTAAGAATAATTTAAAACGAACCACATAAGTTTATAGTCGGTTGTAGCATTTTCGTCCCTATCACGTTACAATAAAGATAGCCGTAGACGTGGTACATGAGAATTGGATGGTGTTATGCACGAAAGAGTATGCATGCAGTAGGTACTAAGTCGTAGATATATCAAAACATTACTGAGTATATTTTGAGGTTTTATTAAAAGTTTATTTTATTATTTTATTCTTTTATTATTATGCTGTTGTAATCACGTGATATTGCAATTTTCCCAAATTCTGATAATAAAATATATACATGAATATTAATTCAAATAGTTATACGAATTTTTTTTTAATACAGCACGCATTTAACCCTTTTTATAGCCGCGTATCTAACGTTTAAAATATTTTTTTTTTCTTGTTTAACATTTCTGTACTTTGATTCCAGCATCTAATGAAAAAATCTTTTTAATTATGTGTGGTACATAAGTAAAGGATAATTCTGGTATTTTATTTGTTATCCTTATTGCTAAGTATATTGTGACACAACCTGGCAAACAAATATCAAAAGTTTTTCGATAAGGGTATCCAATATATTTATGGACGGAACCGCATATAATAGTTTCATACAATTAGACCAGTAAAATTGTTTGTCAAGAGAAAATCCCAGATTCAGCACACAAATTTCTACAAGCATATCTTAAATTATTTCAAGTATTAACAAAAAACAAGTTGATGATCAGTGTTATTTATTAATAATCTTGATACCTGCCGAATCTTGCATAAACATATCCATTTTTATGATGGATAATCCTGCCTATTCGAGTTGCTTTGGTTAGAGCGTCATTCGACTTTGTTGTCTTGTTTCGTTCACACACAGCGTATTGGTAGAGGACCATGATACTGTCTCTTACTTGCTGATTGTCAATTGGTTTGGAATCACTGTGTTGAAGGTGTACAACCATGAAAAAAGTATAAAGTTGCGAAGTAGTAAAATGTACGTTTACTTTAAAAAAACTTTTTTGCTAGGCATACAGAGGTGGGGAGATAACATCACTTGATTTTTGCTGACCAATGAGCTAAGCGTCTGTCGTACACCACAAAGCACACAACGTTCAAAATGTGGCGTCACGTTTTAATGGCGTTTCCTACTGAGATTATAAGTTTCCCTTTATAATTATTTCGATGGTGGTGACAAAATAAAGTTATTTGGATTTGATATTAAATAGTGCAGTATGAATATAAATGGTATTTGGTTGCGACATGTAGTGTTGCTCTGTTGCATCTCAATTCCGCCTAGTGGATTCGAACCTTAATAACTCATTTGAGAATTTCACATTAATTCTGCAATCTCTTATTTTACCATTGCTCTAGCGATAATGAAAATTATGAAAGTGGGATATTAAAGTGAGCAATGCAGTACCTACTATGATTGACTGATTCTTTGCTTAACCGGTAGAATGTCTTAGGCCATGATTGTGCTGGAAGTCAATTGTAAATAAATCATTATCGAAAATCAATAATTATTTATTTATTTTTTTTTATTTATTTATTCTTGTTGCACACAGAAAACTTAATTCTAAATTATATAATAAAAGTTATGTACAATGGCGTGCTTATCTCAATAATGAGATTTCTTCCAGCAAACCAAGGGTGATAAGGATATTTGAAATAAATAAGATATTCATATTGTGCACGATAATATTTATACAGAAACAAGATTAAATTAATAGTAGATACCTAATTAGTTAAAAATAATAACAAACTACATAAAATTTACATGCCTACATAGTATAAATAAATATAACAATACATATTCAGTAAATAAATACACAATAAATGATATATATACATAATACACCTACACGATAAGTTGTCGAAGATAGTGCTCTTTTATTTTCCTTTTGAATACACCAATGGAGGGGCTATCCCTGAACTATCAGGGATTCCACACTAGTGAGGAAGGGAGTTCCACAGTTTGATGGACTTAACAGTGAAAGAGTTTCCATACGCCCCGGTGTTATGAGAAGGTGTTTTTAAAAGTGAGACTGTATGAGACCTGACTTGCTTGTCTCTAAGGAAAATATACTCATAACGATCGCGGAGGTATGGAGGAGAAGTGGGACTCTTTAAAATGTTGAAAAGGCAACAGAGGATATGAACATACTGAAGCTGTTTAATGGGAAGCCATTTTAATTGTTCACGGTACTGAGATACATGATCATATTTTCTTAGTCCATAGATAAACCTGATTCCCAGATTTTGTAAACGTTCAAGTTTACCAAGCAGCTCCTGACTGGCATCTAAAAAACAGACATCAGCGTAGTTGATGATCGGCAAAAGTAGAGATTGTGCGAGAGTAACTTTAGTTTCAAAGGGGAGAAATTTCTGGAGACGCTTAAGAGAATGAAATGTGGCAAAGACTTTCCTGCTGACCTCATTAATATGCGCAGCCCACGTCAGATTACAATCAAATATGACACCCAAATTTTTTGCAGATTTAGTGTAGGCAATAGGGATATCGTTATAAACTACTTGTGGAATTACCATTTGATTGAGAAGGCTAGTCATATATCTGCTACCCAAAATAATGGCTTGAGATTTTTTGGGATTAACCAAAAGTCCGAATGCCTCCGCCCACCTGTGAATGTTTGAAAGATCGCTGTTCATTTCTGAGACAGCAATATTTGCCTCAGTTACGTCAAAGTGGCGGTAGAGTTGTAAATCGTCTGCGTAAAGATGGTAGTTCGAAGAAAGAACATTGGAAACAGAATTTATAAAAATTGAAAAAAGGAGAGGAGAGAGGACACCACCTTGAGGTACGCCAGCAGTTAGTTGGCACCACTCCGAGGAAACCTCGTCCGAGCGTATGCACTGCAGGCGACCCCTTAAATAAGTATCAAACCATTCTGTGACAAGAGGAGATACGTTAAGAGAGCTAAGAATGCTAAGGAGTACATCGAAGTCTACACAGTTAAATGCACTACTGAAATCCAATTATAATATATAATAATTATACTGGTTATCTTCATGCTTATTGCTTCCCAAGTTCTCAAATCAGAAACTGGACTCAAAAGTATTTATATATCACACCAGTGGCGTGCACAGAACTTTTTGCTGGAAAAGCAAACAATTGGTCAAGAACAACAATAAAAAAAAAAAAAAAATTTAAATATCACTTTGAAAAAAAAAAGTTTGTATAGGGAATTTTCACTCTAGGGTAGACATTGTCTACCCTGGCGTCATACAAAATTTCTTTTTCAAATTGATATTTAAATTTTTTCATATTTTTTTTATTGTTGTTCTAGACCAATTGTTTGCTTTTCCAGCAAAAAATTCTGTGCACGCCACTGTATCACACCTATATAACTTATATGTGGAAACTAAATTAACTACTCAAGTGAACTGCAATTTCCATATTTTCAAAGTTGCTTAAAACATTAAGAATAGGTAAATCAAGTTTAATCATTCCAGTGTCATCATACAAGTACCAAAGGAAGACATCTTTGAAACAAAATTAATACTCGGCCATTCAATTCTAAATATACTTGAAACAGCACAAACTACAGATAAGAGGCCTTCAAGAAAAGAATTACACTCGATGTCAGAAGAGGAAATCATAGGCAGAAAGAAGAGAGTCATTGCCTGGTTTACAAAAAACTTGCTGCCAGTTACAGAAAAAAAAGAAATTATAGACCTGGGATATGTGTCAATTCTGCCACCGTACAGTGTAAAAGATTTATGCACTGAAAATCCAGTGGTTGCAGTGGAAATAAAGAAAATATTGGAGAATATGCCAGAGGATTTTCAAGCCTAGTGTCTATGATTTTTATATATGTAAGCTGTGATTTAATTTAGTATTAGGTATTTTTATATTACCTAAAAATCAAGTGCAAATACTACTTAATTAAAATAAAATAAATATTATTTATTTTAAAATTGTTTTAGTAATAGTTATTCCGGCAAACGTCACTAATAAGGTAATAAGCCGTCTGGCTTCAGCAGAATCAGCAGATGAATGGAGGAACATTGAGGGCTGTCGACAGTCGAAAATGTTTCTCTCGACTATCGTCTACAAAAAAGTAAGGTACACTCTTAATCTAAGTAGAATCAATCTAGGTACGTTGGTGGGTATTCTAACTGGCCACTGTAGGCTGAACAGACATCTGTCAATAATGAAGGTACAGGAGGACTCCTCTTGCCCGCACTGCGGCGAGGAGGAAACGAGTAAGCACTACTTAGGTGAATGCTTTATATATTCTAGCCTAAGATGGGAAGTATTTTGTAATGATCACATTAAAGAAGAAGACCTCAAGTACCTTGGGTACTCAGACATATTAAGATATATTAAGAGAAGTGGAAGATTTGAGGAGGGAATGCAACTGGGACAATAGGATACCAAAGCTCCAAGCAATGGGAACTGGATGGAATAGCTCCAACTAGAGAGCCGACCATCCGCCTGTGCCCAGCAGGCGTCCCACCTCTAAATCATCATCAATCATCAGGGAATGTTGTTTCTTGATGAAACATATTCATGACTCCGCAAAAGAGTTCCACAAATTATGTATGTATTACCTTAAAGCACCTTAAATGTTAACATAAACAAATCGAAATCGGTTTTTAAAAATGTTATTATTTATTATAAAATTGTATTATTGTGCTTTGCATTTAGAATTTTGTGCCTGAAGATGTTGTTTAAATGAGGAAACCGGTAGCAAACCTTTAATAGGTAATTCATAGTTTGTGGCAGCACCATGTTCTCTGCGTAGCTTATATTGTTAATACCAATGCCATTTGTCTAACTCAGCCCCAAAAATGAAATCATTCATATAAGTTGAAGATTGTGGGAGACATTAAACCTCCCTGTCTTACCCCACCCATACGTGTCCAGAGACAGAATTAGTCCATCTTGGAAAATTAGTTTGGTTGGCATGTCCAATAGGGGATTAGGGGTGTCCCTATCTCCGAACTATCCCCAAGTACTTTGTACAAATAAAACATTCTGATTCTGATATGACACAAGATCAAAAGCCCTGGAGAGGTCAAGGAAACAGGTGTACACTGGTGTTCGGCGGTCTGTATAATATTGTAGTGTGCTTCAGACCTACGATTGCGCTCTCAGTAGAAAGTCCACATTAGAATCCAAACTATAAATAAACTTCTAAATGTGAATTATTAGACGCTGCCATTTTGAAAAAACAAAGTAGCAGACCTTAAAGTAAACTAAGCTTAGGGACATCTTCCTCCATATTAAAATAAGTTACTCAAATATTGGAGTCCGTTATTATTATTTAATCAGATGTCTGTTTGAAATTATGTGATTGTCTTTGCAAAATGGTGTTTGAGATGTGACCGTAGACATTAAAAAAAATATATATATATATTAGTAAATAAATACACAACACGACAAAAAATCACTTCGCTATAAAAATAAATGCATGAAACATTGAAAGTTAGTAGGTAAGGAAATTAATTTTGATTAGATACGCTAAAAACTCAATGGATCTCGTAATGTATTTCATCATACCTACAACAACTGGTAGAATCCAATAAGCATACCTACTATTAGCATAGTACACCCGAGTACAAAGTAAGCACGCAGCGAAAGCTATTACTTATTGCTTTGTTAGCATCTTAGACCATAAAACACGGTAGCATGTTATCTTTCTATACGTGAATAATTTATTCTTTTAAGATTAGCTTTAGTTATATTATCTTATAAAAATAAAATAAAATAAAAAGACATTTATTTAACACACCATTATGGACAAAGTAGTACAATGTTCTTAAACGTAAAGTTGTATGGCACTGTTAAAAAGGACGGTGACTCAGCATATGTTCCTATAACAAAGGCATTAGGAACGCTGTTATTCTGCCACCACCATTAAAAGAAAAAAGACATACTTAATTGACTTACTATTTACTTCAACCTAAACATATTCAATAAAATCAGCGTAAAGTTAAAACAGAAAAATAATAAAATATAAGTATTATTAACTAGCAAACGCTCCTCCGCCGTCCGTAGCTTTGCTCGCGTGTAGGGTTGCCATCTGTCCGGATTTCCCCGGATTTTTCCTAGTTTGGAGAGCGTCCTGGGATCGTCTTGGTGGGGTTTTGCATACTGTCCGGGATTAAAATTTTCGTCCGCTATCCATCCGGTGAAGGCAAAAGCATGTTTGGTTTACTTCTTAGAAGATTTGTTTTTGAAGCAAAGCTTTTTAGGGTTGCCAATTGGGTAAAACGGAGCCCTATCAATGTCACTCTACTGTCTCTAGCTCGTAGACAGAATGTAATAGAAACCTGTTTGAATATTTTGTGTAGAACATTGTTTTAAAAAACACTTTTACTTATCCACATATTACAATATAACTTTATTATGTCCGACCGGTTTCGCTGTAAAGCATTTATTGTTTCATTTATTGCACGTCGTTTTAGACATGATTGTAGTGTATATTATTTATTTGTTAGTTAGGATGTGTAAAAAGCCCTAGAAAATGCTTTACAGCGAAACCGGTCGGGCATAATAAAGTTACGGTGTTTTTTAAAACAATGTTTTATAAATTCCACCAAGTGCCAACAATCACTAGCATCTACTATTTTGTGTAGAATGTTGACCCAAATCTGAATATAGCATAAAAAAATTCAATTTAATTATTTACATGAAAAAGGAAAGGTTTTTATGGTTCCGACCCAAAGGGCAAAACGGAGCTCTATTAATGTCACTCCGTTGTCCGTCTATCTGTCTGTCTGTCCGTTCGTCCGTATGTCACGGGTCTAGCCCTTAGACGGAATGAGATAGAGACCTGAAATGTTGATAATATGTTGTGTGAAATGTTGACACAAAACAGAATTTTGAATGAAAAATGTATTAAATTTATTTTCAGAGGGAAAATGGAGCCAAAAAAAGATATTTTCTTCAGTGGAAAATTTATAAAAATGCCGCATCATTTTCGGAAAACTTTATCTTGGCATACTTCAGTGCACTGACAAAGAAATATGTCTTCATTGTGGTCTTTAATGTACCTAACATTCAATGTTGAAGAGCACCATCAAGTATAAAAAACCGGCCAATTGCGTGACGGGCCACGCGCAGTGTAGGGTTCCGTAGTTGCCCTGTACAATATGCGGACTTCTTCTCCGAGTACATTTTATAAGTTTGCCGCCTAATACAGATCGCGGCAAACTTCTAATACACTCAGAAGTTGCTCTTCCCAAGAACGGCCCATACATTTTGTTACTGCTGATGCGAATCGCTCCGTGTTAAGAGGGGACTAAAAGTTGGCGTGATCTGTACTCGTTAACTTGTAAAGCCTACTTAGCGTACTTAGTTTTCCTTTTAATTTCGTTATGTATACTACTGCCATGATTTTTTTCACGTCTCCAAATATGTACAAAATTACCTATCCAACGACACCCCACACTAGGGGATAGATGAGAGAAAAAAAAATCACCCCCACTTTACGTGTAGGGGAGGTACCCTAAACAAAAATCTTTTTCAAAATTTTTCTGTACCACTTTCTTGGCGTGATAAATGTGTATATCCATGCCAAATTACAGCTTTCTAGTACTAATAGTCTCTAAGCTAAGCCGCGGACAGACAGACAGACAGACGGACTTGGCGAAACTATAAGGGTTCCTTGTTGTTAACTACGGAACCCTAAAAATGATAATAATATTAACAAACAGATATTTTAACTTTAACAATAATTACTTTTTTCCATTTTTTTTTTTATTATTTACTCACACTATGCACTGAAAAACGTAGTATGTTACACTTGGGTAAGGGCAATAACTTACTCGAGACGTTTGATACACTCGCAACCTACGCTCGTGTTTCAAATCGTCCACGTAAGTTATTTCCTCCTTATCGTACTTGTAGCATAAACTACTATTTCTTATTTTAAAAAACAGGCCAACTGCGAGTCGGACTCGCGCACGAAAAAAACATGTCTATTGTATGGGAGCCCCCTTAAATATTTATTTTATTCTGTTTTTAAGTATTTGTTGTTGTAGCGGCAACAGAAATACATCATCTGTGAAAATTTCAACTGTCTAACTATCACGGTTCATGAGATACAGCCTGGTGACAGACGGACAGCGGAGTCTTAGTAATAGGGTCCCGTTGGTTACCCTTTGGGTACGGAACCATAAAAATGAAGAAATGGGGCCTATCAAAGTAATCATTTTAGGATCTTTTCTGTTACGGGGTCTATCTCAACGACCAAAGTAGTTAAGAATTTGTGACTTCTGTATATGAGGTGAAATTTAATCAACCCCCCGAATTCATACTGGAGACTCGGTCAGGAATAAGGATCAAAGTATTTTTTTTTTTAAATCATGAAACAAAATTGATCCCATAAGAACTGGGGCTCTACCGCGTAATTCTGATTTGTATCAACTTCAAGCAAATGCATGCGAAATTCAACGCGTGCAAAAGAGATGGCATGTTAGGCGGGCGTCGTCGCACGCACGTCAAATTTCAATCTCAAGTTGATGTTGATGAAAATTAGAATTACGCGGTAGATCCGCTGGTTCTCTAAAAGGGCCGCTTTGGATGAATCATATTATGATTCTGTTGTAATGCCGTCTCTTTTGCACGCATGAAGAAACTCTGACTCCATTATACTTTCAAATCATTCTATGATTCACCCAAGTCGGCCTTTTTAGATCCCCTGGACTGGTTAAAATAAAACTCCTACTTAGTATAGGTAGTACGGGAGCCAAACATTTTTTTTAATTTTTATTCACAGAACATTTAAATCAAATAGAAAGGCTAAGTGGGCGTGTCACGCGCGCCACAACTACTGTTGAACATCAATACTTAAACCGAAACACGCGATCGCTGCTCATAGTCGCACGCGAACCGTGACTCTGTGAACAGCTCTGCCTAATCTAAAGAGAAATGCCGTCTTGTGCAATAATTACTTGCAGAATCACGAATAAGAAAGCAAACCGGAAAAATTGAGATATTTCCTTTCACCTGTAATTATAAAAACTTTGTATAATATGAGAATTTTAGATAAATAACTAATTTACTCATGGTGACAACAAAAATATACATTACCGGCAATGTACGCTCACAATTTTGGCAAAGATGCAGTAAACAAGTAATGTATGCTCTCCCTACTTGTCAAACTTGCTCGCTAGTGTTGTGCCGTATCGTGGTGTCACACAATCGATAGACGTTTTTTATTCCTTGAGCGATATTCTTAAATTAAGATTTAAGATAAAACTTTTATAACATTCGAGAAACCGCTGTCAGTTACCCCAAAATCGACCGGATAACTGTACAAGCAAGGAATTTTTTATTAATATAAAATGAATGAGAAAATATTTAAAAGTGAATAAGTTTGCGTTTATTTCCTCTACGGTGTAATTCTTGGCTATGCATAAATACATATTTTTCAAAATACATGAGATATTTGTACAGTCGAGAACAAAAGTATTCGTGTGAAATGTATGAAAAAAAAAAAGTGTTAAAGCGTGTTTTGATTACTCTACAATGTAATTCTAAGCTATGTATATGTATGTCTGAAAACATTTATCAAAATATATAGGGTAACGAGGTCAAAAGCATTGGGATAAAATATTTAAAAATGTATGAGTGTGTGATTATTTAATCTATAGGGTAATTCTAATCTATGCACATGTCCAATTGATTATTTATTAAGATATAGGGAATCTCTATAGTCGAGGAATAAAGATTTTGCTAAAATATTTAAAAGTATATAAATGTGTGTTTAATTATCCAACAGGGTAATTCTAAGCTATGTATGCATATCTTGAATATATATTTACAGTAGTTACAGTATCAGAGTTGGTATAATATACTAAAGGTTTTTACAAAATATATAGAAAAAAAGAGCTTGGAATTACACTGAAGAGTAAATAAACCCACACTTCCAAGGAAGACAGTCAAGACTGTGCAGATGCCTCTTATATGTTGATAAATAAGTATTTAATCATATGCATAGCTTAGAATTACCATATAGAGTAAATAAACAGACACTTATACACTTTTTAGACATACATATGCATAGCTTAGAATTACGTTGTAGAGTAAATAAAATACACTTTTACACTTTCAAATGTTTTTTCATACATTTCACCCGAAAACTTTTGTTCTCGACTGTACAAATATATGATAGATATTGAAAAATAAGTATTTATACTTATGCATAGCTTAGAATTACACCGTAGAGTAAATAAACACACACTTGTTCATTTTTACAAAACTTTTCTCCTTGATTGTACAGTTACCCGATCGATTTTGGAGTAACTGTTAACAGTTTCTCGAATGTTATTATAAGACCTATCTTATGTCACCTAACACAAGTGTATTGGTGGTATGGACCAAAACGCCCATTCTCCTTTGAAATGGGATTTTCCATAAGAGTGTTTATGAAAAATCCAATTATTTTGAAGCTACCATAATATAATTTAAAATACGTTAAATCTTAATATATTCGTCGGTGAAACGCGGTTGTACCGAGTGTGGACTGTAACTTGCATTTCACAGTTCACACTCGGAATACCTCTGATACCCCCTCGGGGATTCATGTCGTGACCATATATTATCATTATTACTGATCACTTACAAAGTTTTAAGTATGAATTTGGCTATATCAATGAAATCACCTTATATACACCTAATACACGTTAAAACAATTTTACTAAAATGTGTAAAACAAGATAATAAAAATAGAAAAAAAAACAACACACAAATTGTCTCAGAGCAAATTGGTTTCTCGATTGATTATAAAAAAAGTTAGTCGAAGTTTTACGTTAAGAAAATACATCTGTTCCCATCCCTAGCAATAAATCATCACGTCATATAATCAGACTGTGTTTAATATTAAGTTCGCAATACCGCTCCGGTCAAGTTATCAACCACCTAAAGCCGGTAGGTTTATAATGGTCACATGGTATGAAAACTAAAACGTCATAAATGAAATCGTTTGTTTGAAAAATACACCGTTTTACACAGAGATACGGTAGTTTTTTCATTTGATAAGTTTTCGATATAAGTCATTTGTTGTGCGTAGAAAGAACAACCACTTGGATTAAAGTTTTGATAGTATTTCAATTACGACAAGGTGTGTGCCTGTGGGTGTGAGGCGACAAAGGTTCTGGTACACATACAGCTCCAAGGCCTTTCTAACTATTTAAATGTTCTGAGTTTTTATTAGACGTTCCTACTTACTTCTCGAACGCTTCTTTAGTTCGATCTCCGAGCAAACGCAGGACCGAACGCGGTTTTCATGCTACGTATGACACCTAGGTAACAGTTCTGTTTCGTTTCGAACGCAACTATACGGAGGTGTTTTCATGCTTAGGCTACAGCGGGTCTACCACGTAATTCTGATTTGTATCAACTTCAAGCAAATGCATGCGAAATTCAAAAGGGAGTGGAGCTGCCGGTCGTACCGCCGGCGGCGGCCCGTCACGACGCGATCTCCGACATGCCGCGATCTCCGACATGCCGCCAACTACCTTCGGGCGGCCGAAGACGAACACGCTCGTTCGCGAAATTCAACGCGTGCAAAAGAGATGGCATGTTGGGCGGGCGCTCAGAGGCGGCGTCGTCGCACGCACGTCAAATTTCAATCTCAAGTTGATGTTGATGAAAATGAGAATTACGTGGTAGACCATAGCCTCCTTTAGATAAAGAAGGCTGTGGGTAGACCCGCTGATCACTAACTTGGTATGTATGTATGTAAGTAAATTCTTTATTGCACAAAATAAGTTTACAATGCCCAAATGCGAACTTAATGCTTATTAGCATTCTCTACCAGTTAACCTTTGGTGATGTGGAGATTACAAGGGTAGTGCCAAATAAGTAAATTAATTAATTAATTCATAAATATTAATTTTTAATAATATCTGCATAATAATATAATAACGCCAATTCTGAAGGCTTCAATTTTAGTTTTAGTGATGTCAAAGTTTAAAATTCTCCAAAGAAATTTAGCTTCTAGCCCTAACTCTTAAGGACTATTTTGTATCGAAGAAAATTTAGTTTTGACAGCACTAAAACTAAAATTAAAGCCTTCAGAATCGGTTTTAATATCTACATAAACATATGTAAATACAAAAATATACATACATACATATAATATACATATTAGTGTATATACTGTACATAAATAAATATACAACAATATATCGGTAGTTACGAGAAGGATGACTCAGGGGACACTTAACTTAACTTAACTTAGTCTGTTGTATGAATTCGGGCTATTGTTTAAATTTCAGCGTATAGGTATTATGTACCATATGCTGTAAACAAGAAATACTGAAAACGCCAATTTATGACGTAGTTTTAGGGTTACGTCCCAGAATACACAACCAACATAATTTTTCAGTTTTGTTTCATACATTTGTAGGTAGGTTTGTAATTTGTGTAATTATTTAAATACCTATTGAAATGGTACGGAACCCTCAGGGAGCAAGTCCTACACGCAATTGACCGTTTTTTTTTTATTACCCTTGCATGTGGGTCGGGGTGATAAGGTGTCAGGGTGTCTAGAGCTTATTGAGTAAAGTACAATTCTTTTTTATATCTTCAAAAATAAAGCCGTCAATATTGTCAGTTTTAAATAATTTTTGCTACATGGTCATCTCAAAAAAAAAAATACTGCTTAGTCTTCCATGAAATATATTGATATGAACGGCATTGACCGCGTGGCGCCACCCATCTCATCGTTACTATCTAAGAACAAAGAGCAATAGACGGAGAGCTAGCGACCAAATCGGTCATGTAGCTTCAGCTATATTGAAACTCCGTTAGCTACTTCCCTGAACAACCTTTTCCGATAATCTTCGTGCTGGCAGGCAGGTATTTAATACTGAAAACGCTGTTTTACAATGCAGATTTAGGTTTACGTACACGAACTTAATTTTGCAGTTTCATACATTTTGAACTCGCGTGAGGTCACATACTAAATTATTATCATATGCGGCTTGAACAATCACGTGTGATTGTATCTGTTAAACGGCGGGAACATCCTAAGTTTATATATTTTTTCAATGCATGTGCTCGTAAAGGCCCACTTTTTATGCATCAAAACCGAACAGAAAGTCGATTATTTTGCCCTAGGGGTTTATTATTATTATTTTTTTTAATTTGTTTACAATGGTTGGCTAACCTGCAGCCTTTCCTGTGTACCATAGATGTTGTACTTTTTTTTCCACTATTTAACGGCTCTGGATACAGTCCTTTTGAGCCAATTACAATTTAAAGTTCACAAAATTATATTTGTTTTATTTCCTCACACTATGCATTGAAAAACGTAGTATGATACACGGGCGTAAGAGCAATAAATTACTCGGTTACGTTTAAAACACTCGCTACGCTCGTGTTTTAAATCGTCCTCGTAATTTATTCCTTTTTGCCCTAGTAGCATAAACTACTATTAAAATTATTCATGTATATTAAGTTGTACCTGAGCCTAGAGCATGACCAACTCCAGTCTATCTAGGATTCGTTTGAAGAAATTCGGACTCTCCTTGTATTGAAAAAAATATATTTGGTTTATTAATCTTTTCTCTAGGGATCTAACGTATAAACAATGTACTAAGATTTATACTTTTGTCAAAAAAAAAATGTTTTTCACCCTCTTTTTTTTGGTTTTCAAACGTTCGCTTGAATAACGCGGTTAAGAGATGAACTTGGTTTTTGTTTCATAAAATAGGTAATAGAAATATGAAGGTATATCACCTAAATTCAATATTTTTTTCCCTACAAAATATTTCAGTATTAGCTAAAAACACACCAATTTGTTGTTTCGCTGCGTGATCACTAGTATTACGCGTCTAAGAAAAAGAGGCCAAAGAGCCAACATATAATCGCCTCTATGAAAAGCAAATAAAGTATTTGCCATTAGACTTGTTGTGCTGGATGGGTAATAAAAAAAGTTGCTAGAGTATGCCATCTTCTTAACTGATTTGAATGCTACGGAATTCTGAGGGCGCAAATTTTCATTCTTCCATTACCACGCAGTGAAGTCCAAAATTCAAAAGTCCATACCTACCTATTTAATCTGTGGTTCACACTTTACGCGATCGTACCGTTTCTAACATGGTGTTAATTTTCTATTTTTAACCGACTTCAAAAAAGGAGGAGGTTCTCAATTCGACTGTACTTTTTTTTGCATTGTTACTCCATAACTCATTTTCTGAATCGATTTTAATCGGCTATTCCTCTAGATTTAACAGATCTTCCAGGCCAGGATTTATGTAGCAGGATCAGCAGGATCGTAGAAAGAACTCCAGAAGAATAGTTTATAAAATGAATTTTACAAGTACATATAAAATACATATAAATGAATTGGTAAACAAATGTAATTATGTTGGTTGCGCTCAACAGACTGGCGTGGCGGTGCGCACCAATCTGCGCAGGAGCAGAAAAAATGTATCTGCGCAGGTCCGTATGTAGGCAAGAGACAATCCTGTACGCAGGGTTGCGTTAACAGATTTCAATTATGCTTTTTTTGTTTGGAAGAATTTGCTTCCAGGTAGGTCCCATTTTGTGACCGACGTCAATTATAACAGCAGTCATCCACTAAAAAGTTAAAAATAATTGTATAATGACAGATTTCCATCTTTTGCCGACTTCTTTCTTCCTGAAACATTATGTTATCTAGAAGTCGGCGTATTCTCTACGATATAACAACCAATATTAGAACGCCGACTTTTAGATAACATAATGTTTCAGGAAGAAAGAAATCGAGAAAAGTGTTGTTTCGACTTTCGGTACCATCTGTCATTAATACAAATTATTTTTAACATTTTAGCGAATAACTGCTGTTATTTTTGAAGTCGGTTACTATTTTTTTTTAAAGTGTATATTATTATTATTCTGTAAAATCAGTACATGAAAGTAGACGGGAGGAATTGTGACGAATATGATTTGGTTTTTATTACTTTGTAAGTGTAAGTTTTTGATATTATATCATTGCGGTCTAAGAACGCAGGAGCACGGTAAATCTGGATGTGAGGAGCTCTGAACCGGTATTTCAACCTGGGACCTCTCGCTTACCAGGTGATATCTGACTGAGCTATCAAGGTCTAAAAACAACTCGCGAATTTACCTATTATAAAAGGTGACTTTTTGATCATCGTCCAAATTCATACCGGAGGCTTGATAAGTGATCCGTATCTTGGATCAGTAACAATTTTTGTGAAATTCGTAAAATGAAATTTCGGCTTCCCATAGAAATTCAGTTCCAGTCCCGAGTGAATCACTATGGGGAGCCGAAATTTGTTATATTGTTATATGTTATATGCTGAAATAAAAATTGTTATTGATCCAAGATACTGATCAGTTGCCAAGCCACCAGTATGAATTTGGACGATGATCAAAAAGTCAAATATTGTAAGTCCCTAATTAAGTGCGGAACCTTTTGAATAATAAAAAGTGGTTGAAAAAAATGTAAAGAGGAGGGCCTCACAGCTTGCAGGGCGGGAGGAAGATGCAGATCTTAATAATGTAAAGAGGAGGGCCTCACAGCTTGCAGGGCGGGAGGAAGATGCAGATCTTAATAATGTAAAGAGGAGGGCCTCACAGCTTGCAGGGCGGGAGGAAGATGCAGATCTTAATAATGTAAAGAGGAGGGCCTCACAGCTTGCAGGGCGGGAGGAAGATGCAGATCTTAATAATGTAAAGAGGAGGGCCTCACAGCTTGCAGGGCGGGAGGAAGATGCAGATCTTAATAATGTAAAGAGGAGGGCCTCACAGCTTGCAGGGCGGGAGGAAGATGCAGATCTTAATAATGTAAAGAGGAGGGCCTCACAGCTTGCAGGGCGGGAGGAAGATGCAGATCTTAATAATGTAAAGAGGAGGGCCTCACAGCTTGCAGGGCGGGAGGAAGATGCAGATCTTAATAATGTAAAGAGGAGGGCCTCACAGCTTGCAGGGCGGGAGGAAGATGCAGATCTTAATAATGTAAAGAGGAGGGCCTCACAGCTTGCAGGGCGGGAGGAAGATGCAGATCTTAATAATGTAAAGAGGAGGGCCTCACAGCTTGCAGGGCGGGAGGAAGATGCAGATCTTAATAATGTAAAGAGGAGGGCCTCACAGCTTGCAGGGCGGGAGGAAGATGCAGATCTTAATAATGTAAAGAGGAGGGCCTCACAGCTTGCAGGGCGGGAGGAAGATGCAGATCTTAATAATGTAAAGAGGAGGGCCTCACAGCTTGCAGGGCGGGAGGAAGATGCAGATCTTAATAATGTAAAGAGGAGGGCCTCACAGCTTGCAGGGCGGGAGGAAGATGCAGATCTTAATAATGTAAAGAGGAGGGCCTCACAGCTTGCAGGGCGGGAGGAAGATGCAGATCTTAATAATGTAAAGAGGAGGGCCTCACAGCTTGCAGGGCGGGAGGAAGATGCAGATCTTAATAATGTAAAGAGGAGGGCCTCACAGCTTGCAGGGCGGGAGGAAGATGCAGATCTTAATAATGTAAAGAGGAGGGCCTCACAGCTTGCAGGGCGGGAGGAAGATGCAGATCTTAATAATGTAAAGAGGAGGGCCTCACAGCTTGCAGGGCGGGAGGAAGATGCAGATCTTAATAATGTAAAGAGGAGGGCCTCACAGCTTGCAGGGCGGGAGGAAGATGCAGATCTTAATAATGTAAAGAGGAGGGCCTCACAGCTTGCAGGGCGGGAGGAAGATGCAGATCTTAATAATGTAAAGAGGAGGGCCTCACAGCTTGCAGGGCGGGAGGAAGATGCAGATCTTAATAATGTAAAGAGGAGGGCCTCACAGCTTGCAGGGCGGGAGGAAGATGCAGATCTTAATAATGTAAAGAGGAGGGCCTCACAGCTTGCAGGGCGGGAGGAAGATGCAGATCTTAATAATGTAAAGAGGAGGGCCTCACAGCTTGCAGGGCGGGAGGAAGATGCAGATCTTAATAATGTAAAGAGGAGGGCCTCACAGCTTGCAGGGCGGGAGGAAGATGCAGATCTTAATAATGTAAAGAGGAGGGCCTCACAGCTTGCAGGGCGGGAGGAAGATGCAGATCTTAATAATGTAAAGAGGAGGGCCTCACAGCTTGCAGGGCGGGAGGAAGATGCAGATCTTAATAATGTAAAGAGGAGGGCCTCACAGCTTGCAGGGCGGGAGGAAGATGCAGATCTTAATAATGTAAAGAGGAGGGCCTCACAGCTTGCAGGGCGGGAGGAAGATGCAGATCTTAATAATGTAAAGAGGAGGGCCTCACAGCTTGCAGGGCGGGAGGAAGATGCAGATCTTAATAATGTAAAGAGGAGGGCCTCACAGCTTGCAGGGCGGGAGGAAGATGCAGATCTTAATAATGTAAAGAGGAGGGCCTCACAGCTTGCAGGGCGGGAGGAAGATGCAGATCTTAATAATGTAAAGAGGAGGGCCTCACAGCTTGCAGGGCGGGAGGAAGATGCAGATCTTAATAATGTAAAGAGGAGGGCCTCACAGCTTGCAGGGCGGGAGGAAGATGCAGATCTTAATAATGTAAAGAGGAGGGCCTCACAGCTTGCAGGGCGGGAGGAAGATGCAGATCTTAATAATGTAAAGAGGAGGGCCTCACAGCTTGCAGGGCGGGAGGAAGATGCAGATCTTAATAAACTGTGTTTTCCTGCTGTAAGTATTTATTTTAAACATAAAACTCAAGCTGCCTTAGTGAAAAATTAAAAAATCATACCATAAAGCATAATTTTAAGAAATTAAATCTATCAAGTGAAAATTTTCCGTAACTGGCTTTGCTTCGCAAGGTCTGAAAAAATATAAATTTAAATTTTACTTTGATCAAGTATCTATTTATCTATACATTTGACTCAGTATGTTTATGCAAAAACTGTGCAATTTAGGGAGCCAGGCCTTAAGGCACTTTAAGGACTTGCATATCTACTTCAGTAAATAATGTATTATTTTGATTAAATAGTATATTTTTCTTGGATTCTGTTAAAACAGAAACGCGATTGGAGAAATTCGGCTCGATAGAAATATTTATTGAAATGAGGTCCTTTTTGACACCAATTCTCCTGGTTTGACAATTTAGAATGATATATAGACTGCAACTATGTTTTATTAGATGGGTTTTAACGGTATCTAGGACCAGCGGGCCTATTGTGTATCTCTAGTTGCCTTCTGGACTGGGTGTCTATCATCAAAAACATAGATATACTATCGAATTCCGATGTCCTAAGGATATTTTCGCACTTGAAGTGACGACACAGATTGTTAATAGTTCAATACCCACTAAAGGCAATTTTGAAATTTCAGTTTTTAGCTATGTTTTTGATGATAGGCACCTCGTGCAGTTGGCAACTAAAGATACAGAATAGGGGGGCTGGTTAAACGAAATTTTGATAGCAACTTTAGTACATTTTATATTAATAAAAAACCAACTTTTTGCTGCTTTTCCACGAATCCGTCCCTCTCGCACTGAGGATTTTTTCGCATATGGAGTAACAGGGACGCTAAAACTTTTACATATCGCCTTAAGGAGTTGGTCGTTTGTGCCCGAAGTACGGCGATAGGGCTCACTGCTAGGGCTGCCACCTTTCAAAAAGGGTAGGCCCGGAGATTTTGGAAAAGTCGCTATTAAAAAAAACGTCCATATTATAAACACCTTAAATTACCTAATAATACATACACTTAAGGCGGATGGTCCAAGGCAATCTTCATACAAACTTGTGGGAACTTTAATAACGACGACAGAAGTATTATTAAAGTCGCCCGGGGCTATTCCGACTACAAAAAGATAAACAAAAAGTTTAACCATCAGCACTCCGCTCTATGATTGCGACATAGACAATTCGATGAATTCATAAGGTTAAATCGTTACTAGCCATTATTTTTGACGTATTCTTAGTAATAAATACCTATTAAAATAAAGACAGGACCACAATTTCTGTAACAAAATTTAAATAGTTGGATTAGCCCCGCTGGGAGGCTATTCCAACTATCGTTAATATTTATGTGTAAACTTTTTAATTTGAATCTGCAACTAACATTTTGCTACTTTTCCACGAATCCGTCCCTCTCGCACTGAGGGTTTTTTCGCATATGGCCCGGACATGCACCACTCAAACCCGGAGACTCTGGGTCAAACCCGGAGGGCTGGCAGCCCTACTCACCACCCATCACGTTTGAGATGTAATATAATAATCGGGCGTACCAAGTGTGGACTGTAATTTGCTTTCCACAATTCACACTTGGGGTCCTCGGAGATTCATATCGTTACAATAAGTGTTAAAAGAACAAAATTTTATGTTATTTTTTTAAATTATGTTTTAGGTTTAACTCCACAGATTGTACACAGTAAAGAAAACAGAAGATTTTTTCAGACATACCAAAAAAATATAGACATAGAACCAAACGAACATTTGACCCCTAAATCAATTCTCAATGAATACAAAATTATTGATTATTTCAATCAGCCGTTTGAAGATAATATGCCTCAAAGTGAAGAAAATAGCAGTGATTCGGAAAGTTATGAAAATAGCAGTGATTCGGAAAGTTATGAAAATAGTATTAGTAGTGAAGAACAAAGAAAACCAGAAAATGAAAATATAAATAATAATGAAGATTTTGATTCAAAGAACACAAATTATAATGTCACAAATACCGAAATTCATGAATTAAAAGAACAAAATTCGCACCATAAAGAGCTAAGTATAGTATCTAATAATGAAATTCCACAGAATGAAAATAAAACACAAATTATTATTAAAAACCCCATTGGATTTGAGCAAAATGATGCAAATTCAGGAAATATTTACCACCCAAAACACCTTACTACACCTAAATATAACAATGATAATACTGTGATAAAAAATCAGGATGTGAAAAATAAGCCAAATACTACAAAAAGCCCATTCGGAATTGAGCAAGATGGTGCAAATTCAGAAAATGTTTTCCGTCCAAAACACTTAACTACACCTAAATCTAACAATGATAATACTGTTACTAAAAAGCAGGATGTCAAAAATAAACCAAATATTACAAAAAACCCATTCGGATTTGACCAAGATGATGCAAATTCAGAAAATGTTTTCCGTCCAAAACACTTAACTACACCTAAATCTAACAATGATAATACTGTTACTAAAAAGCAGGATGTCAAAAATAAACCAAATATTACAAAAAACCCATTCGGATTTGACCAAGATGATGCAAATTTAGAAAATGTTTTTCGTCCAAAACACTTAACTACACCTAAATCTAACAATGATAATACTGTTACTAAAAAGCAGGATGTCAAAAATAAACCAAGTATTACAAAAAACCCATTCGGATTTGACCAAGATGATGCAAATTTAGAAAATGTTTTTCGTCCAAAACACTTAACTACACCTAAATATAACAATGATAATACTGTGACTAAAAAGCAGGCTGTCAAAAATAAACCAAATATTACAAAAAACCCATTCGGATTTGACCAAGATGATGCAAATTTAGAAAATGTTTTCCGTCCAAAACACTTAACTACACCTAAATATAACAATGATAATACTGTTACTAAAAAGCAGGATGTCAAAAATAAACCAAATATTACAAAAAACCCATTCGGATTTGACCAAGATGATGCAAATTCAGAAAATGTTTTCCGTCCAAAACACTTTACTACACCTAATAATAACAATGATCTAAAAATAACAACGTCTAGTTATAATGAGGTTAATTCTTTTTTTAATCCATTCGATCTTTTTAGACCAATACACGAAAACGATCTTAATTTTGATGATACTATCAACACACATTTTGATGTACGAGGAAACAAAACTACAGATGAAAACTTCACAAAATTCAAATTGCATTACCCAAAACTGCAAAATATTAGAACCGTCAAAAAAGATTCTTACAAACCGACGACGCCTAAAAGAATAGAGCATCGAAAAAAGTTTGACGATAACGTATTCTATAGAGCTAACAAAACAATTGAAGATAAGTCCAACGAAATTTTGAATGTATTTAATCCAAGAGTTGAAAATAACGTCATTTTAAATAAAAAAAAATTATATGGCAATAATTGGTTCATTGAATCCTACAAAGCAAATGGCGAAAATTTCAATGAAGTTACAAATGTTTTTAACCCGAGAGCTTCAAAGCCAAACAATCAAAACTATTCTTTGACTGAAACAGATCCAATGACTGTAGAACAAGAAAAACTATTACAAGATAAGTATGGCTTTTTGGAAAAAAATGCTACTGACAAAGTTCGTCTTGACAAACATGGAAATTCAGGGCAGAATCTAAATGGATTGGTACAAGATAAGGTTCAATCAAAAATGGCTTTAAGAGAATCAAACAAATTAACAGATTTTGTTGCTAATATTGTAAAGGAATATACCACCGATAAACCTAATTCTGCAACAAAATCTGAAATAAAATACTTTTTATTACCTGAACTCGGTAATGTAGGTGAAACAGTGACTAGTGACGTTCATCAAAAGCCAATATCTTATGATTATGACACAGCAGAAGTTTTTGATTCGAAGGATTATGTAGAACCTTACATTTTTGAAACTCAGATAGATGAATTGCAAAATGAACCCGGAAAAGACAGAGATGAAGAGGTAGCATACGATTATATTTTGAAACATGGGTTTGAGAGAAATTCCAAAATAAGCACAAAAGAAAACCATAAAGACGTAAGAAACTACGTATATAATACATTAATGAGCATAATGAAAAGTTTAGAAAAATTCATTATAATAATAAACATTGTATAATTCGTCTAAAGCGTAGTTTTATTTAAACACAATAAGTACTTACTTAAAAAACAAACAAAATATACCTAAAATTAAAACTAAATAATCCTGTAAAATACTAGAAACTTCTAAAGACCTGAAACGACGTTGCCTTGGCTTTATAAATTATGAGTTTCAATATTTGTGGGTCGCAAAAGGGACATTTTGCGAACGGGACATTGTCCGCCTAAATGCCAATGGGGTCCCATGAAGTTTCATTAGGTAGCCCTTGGTATAAAGACAAATTCTCAAAAGTTATCAAACCAAAGGTCTTTGGATTCGGGTTATACTCAAAACTGAGTATAACCCGAATCAAAAGACATTGGAAACAGAAATGGCTACCAGAAGTACGTAGGTAGTATACTTTGCATTCTCAGCCAGAAGTATCTACCTCTTACAAAAGTACTATCCCCGTCTTTATTCGCACATGTAAATACAGATAGCATTAAAAACAATAGCAGTCAATGTGTTTATTGGAGATCGCTCAAATCCCATACTGTGACGTAAATATGTCAGGTGTGTGTTTGGTCTATGCTGACAGTATAGCCAAAGCTACAGTATATTCCAAAGATATTTTGAATCCTAAATCCGTGATCTTAACTAATCCCAAGATCTTTTGTCTCCAGTTCATACCAGAATGTAGACCTCAGAACATTTTGGAATTTAATAATAAATAATTGTACTGTGAAGTAGACAATCCTGCCCTAACTTATAATGACAAGCGACAGCAGAGATACTCAGATTTAGAGATAGAGACACATATTCTAGCGTATTTATTTTAGCGTGTGGCTTTCAATAGGTTTGTCCTGCCGGAAGCTCTTCTGGAAGGACGGATTGTTTACGCGAAACGTCCTGCCAGAAGCGACCTGTTCTTGCGTTCTTACGGTGACCTTGACCTTGAATGCAACAACATCGAAATACGTTGCCCGGTCGCGAACACGCTGCCCCCTGAACGTGCTGCCCGCTGACTAAAGAGCTTAGCAATTAGCAACTGTTTTTTCTTATCCACAAAAGAGACAGAAATACTGTATCTTTTCATGCAACTTTGAACCCTATTCTATATAAGATTAAGGAACTGTGAACGAAAAAAATTGCGTCCTTCCGGAAGGTCTCAAATAGTCTCAATGTCCTGCTAGCCGGACTCCGGGCGATCTATCATTAGCACTCCAGTTTGGTTATAAACTTATACAAATATATTTTTAAATAAAGAACTGGAGACCATTTTTGTTACGGGGTCTATCTCAAAAAACTAAACTATTTAGGAATTTAGAAATATTCTCCCGAGCATTTCGGAATTTGCTTACACGCTTGTATTGGGCATATTTCCATCACAAAAACGCTCGGGCGGGTTTGTACTGAAATACTGAAAACGTCGATATAATGTAGTTTTAGGGTTACGCACCAGAACACTCGACTAACTAAATGTTGCATTTTTGTTTCATACATTTTGTAGATTTTGTAATTTTTTTCAAATTATTTTTGTCTACTTGCCTATTGATTTACTGAATTGTCCGGAAATACTCATAACCATAAAATATAAATATAGTTGAAGAAAAAAAAAGTATTTTATGTCTATGGTTCTACTCGCACGCACTTGATCGGTTTTTAAACTTATGTTCAGGATAGCGTTTTTAGCAGAAGTCCTCAAGGCACAGATTATATAGTAGTTACTACGCTCAAGGTCTAAAATCGAACGTTCCTTGTGTCTCCATCGCTGCGTGAGTCGAACACTAACCTGCTTGGTATGTTAGTAATAAAAAAAAGAAAAATATTTTATATTTATTTTAAATATACAATTTATCAGTCTATTGAAACATTTAAACAACATTACACTTAAAAACATACTTACACGTTTTGATAGAGACCGGCCATCGAAAGATGAGACTTTTTTTTATATCTGGTAACTCCAAAAATATAGTACTTAAATATTAAATGCCCCGCAGCATTTTAGCAAAAATATTGTGTGACTCTCTTTTTAACTTTTTGTGCCGTGGGGAAAAATATTTAGCCGCCCCTTTTATTGTTTCATAAAAAAGTAGCAATAAAAATTAAACGAATAAATGTCAGAATTTTATCAAAAATATTTACGCCTCACTAACCAAAAATATCAATCGCATCGTTACAATCTAAACTATTGGTGATGTTTGATTCAATATTCTGCGCTATGAATCACGCACAATGGTCTCGATTCGGTGCTACGTATTTGACATGACTAAAAACTTAATTTAAGTGTTCTGTCTTTTTCTTTCTGTATCGAAAAGACAAAGACAGAACGCGTAAATTAAGTTTAGTCCTGTCAAATATGTAACACCGGATCGACACGGTGCTGCCCCCTAAGCTGCCCACCCCGAGCACTTACCCTTTTTGAAAGACACGTGAAATGATATCCTCGTCTCACACAACAGAAAGATTGTCACAACATGTTTACTATCGGAGGCATAACGTTCATGGTTGAAAATCATCTGATCCAAGAAGTTAGTGCTACAATGATCTTATGACGCGTGTATTGGTTGTGTCCGAAATCGGAACAAACGCCTCTATCATACATCTTGTTTCTAAGCTGAGCTGCGCCCTCCTATCACTGCCATCCACGTGCCATCGGATCCTTGTAGCACTGTAAGTTCCTATAACAAGGCCACGCCAGAAAAATTCACCTTGAAATTCTTTTAAGAGTCGGAATTCCGAGATTGGGCAAAACAGGGTTCGGGGTTATGGCTTTTTAAGATAGTAAAATATTAATTTCTGAACAAAATAAATACCACTTGTTAACTTACAAGACGAAGTACAGGTTCATTAAAAAAAATCTTGGCACTAATGTATAGTAACTTCAGAAAAAAAAAAACAGGATGTCAAGTTCAGGTTACACCCGTAGCGCTGCAATGCTATTCAAGAGATTTTCTTGAAATTCCCGTTTTTTTTCTGAAGTTACTATACATTATTGGCGTAATTTTTTTTTAATGAACCTCCACTTCATCTTGTAAGGTAACAAGTGGTATTTATTTTGTTCAGAAATTTGAATTTTTACCGTCTTAAAAAGCCATAACCCTGAACCCCGAATCTCGGAACACCGACCCTTATAGAGTCATGAGAATAAAGCTTGATCGGTAAAAGGGAATGAAGGTCATTTATTTTAACGTGCGAGTTTCAATGCAGGTTAGCACTCCAGTTTGGTTATAAAGTTCTTGATCTCTGTGTCTATAAACCACGGATTGCTCCGTGACTACAACCAGTATTACGACGATTTTTGAATTTGTCGCGTCTAATCTTTCGACAGCCAGAATCTCAAAACAATAATTCCTTATTCTAAGGCCAGAATGTAACATGTAATCCTTTTATGTCTGACCGACAACTCCATTATTTTTTAGTCCATGGGCCAGCTAGCCAAACTTAAGAAAATGGTTTAATTTGGGGGTACTCAATTGAGTAATGAGTAGGCTTCTTTATCTGAGGTGTACTTGAGGAGGTGTAGGCCCATTGACTATTTTCCATCAGTGCAACCACCATATCTGTCACATGGTCAAAATCGGAACAATGCCAAATACATTTTGCAGCACTGGGATGCGTTCAATTTGATCGTCCACCGTTGCCTGACGATCAACCTGAACTCAGCCTCAAGAAACACTCAGTGACGCTTACACCGAAAGAGTAAAAAATACCCTAGCAAACTGTACAACACAACAGTTCCAAATGTTAAATCTGCCTTTTTATCCCTGAATACAGTGCTCTTTTGGCGCGTGGATTGGTTGTGTCCAAAATCGGAACTAATGCCGCTACCATACTCCATTGTTTCGCTCAAGTTTCACATCCCTGTCAATGTCATCCACTCGCCAAAAGAGCCTTGTCTTTGTCGCACTTTGTGCTGGCGATGGGTTTACCCTAAAAGTACCTAATTTGGTTCTTAACCTATAACTATTATTAGCACATAATGAAAGTTGACGGTCAAAGATATACTTAAATAATTAAAAAACCTCATAAAATTAAGAGTTAAACCTTAAATATTAAGTACAAATTTTCATGTTTTGTTTGTACTAAAATTAACAACAAACGTTATCTAGAAAAGTTAAAACAACACTGAGTTGTCACTCCAAAAATAAATCTACCAAAATGGTAGTTTTTGAGTCTTTGATTTCTTATAAAATGTACTATATAATATATTATCTGGCTTTGTTTGACGACTGGGATTTTCTCAAAGGCTGAAGGAGAGATTCCATCACCACCTTAGCTGCATTAACTTTGCTGCATCTGAAATAAAATTTAATATTTTTCAGTGTCTTTGTTTCGGCTATTCCTCTAGATTTAACAGATCTTTCAGGCCAGGATTTATGTAGCAGGATCAGCAGGATCGTAGAAAGAACTCCAGAAGAATAGTTTATAAAATGATTTACTTTTCGGTACTACAATGGTATTTTTACAGGTTTAATTGGTAAACACATGTGATTGCGTTGGTTGCGCTCAACAGACTGGCGGTGCGCACCAATCTGCGCAGGAGCAGAAAAAATGTATCTGCGCATGTCCGTTTGTAGGCAAGAGACAATCCTGTACGTTGGGTTGCGTTAACATCCTCCCGCCTCTTAAAAGCTCAAGCTTTTAAGCTCCTTCATCATCCAGGAATGGGCAAATCCTATTTACAGCTCTCCTGATAGTGCCCTTGGTTGTTTTTATGTCAGCTACCCTGCAAGCTCCATCGCTTCCAGGAAACACCGCTTCTATTCGTCCTAGGGGCCATTTCAGTGGAGATGTGGCCTCATCTTTGACCAGTACAAGCTGACCAGCCTTGATGTCTTCATGCCGTTGTTGCCATTTGTGCCGCTGTTGCAATTCACAGATGTACTCCTGACTCCACCTTGTCCAAAAATGCTGCCGTGCTTGCTCTATTCTAGCGTATCTATGTAGCCGATTTGGATTAACTTGTTGCAGGTCCGGTGCAGGCAGTGAGGTCAAGGGTCTCCCGATGAGGAAATGCCCGGGAGTAAGTGGGGAAAGATCATGTGGATTTGATGACATAGGATAAAGGGGCCTGGAATTAAGTACGGCTTCAATTTGTGCGAACAGGGTAGTGATTTCCTCGAATGTTAAATGTGTATTACCTAACACCCGTTTCATATGATACTTTGCAGACTTAACAGCCGCTTCATGAAGGCCTCCAAAATTTGGAGCATATGGGGGATTAAAACTAAATTTTATGCCCTCATCCACAAAATGATCTGACACAGAGTTAGAGTTTTCTTGAGCCAAGAGAAATTCTCCTAATTCACGGTTGGCTCCAACAAAGTTGCGCCCATTGTCACAAAATATCTCGCGAGGTTTTCCTCTGCGAGATATGAAGCGACGAAGTGCCAAAATAAATTCTTCTGTGCTCAATGAGCTGACTACTTCTAAATGCACTGCCTTGACCTTTAAATCTACGAAAATGCACAAATAGCATTTATTTAGTTTTGCGCCGCGACCCTTTCTATCGCTGATAAGGAAAGGTCCGGCAATATCCGTGCAAGTTACGTCAAATGCGAAGCCAGGTACTACTCGTTGGGTCGGTAAGTTTCCCATAATTTGTTGCGCGACTGCTCCTTTCATTCGCTTGCAACGTACACAGTCATTGTAGGTACGTCTTGCTAATATTCTGCCATTAATAGGCCAATAATTTTCACGAATAACTGAAAGAAGCAGCTGCGGTCCTGCATGCATTAGTTTAAAATGGTAAAATGTAAATAGTAGCTTTGTAAAATGATGTCTATAGTCTAAAACAATAGGATGCTTCTTGTCAAAATTAAAACTTGTGTTTTCTAATCGACCTCCTACTCGTATCAATCCTGCGTCATCAACAAAGGGACTCAAATTAGCTGGAACAGGAATCGCCTTTGTTTTCACGTTTACATCAGGAAAACTATCTCTTTGTGAGATATAAGATAATTTAGACTCTGCTGATTCGAATTCCTCAACAGTCAATGATCCCGTATGCCTAGTATTACATATTTTTTTACAATTGTTGATAAACCGACACACAAAAGCCATTATTCGGCGTAGTTTAGTAAAACTTGAAAACCTTGTCATATCTATGATGTTTTCCTTCGGTTTATCAACACTTACAGCATGTGAACGTATCTCAGGTAAGTCCATTTGTGTCGCGTCGCTTTGACTAGGCCAGTTTTCTTTTGGATTCTGTAAAAATGCCGGTCCTTCCCACCACAGTGACAACGACTGCACTTCATCTGGAAAAACACCACGAGATGCCAGATCAGCAGGATTTTGTGACGAAGGAACATATTTCCATTCTGAATTGGCACATAAATCATTGACTTCAGCAACACGATGAGACACAAATGTACCCAACTTATTTGAGGGAGTTTTCAGCCAACCTAATACAATTTTCGAATCTGTCCAGAAATACTTCTTGACAATATTGCATCTAAGAGCTTGTGACACCTTTTTACAGAGGCGCGCCACCAGCAAGGCGCCACAAAGTTCTAAACGAGGAATTGTGGTGGCTTGTAGTGGCGCTACCTTTGCCTTTGCACATAGAAGTCGAACTGTGCAGTTTTCTGACGCATCAATTGATTTTACATAAATAGTGCCTGAATAGGCTTTAAGACTTGCGTCAGAAAATGAATGCAGCTCGATTGCCACTGCATTACTACAGCTTACATGGCGCGGTATCGTAATGTTTCTCAAACAATGAATAGTATTGACAAATTTTATCCATATACAGTTTGGTTTCTGAGGAATTTCATCGTCCCAGTCCAATTTTTGTAACCACAGTGATTGCAAGAAGATTTTACAGAGGATAACACATACACACAACAATCCTAAAGGGTCAAAAATACTTGAAGCTACCGATAGGATCGAGCGCTTGGTATACTTAATATGGTTATCTATCAAATGCAATTTTGAACATGTCATTAGAATTTTATCTGTGTTAGGGTCCCATTCAACACCTAATGTATTATTGACGTTCGATATTTTTAAATTTTCTTGTTTGCATTGCACAGAATTAGATATACAGTTTAATAGCTCCTGCGAATTACTTCTAAGTTTTCTTAGATTAAAATGAGCACGATCCAATTGATCAATGACTCGTTGGTAAATGACATTTATCATTTTTTCATCATCATGGCCGGTAATTAGATCGTCAACATAAAAGTCGTGAATAATTATGTCCTTTATCAACGGATCATCGCATTCGTGCCCCAGTTGCAACAGACACCTTGTGCTAAGAAAGGGAGCGCATGAAGTTCCGTATGTAACAGTATTTAATTGCAGATACTTCATTCGCTTCCTCTCATCATCACGCCACAAAATCATTTGAAGGTGCCTTTGCGAAGGTTCCACGGCAATCTGCCTATACATCTTTTCTATATCTCCTGTGAGAATAAAAGCATGTTGTCGGAATCGTACAAGGATAGAAAAGATGTCATCCTGTACCGTGGGACCTATCATTAGAATTTCGTTAAGTGCGAGACCTGAATCTGTCTTCGCACTGGCGTCAAAAACGACGCGACATTTCGTTGATTCACTATTCACCTTTAGTACAGGGTGATGTGGTAAAAAAATCGCATCATCAGTTCTCGCTGTTTCTGACAAATGTCCTAAAGCCGCGTATTCATTTATAAAATCTACATATTGTGATTTTATGTCAGGCTGCCGTCTGAATCGCCTTTCTAAAGCATCAAATCGCTTTTTAGCCATATTGTATGAGTTACCCAGAAGCTGAGGGTCATTTCTCAGAGGCAGCGTGACGCAAAATCGTCCGTCAGCAAGACGTTTTGTGTGACTCATGAAGTGCTCCTCGCACGCCTTCTCCTCCGGAGACCACATAGGAGTCGCTGGCACTTCTTCCAGCTCCCAAAACGTGCGAAGTTGTTCACGAATCTCTCTACTAAAATTGCAGTGAATGTTTTTTGTCGGTGTTCTAGTCATGACAGATCCTACCATCAACCATCCAAAAATAGAATTTTGCAACATAGGTTTGTTTTTTCCTATTTTTATACTTCCACTACAAATTACATCCCAAAAAATATCAGCTCCCAGTAACAAGTCTATTTGAGATGGCCGGTGGTAGTCTGGATCAGCTAAAACTACATTTTCAGGCACATTTATTTCAGATGTGTCTATTTCCTCTGTTGGTAGTTCGCCTGTTATTTGAGGGATAATTAAGGCATCAACCTTTTTATAAGATTGATGGTTATTATTTGAACGTGATGAAATTGATAAACAACAACGGTTTAATGCATTGAACGAAATATTGTTAATCCCCGTAACGCGTACGGTATCAACTACTTCATTTTTTAAGCCCAATTTATCCCTCAGCGACTCGCTTGCAAAAGATGCCTGACTACAACAATCTAACAAACAGCGCGCCTGCACAATTTTGTTTGTTTCACAATTTTTTACATTTATAACTGCAGTTGACAATAAAACTTGATTGTTTACATAGGAGGATAATGCAACAGGCGTGGCCACAACATCATTACCTTCTACCTCTTTATTAGCAGGAGCAATTGTCTTATGTAGAAGGGTGTTGTGTCGGCGCCTACATATCCTACATGGTCCCGCTTTGCACTGATGGGCAAAATGACCATCACGTAAGCAGTTAATGCATAGTCTTAGTTTAGCAATTACACCATTTCTATCGAACACGGACATCTTATTTAACTTTTCACAGTTATAAATTAGGTGATCGCCACTACAAACACGGCAGGCTCTGTTGTTATTTGTAGTTGTAGCGGTTGACGCATTGGCATCACAAGCAGTAGCGACAAAGGCCTTTTGAGATTTGTCAATACGTTTAAATTGACCCTGATTTGGGTTTGGCTTATCTACCTTGTCGCTTGTGCTCGCGGTAACCATTTCCAGAACGTCAGCTCGCTTCCTCAAAAATTCAAAAAAATTATCTAAATTCGGACTTGTTGGCAATCCGTTTTTGTACTCTTCCCATTTTGTACTTGTTATAATATCCAACTTGTTAGCAAAAATAAATATAACCAACGTGTCCCAATTATTTGTTGGCTCGCCTAACATGTTCAAAGCTCTCAAATTTTTCGAAATATGGTCTACCAAAAAACGCAACGACTTATCACATTCCTTTGCTACATTCTGAACATTAAATAATGATTTAAGGTGGCTGTGAATCAATTGTCTTTTGTTATCGAAGCGATCGCAAACCAGTTTCCAAGCTACAGAATAATTCGCCGATGAAATCTCCAACGCCTCGATAACAGAAGCTGCAATGCCTGATAACGACGCCTTTAAATATTGATACTTGTAAATGTTGTTAAGACAGTCGTTATTATGTACCAAAGACATGTAAGTGTCACGGAACTCCAACCATTTGTTGGTATTTCCGTCAAAGGAAGGCAGCTTAATAGTCGGGAGCTTAACATTAGCAGCATCAGCCCCACCTTTTGGAGCTGCGGCTGGTGTGCCTCCAACCTCGTCATTCGCCGCGATAAATTCTTGAGCTACACTAATAACGGCGTAAAATATTTTTTCTGTATTTTCGCGTTCACTTGACTCACTTTTCTCAACTGACTCTTGTTTCGACTTTGACTCTAAAATTTCTAAACTAGATTGTATCATATCGTAATCCTGAAACATCGATTCTATTTTCGCTAATCTAACCTTTAGTTCATATAAATTCGCCTTTGAAATATCTTTACATTTTTTTAAATCGATCAAGTAGTTTTTAAACGTAGTTAGCCTCCCCTTAATTGATCCTCTTTTAGCTCTTAACTCCGTGTCACTCATTATTGTAAACAAGACAAAATGTTGATCAAACTGATACTAAAAGGTGCAATAAATACCTCGTTATATGTAGGTAGGTAAACCTCTATGAAGCAGCTGTTTACGCCAGCACGACACTCGAAAACAAAGGGCCCCAACAACGCTTGTCGTCAAGCGGTTAGGTACAGGCGACAGAGGGGGTGAGGCGCGGCCGTCTTCTGAAATATTCGGCCAAAATGTTTATTTACAAGTTCACTACTAGCTATAAGGACAAAACAAATAGTTATATATCTTCTACAAGCCTATTTTTTCAGAATGATTTATGGAATTCGGAATAATCTAAAACAACAAACGAAACTTATAATTTCGATTCCATAATTTTAGTGATAAAAATTAGGGCCTTTTAATCAAATGAGACTTTACTTGAATGAATCATTAACTTTATAAATATGTAGTACTAACAATGACAGTAGGTATGATAATATTTAACTGCTACTGTAAGCACTTTATTTTGAGTACTGTTTGCACAAACCAAAGCTTTAGACAAAAGTTAATAGTATAGGAAGGATAAGGAACGGGCCACTTCCCTTTTTGAAGAAGTCAGCAGATTCAGCTTCGCCTCCAGGTTCCAAAATACATCCAAAATCGACACGGGTCCAAAGTTCAGTTTAACTCGCCGCCGTGTGATTGCAGGTTAGCACTTCACTTCCACGAAGCACAATAACACGGTCGCCAATGTTTCGGCTATTCCTCTAGATTTAACAGATCTTTCAGGCCAGGATTTATGTAGCAGGATCAGCAGGATCGTAGAAAGAACTCCAGAAGAATAGTTTATAAAATGATTTACTTTTCGGTACTACAATGGTATTTTTACAGGTTTAATTGGTAAACACATGTGATTGCGTTGGTTGCGCTCAACAGACTGGCGGTGCGCACCAATCTGCGCAGGAGCAGAAAAAATGTATCTGCGCATGTCCGTTTGTAGGCAAGAGACAATCCTGTACGTTGGGTTGCGTTAACAGTCTTTGACCGCCTCTGTGGTCAGCATCCACATAGCCTAACAGACAGAGAGTTGGAACTTGTAAACCAAGTTTATTTATTTATTTAATTGGTACACCAACAGGAAACATATTTAGACATTAATAATTAAATTATATATGGCACTCAACGACATTGATCTGATATGAATTCCTTTTGTAGGTGTACACGGCATTTTTAGGTAACAACAATTTTTTCTTCTCAATATAATTAAGATTATTATTAAACTTAATACTAAACAAAAGTACACTGATGACGTATGTGCTCTCGTAGAAGGTAAGGATGATGACGAGCTGGAGAAAAACCTGGTCTTGATTATCAATGAGCTAACTGGATGGTTTACGGCCAACAACGGCATGCAGCTGAATTTGGAGAAAACTCAAATAAAAAAGTTCGCTCCGCGCCAGTCGGTTGATGCGTAGCGGGTACCGCTCGTGGTGGGAGACATCCCACTGCCTATCGTTAAGTCAGCCTGCTTCGTGGGTTTCACCTTCGATGAAGGTCTCCAGTGGTCGGAACACATTGACGCACTCTGCGCCAAATTGAACTCTGCGTAATATAGTCTCTCGCTACTGTCTCCCACATTGTCTAAAGAACACTTGCTTACTCCCTACTATGGATACTTCCATTCTTTACTAACTTACGGCATAGAACTGTGGGGACAGGCTGCGGATTGTGATAGACCGTTCAAAATTCAAAAGCGTGCAGTGCGACGTACCGCACGAGTTCCTGTTGACACGCATGCACAACCCTATTTTATTGACCTGGGTATTCTGACGGTACCTAGTTTATTTATTTTAGAGGTGCTGAAATAGGTAAAGCAGAACTCTGCCGAATTTCGTAACTTTGAATCTGGTGACCGTCGTTACTCCTCCCGCCGACCGAATGACCTACGTGCCGTTAAGCATCGTCTTTGTAAGACAGGTAACTCCTTGCACTGCATAGCACAGTGTTTGTTTAACAAGCTGCCTGATCACATTAAAAAAATGCCTACGTTGAGAACATTTGTATGCAACGTCAAAGCATGTCTTTTAGAAAAGGCATACTATTCCGTAAAAGAATACATATCGGATGATCTTACAAAACCATTGCATTGTTGAAATATTCATTACATACCTCATGATTTTTTTTTTGTAAAATATAACCTACTGACCTAATTTAATAACCTATGTACCTAATTTAATAATAATGTTGGACATGTAATGATAAATTATGAATAAATGAGTATGAGTATGAAAACAACCATATTATAAACTTTTCTATAAAAATAAATAAATATAACTATTAAGTAAGCTTTTATGGATTTCAGCAGTTTATTTTTATATGTGTTAAGGTAATTTAACCAAGTATCAAATATAATAACCATATCCATTGTGGATTAGCAGTAATTCTGTTGAAAAACTTACTTGAATATTATTAATAACAAAATTAATAATAGAGGCCTTACTTGGGAAACATGTCTGGACACCGCAGCTCTGTCCATCCAGTAAGTGCTTCATAGATCATGGTGTCCAGGGCCTTGTCGGCTGACAGCTCACCCGTCAGCATTCTAAGCGCCATCCTGGGAGAAAGAAGAGGCTGATAAGCATACAGTCACTGCTTATTTTTCTATGATTTTAACCTCCATGGCTTCTTATTAAAACCTGCTTTAAAGCACAAAATAACCACTTACAGAATGTTTACTCCGCATAACTAGCGAAAACAGGCGCACGCACACATAGACGCATACGTACGACGATCTCGGAGATACTCGGGTGAATGCCAATACGAAATTCTACCGAGATCATCATACGTACGCGTCTATGCATGTGTGCGTCTGTTTTCGTCCCGTCGTCGAGTCGGCCTTCTGGTAGTATCTATTTTGTGTTTAAAGGGTCAATTCTCCGGATTTGTAATAATTTTAAGAAATAATTATAACGGCCAAAATACAACTTAAACCAAGACAACTTTTAACAATAGTTTGCTATTTGCATTAACATATTCACTCAGTAGTTGAAGATCTCCCCCCTCCTCAAGTATGGAAGTTTTTAAGAACTTTAGGTGTGGGTAAATCCCCAGTCCCTATGGATAATACCAAAGATCTCAACGATTTAAATAATCATTTTTCTACTCCTCCTGTTAGTCTTGATAGTTCTGTTAAAACTTCTTCTCTTTTTAATTTATCCCAAAAAGATCTACCATCCTGTGATCCCTTTGTTTTCTGTGACATTACAGAATCTGATGTTAAGAAAAGTATCTTATCGTTTACAACTAAAGCAGTGGGTAGTGATGGCCTCAGTCGTGACATGATATTCCCTATTGTCGATGATGTTGTTCCTATTATTACACACATTTGTAACTACTCTCTAGCCAGCAACACGTTCCCATCGACTTGGAAAAAAGCTCACGTCATACCCCTGCCAAAAAAACCTAATCCCACTTCTTGCACTGAGTTTCGCCCAATTTCAATTCTCCCAATTTTATCTAAAGTTCTTGAAAATGCCGTACATAAGCAACTCTACTCGTATCTTCTCTCTAACAATCTTCTTAGTCCTTTTCAGTCTGGCTTTCGTCCTTCTCATAGCACTGTCACTGCACTGCTAAAAGTCACTGATGACATCAGGCTAGCAATGGATAACAAACAGCTTACTATTGTTACATTACTTGACTTTAGCAGTGCATTTAATTCCGTTGATTTTGATATTTTGCTTGGTATCCTTTGTTCTAATAATGTGTCTTTAACTGTTATCGATTGGTTTAGCTCCTACCTTCATGGACGTCAGCAGTGTGTCGTCAGTGATGAATGTTCATCAGATTGGATATATTTAAGTGCTGGTGTTCCTCAGGGCGGAGTACTTTCTCCCCTTCTCTTTTCAGTTTTCATCAATGAGATAACCCGCACTTTGGTCTCCAATTATCACTTATATGCTGATGATCTGCAAATATATCGTCATTTTGATGCAGTTAGGGCTAGTAATGATCTTGATGATGGTATAAACTTGGAAAATGCTTCGGCAGCTATTGATGCCATTAATGATGATCTGACTTCAATTTTGAGGTGGGCGCAAGACTACGGTCTTCTTGTCAATCCGAAAAAATCTCAGGTCATCATCATTGGTAGTAAGCGTATGAGAGATACCATCATCCTCGAAACTTTACCATGCGTGTCATACAATGGTGAAATAATCCCCTTTGCTGACAAGGTAAAAAATCTTGGCATCATCATGGATGGTAATTTATCATGGCAAGCACACATTAATCAAATTAGCAGACGCATGCACTTCTCATTTCATTCACTCAAAAAGCTCCAAAATTTCTTGCCCTTTAAAACGAAAGTCATGCTTGCACAAACCCTGTTACTGCCACTATTAGATTACGCTGATGTGTGCTTCATGGATGCCACAGAAGTACTTGTCAACAAGCTTGAGCGTCTTCAGAATCTTGCTATACGTTTTATATTTGGTCTACGCAAGTATGATCATGTTACAGAGTACAGGCGCAAACTTAAATGGCTTTCAATTCGCTCTCGGAGAAATATGCACATGCTTAGCGTCTTATTTAACATTTTGAATAACCCTAATGCCCCTCCATATCTTCGCGAACGTTTCAGTGTTCTTCCCCCTCGTGACAGGCTTCAGAGATCGTGTGACCTTAGAAGCTTAGAAGTGCCTCGTTGTCATACCAACTTTTACTCTAAGTCTTTTACAGTTCGTGCAGCTAGAATGTGGAACACATTGCCTAAAATCTTGAGAGATAGTCGGACAGTATCTTCTTTTAAACACAAATTAAAAGAGCACTTTCTTTCTTATGAGTAATATTTAGATTATATATTTGAAACTATTTATGTATATATTAATAGATATCTGTATATATATATATATATATATATATATATATATATATACCTCTACGTTATTTATTTATGGTCATTATATTTGTTATCTTATCTATTTTATTCATTGTTTATACACAATATTGTGTTGTGTAAATTAAAGTAGATTATTTATTTAGTTGACAATTATGTTTAAGTTGTACGCTTGCTGCCAACCTCTTTAATTTTAACTGTCACCACAACACTGGTTGGCTGGAAGAAACCTCTTGCAGAGGTAAGCTCGCCTTTGTGCATATTATTTTCAATTTTGTAATTTTATTTTAAGTTTTTTTTTGTGTGTGTGTACAATAAAGGATATAATATTTTTAATTATATTACAATAGCTATAAAACAACTGGCTTTTCCATAGTCGTGATACCAGCTATAAATTCCTAATATAATCTAATATCACGCTTGTGGAAAATAAAATTACTTCTAAAGCTAGCATAATATTATTAAAAATATGTTTATTGCTAAAAGACACAAAAAGTTGTATTTTGGCTGTTGTCATTATTTCTTTATTTCTTAATATTTTGTTACAAATCTGGAGAATCGACCCTAGGTAGGTTGATGTGCGCTTGTCTTATTCTTTCTGTATTGAAAAGAAAAAACAGGACGCTTAAAATAAGTTTAGTCCTGTCAAATAAGTTAAGTCGTGTTACACCGAATCGACATAATCATATTCTTTACTAGACCACGGCTTCACCCACGCTTAAGAAAATTTACTATTCTGTATCCGTGTATGTATAATTTATTAATAGGTCTAAAAATCCTTTCTTAGCCCACGCCTACGTCGAATGAAGAATTTACCAGCTTACACTTTAAAGACTTTTTGGTGTTGGCAACATTCAAGGTTATTAGCAAAAGGAAAAAAAACCAAAGAAAAAGGACTAAAAACACCTTACCCATTTATCCTAGCCATGACACCATACGGCGCGTTCAACTTAGCCGTAACTACCAAATTCTTGCAATACAGTAACCAAACGCAATCCAACTCGGTATAAGTTGTCCCCGCCGCACTGGCAACACTGACTGAACTGTCGTTCTTGTGGAATGAAGTTTGGAGATGGTTCAGCGCGTGAGTGTTGGACTCTATGTTGCGTGATAGACTCTGGATATTTGCGTTTAGTTTTTCTGGGTTCGCGTTGGATAGCTGGCTGACAACCATTCTGAAAAAAAAAAATCGAGCGTGGTAAGAAAAATGGTCATCGTTTTCGCTTTACAGACCCACCATCTAATTAATCCGTTCAAGTGAGGGCGTCGCTAACACAGCTTTAGATTAGTGGTCGACGTTTTGGCAGATAAGGGGGGCCACATAGTGCAAAATAAAATAAAGGCACTTGTTTAAGATTTCATGAATATTCATTAAACATGCAAAAACACACATTAATGTGCCCTCTCAACTGAGCTACAAAGAATACAGCTTAGATACAGCTTTAGAAATAGAGACAGACATACCTACCCAGAGAAAAAAGTTTTATGAGTAATAATATAAGAGACACAAATAAATAAAATAAAATATTTTTATTCCGAATAACAAAGATGCCATTTATTTATGAGCAGTTTTCAAGCTCTCTTGATCTCTGTCAGTCAGCACTCCAGCCTGGGTATAAAAATCTTAGTTTATGACTAAGACCTCATGATTGTGTTCTCATAAAAAACACACGTTGAATGCATAATGCCTCTTATTTTGGCGGTCGTATTATATTAAATAAATGCGTGTACTAATGTTTGACCGTTTTTAGTCTGTTAATTATCCCATTTCTTGGGAATTCACTTTTACTCAGGTAACATTTACACACACGAACATAATTACTTTCACCGACACAAAACCGGTGACGGTGTCACTTGCTCTATAGTTTTACTCTCAGATCAGATAATCGGAAGTTTTACTATTTTAGTTTTACTCGCTCTACGCATACTACCACAGACTATTAAAATCGCGTTCCAAAATCAATGTACTGAAGGACGAGCGGACTATCGATTGGCCGATTGTGAATATCGTCGTACAAGAACCAATACCGCGAATGTCATATTCAGATATAATATGACATAATGTCAGAATAATAAAAATGACATTCGCGGTTATGGTTCTTGTACGACGATATACTACACCATAGCACGATTCATAAGTAATAGAGAAAGTAACTCTTTTTCTTACAATTCTCTTGATTGCTTCTAAGATAATTATAGGTATCAATACTCTTCACAGTTTATGTATGGCCCGTGCCTTACCAAGCTCACGTACTCTATTGTTCTATTGTTCTCCAAAGTCAAGCCGAATTGGTGCAATAGTAGATTGTTATACGAGTGCATAAAACGAGTCATATTACCCAAGATATTTAGCTGCCTACTTTTCATTTCGATTGCGAGGAAATGAAACAACATTATTTCATTATTACTAGATGACATATTTAACTTTTAGTAATACTGATGCAAATTTAAATAATCATAATAATCATAAATAATGTACTGTTGACTGATAAAAACAAAAGCTTTTTCCTACTACTGTTTTTTAAATTCTTCTACCAAGTGGGAAGGCAAAGGGAACTTACCGCATACAACCATGTTTAAATATCCTAAATAAATAATCTGACATGCATGTCTTTTTATTTATTCTATTATTATCTCTCTTTAAAGTCACTGTATATATCGTTGAGCATCATCTGAAGCTTCTGTCCTGTCAGTTCGCGCTAATATGATACAATCTTAGCGCGAACATTATTGAGTTTCAAAAAGTTTGTCTATGAAGTTGTACATACTGATGTATCTGGCTGTATATAGTCTTATAAGAAGTAAACACTTTTATGCATTCGACTAGAGCATAAAACGTAGTTTTAGTCCGCTTGTAGCAAGCATAAACCAGTAATTTTTGGAGCATGAGATGTGAAATAGTACATTGTACAACTAGGGCATAAAACAATCCATTTTATCCAAGAACGGCGAGGGCATATATTGAGTCGAGGACAAAATGGGTTTTATGCCAGAGTTATACACTATGCTTTTCACTTCGATTGCGAGGAAATGAAATTACTAGCAAATTACATATTTAACATTCAGTAGGTAATATTTAATGCAAATTTAAATAAATAACTTAATATATATGATTGTTTGAATAGGTATGCTATGTTTTTCCAGTCTCGTCTTTCGAAAGCCAGACATTACCTACGCACTATGAATAATAAATAACACTAATTTAGCCATTCTAGTGATTCTTACTTGGTGTTCTTATAAGCTCTGCCTAGATGTATGGCTGCGCGAGCTGTGCTCATGCCAATTTCTAGAACATTCTCGAGAAGATTCCGCCCGATGTCGTATTCGTCCTCTTGACGAAGAGATTGGCGTTTCCTAAAAAAAAAATTGCTCCAAATGTGAATACCCAAACAAACATACGTTTCATGAAAAAAAAAAACTCTACTGATTTTTTTTTGCGCTAGTATAGGTACGAGTACATACAAATTGTATGTATTGTATGAAATATAATTTAAGAAAAACTTATAAATCTCGCAAACTTTCACTATTCCATAAATTTTCTATTATAATCGCTATATTAGGTGAAATTTAAATATCCGCCCATAATCATACTGTTAGTGACTCTGTTAGTGATCAATCAGGAACAATTTTTAATAACACTTTAAGTGAAATAAAAAAAATGTTGCTCGGTTACTGCCCCTACTAGAAATTGTATTTGAACTAGGTAGTCCAGTTCGAATGGGAACAATTTTTTTTTATGATTTCGTAAAAAATATCATTGAACCTGGTTCTTGATCACTAACCGATTCTCCAGAATGAATTCGGGCGGTTGATTAAATTTCACCTTGTCCTTTATTACGCATTATCAAGTTGCACGTACATCCAGTAATGACAATATCATTAATAATTTATTAAATTGTAGTATTTTGAAGATAAAAGTCCTTGATAATACTGTTGTATCTAAACCGATTGGAAGGGTTGATTTCACAACGTGTAACAGAAAGGTGTAACCATATTTGAAGAGCTTATTCAGTCAGTGAAATAGAACAACTTTTATTATGGAACAAACACTGTATCTCGAAAAAAAATTAACTGTTTCATAAAAAAATGCAATGCCGCTCGGCCGAAATGTATGGAAGGGCAGATTTTTCGAGATTTAGGTTTGGCTCCATAGTAAAAGTTGTTCTATACCATTGACTGAATAAGCTCTTCAAATATGGTTACACCTTTCTGTTACACGTTGTATATATAATGATTTTGCAATATATAACGGCTCACCTCAATAAGTATTTTTGATCGGGGTAGCCGACCAGACCAGATCTATTATAAAAAATCGAAAAGATAGAGAGGGAAAGAAATTCACGGGAAGGAGTGAGATGGCGCTCTATTCACTTTTGTGTGCGCGTATCATTCACACGAACGCCAAATCGCGAAAAAGATTGTGACAATGATGAACGGCGATTTCAGGCCCCCGTTCATAAATTAAAACTTTCATCAGGTTCCAACACTGTCAGCAAGATGCCGTATACAGTTTTCAACGCGTGCGATAGAGATGGCAATAGAATCCGTGTCGCGACCCCTAGTTTATGAACGCGCCCCTGAAACGTCAGATCTGAACTTTCATCAAAGGATCTGAATGGCATTTTTAAACGGCCGTTCATACTGTTTTAGGTTTGCAAAAACGTAACATCATGCAACGCAACTTTAAACGCAAATATGAAATTATTTTTCCGGATAATTAATTAATTTTATATAATTTAATGAATTCCAGAGATTATCTCCTACATCCAACGTCACTCACAACCATCTCCTCTCTATGATTCAAGTATGTTTTTTTTTTTAATTTAATAAAGTGTTTTCTTCATATAATAATTACATTTCACATGTTTAGAGAAGAAAAGTAGAAGAAGAAGATAACTTACAAAGGTTTCTCCTGATGGTATATGACCTCGTTGTACTTGGCCTCCACCTTGTTTGGCTCCAGGAACAAGGCGTTGAAAGCGAACACATCCGGGTCTTTCAGCATCTTGTTGCGGGCTGATTCCTGAAACCAATCGTGTACGGAAATGAGGAGATTTCTAGGTCAAGTTGCTTGGCTTAATGTCGGCTAGTGTCTTGTGAGCTCGTCACATGGCGCAGACAGCAGTTTGAAACGAATAAAGGTAGACTTGTACCCGGTCTTGGACCCAATAAAAGGTTTCTCAATATTTTGCAGGGCCATCTCTGTCACTTGACTTGCAAGAAATCTCATTTATCTAATCGCACTTAAAATCATGCATTAGAGGCAGGAGAACAAGGTGTTTATTGATCTATCTATCTATAACTCAAGAGCTGCGCTCATTTATATGAGTAACCGCCATTTTGTTTTTGTTTTGTTTCTTGGCGGCGGCTGCTATTTTAATGTAATGATATTTGATAGGATAAATTTTGCTAGTATACAGATATTTTTTTTAGTAGGATAAGATAATAAATAAGTATGATATATTAACGAGCGAAGTGAAACGCGGACATAAACGCAGGAATACAGAGAGAGAGGTTGGAGGCGTTTGAAATGTGGTGCTGAAGGATGATGGAAAGAATTATCTAGACCAGCGTTTTTTAACCTGTGATCCGCGGACCCCTGGGGGTCCCCTGGGCTATTACTAAATTATAATCTCAGTAGTAATATAAACCCAAATATCACTAATTTAGTTGCAAAAAACCAGCACCAACCTTCTCATTAACGTATTTTATATGAAAAAGAATATTTTTTTGTAATTTGTAGAACTATAATAAATGGTCCGAAATATATTGCTGCTTTTTTATTAAAAGGGGCCCTAAAATTGTGCTTGATTTCCTAAGGGGTCCGTGGGCAAAAAAGGTTAAGAAACGCTGGTCTAGACGTAGAGGAAGATAGACGTTTGTTAAAAACCATTGAAACCTGAAGAAGGAATAGAATTATAGAACTATTGATTCGACATGAGAGTTTCTTGAAAAATACCATAGAAGAAAAGGTCAAGGGTAAAAGAGGAACCTTTACTAATGTGAAGGAAAAAGTTTATTGATAGGCGGTATCATATACTAAGTATTACTACGTATAGACCGACAACTCCCATACATCAAGGCGTAGCAAATGTTTTACGCGCCCTTACAACAGTAGGTGTCGCCAAGTGTTGCAAATAAGCATAATTTGTTTAATTAGCTGCAAGTAAACACTCATGGTTACCAAGTAAACATGTGGCTGTAATAGCTTTGCTTAGAAAAACTAGATGGCGCTAAGTTGGCAACACTAACAGTGGATATTTCAGCGCCATCTTTTATCGAAGTGGGAATTATTTTTATGCTACGTGACATCGCCATGCCACCAATTGGTCTATTTTAGCATCGTGTTTGTTAGAGGATTTAGCAACGCCATCTAGATTTCGTTAGAATTGTACACTTTTTTTGTGGCTAGTCTATACGAAGTAATACTTAGTCTATGGCGGTATGAAACAAATTAGTGGTACAAACCTGGTTCTCCCAGGCCATAAGTTGTATATTATGCAGCAACATCACATCCAGTGATAGGATTCCGAACGAAAGCAAGTCTGTGCTATTACTCAAAATAACTTTCCTACTATGATCAGAATTAGTATAGTTCTCACCGAAGTAGATATCTTTGAGCTTATTCATAATAATTGTCACATTACCTTCTATTAGACTCTCATTTAGAGCTTTTAAGACTTGCGAAAATTCATTTTTAGGCTTTACAACCTTAGTAGAATTATTCGCAGTATCAAAATCAGAGTCAGCATTAATCCAGTCATGTAGTTCCTGTACTTTTTCAATCAAATAACTAGTCATCGTGTTACTTTGCATATAGTCATCATATAGATTTTCATCATTGTAATAGTCTGGGTAATATTCGTTGTCGTATTTTCTAAACCCAGAGAAACCATCTGGGAGTTTGATATCGAAGTCTTTGTTTATAAAAACATCAGGTAAAGTCGGTTTGAAGTCTGGGATGTTCTTGTTTATGACGCCGTTAACTAAATCGGAATGCTTAGCTTGATCCTTTTTCTCGATCTTTTTTTCTGGATGATGCATTGTGATGTCATGCAATGGATGGATTTGTGGTTTTGATATCAGAGTGTCAGGTTCGACTTTTTTGTTCTTGTCTCGGTTGGCGACCATGTTTTTGAAGATTGATAGCTTCTCCAAAATGGGGAATTCTATGTCGTTGTCAACTTCTTCTGATGCAATGGGTAGATCTTCTTCTGTGCTTGTTTGTGTTGTTAATTTTGGTATATTCGTGTAGATTGGCTGCGGGTGTGAGTAGATCGGTGCCTGAAAAAAAATACGTGTTGCTATTGAGTACAGATATTGAACTATAATAATGTACGGGTCCCGTTAATTACCTAGTTTTTACCGGAATCCTCAACAGCCAGATGCCAAATCAAGTAGTTTTGTATTCACGAGCATCAGAAAGGCTCCGAGGCTTCATCATAAGAGTTTCCGTATTATGGGAATGGTTATACGATGCATCATGTGACGTGATGCCATAGAGAAAATGCGTGATGCATACGTCTTTGGAAATTTTTTCGACTATGATGATAGAACAAGAACAGAATCGTAGGACAAATGGAAACGAACGATTTAAAAAAATGCTAGTGGTTGACGCAAGTGAGGCTTTTTTATTTCAAGTCAAAGTTTGTTAGCTAGGCTAGTAGCAGAGTAAATATATGAGAGCACATCAGAGAGCTGGACAGCTTAGCTCTCAAACTTGACAGGAGTTAAAGAAGCTGTCGCTGTAGCCGAGAACGGCTGTGAGGCTATTATTATTATTAAATATATTTATAGAGTAGTGAATCTTATTACAAGCGCCAGATTCGAACTCGCACATGCAGACGGGTGCTCTACACGACACGCCGCGCCGAGATTTGTATGGAGACTCCCCTGCACTTCGCTTAGACGATGTGTAGAACACGCATCTGTGTGCGTGAGTTTGAAACAGAGCGTTTTTTTAAGATTGACTACTCTATTTTAATTCTGCTAGTAGACTCTGTACGCACCTCCAATATATATTTGGCGAGTTTGTTGAATCTTGTGTCAAATTCAAATAGTTTATTTTTTAAAGTTGGTATACATAATACACTTTTTACGAGTTAAATTAATATAAATTAAATAAAAATATAAGTATTTAATAAAATAATAAACGTACATGAATTAAATTAAAGGTTTATTTAATTTAGGCAGCAATTATAATATATACAATATAATATACGATTCAAATGATAAGTAAAATCTATAATTATACAAGCACAACCGCCCGAACCCATACCGAAGACCCGTCCAGCGACCAGGAACAAGGTTCAATTATCCCTTTTTTCGAAATCATTAAAAAAAACTCCTCATGATGGATAAATAAACGTGTTTTAAATAGAAGTTCTATTCACGAGTAGTAAGTAAGTAAGTACTAAATTTAATTCTAATGTATTATTTCTTGACAGAGGGTCTTCTTTCGTGGCGCAGCTTAAAGGATGGCCGTCATGACGCGACCAACTTAGTTGTGGGCGTGGTCAAATGTCGTGCTGTTTCATTTCGCTATAAGGTGCACGCTCCATGAAACTGGCGAGGACAATAAAATCGTGCCGATTTCGTCGCCGGTGCAAAATTGAAAACTTGTTTCAGGAGAAATCACATTTTGGCAAGACTTGGAACGTTTTCAAACATTATTTTTGTTTATTTATTAATCTAGATAATATTTTCGATGTTTAACCCGCATTAATTTTTTGATTTTATCTAAAACAATACAATACAATACAATATTTTTTATTGCACACCAAAAACAAAGTAAATAGACAATTTAAAAACTAGAAGTAGGTTACAATTGGCGGTCTTATCACTAAAAAGCGATCTCTTTCAGACAACTTTTGGATGGAGGAACTTTTAGAAAGAAAACAATGTGTAGAGGCGGTGTACAGAATAAATAGATACAATTATACATATACAACGTGTAACAGAAAGGTGTAACCATATTTGAAGAGCTTATTCAGTCAATGGTATAGAACAACTTTTACTATGGAACAAAACATGTATCTCGAAAAAAAAAAATACTGTTTCATAGAAAAACGCAATGCCGCTCGGCCGAAATGTATGGAAGGGCAGATTTTTTTTTGAGATTTCAGGGTAGGCTCCATAGTAAAAGTTGTTCTATACCATTGACTGAATAAGCTCTTTAAATATGGTTACACCTTTCTGTTACACGTTGTATATAACTAAAACAATAAAACCGCATCCACTTTTGTTAAAAAACCGTTAAATTTACGTATGTTAGGGGTTTGTTGTTAAGGTATTACTCAAATGTCATGGTTTGGTCGCGTCATGAGACCATCCTAAAGGTTTCAAATTTCCTACTCACCGGTTGCTCCTCAATATAGTGTGCGTGTGTGGCGAAGTCAGTGCCCCACTTGGTGATGACCACGGTAGCGAGGACTAGCGCCGCGCAGACAGCGAAGCAGGAGGCGCTTGCGATGATCCACACTTTCAGAGGTACCTGCGGGAGTTAAATATTGTCACGACATGAATCCCCGAGGGGGTATCAGAGGTGTTCCCGAGTATGAACTGTGAAATGCAAGTCACAGTCACAGTTTCACCGACGATTATTACGTCCCAAAGTGATGGGTGGTGAGCTCTATTACGGCACAAATCTTCGGGCACAAATACACGCTTTTCAGGGCATGCAGGTTTCCTCACGACGTTTTCCTTCACCGTTCAGCAAATAAGTATACTACAAATACTAATCACATAAATTTCGAAAATCTCATTGGTGCATGCCCATAGACAATATGTACATGCAAGCCCCTAACTCTACAAGGCCTAACTCTACAAGCTTGGTCAAAAAGCATGGCTTGGCTTGGAGAGCTGTTGAAGTTATGTCTTTATGAGGGTATGTGATTGGTTACAATCGGTTGCGTAGTCAGTCATTTTGGCTTGCGGTCTGAGTACACAATGGGCCATGATGACCCACGATCGAATGAGGAAAGCGAAATGCAATAGAGTCCATTTGCTTTACACATATAACTTTGTCCCCTTCACGGCGATTTCGTGGGCCATCATGGCTCATTGTGCACTGGGGCCTTTAAGGGGGTATATCGTGAAAATTTACACTTTTTGAAGTTAATTGGCTGCTCTTTTAAAGAAGTTCCAAGTAAAATAACTTAGTATAACAATTTTGGGGCCTTTTCTAGATTTTGAGCTCTCAGAAGCGCGATTGGAGGAATTTTACTGGATTATATACTTAAATACTTATTGAAATGAGGTCTAAATTTACACTTTTTTTGATATTCTGACAAATTGGGATACCATACAAAAATATTTCAAAAATATTTATTTAGATGGGATGCCTATATTACTGGTTATGGACATTTTCGTAGCTATTTTAGTTAATTTTGTAGTAATTTAAAACCGAATTTTTGACAATTTTCCCCAATTCCGTCCCTCTCGAACTGCGGTTTTTTCCGCCTGGAGTAACGGGGACCTTTGCACGGACGATATATCACCATAAAGTGGTAAACGATAAATACTTACAGTAGGCTTAGTGCTGTGCTCCCTGCTGCATATAACCGTTGCAGGTCTTGGCGGCAGCGGTAGAGCCCTTCTGGAATACCCGCTGACAGTCCCTACGTCGCTGACCGGTGCACTTTGGCCGCCTTCGGACCCGCTCGGGTAACCTCGGCTCCAGTCGCGATCCCGTTGGGACTTCTCGTATTCGTACTGGAACATGCTGGCTGATGGTGGGAATGGTGCTTCGTCTGGAAATGAGAAAAAATAAATACTATAAAAATAATTATAGTGAAACAGTAAGAAGCCTTGCCCAGTGACGTAAACTGAGATACAACCATTGGTTACTGCTAGGGTTGCCAGATAAAAAAACCGAACATTTTTTACCAAGGGTATAATTTTTTTATGGTACAATTTGTAGAAAGAGAGAACCCTTTGATTTTGGCCTGATCTAACTGAGAATATTACCGGAAATTGCTGAAGGTGAACATTAAACATTAAAACTTATATGTATTATTGCTAATAGGTACGCAAAAAATCCCTTTTTAACATATTTGGCACTAGATCCTACTGCTTTTAATAAACGTTTACGTTTATAGCCTGAAATTGTTTCTTTAAATTTAATGCAACTGAAAACACATAATTCGCTTTTTTCGGTATTCACACCTAGTCAATCAGTCTTTCGTCAGTCCATACATTACCCATTACGATAAAAACTCTTTCTACGAAGGCTTGGAAACGGGAACACTGCACACATATTGTACCATCTCGTGAGTGAGGTATATATGTCGCGTATTTTCAAAAACCCGGTTTTCTATTGTCCGGTTTTCCAAAAATTTCTAGACCGGACAGCCGTTCAAAAAACCGTACTGTCCGGTCCAAAATCGGACATCTGGCAACCCTAGTTACTGTAAATACTTCCAGCGCACCCTGGACAGCTAGACTTAGTAGTGGGCGTTAATAACTAAAATAAGGTATTCAGTTTTACAATAAGTAGTTTTGCAAAACCAGGTATTGGCGATATCGATCGAACGATACCGATTAATACCAAAAAAACTCGAAAAAGTAGCATTTTTTTAACGTTATTTGTCATGTCCCCCCCCCCCCCTTATCTCCGAAACAAGACGAAAAATATGGAAAAAAAAATGGTAATAGGTACAGTACAATACAACTTTATTTGTACACCATAAAACATTTCTGTTCCTTGTAAAATCTACATATTTTTACAGGGGCTCCAAAACGATAATTTGGCGCCCTTGTTAAAAAAAATTTCAACATTTGTTTACATAAAAAATTAACAAGTGTTTGAGCATTATACACCTGTGAATATGAGCATTTCTTATAGGAGAACCGCCAAAAGTGGCGAAATCTTGGAAAGACCGTGGCCGAACCAGTATGGATGGATACATTAAAAGTGCAGTTAGCTCTTTCAACAACTTTCTTGCTCATCGTTCCATGAAATCTAGTGTAACATTCGTGGGAACTTTACGCACAGAAGATGACATGTTGAAAAACCTACTTTGCTCACGTTGCAGTTCGTTTCTTTTGTACCGTAAAATAAAGGCGAGTTTTCTTTGCGTGTATGAGGGTTTTCGTAGCGAAAAATTGCAGTAATTTATTAAATAAGATGTGAGTTAATGTAATTTGAAGTACCATTGATGGGAACGGTACTATGTTTAAGTGAGCATTCAGTGCAATTTTGTGCTTGGCGGGATTGCCTCCATCCCGCTCAGATGCCATATAAATGCAGCGAAACAACTGATTGAAGAGTTTCTGGCTAATTCTGAAATATTTTGTATGAAAAAATAAATAGGATTGAAGTGGATTCACTTCATATTGATCTGTATTATGTATTTTATAAAAAAATAAATGCGTGTCGGGCTGTCGGGCCACGCGCAGTGTAGGGTTCCGTAGTTGCCCTGCACAATATGCGGACTTCTTCTCCAAGTACATTTTATAAGTTTGTCGACTAATACAGATCGCGCCAAACTTCTAGTATGCTCGGAACTTGCTCTTGCCAAGTTCGGCCCATACATTTTGTTCCTGCTGATGCGAATCGCCCCGTGTTTAGAGGGGACTAAAAGTTTGGCGCGATCTGTACTCGTTAACTTGTAAGGCCTACTTAGCTGTGATAGTTTTCCTTTTAATTTCGTTATGTATACTACTGATTTTTTTCACGGCTCCAAATACAACCGTTTCGCTGGCAGGGGGGGGGACACTTTAACTCTAACAAAAATTAACACTTTTAAGCTTAATATTTCGCAAACGGAACCCTGGATCGAAAAATAATCTTCTCACATCTCCAATATTTTTAAATTACCTATTCAACGACACCGCACACTAGGGGATAGACGAGAAAAAAAAATCATCCCCACTTTACGTGTAGGGGAGATACAAAAAAAAAATATTTTCAAAATTTTACTAATGCCAAATTACAGCTTTCTAGTACTAATAGTCTCTAAGCTAAGCCGCGGACAGACATACAGAGAGACAGACACAGGACATGTCGAAACTATAAGGGTCCCTTGCTGTTGACTACGGAACCCTAAAAATCAAGGTAATCCCGTTAAGGAAACTTTAAAATCAAAAAATAGGGCAAATGTTTTTTTGGAAAAAAAAAATCTTTATTTTGTTAAAAATCATATTGGAAAGTCCTAATTTTTTATACCGAGTAAGCCTAGCGTTGTTGATGTCCTAGGCCCAATGTAAAGTATAAATAAACTTCCTTCCTTCCTTCCTTCCTACCATCATCCTACCTCCATGGGAATTTTGTCATCTCGAACAGTATGGCTAATTGTCGTAAACAATAGAATTAGCTTTTGTTTTGTATGCATTAATTGCAGATTTCAAGATCTGGCGGCCGTGTGAAATATGTACACTTATGTTTAATGATGTTATTAATCACTACAGCGCTTTGCTTGCCGCTTCCTCAAGTTATTTTGTTCTCCCATTCCCAGTGGCTTTCGTCACACCAAAAACAATTAATATTAATAAACAATAAAGTGTAAATATTGACTGAATTCCGAATGATCTTTCAAACAGTGGCGTGCTTAGAACTTTTTTCCGGAAAAGCAATCAGAAGGTCAAGTTTGACAATAAAAAAATATGAAAAAATTTAAATAACACTTTGAAAAAAAAAGTTGCTATGAAAATTTTCGCTGCCTCCACGTAGTCAAACTATTTTGTCAAACTGATTTGACCACGTGGAAAATTCGTTCCTCGTGGTCAAATTAATGTAATGATCCTTCCTGTATAAGATTCTAAATGCCAAAAAGTACAGTCAAACAAATTACCCAAATTATCTTCATTTATTTAAAAAATAACCGACATCTATTTCGCCGTATAACAACTGCACACTCTAGGGTAGGCGCAATACCTAACCTACCCTCTGGCGTCATACAAACTTTATTTTTTAAAGTGTTATTTAAATTTTTTTCTATTTTTTTTATTGTCAAACTTGACCTTCTGATTGCTTTTCCGGAAAAAAGTTCTATGCACGCTTTCAAATAAATAGAAAGATTGTCATCGGACAATTCATTATAAAATCATAAAAAATAATGGTTAATTTATATACCAAAATAATGAAAACTATGTCCGAAAATGGGGTACACTCTAAAAAAATATATGAAAAAATCTTTTAAAAATTAAGCTATGGGAATTGGGTTATGTATTATACAGGTGTAAATATGCCACATACTTTACTGATCATACCGCACAACCTGCCCAAATAAACGTACGACATTAATAGGGCTCCGTTTTGCCCTTTTGTTACGGAACCCTAATAAAAAGAACTGTTTTTAGGGTTCCGTACCCAAAGGGTAAGGGTCGGGACCCAATTACTAAGACTCTCCACTGTCCGTCTGTCTGTCCGTCTGTCACCAGGCTGTATCTTAAGAACCGTGCTAGTTAGACAGTTGAAATTTTCACAAATGATGTATTTCTGTTGCCGCTTTAACAACAAATACTCAAAATAAAATTAATATTTAAGGGGGCTCCCATGATGATGATTTAGAGGTGGGACGCCTGCTGGGCACAGGCGGATGGTCGGCTCTCCAGTTGGAGCTATTCCATCCAATTCCCATTGCTTGGAGCTTTGGTATCCTATTGTCCCAGTTGCATTCCCTCCTCAAATCTTCCACTTCTCTTAATATATCTTAATATGTCTGAGTACCCAAGGTACTTGAGGTCTTCTTCTTTAATGTGATCATTACCAAATAGTTCCCATCTTAGGCTAGAATATATAAAGCATTCACCTAAGTAGTGCTTACTCGTTTCCTCCTCGCCGCAGTGCGGGCAAGAGGAGTCCTCCTGTACCTTCATTATTGACAGGGGCTCCCACACACACAACAGATATGATTTTTTTCCCGTTTTTATAGATAATGGTACGGAACCTTTCGTGCGCGAGTCTGACTCGCACTTGCCCGGTTTTTCATTCACTTCTCCCCCTCCTCGGTCGTGCAGTGACTATATATCATATAAATTTCTTCCGGCCATCAGAGCATTCACCTTTTGCTGATCCGGATGTGAGGTGCATTACCTAGTAACTAGACCGAGACGGATGGAGAAAATATCTAGATTTTATTAAATGGCACAAGAGATTGCATCTGAATATAAACTGACTTTGAATCCATCCATCCAACGTCAGCGGGTCTAGAACCCGTTCGGGGCTCACTCGTCACCTCTTCGACAAAAGACAAAAGAGTCAAACTCTTTCTTAACTGCTTTATTTTTCCTGTAATCTTCACGGAAACACATATTACTATGATTTTTTTAATATTTTTTGGTCCACCAGTTTTGGAGATAAAGGGGGGGGGGAGGGGGACATACATATTTTTGTGGTTTTTTAAAGATTTCTCGAAACCAGTGCCAGTAAATATAGTAAAAGGATATATATTTCTACAATCAGCTTTTTAATATCTATATTGTTGTTTTAGAATAATATTTTTTATTTTTCTCGCTTTTGTTTTGGAAATATTTTGAACAATTTCAAATTATTCAAATTTTTTTTACACTGTGATATGTGGGCAAATTAATGCTATTTTGTGCCAAATTTCATGTCTTATCTTTAACGGAGCTAAAGTTATGAGGATGTGACATACGGACGGACGGACAACGGAGTCTCACCATAAAGGTTCCTTTGGGTAAGGGACCCTAAAAAGTCGATAGATAACGGGTACGCCCACTACTATTTTCCACCATAAACACCCATGATTCGGTCATGACCCTCAACAAACGTCAAAAATCTTGGGGGAAAATTGGCTGTCAAATGTGATTGTGCAGCTAACTTCAGGCCAATAAACCACCATGGTATGTATTGTGGTGGTTGGTTTATTTGGTTTATTCTGCTACATAATCGACTTACCGACGATAGTTGAGTATGTTTATTTTGTTTAAGGTTAAACGTCAGTCGCTTAGCACAAAGTGCACAACTTAACTTTGTATTTCTTGTTTAGAAGTTAAGAATTGATAAACATTTTGGTATGTGGTAGTTAACACCAATAGTTTAGTATTAGTAAGGCTTATAAAGAATGAGTTTGAAATTGTAATTCACAATTAGTCATGATCTCGTAACAAACTTAAGGCAGCATTTTAATTTGGTTTGGACCAGATCATGACTAATTATGCATTAAATGACAAACTCATGCATTATAAACCTCACTCATACTATTTGTGTTAACTGCCACATACCAAAATGTTTATCAATTTTTAACTTCTAAACAAGAAATACAAAGTTAAGTAATGCACTTTGTGCTAAGAGACTGACGTTTAACCTAAATCTGATGACAATACCAAGTGATGTCTGGCACGGTTTGATGACCCTTACAAAACTATAAATATTTTTAAACCTTACCAATACCCCTCTCTTATCAATCGGAAGACGCGTTTTAAAAATAATTCCGCTTATCAGTTTGTCTGGGCGGTTGTTTGTTTTGAGGGTTTTGTGTGTCCACAAAATTGATGAACAAACTGACAATATTTATCAATGAATATTGAGAAACCGTATTGAGGTACATGCAAGGAGCCTCCACGAATGACATAAACTGAGGTACAACCACTTATTACTGCAAATACGTGTAGTACACACTAGACCAGCGTTTAACCTGTGGTCCGCGGACCCCTGGGGGTCCCCGAGCATATGTATGGGGGTTCGCAGCCTAATCTAGTAATAGATTAGGCTATTAATAGATTATAATCTCAGTAGTAATTATTATAAACCCAAATATCACTAATTTAGTTGCAAAAAAGCTGCACCAACCTTCTCCTTAACGTATTTTATATGAAAAAGTATATTTTTTTGTAATTTGTAGAACTAAAATAAATGGTCCGAAATTTAATGTTGCTTTTTTATTAACGGGGTCCTTAAAATTGTGCTTCATTTCCTAAGGGGTCCGTAGACAAAAAAGGTTAATAAACGCTGCACTAGACTGTTAGATAAAGAGTCAGGTGGATATTCTGGTGATACCCTGCAATCAGCACCCTAACACAGTGATTGCCGCAATCTCCAGTTATGTGCTCTCATCCGTTGAGGAGTTTCATGGTAATGAGGCCAGAATCGAAGGTCAGGTGGAAGAATGTTAATTTTCAAATCAGTATTCAGCGGGCCTATTATGTATCTCTAGTTTCCATCTGTACTGGGTGACTATCATCAAAAACATAGATATACTATCGAATTCCGATTTCCTAAGGATATGTTCGCACTTGAAGTGACGACACAGACTGTTAATAGTTCAATACCCACTAAAAGCAATTTTGAAATTTCAGTTTTTATCTATGTTTTTGATGACAGGCACCTCGTTCAGTTGGCAACTAAAGATATAGAATAGGGGGGCTGGTACAAAAGCGATTGCTTCAATCTCGAGAGACTTGCTGTCATTTTCTGAGGAGCGAAGTAAATTGTTTTTTATTTTTTTTATTTAATTACGGACTAAATTAAAACCTGTAAAGTTGTGAGCGAAAACAGAATTATGCTTTATACTGCGCCTTAAATAAATAGTACACAAATACTTACTATGCACATAAATTACGAAAAACTCATTGGTAATTAATACGAATATAAACGGCTACAATAACGATATATTATATTATTTAAAAAATTTGTAACGTTTGTTATTTTTTATAACGATACTAGATTCACTGTAATTATACTTATTAATAAAAAAATAAAAAGCTTTTGTTCCATGCTGGACCGGGTTTGAACCTAGGTCTTAAGATTGTGAGTCCAGCGTCCTTTTAACTATAAGTTAAAATTATTGTCATGTTTTAGGTAAAACGACACAGGAAAGCCTAAAATTGCTATGTACTTGGGTAACACAATTGCGTACGCACGGCAGGTCGTATTTTAATTTAGATTTGTAATTTTAATCAACCAATTACCATTTTGTCGCTATCCTCAGTGTATATGTCGTGGAACAAGTGATCAATAGGGCAATATACATAATGCCCGGGCAGTGTTAAAATTGCTCAAAACGAGAGGGCAATGTGATAATTACGTTTGAAATTATTACATTGACTGGGCAATATGTACATTGACCGGGACCTATTGAGCAGAGTAATAAAAATACGTTTTTTATATGACTTCAGCGCAGAAGAAAGCCGGTAGGTAGTGGTTATTTTTCATGATATTTTTATTTCGATTATTATGTTTCTGGATTAGAACCACTTTGGCCTGGGCCAAACTAGTTTTTCGAAAATTCTTTAACGCAGAAGTGAGCTAAACTATTTTGTCCTAATATCGGGTTTGAGATCAAATCCCAATCCTATTAAAACTACCTTTATTATCAAATTGCCCAACAATCACATAGCAATATTCATAATGACCGGAAAATGTGATAAATAATTAAGTTTAAATAGATATTATAGCCGATTCTGAAGGTTTTCATTTTAGTTGTAGAGCTATCAAAACTTAAAACGTTTCAAAGTAATTTACCTTCTGTTCATAACAGTTTAGGACATTTTGCAATCAAGAAAATTTCGTTTTGACAGCACCAAAACTAAAATTACAACCTTTAGAATCGGCTTTCTTGATCACATTGCCTGATTCGACTTAGCAATTTTCATTCTGCCGGGGGGGTATTACGTCTGAATGGGCCAGATTGAATGGGGGCACATTCGGACGTAAACTGAAATCGACTACGTTCGAATGGAGCGGTCATAAAAATTTCAATTTAATATCAATAATTAAGTACAGTCACCTACAAAAGTAGAAGATGCTAGTGATTGTTGGCACTTGGTGGAATTTATAAAAGCTAGCTACCTGAGATCGTGCAAATCGGGTTATTTGATTTCAATCAAGTAAATATATAATTAGTGTGGAGTAAATCTTACTGATATAATGATAAAATATAATATTGCCAAATGTTCATGTATTCTGTAAGTGAAAGTACCGTTTAAAATTTTTACGACCGCCCCATTCAAACGTAGTCAATTTCAGTTTACGTCCGAATGTGCCGAGCCCCATTCAATCTGGCCCATTCAGACGTAATACCCGCCCGGGCATTGTAAATAATGCCCTGATTAATCATTTAGTCCACAACATAGTGTACTATATACAACATAGTGTAGTGTAATGCGTCACTCATCGACTGACAAATTGATTTATTGTGATTCCTATTAGAATGCCTTAGAGTTGGGTTTTAGTTGATACGACAACAAAAGCAAGTATTGGGAAATTTTCAATAGGAAAATAAATAAATTATACATATCATCACGACATTTATCACAGAAAGGGGTGTATGGGGTGTTTCCGAATGCTAGACAGTAAATCTTTACCGCGATTTAGAATCAATTCGATGAAGTTGCGGAAGCCAAAAACTGACTATAGTAACCAGACATGCATACAAACAAATTTCTGTGAAAAAAATCGAGAAGTCGAGAAAAAAAAAATTTTGTTTCATATATTTAGGTCGGGTAGCTATGTAACTTTTCTATAGAACAGCTGATTTTTTTTTCTCGATTGGAGGTTTGGCTCCATAGTAAAAGTTGTTCGTATGGTACTATCGCCAGTTTCCGGCTGTCACAACTTCATCTTAACACCCAGTAAATCTATATATACTTATATTCTACATACAAAACTAGTCCGTCTTTAAAATTTGAAAAACAACGTTATTTAATAAAAATTTCTGTGAAAATGTGACGTTGTATTTTTTAGGGTTCCGTACCTAAAAGGTACAAAGAACCTTTATGGTGAGACTCAGTTGACCGTCCGTCCGTATGTCACAGCCTCATAACTTTAGCACCGTTAAAGATAAAGACATGAAATTTGGCACAAATATAGCATTAATTTGCCCACATATCACGGTACAGAATAAAAATTAAAAATTTTAAATTGTTCAAACAAAAGTGAGAAAAATATAAAATTTTATCTTAAAAATACAATAAGGGCATCAAATTGTAGATATTAAAAAGCTAATTGTAAAAATACATAGTTTGGCTATATTTAATTGCATCTATTTCGAGAAATCCTTGAAAAACCCAAAAAAAATAATCCCCCCCCCCCCCCCCCCCTCTTATCTCCAAAACTGGTGGACTGAAAAATATGAAAAAATCATGGTAAAATGTGTTTACGTAAAGATTACAGGAAAAGTAAAGCGGTTGAGAAATTCACGAAAAAAAATGACAAAATTAAATTTATCATCCACAATACGGAACCCTAGGTACGCGAGTCTGACTCGCACTTGGCCGGTTTTTTAACTGTTGTTAACCGAAATTTCAAGACGGATAGGAAGTACAACCGGCGATAGATAAAGCAATTTAAATTTTTTTTTCGATTTTATGCAATTAACGTACAAATGAGACGATAAATCTTTTTGTATGGCATCAAAATCTAACAACTCTCATTTCACCGACGATTTCACGTCCCAACACGAGGGCAGAGAATATTAAGTATGACGAGGGGGTGACCCTTATTACGTACTCGGGCACAAATACACGCCTTTTCGGGCATACAGGCTTAAGGGTCAGGTAGTCGCTAACGACCTCGAGTCGACGTGTGTCGGTACAAATATCAACAAGAACTATATTGAGAAACCGTTCGTATCAGCGCGCACTGCATTACGACGTCGCGTCGCAGCGCACAATAGAAGAAAATACAGTAGAGTCTTGATAATCCGAACTAGCAAAAACTAACCCCTGTTCGGACTCACGAAGCGTTCGGATTATAGTATGTAAGGAGATGTAGGTGCACTTTTCGGCTATAGTCAAAGTTTTATGTTTGCGTTTTGGTGTTGGAACCATCTTTATAACCTCAAAAAACACGCCGCGCACGAGTACAGAGCAGAAAAACGTGGAATGGACGCGCAACGTGGCAGTCGTAACTGCAGACTAATTAATAAACAACATAGCAGCGAGGCGAAGGCGAGGAAGTGGGGTGGGGTATGCAGTTCGGATTATAGCGACGTTCGGATTAGCCTGAGTACGGATTATCGAGGCTCTACTGTAATACTTTTCACATGAACGGAAAAAATATATAAAAATGATTTTTCTGAGCAATATTTTCCTCAATTATCATTACATACGGCTTGAACACTCACGTGTGATTGTTGTTGACTATATGCCAACCGTTTCACCGATACAATTTCGGCATTATGCCCAGTGCCCGTTTGACAACGACGGTGAACGCCGCGTCGTCGTCCTAAGAACGACACTCGCCTTGATAATGCCGAAATTGTTTCGGTGAAACGGTTGTCATATAGTCAACAACAATCACACGTGAGTGTTCAAGCCGTATGTAATAATAATTTAGTATGTCAGCTCACGTGAGTTTTAATAATATTAATATTTTCCTCGTATTTTAGTGCAAGAACCATACAAATACCATTAGTGGTTTCAAGGAAATAAACAATTTTATATAGCTAAAAAGTTTTGTTGAATAACTATTGAGTGACTTTTGATTTTAAGTGTTCTGTTTCGCTTAAGGCGATTACCGTCGCCAAATTAGCAGCTCGATGTTTGTCTGTATGAATATCGACGGAAATGACATTGAAATAGCGTTCAAATCAGTGCACAATGCGTGGTGGCTGTTACGACGCTCGCTGCGTCCTTGAAAGGGCAAAATAGGAGAAAATAATACTTTTCACATGGGCGTCATTGTTCGATTGAATAATTCTATGTTATATTTATAGCTATCAAGTTTATCTATTTATCAAAGCATAAATGAATGAAATCACCTAAGCCGCTTAGGAGCAGTAGGAAATTCAAGCCAAAAAACACCATTCAGTTGAAACAATTTTTCATATAGAAGTTTTGGTGGTACCAAAAAGAAAAATGTTGCATATGTTGTCCTAGAGTTTGTAATCCATAATAAATTTTTTCAATATTTTTGGTTTGGCCATAAAAGAGGAGTAGGCTTTAGAAAGTACCCATTTGGCGGTATTAAGGGCCTTAATTAGAAAAAGGCGGGATTTTCACAATCCGGCTGCGAAACCGCTCGTAGAAATTTATTATTCACATGAAATATTGATATTTTATAAGACAAAACACTTATAATACTTAAGTAAGATCTCTTATTATGATAAATGAAGACAGATGAATAGATATTTTTTTCAATTGTGTTTTTATAACACCGTCATCTCTTGACATGCCCATCTTTGTCGCTCTACACTTATGCTTTATGCTCTAGCTGAAGGAAGATAAAAGAAGAGAAAGCAAAGGTATGTCATGTGTCGCCAAGTAATTTATATCTTTAGAATAGAATTCAAAAAGCTATGTCCTACTTATTTAACAGTTAACATGACAGTTCGTTCAAGCTAGAAATGTTAGGGTCAGTTATTTAATTGAAGTTACTATAAAGTGTGACAAGACTTAATTTGGCACGTGGATGACATTGGTAGTGAGACCTTAATCATATATTTTTCCAATTTGAGAATAACCATAAGTCTTTTGACTTTTACAATTTACTCCCAAAATTGAATATTGATGTTCCTGCGAACTTCTCTACTATGATTTCACATTTTTCGAAGGAGCTAATAGGGGCTCTAATTAGATTTGTAAGGGAAAATGAAATCAATATATAGGTGGTGGGTTTTATATAAAGCGGAGCGGTAGCTCAGCTGGTAGAACGCTGCCCTCTCAATCTTGAGACCCAGGTTCGATCCCCGGGCGGGCATGCACCAATGAGTTTTTCAGAATTTTGTATTTGCAATTGAATGTTTGCTGAACGCGAAGAAAAACATCGTGAGGAAACCTGCATGCCCTAAAAACCAGCCTAAAAAGCGTGTATTTGTACCCAAACAACGGCATAGAGCTCACCACCCATCACGTTGGGACGTAATAATCGTCGGTGAAACGACGGGTGTACCGAGTTTGCACTGTGACTTGCATTTCACAGTTCACACTCGAGAACACATCTAACACCCGCTCGCGGATTCATGTCGTGATGATATATTTGTTTATAATAATAATAATACACATTATTATTATACATATAAAATTTATAATAACCAAAGGTTATTCTGGCAATATTTTTCGATCGATCAACTTGCTAAATGAGCGTATTTCTTTGTGTCAAATTTAGTGTTAAAAAAGGTTCCTAGATGGCATTGTTGTATACTTTAGCAACGGAAACAAAGACAAAATTTGCACAGATTCCAAACAAACTAAAAACCACTTTGATATTGGTTACTACGAAACATATTTTTTCTATGGTGACCAGGACAACGATGTCTGGAGGAAAGCTAAGAACTAAGAAAAAAAAAAGTCGACAGTGACTAAGCTTCGTCTACAAAAAAAAAAGAAAAGAAAATCAACAAAAATTCATATAAAATTTTTACCTTTTTTTAACGGGAAAGGTAAACTTTATTTAAACACAAAAACTTACATAACATTATAACAACTTAAAACTATCCTATAAATAAAATAAACCTATTACAAATAAAAAACTGAATCCAGATCGCTGTCCCTTGGCCTAGAATGCTGGCTACATTACCCCTCTGGATGGCCAGACTTACTCTCTGGCCGAGGTAAGCGCCAGCCCTCTGGTCACCCGAGACGTTGACCAGGCGTTCTTGCCTCTGGACCCCACGGGCCAAAAGTCTCGACGCCAAACGGCATAAACATGTAGCAGCTATCTAAGCTGACATATATGCGCCGTTTGTTGCTTTCGGCCGGATTCGGCCGGATTCGGCCGAAAGCAACAAACGGCGCATATATGTCAGCTTAGATAGCTGCTACATGTTTATGCCGTTTGGCGTCGAGACTTTTGGCCCGTGGGGTCCAGAGGCAAGAACGCCTGGTCAACGTCTCGGGTGACCAGAGGGCTGGCGCTTACCTCGGCCAGAGAGTAAGTCTGGCCATCCAGAGGGGTAATGTAGCCAGCATTCTAGGCCAAGGGACAGCGATCTGGATTCAGTTTTTTATTTGTAATAGGTTTATTTTATTTATAGGATAGTTTTAAGTTGTTATAATGTTATGTAAGTTTTTGTGTTTAAATAAAGTTTACCTTTCCCGTTAAAAAAAGGTAAAAATTTTATATGAATTTTTGTTGATTTTCTTTTCTTTTTTTTTTGTAGACGAAGCTTAGTCACTGTCGACTTTTTTTTTTCTTAGTTCTTAGCTTTCCTCCAGACATCGTTGTCCTGGTCACCATAGAAAAAATATGTTTCGTAGTAACCAATATCAAAGTGGTTTTTAGTTTGTTTGGAATCTGTGCAAATTTTGTCTTTGTTTCCGTTGCTAAAGTATACAACAATGCCATCTAGGAACCTTTTTTAACACTAAATTTGACACAAAGAAATACGCTCATTTAGCAAGTTGATCGATCGAAAAATATTGCCAGAATAACCTTTGGTTATTATAAATTTTATATGTATAATAATAATGTGTATTATTATTATTATAAACAAATATATCATCACGACATGAATCCGCGAGCGGGTGTTAGATGTGTTCTCGAGTGTGAACTGTGAAATGCAAGTCACAGTGCAAACTCGGTACACCCGTCGTTTCACCGACGATTATTACGTCCCAACGTGATGGGTGGTGAGCTCTATGCCGTTGTTTGGGTACAAATACACGCTTTTTAGGCTGGTTTTTAGGGCATGCAGGTTTCCTCACGATGTTTTTCTTCGCGTTCAGCAAACATTCAATTGCAAATACAAAATTCTGAAAAACTCATTGGTGCATGCCCGCCCGGGGATCGAACCTGGGTCTCAAGATTGAGAGGGCAGCGTTCTACCAGCTGAGCTACCGCCCCGCTTTATATAACATAATATTTACTATGGAAACTTGATATTCGCCTAGGGTTCAGTATTTTGTCAGTTTTAGGAACAGTCAGGAAAATCGAGGTATTTAAAATCTTGCCCATACTGTTTATGATGAACAAAAAAGAATTGGCTGTACGAAATAATTACAAAATTACGCTATATACTCTTATACATATTGTGTATATATTATTTATGCTTGCTACAAGCGGACTAAGACTATGGCAATAGGCCATACAGCCAGATACACAGTACAACTCCATAGACAAACTTTTTCAAACTCAATGTTCGCTTGTATCATATTAGCGCGAACTGACAGGACAGAAGCTTCAGATGATGCTCAACGATATATACCTACAGCGACTTTAAAGAGAGATAATATAGAATAAATAAAAAGACATGCATGCTGATTATTTAGACACGGCTTTATTTTATTTAATTTTATTTATAAACAAAAATCCACAGCAAGTACAGTGGAGACCGCATCAAGTAAGACACATTGGACTTTGCACCTATCTTATAATCTTCTCTATATGGGCTATTGTCGTACTGCAAGTGTATAGCTTGATGTGGTCTCCACTGTACATTCAGATTACTATTATCATCTTATTGTGCCAATAACGGATTTCATTATGCTAAACTAATTAACTAACCATACTTATTAAAAATTCGAAAATAATAATTATAATAAAATATGATTAAATTACATAAAGGATTCGCAAAGAGGACTCCATATTTATGATTGGCATAGATTAAATTATGTTAAGGTGTGTTAATTCGAAAACCATTTCGAGATTTAGGTTTAATTTGCCGTATTTTCGAAGTTTTGGTCTAAAAAACCTCATGATGATGAATATTTTTACGAAAAGGCTGCAACCTCCATTGGCTCTCGTGTGACGTCACTTGAGTAATGGCCGTTTAGAAATGTGTCCTTTGCTATCAAGATAAATTTATAATAATTTGCTTCAGACTAATTTGACAGCTAGATCTCAGATGAGACCACTTTTTTTAAAAGCAATCACACATCACAATCAGTATAATGTCTAAAATTCTTAAGTGACAAGGTCATCGGACAATTCTTTAAAAAATCATAAAAAAGTAATGGTTAATTTATAAACCAAAACAATAATCCTAAAATGACGTAAATTCTCTGAAAAAAAATCTTTTGAAAATTAAGCCATGCGAATTCAAAGTTTTGTTATTACGAGTATGTTGAGTGTCGGGTGATTAAGTGTATGTGTGTGTACGTGTCTCATCGTTATGGGGTAAGTTCCCTTTGCCTTCCGACTTGGAGGAAGAACTAAAAAAAAAACAGTGGCGCGAAAGAGCTGTTGTAGTTTCTCAGTCAGCAGTACATATTTTATAAAGTACTCGATTATTTAAATTTGTATTTACTGAAAGTTAAATATGTCATCCAGTGATGATGAAATAATACTTACTGTTTCAATTCCTCGCAATCGAAGTGAAAAGTAGAGTGTTGAACTCTGCTACAAACGAGCCATATTACCCGAGATATTTAGCTGCCATACGTGAATGGCTGCCTGAGCTTTGGCGAAGGCTTGATTTTATGCATACGAATAACAATCTACTATTTTTCGTGACTTTCCTTTCACCAAATTTTTTCTTTAATCTTTGTGATAACTGTAACCTAGCGTTGTGATTTTTTTTTTTCATATTTTTCGGCCCGGGGTCAACGGATATTTTTGTGTGTTTTTTAAATATTTCTCAATTCAGCTCTTTAATACCTACCAAATCCGTGATATCTACCATTTGATACGCATGCTGTATTTTTGTCCTCAAATATCTTTTTTTTTGTTACATTTCTATCTTGTTATCAAATTTATTTAATCGCTATAAATTATATCCCAAAATTTTCACACCCTATAAATCAAGAATTTTAATTATGAGAGCCAGGCAGAAAAAAAAGCAAGACTATAATAATAGCAGTTTTCGCCATCATACGACGACATAGGGTGTTAAGAGGCTATGCGAATTTTATTTTTGTCACTCTTACTCCAAGCGAAAGTGGGGATTCAGGATTCAGTGCGAGAGGGGCGGATTCAGAGCAAAAGGGAAATATGTTGGTTATATATTTTTATTAAAAAAATAAAATAGCTAGCAAAATTTCAAATATCAAATCTCTAGATATTGTTGAAACACACCTAATAAAATATGTTTGAGTTCTGTATTATGGTTCCTATTCGTCAAACAAGGAGAAAATGTGTGTTTGAAGACCTCATTTCAACAATTATTTCTATCGAGGAAAATTCATCCAAACATGTTTTCCAATTTCAAATCCCTAGATTATATAGTCAAAATGCATATACCAGAAACTGATTATAATTTTCCGTGTATCTCATGAAATACACAGAAAAGAAACACCCGTATTTTTTTCGCATATCGCCTTAAGGCGATTAGTGTCGCCAAATTAGCAGCTCGATGTGTGTCGGTACGAATATCGACGAAGACGACATTGAAATAACGTTTATATCAGCATGTAATACATAGCAGCTGTTACGACGCTCGCTGCGTCTTTGATAGGGCGAAATAGGAGAAAATAATACTTTTCACATGGACATGATTGTTCGATTTAATGATCATATGTTATGTTTATAGCTATCAAATTTGTCTATCACTCAAAGCATACATGAATTAAATCGATCAAGCCGCATAGGAGCAGTAGGGAATTCAAGCCAAAAAGTAACATTCGTTTAGATTTTTTTTTCAGAAGTTTTGGTGGGTATGAAAAAAAATATGTTGCAAACATTGTGTTAGAGTTGATAATTCATATAATTTTTTTTCAATATTGTAGGGAATAAATATTTGATTTAGGTAACATCCCTTCATATTTCTAGTGCCTATTTTATAAAAAAAAAACAAAAAAAAATCTCTTAACCGTGTCTTTGAAACGAACGTTTGAAAACCAAAAAAAAGAGGGTGGAAAACATTTTTGTCAAAAGTATAAATCCTAAAACATTGTTTATATGTGGGATCTCTAGATAAAAGATCGATAAATCAAATATATTTTCTTCAATATGAGGAGAGACCTAGTTTCTTCCAATGAACCCTTGAAAACCTGGTGTTGTTGATGTTCTAGCGTCAGGTGTCCCGTTAAGATGATGTTGCGAAAGCCGGACACAAGAGATAGACCAATCCATACAAACAACTTTTCGTGAAAAAAAAAACTGAGAGCCGTACAAAAAAAATAATTGTTTGGTCGAGTAGGTGTGTAACTTTTGTATAGAACAGCTGATTTTATTTTAGCTATTGCGATCCTATAGTAAAAGTCCTTCATATGGACGAGTACTTTTTTTTTATTAATTTTTTATTTTATTTATTGAAATTTGTGATTTATTTTGACTTTGATTTCAATTTTTTTTTTATTATTGCCTGTGTATTATGCTAAAGTAATGTGTAATAAATAATAGTTACGAAAATAAATGTCTTATGTCTTATGTCTTACTATCGCCAGTTTTCAGCTTCCGCAACATCATATTAACACCCAGTACCTATATAAAAATATGTTTATTTTAGGCCTTGAGAAGCTCAATCGATTTTCTCCGGTCTCGCTAAACTGCATCGAGGGTAGACCGAGTGCATTGTAACATTTCATTTAAGCGTGTCGCATAACATTTGCATACACTTATCACTGGAACTGCAGGCGAGACCTCGGACAATATATTTTCAGTATTATCTATGGTCTTATCGAATGCTTGAGCTACACTTGCGTTAGCGCGCTAAAATCTACTATGCGTGATCGCACCCATAGATAACTTCACTGGCAGTCCTTTTCTTAAGGCGATTACCGTCGCCAAGTTAGCAGCTCGATGTTTGTCGGTACGAATATCGACGGAAATGACATTGAAATAACGTTCATATCAGCGCGCAATGCAGTGGCTTTTACGACGCTCGCTGCGTCCGTGATTGTGCGGTTGAATAATCCTATGTTATATTTATAGTTGTCAAGTTTATGTATTTATCAAAGCATAAATGGATCAAATCGACTAAGCCGCTTAGGAGCAGTAGGGAATTAAAGCCAAAAAACACCATTCCGTTGAAATTTTTTTTCACATAGAAGTTTTGGTGATGTGAAAAAGAAAAATGTTGCATATGTTGTCTTTGAGTTGATAATTCTTAATAAATTTTACCAATATGGTTGGATTGGCCATAAACGAGGAGTAGGCCAGGGATGTAACGGAGGCGGAGGCGGAGGTCTAGAACTCAACCTAGAACTGAAAAAAAATACGAAAATTTACTATTAATTTTTTTTATACTAAAAATTGTTTATAATTATTTAATTATAATTAAATTCCAAAAGAGGCAAATTATATTTCAAGAAAAGCAGCTTTATCTGCATCCAATCTATTTCGCAGCGGATCATAGAGAGAACCCACCCCCGTCCTACACTCCTCTTTCCCCTGCCTTCCCTGCGCGAGTTCAAGTTCAAACCTGCTAATGCACAGTGCGTGCGCGCGCTATTTTCACATCACAGACAAAACTCCGCTAAACCTCCGTTTTGAAAGTTGCGGAGGCGGAGTTACGAATTTATGCGGAAGTTCCGCAATTGCGGATGCGGAGGCGGAGCTCCGTTACATCCCTGGAGTAGCCTTTAAAAAGTACCCATTTAGCGATACTAAGCCCCTTAACAGTTTGGCATCAGTGGTGTATTTACCCTAGGGCCAAAAGGGCCATGGCCCGGGGCGGCAGGCTGCGAGGGGCGGGCGGCGCAAGCTGCACCTCGCGCTCAGCTTTGGGCGCCTTTCATTGTCAAATCTTTTAATTTACATTGCTTTTTGGACTATATACAGGCATTGAAAAAAAAACTTCATCGGAAAATAAGTAAATATTGAATAAATGGTGTTTATTTCTTTGTAAGGTATGTTTAATTTTTTCATTCATTATCATCACATTCACAGCCCACATCAACACACTGCTGGATTTTATTTTATAATCGAAATATATTTTCTCGTTAATTTATGGGGCTTACAGGCCCAAGGCTCCAAATCTCAAGGCGATACGTAAAAGTTTTGGCGTCCTTGTTACTCCATATGCGAAAAAACCCTCAGTGCGAGTGGGACGGATTCGTAGAAAAGTAGCAAAAAGTCGGTTTTTTATTAATATAAAATGTACTAAGCTATTTTGTCAAAAAGATTTTCAAGGAGACTTTACAAATATATAATATCCAAATTTGAATGCAATTTCACAATGAAATTAGTTAGGATTTCAGAATTACAGGAAAAAATAAAACAATTCAGAGGCCTTTTCGGAATTAAATTCTACCGAGAAAATTTCATCCAATCGCGTTTTCCTTCAGTGAGAATCGTAATCAAATACTCAATAAACGTTTAATCAAAAATGAAATATATAGATGACGTTAAAGTGGAGTAAATGGATTCGAAAAAACCCCATTTTTTTGTGTCGCCTAAAAACACGCCACTGTATGGCAGTGGCGTGCACAGAACTTTTTGCTGGAAAAGCAAACAATTGGTCAAGAACATCAATAAAAAAAATATGAAAAAATTTAAATATCACTTTGAAAAAAAAAAGTTTGTATATGAAATTTTTCACTCTAGGGTAGACTATTGTCTACCCTGGCGTCATACAAATTTTTTTTTTCAAAGTTATATTTAAATTTTTTATATATTTTTTAGTGTTGTGCTTGACCAATTGTTTGCTTTTCCAGCAAAAAGTTCTGTGCACGCCACTGCTGTATGGCATACCCTAGCAACTTCGGTTTATTACCCGTCCAGCACAATAAGTCCAATGGCAAAGACTATTATCTTTTAATAAAGGCGATTATTCACGGTATTCACGGCTATTGTTGACAATCACAAACAAATAGACAGAGAAACAAACAAATAGACAGAGAAACAAACAAATAGACAAAGAAACAAGCAAACCAAAAGAGTTGTAAGTAACTGTAATTCAGTAGAGAAAACATGTTCATTATACTTAATTCTGAATAATATGCATGTTAAGGTGCGTTTCGGTCCGGGGTGACCACTCCCTATATGACGACTTCCCAATAAGACCACTTCCCAGTATGACCACTTTCCGACATGACCACTTCCTAATATGACCACTTGCTACTCGTATATGTTGCGAAAATGCTACCACTTTAGAAAAAAAATAACATTATTCACTTACTAGAATTATTATTGAAAAATATATTTAAATATATTTCTTGAACGCATATATGTCTGACAAGGATTTTACCATTCAACCTAATATGATTACGTCACTTCCTGTAATTACCAAAATACTTATAAAATCGGTTGAAAAGCACGAAAATATGTAGTATTGAAATTATTAATTGATCTATTTATTCTAAAAAGCAGACAAAACTTGCACATCGAAGCTAAAAAAACGACCGAAATTACATCATATATTTACGTTTGGGCAGTTTGTCGCGTCAAATTAATTTATAAAATAAATTATATTTTTTATTTTTGTGAACTTTTCTCCAAGACAGGGAGGTGCACACCAGGTGCAGTTGCACCCTCCTGCCGGCGCCCATGAAGTCGGAAAAATTAGCAACTTGATTCGTGGTGGTTGAAACTTCGAATAAAGCCATCGTGCCCCCTTATCGACACTCTAACCAACTGAAGTTCCTAATAGCTCGCACTGCAACTGCGGCTGACAAGTGCGGAAATAGTGTATTTTATTTATTTTAATTAAACTAAAATTAATTAAAAAAATAAAACCGTTCCTTTTTATTTTAGGTCTGGAATTATCTGGAAGAATTTTTATAAGTTTCGATAAAAACTGCAGCAGTAATGTTGTTACACGTGGACAAAAATCGAGGAATAAGGGTGAATATAGATTTATTTGCTTCATTTTATAAGTATGATAAAATGAAAATTAGGAAAAACCACAACACTCTTCGTATCACTCTTGTATAAAAATAATGCTACCTATATATAGGTAGTTACTTACCGTATAAAATGGTTACAAAGTTACTCAGTTCAAGGTCGTTAGCGTCGGTAGAAGGCTTAAGAGAATGGCATACCCTAGCAACTTTTTTTATTACCCGTCCAGCACAATAAGTCATAAGGCAAAGACCTTATTTGATTTTAATAGAGGCGATTATATGTTGGCTCTTTGGCCTCTTTTTCTTGGACGCGTAATACGCATCACGTAGCAAAACAACAAATTGGGGTGTTTTTAGCTAATAATGAAATATTTTGTAGGGAAAAAAATATTGGATTTATATTTCTATTGCCTATTTTATAAAAAAATCAAGTTGATCTCTTAACTGCGCTTTTGAAACGAACGATTGAAAACAAAAAAAAGAGGGTGGAAAACATTTTTTTTTTACAAAAGTATAAATCTTAAAACATTGTTTATAGGCGGAATCCCTGGATAAAAGATCGATAAATCAAATATATTTTCTTCAATATGAGGGGAGACCTAGTTTCTTCCGATGAACCCTTGAAAACCTGGTGTTATTGATGTTCTAGCGTCAGGTGTTGTATAATTGTGCGCGTCATCAAGACCTAACATTATGGCAAAATTCAAATTCCTATGTTATATATGTATCGAGAAAAACCTTTATGAGTGACACATGTACGGACGGACATGTGAGTGATCTTTTAAGGGTTCCGTTTTTCATTTTAAGGTACAGAACCCTAAAAATGTATCAAAACGAATCGTCTTATCTTCCGGTTGGTTGTGGTTTATTTTTGACCAGAACAAACCACAAGACCTGGACTTCACTTTTCAACGAAACATCATTCATAAGTGATTTATTTTATGAAAAGGTTTGGAAAGTACAATTTAATTCAATGAGGTAGGTACGTAGAAACAAGTCATTATGAGGTCGATCGGTCAGTCACACACACAACATCACCGCAAATAAGAAACTCACGTAAGTACATACATAAAGCATATACTTGCTAAGTAATACGTACGAGTAAACAGGATTTTTGTACCACATGAACTGTTATTGTTTGTAATTGCAGAGTTAGCGAGAAATAACACTTACTTACCCTCCAAGCCAAATTAGAAAACACGACCAGTCGATAAAACAAACACTCAAAAGAATCGATATAATTATCACAAAAGTGTCACATCACTACGCAAATTTTACGAAAAGGAGGCTTTCCGAAAAAAAAAACGCGGCAAAACCAGCCAGTATTTTGCACGAAACGAAGGCTCAACGCATTCAGCCTAAAGTCAAAACGCACGCACGTCCGAAGCACAGCAAAGAGTTCGCACGACTGAACACAAATTCTTTGGTAAAGTTGGTAAAGCAAAAGAAATACAGTTATGGAGGACTGTCACCTAACCGCTAACCAGGGAAAGTGCATCGCAAAGACGAGCACTTGCTAAATAACTTAAGTTTATGGACAATTTTATTTCCTTGTCGATGCGATTTCACTATGACCCTTAAGAAATTGGGGCCAGCTAATCTTGGTAAAACTTGTGAGATGGGTCCTTGACGTGGGCGCCGGCAAGATAACCATACATTATTGTGGTACTCGTATAATACTTATTTACATCCTTATAATTATAGAAAAAATCGTTTTTTCATTTTTCATTTTTTCGACTCCGTTTTTGTGTAGGACGCCCCTGAAAAATAGTTTAATTACATTTTTATTTCAATATTTTGGGTCAACATTTTATTTTACACAACATATCAATATTTCAGGTCTCTATCTCATTCCGTCTAACAGCTAGAGTCTAGACCCGTGACATACGGACGAACAGACAGACAGACAGGTAGACCGACAGACAGCGGAGTGGCATTTTAATAGGGCTCCATATTGCCCTTTTGGTACGGAACCCTAAAAATACAAGATAATACAGAGGTACCATGTAAATAATGCGCGTTTTAAATAAATAAATTGCTTCCGGTTCTGATTTTTGGCACATGTTCTAAAATGGCTTTGACTCCTATTTTCTCTCCAATAAGTTACAAAATGCTAGGGCTATGTTTAGGGCTCTTATACAATTTATAATTCGGCTCGTTTTCGAGAATACGAACATTGGCGAAGATTTTTGTGATTATTTTATTTATATCTTTAGCAGATCTGTACGTTCGGGCATTTACGTCACGTCAAGTCATGTATACTTAATATTTTTGTTTATTTTTTTCCAATGCAAGTGCACCCCCTCCCGGCGCCCATGGTCCTTGATTACTTTTTAGGGTTCCGTAGTCAACATCAAGGAACCCTTATAATTTCGCCATGTCTGTCTGTCTGTCCGCGGCTTAGCTATTAGTACTAGAAATTATTAATAGAAGACTATTAGTACTAGAAAGCTGTAATTTGGCATGGGTATATATTATATTTATCACGCCGATAAAGTGGTACAGTAAAATTTAAAAAAAAAAATTTTTTTTTGTTACCGATCCTACACTTAAAGTAGGGATGATTTTTTTCTCGTCTATCCACTAGTGTGGGGTGTCGTTGGATAGGTAATTTAAAAATATTGGGGGTGTGAGAAGATTATTTTTCGATGCAGGGTTCCGTTTACGAAATATTAAGCTTAAAAGTGCTAAATTTTGTTAGAGTAAAGTGTCCCCCCCCTGCCAGCGAAACGGTTGTATTTGGAGACGTGAAAAAAATCAGTAGTATACATAACGAAAATAAAAGGAAAACTATCACAGCTAAGTAGGCTTTACAAGTTAACGAGTTAACCTAACTTTTAGTCCCCTCCAAACACGGGGCGATTCGCATCAGCAGGACCAAAATGTATGGGCCGTTCTTGGGTAGAGCAACTTCCGAGCGTACTATAAGTTTGGCGCGATCTGTATTAGTCGACAAACTTATAAAATTTACTTGGAGAATAAGTAGGTACGCATATTGTGCAGGGCAACTACGGAACCCTACACTGCGCGTGGCCCGACATGTACTTGGCCGGTTTTTTTTTTGTTTTGTTATTAATGTTTCAATGGATTTACTGTTGTTTGAGACGCTGTCGTAGTGGTTTCTGTCATAAAAATGTGAATGTTTCCGGAAACTGGATCACCCGTTGGTTTGCAAAAGATAGGTGGTCCGTTGGTGCGATTGGTTGGCCAGGTAGAACTCAGCCGCTGCTATTATGATATTAAAGCCGATTCTGAAGGCTTTAATTTTAGTTTTAGTGCTGTCAAAACTAAATTTTCTTCATTGCAAAATGGTCCTTAGATTTAAGAAACAGAAGTTAAATTACTTTGGAAAAATTTAAGTTTTGACAGCACTATAACTAAAATTAAAGACTTCAGAATCTCCAGATCTTGTTATTGAATTGTAGATCAATATAGTTGGAGATTAGCCTTTCTGGGGTCAAGTTTGTGCGGTTCGGGCTATCAAACGTGTTATTCAGTAACGGTAAATACAAGGTGAATTTTTGATCATCGTCCAAATTCATACTGGAGGCTTGATAAGTGATCAGTATCTTGGATCAGTAACAATTTTTGTGAAATTCATAAAATGAAATTTCGGCTTCCCATAGAAATTCAGTTCCAGTCCAGAGTGAATCACTATAGGGAGTCGAAATTTCATTTTACGAATTTCACCAAAATTGCTATTGATCCATGATACTGATCACTTACCAAGCCACCAGTATGAATTTGGACGATGATCAAAAAGTCACCTTGTATATTCTGCTGTTGTCGCGGTTTTCTGTGACCATAGTATAGAGATCCTGTCGAACCGTCCGGTAATTAAAAGTAAGGCCCATAAGGGAATTTATTTGATGTACAATTGCGCCGTGAAGACAGTTACTTTATTTGCCATCTGTGTAACTTTAGCCTACGGCAAGAAATTTCAACGTAAATAAATATGAGAATAAAGATCAAATCAAAGCATTTATTTGTCCAACATAGGTAAGAAAACGGTGGTTTTACAAAAGTAGTGCGCTATGTTTTACCGTAAAGGCCACTAAAGGCATACAAATATTTAAAAAGACTTAAAATTACAGGGTACACGAAATTTGAAGACAGAAGGTACACAAAAAATAGCATATTACAATAAATGACAATATTCAAATAATAAATCATAATGTATAATAATAAAACAATTAAATAAAAATGTCAATTATTGATGAAATGATCTACCATAAAAACCGGTCCTGTTTCCGAGCTCGCAAAAAACATTCAGAACATTACTACATTCCACAATATTCTAGGTATTCTGTAGTACTATATTGCAGATTTATTGTTTTGACCGAAGTTAAGACAATACGGACGGATTCGAGGAAAAGTAGCAAAACGTCGGTTTTTATTTATATAAAATGTACTACTAAAGTTGCTATCAAAATTTCAAACTGTTAAAACCCATCTAATAAAGTATAATTGCAGTCCATATGTCATAACAAAATTGTCAAACCAGGAGAATTGGTGTCGAAAAAGATCTAATTTCAATAAATATTTTTATTGAGCCGAATTTCTCCAATAGCGTTTCTGTTTAACAGATCCCTAGAAAAAGATTCCAAAAATATTGTACTGTTTTATCAGAATAATACATTATTTCATCCATCAGCCTAGTTCGTCCACTGCTGGACATAAGCCTTTCCAGGACTTTGCCACTCCCGGCGGTCATCCTGGAAGAATGGCCATACTCACACACGCTGAGCAGGCGGGTTGGTGAGCGCGGTGCCGGAACCCTCGCACCAGTAACCAGTCTGTTCCATATAAGGCCCGGCTATTAGCGATGGATATACTGCCATCCGTCGGTCCCAGGCATGGTGGGCCTCCTGGTTTTTTTGCCTGTGAGCTGTCCTACTCTCCCTCAAATTAGTTCGAAGGGGTCTCCAAGTAAGATGGTGGTACCTCCACAATCGAGCCCGTGCCATACATTATTTACTGAAGTAAATATGCAAGTTGTAAATGTGTCGATTTTTTTTCGTAGCGCCTTAAGGAAATCTCTTGAAATATTCAAATTCAAATTCAAATTCAAATTTATTTATTTTACTATAGTTACTATAGTTATATCTTTGAAATCGCCACATTGGGCTATTGTTTATATGAGCATGATATTTTTGGCTTTTTATTTTATATCATTATAGACCAAATAGAAACTCGGTGAAAGTTAGAGGTCTTGATTTTTTTTCTATCGAGGAAATTTAACAATTTTATGGTTTAGACCGTTTTGGGCTCTTGAAATTATAATGTTCTATATATTTTTTTTTACAATTTTTAACTTAATTCCGAAATTCAAATTTAAAATTATCAATTATCTTTATGGTGCTTTTGACAAACCTAAACGCTGTGTAAAACTTTTATCGAATCGAAAATTCGAGTCAATTGTATGGAATTCCTGAGTGTTTTAGTCAAGGCCCCTTGTATCCGCCAATATGTCCAAAAAAACCCTCCACAACAATCCACTAACTCTTTTGTCTTGACCGAAACTCTTTATTTTCCGCAAACTTGGTCATTTAACGGTCACAAATTCATGCCATTAGCAACATGTAGCTAAATAAATTACCAATAAAAGTTCTCATCGAAAATAGACTCTATTGCTATGGAGATAGGAATTTACACATTTCTTTGAGGTGATGGTCCAATGTAACCTCGATTTTTCTGACCCATTGTGAACTGGGGGGCCGCGGCCGGTGGCATCATCTTTTGGTTTGATGCTTTGGGTAAATTCGATCCCACCAAAAACATTTCATGTATAGTAGGTCGCCAAGACTCATTTAGAGTTGCCAGATACACCGCTTTTTCGCTTATTACCCCGCCTTTTTAACCGACTTCAAAAAGGAGGCGGTTCTCAATTCGACTGTATGTGTTTTTTTTTTTTGGCGTTGTTACTCCATTACTCCGTCATTTCTGAACCGATTTGAACAATTCTTTTTTTGTTTGAAAGAGTGTACTTCCAGGTAGGTCCCATTTTGGGTTTGGTCATGATCTGATAAAGGTCTTCAGAGATAGGCAGTGGAACTCCTCAGAAAATGACAGCATACCTCTCGAAATTGAGGTAATCGCTTTGTACCTGGGTGCTGATTACAAGGTATTACTTGAAAATCGACATTCTTCCACCTGATCTTCGATCCTGGCTTCATCACCATATTCACCATAGAACTCCTCAACGGATCAGAGCACATAACTCGAGATTGCGGCTGCGTTAGGGTGCTAATTCAAGGGTATTACTTGGAGATTATCAGAATACCCACCTGACCTTCGATCCTGACTTCATCACCATATAATTCCTCAACGGATGACAGCACATAACTTTGGATTGCGCCAATCAGTTTGTGTTAGGGTGCTCATTGCAGGGCATTGCTTGAAAATTGCCAGTGTACCCACCTGACCTTCGATCTTGGCTTCATCACCGTAGAACTCTTCAACGAATGACAGCACATAACTCGAGATTGCGGTAATCATGTTGTGTTAGGGTGCTGATGCTGATAGCAGGAAGCTACTCAAACATAGCTACTTATACTCACTTGAACTTCGTTTCATATTAACACCATGTTAGCAAGAACTAGGTACCCACACTTCACAATTTAACCCAGCAACACTAAAAAATGTGAAATAAAATAAACTTTTAACAAAAAAATAGCAACCGACTTCAATAGTAACAGCAGTTATTCACTAAAAAGTTAATAATAATTCTATAAAGACCGATGGTACCGAAGCAACACTTTTGCTGACTTCTTTCTTCCTGAAACAATGTGTTATCTAGAAGTCGGCGTATTTCCTACGATATAGCAACATAAAAACTTTTAACAAAAAAATAGCAACCGACTTCAATAGTAACAGCAGTCATTCACTAAAAAGTTAATAATAATTCTATAAAGACCGATGGTACCGAAGCAACACTTTTGCTGACTTCTTTCTTCCTGAAACAATGTGTTATCTAGAAGTCGGCGTATTTCCTACGATATAGCAACATAAAAACTTTTAACAAAAAAATAGCAACCGACTTCAATAGTAACAGGAGTCATTCACTAAAAAGTTATTAATAATTCTATAAAGACCGATGGTACCGAAGCAACACTTTTGCCGACTTCTTTCTTCCTGAAACGTTATGTTATCTAGAAGTCGGCGTTCTTATATTGGTTTCTATGTTGCTATATCGTAGGAAATACGCCGACGTCTAGATAACATAATGTTTCAGGAAGAAATAAGTCGGCAAAAGTGTTGCTTCGGTACCATCGGTCTTTATAGAATTATTATTAACTTTTTAGTGAATGACTGCTGTTACTATTGAAGTCGGTTGCTATTTTTTTGTTAAAAGTTCATTTTATTGACAATGGATCCGCCTTCCGCTTTTAACCAATCGAGTATCCGAAGGGTACCAAACGGGACCCTATTACCAGAGAATATAAAGTATTACTACGTAAAGAAGCGACACTCACCTCCCCGCGCGAGATTATCGTCCCCGCGCAAGTTAGTGACAAATCTGGTGGCACGCAGAGCTCGAGTACCACTCGTTCACTGCGCGCGTATTTTGTTTTATTAAAATACTGATTTTTAATTAATATGGTTCGTTTTTGTGGTGTTTGAAACCGGAGCAAAAAATAAAGAACGGAGATTTTTTAAATTTCCTGCCGATGAACTAAAGCAAGGCATTTTCTTTTATGTATTTATTTAGGACGTTAACTGCAACTCTCAAACAGTTGGTAAGAATTTCAACATTAAGTTGAAATTTTAAAAATCTAATATTTTTGTGTGACCGTTCGAGCTGAGCAAATTTCAACATGTCCTAAAAAATGTGTATTTGTGCCCGAAGTATGGCGATAGGGCTCACCACCCATCACGTTGGGACGTAATATGTAGGTGAAACGTGGGTGTACCGAGTGTGAACTGTGACTTGCATTTCAAAGTTCACACTCGGAACACCTCTAACACCCCTTCGAGCATTTGATTCAAGTCATGACGATGTATATATTTTTAATACAAAAATAATCCATGGGGAACCAGAACTAAGACCTAGGGATTAACCACGCTAAAATTTAGGAAGAGAATCATATAAGTTGCTGAATTATAATGTTGTCCCTCTCGATCGACGACGCTCACACGCTTGCTGCCAGCCCTAGACTAGCTCACGCACACATAAGCGTGTGCGGACAAGCTAGTGCGCGCGTAGAGTGTAGGTAAATAACTTGAGCACTCAGTATGAAGTATCGGGGGTGTGCTATTATTAAGGCTCCAGTCCCCTAAAAATCAGCATTCTTGCAGAATTATCAGAAAAGAAAGATTTTATTTTAGTTAGTAAGAAAGCAATTAATAAAATACATTTTACGTTAATTTATAGTGTGGAATTTGAAGATTTCAAAACTTATTTTTTCATTTACTTTAATGCTACTTTTAATAGGTTTTTTAGGCTTTAAACATACCTTTATTTATGTTCTACGCGTTGAGAGTCTCATTCATGCACACGTCACGTAAAGATTATGACAAAAACAAGAAATTTATTCAGGTAACATTTATTCCCATATCTTCAACAATAATCTTACCTGGTTACTTTTTTGGATAATACTTTAGTTTTCTTATTTCGAGTGCTTTAAGTAGTTGTGATTTTATGAATTCAACCACTGATAAAATATTTTTTATCTACTAGAAAACTATCGTTTAGCGTAGTCAAATTTAAAACACGTAGAATAGAACTATTAATAAGTGAAATAACAAAAAACGGTATTTAAAAAATTATTTTAAGAACATTTATCAAATCGAATTTTATAGAGAGTTTAAAACACAAAACGCGTCGATATTTCCCTCAGTTTCGCTGGGACATCGCAGCGTTCAGACGTGTGTTGTGTAGCTCGACGTCATTTTACCTCCCGCTCGCACGGTTGCTCCCTTTCCCTCGCGTAGATTCTTATGGAGAGGCGAACTGTATCATGAAAGTTGCTCTACTTGAATATTGCACTTATCATTTAATAAGTAAACAACTATGGATAAAATATTTTAAGAAATCCCTGTTTCGATAAAATAAAGTCTAATCTACGTCCGTCCGTATTTCACAGGATCATAACTTTAGCACCGTAAAGATAAAGACATGAAATTTGGCACAAAATTAGCATTAATTTGCCTACATATTACATTGTAAAAATATTTTGCAAAATTTGAAATTGCTTAAAATATTTTCAAAACAAAAGTGAGAAAAATAAAAAATTTCCTAAAAATACAATATGGGTATCAAACTGTAGACACTAAAGGGGTGATTGTAAAAATATATACTTTTACTATATTTACTGGCACTGGTTTTGTAAAATCTTTAAAAAAACTACAATAATGTGTATGTCCGAAACTGGTAGACCGAAAAATATGAAAAAAATGTCCATTATACTCGTAGATCATAACTGACCAATAACCGGGAAAACTATAGTGATTTAAAGATATAAAAAAAAGTAAAATAAATAAAAAAAAACATTTACAAAAATACAATATGGGTATCACATTACTGTTGGTATTAAAAAGCTTATTGTAATAATCTATAGTTTGGCTATATTTAATTGCATCTATTTTGAGAAATCCTTGAAAATCTATAAAAAAATGTATGTGGTATCTCCAAAACAGGTTGACCGAAAAATATGAAAAAAATCATGGTAATATGCGTTTACGTAAGAATTACAGAAAAAATAAAGCGGTTGAAAAATTCACGAAAAAAAATGATAAAACTAAACATCCACAATACGGAACCCTAGGTTCTGACTAGAGTGTGACTCGCACTTGGCCGGCTTTTTTTCAAGATGTTTGCGGTAGGCCGTTTTTTTGGGTGGTTTTAATTTAGTTTTCGGAGCTTTTATTACTACCCTTAATTTTTACTATAAGTATCCGGTTATCCGGATAATACATTATCCGTTATCCGGATAGTAAAAATCTGCAAATAATTGCATGCCCTAATTCGCTTAGATTAAGTTATGTTAATCTGTGTTAATTCGAACACCCGTAAAGCCGTATTTTAGAAGTTGTGGTCTAAAAAACCCACGGGGATGGCGTGACACAAATTTTATACCAGCACCGCTGTTGCCACTTCTTGGAATAACTAAAGCCGAAGCTACATCCTTTTTATTACTTTACTTACTCTTATTTGAAATACTCGTATCTTAAAAAGCTATCGAAGTCACTAAAACCGACAGTCGAGATAACAACAGTACTTGCAATCTACAAGCGCATGGCGCCTTTAGTTGTGTGGGGTACCAATCTGTTTACGCGTCAATGTAGGCGTGACAGTGACCGTGCGTACGGTTAGCAAACAAAAATTAATTCATTGAAGTTGTGGATATTTCCAATTTTTTAATTTTAAGGTCTTCTTTATATTTATGAGGATTGGTCAAAATAAATAAAAGTCAACACCTTTAAAGTTATATATATATATAATTATATATAATTCCGTATATTAGCCAAAGGACTTAAATCACAATTATCCACATTGTTTGCTTTCATAAAATTATACTCGTCTTGAAGAAAGTGATACACTCGAGCAATAATGGCGCGTCCCTGAAAATAATAAATAACTATTTTTAATTGATAGTTTTTTAACATTTGTTTTAAAAAAATTATGACACGATATCTTTTCTCGAGAAAAATTTTTAAATATCAAACGCGATCCACAAACCGGACTTTATCGAACTAGAAAATTACCTTTAATAAGTTTTAAAATGAATAAAAAATCTTACCTCGCTATGAATTACTTTGCGTTTTCCTTCACCCGTGTGATTTGACATGCTGATGGTACTTCATGCACATTAGCAGCGTGAAAACACTATGCACAAGTGACTCGAACGATGGCTCGCTCGCTACTGACCGCTCCGTCGGGTACACACACTAACGCAATTATGTATTTACGCTTACAACTACAAATAATGATCACGTGCGCTCGTAGATTGTAGAAACTGTAGACAATAATGCATCAAAACAAAAGAACGTACGCAGCTGCGGTTCTTATCATTAAAACATCACATTTCTAAAACTAAATTTTTTACCTTTTTTATTGCACCTTAGTCGTAATCATGGACACACAAACTGACAGACACTTAATTACCGTAAGAGTTTCTATTTTTGATATTATATTACTTAAAGAACTGATTGTAATATGTGTGTGAGTATTAGGAATGTATAATTTTAAATGTTTTCATTGTTACGATTTGATTATTAATTTTCTACATTTCCAAATTTTATAAAGGTATTTTTTATGTCAGGTATTAGTTATATGAAAATCTTGATGAATAAAGAAATTTTCGGGCACAACTACACGCTTTTTAGGGCATGCAGGTTTCCTTAGAGCGATAGGGCTCATCACGTTGAGACGTAATAATCGTCAAAGAAACGCGGATGTACTTACAGGTACACGTATGGATGGACTTATGACTTGCATCTCACAGTTCACACTTGGCACACCTCTTGACACCCCTTCGGTAAAAATCTGCAAATAATTGCATGATTTATAAATTGTATTGTGTTTAAATACTAATCACTCTTACTGCTACCAATAAGCCAACTATTCCAGGTAGATTTACTTTTGTTTATTTTGCTTTTGCAAATTAATTTTGTTTGTTCCGATTAACAAACCAAACTTTGTAAATTACCGTTACTTTAATAATTAAAAATCTTCACATGTCAAATTTTAAGTAATCGTACACTCATTTAACGAAGTAGAGCAACATTCAGGTGCGGTCTCTAACATCTTAATGCAGCGGGGGGAGCGCCACTTCTAAAGTCTCAGGTAAGATGAAAGCGAAATGTTGCAAAGAGAGTCTGGGGCCTTAAGCCTTCGCTGAAATAATAGTAGCCTGGATCCCAGGGTATCCAGGCATTGAAGGTAACGAAAAAGCAGACAAATTAGCTAGAGAAGGTGCAGAGGGCAGGTTCATAGGACCCGAACCTAGGCTTCCTATTCCTGCAAACGTCACTAACAAGGTAATAAGCCGCCTGGCATCAGAAGAATCAGCAGATGTATGGAGGAACATCGAGGGCTGCCGACAGTTTTAAATGTTTCTCTCGACTATAGTCTACAAAAAAGCAAGGTATATTCTTAACCTAAGCAGAGTCAACCTAGGTATGTGGGTAGGTATTCTAACTGGCCACTGCAGGCTGAACAGACATCTGTCAATAATGAAGGTACAGAAGGATCCCTCGTGTCCTCACTGCGGCGAGGAGGAAACGAGTAAACATTACTTAGGAGAATGCTTCATATATTCTAGCCTAAGATGGGAGATACTTGGTGATGACCACATCAAGGAGAAAGATCTCAAGTAGGTACCTTGAGTACTAAGATATACTTGGATTTATTAAAAGAAGCGGCAGATTTGAGGAGGGAACTCCCCTGGGACATTAGGATACCAAAGCTCTAAGCAATGGGAATTGTATGGGATAGCTCCAAATAGAGAGCCGACCATCCGCCTGAGACCAGCAGGCGTCCCACCTCAACATCATCATCATCATCATCGAGCCTCAGCTCCGTCCGTCCGTCTGTCACAGGGGTCTACAGCTTTAGCCAAACAAGCGTTTCTTAACCTTTTTTGTTCACGGAACCCTTAATAAATCAAGCACAATTTTAGGACCCCCATAATAAAAAAGCAGCAATAAATTTCGGACCATTTATTTTAGTTATACAAATTACAAAAAAGAAAATCTTTTTCATATAAAATACGTTAATGAGAAGGTTGGTGCTGCTTTTTTCAACTAAATTAGTAATATTATATATTACTACTGAGTTGTAGTCTCAAATCGGATTCCACTTTTAATCTTAGTGGTGGCATTTATTTATGATTGTTAAACTGTCCATAGATTAGGCTGCGGACTCCCATACATATGCTCGGGGACCCCCAGGGGTCCGCGGACCACAGGTTAAGAAACGCTGGCCTAATCGATAGCCACTTGAAATTTTCACAGAATAAGTGTTACAAAAAATATTGAAACCCACAGGGGTCTCGTTCCGTGACAGATGGACGATTGCGACGGACGGACGGACAGACTGGCTGACAGCGGAGGCTTAGTTATAGGATCCCGTTTGGCTGGCACCCTTTGAGCCTTCAGCCTTAAATTAAGCCTTCAGAATCTGCATTAGTACAGTGGAGATCACATCAAGGTATACACATTGGACTGGGTATAGCTTGGTGTGAACTCCGCAGTAAAGATCGCGGCAAACTTCTAGTCCATTCTGAACACGAGGCTATTCGCATCGACGCTGACGATGACGACAGGAACAAAATGTATGGGACTTTCTTCGGAGGAGCATCTTCAGAGTGGACTAGAAGTTTGGCGCGATTTTTGGCGAAGAAAATAAGGGTACAAATAATAATAGGTAGGTAATAATATGAAATTGCTGAAATGTTGTTACAGATTCATGAGTTCATAGTTCTTGTAATTCAATAGCTATTTCCATTATTTATTTTTTGTTTGTTAGTTGATTTCAAGATTTTACATGTACGTATTAACTTTAGGTTTTATTGTGAGTTAACCAAAATAAAAATTTCAAAAACAGTTCGTCGTAAATGCCATCAATTTCCATGATAAGATTCGTAATAATTTTTTAACAGTTTTCAGCAATTACATTTTTGTTGCTGTTAGCTTAATGTAGTCTCATTTAAACACAAAAGAAATTACATAATTTGGATTTGTCATTCCTGAAAAACATGCAAAAATGTTAGTACTGAAAATTGAGTTTCCTTCAAATTATCTATAGAAAACGGCAATTTCATATGTAAAGACATAATATTAAAAAAGTATAAGGCTGCATGTACTATTTGAACTTAAGGTAATACTTTATATTCTCTGCTTAAGAGCCTTACTATTGCCAAATGGGTACTTTCTAAAGCCTACTCCTCGTTTATGGCCAAACCAAAAAGAATTAAAAAATGTATTATGAATAATCAACTCTTAGACGACATATGCAACATTTTTCTTTTTCATACCACCAAAACTTCTACATGATTTTTTTTTTTTAACTGAATGGTGTTTTTTGGCTTAAATTTCCTACTGCTCCTAAGTGGCTTGGCCGATTGAATTAATTTATGCTTTGATAAATAGATAAACTTGATAACTATAAACATAACATATGATTGTTCAATCGAACAATCACGTCCATGTGAAAAGTATAATTTTCTCCTATTTCGCCCTATCAAGGACGCAGCGAGCGTCGTAACAGCCACTATGCATTGCGCGCTGATATAAACGTTATTTCAATGTCGTTTCCGTTGATATTTGTAGTGACAAATATCGAGCTGCTAATTTGGCGATGGTAATCGCCTTAAGGCGAGGGTATCAAGAGAAATCTGTCCTACTCTAACGCTTTCAATTTACCATCCTATATCGAATCCTGATCAAAGGCTGGAAGCGGGCCGCTCATAAAACTCTCGATTTCAAGGTGTTTTTATTTATTACTTTTAAATTGGAGGGATGTATTTTTAATGTCACGGCCGTTTTATATCCCATTTTATACGACTCTTATTTTGGTATAACCCGGAGCATTAAAGAAAGGAATCTAAAATGGCGGCATGTACCTGTGATTTTATTGCTCAGTGATACAGACAGCATAAAAAGTTGTTTCTTTAATATTTTTTGGTCTATTTTAATAAACAAGGTGAAATTTAATCAACCGCCAGAATTCATACTGCAGACTCGGTTAGTGATCAGGAACAATGTGTACTGACACCACAGGCGAAATTTGAAAAAAAAAAATTTTTGCTCCTATACTGCCTAGACTAGAAATTGTATTTGAACTAGTCCACGGGCCTATTGTGTATCTCTAGTTGCCTTCTGGACTGGGTGTCTATCGTCAAAAACATAGATATACTATCGAATTCCGATGTCCTAAGGATATTTTCGCACTTGAAGTGACGACACAGATTGTTAATAGTTCAATACCCACTAAAAGCAATTTTGAAATTTCAGTTTTTAGCTATGTTTTTGATGATAGGCACCTCGTGCAGTTGGCAACTAAAGATACAGAATAGGGGGGCTGTTCACATAGGAAGAAAAATATTTTTTTATACCTTAAGTAAGCTTGAGCGGCAAATCCAGACTATTTTTTTTGCATGCAGTACGCAGGTGTGCGACTGAAGACAGATGTACTGTGCGAGTGAGAGGGGATGATGATGGGCGTTATCTAAGATTCCTTTCTTTATTGCTCCGGGTTATATTAAGTTTTATTTTCTAAAACCTTATATAACCCAAATGAAATGATATTTTGATCATAGTTTAGATAGGCATCTTTGCGATTTTATTGGATGCAAGAAAATTCAAGTATCGAACGGCCGAAATATTTAGATCAGAAAGTGAAATATGACATATATAATTTTTTTTATTTTATTTTGATAGTCGCGTTTAACGTACACGCATCGCTGCAGCGATGAAGTGTGCAATGGGTTGCAAAAAGTTATAAACGACCATTTTAATAAATATTTTCCAATGCTCTCTGCGTCGGATTCGTATTGAGAGCACACAGTGAACGTAGAAGTCATTTTAGTTTGGCCATTTTATTTACATAATACACATACATAACACAGAATGGTAACTTAAAAATAACTAAAATGAAAAAATTGGATAATAGTAAAAACCTTACACTATTACCAGAATGAAGAAAAATATGTACAAAAATAAAAACTATTTGGTGGCAAGAAAAATTCACTCAATAGTTATTCAATAAAACATTATTGTGTATGTTGCTATCGCAAAGTTTCCATTGTGTCCTGAAAATTTGAATTTCAAAAATGTTTACATTCCAGCTGCAAAACCGCTCTTAAGCTCACTTTGTAATACTGCCATCACTTAACTGCAAATAATTTCGTATTTTTTTGAGATATCGAAAAATAATCTTGCTACTGTTTTTAGCTTTTTCAACACTATTTATTTTCATAAAATTCTTCATGTAGGAGACAAGCTCATAGCTCATAGTCGTTATTCATATTAGTGGCCTCGACACTAGAACTTAAATAAATAAGTATTTTATTGAGATTTACCTAAAGACCTGAATGATACAGTAATTTTAGGTCATAATACCATGTTTCCTCAGTATAGAAATATCCACAACACTTTCATCTACCTCTTGATTTGGATGGTGAATCAGATGCAACAAAATTTTAACGTCTTGCTTCGAAGACCAACCGCAAATTTCACATTTAAACTTTTCAGAAGTCTTTTCTAACACTTCTGTAGGTCTACAACTCTTCACATGTTCATTATATTTGGTCTCCCATGTAGTCTTGAATGAACACTTCCGAGTTTTGCAGACAAGAAGCTTGTGATACCGATTGTGAGTATGCCATTTCTTTTTATTGCTTGTAGTGAATTCGCAAAGTTCACAAACAAATTCGTCGGTTGGAGTCTCAGATTTGACATGATTGACTCTCAAATGCTTGTTCAGAGTGGTCTTGTTATTGGCGATGAAAGGACATACTGTGCAACGCAAAGGATTGTCTGGGCGATGAATAAGCTCATGCTTTTTGAGGTTTTTCTTTGATACGCTGCTGTGTTTACAGTGAGAGCATTTATATGGCTTTATCCCTTGATGGATGTGGACATGCTCTTCGAATAATGTTTTGTTATACGTTGAATAGTCACACATGAGACATGCAAAAGGATTTTCTCCTCTGTGGATTTTTCTGATGTGTCGTAATATTTTTTCTTCATTTTCAGCACTGTATCGGGGGCATTCAGGGCACTTAAAGCGTCGAGTTTGGATATTGATACAAGATTTCTGCTCTTCGGTTGTAGTTAGATCATCGGTAGGTTTAGTGGCTGGTTGGGCTGGCTCTGATGATTGTGGACCATTTTCACTATAAAAATAATTAAAAATGTATTTTTTAAACCAAATAAATAAATAAAATTGTAATCTTTTGGCTTATCTTTAACCTATCTTTCAATTTACAGGTAAACTTTATTCTTTGGTGGAAAGTAACTTTAATTTGACTGATTTTTATGCTGTTTTCACAGAAAAAGAATTCTTATTGCTTTAATATTTACGAAGCAGTGGTAGCTCAGGGGTAGAATGCTGGCCTCTAAATCTTGAGATCCAAGGTCGATCCCTGGCCAGGCATGCACCAATTAGTTTTTCGGAATTTAAGAAACAAAGAAAAATTTTTTTTTCAATCTTTTAGAATATTATTTTTTTGTAATGGTAGTTGATTATGTTTTGTTTTTGATTTGGTATGCAAGGTCTATTCTTAAGGATTATAACAAGTTTTATTTCATTGCATTACTCGCGATAGATTAAAAGTTATGACATATTTTATACATAGTCTCCATGGTAGGCAAAAAAAGTTATAATACATAAATTTATTAAAAAAAAAAAAAAACTAAAAAAAAAAAACATTTTTTTGTCGGTAAAATAAGGTCTAGTTTCACCCCTTTTCGGATGTGCACTTGTATGAGGAACACACTGTTTAAGTATACACTATCTGGGCGCAGAAGGTTTGCGGATGTCATTACTACGCCCACACCCGCTAACTCTGGTGGGAGGGGTACTCATTAGCAAACCTTCTGCTTACGGATAGTATGTATATACTTGCACAACAGCGTTAGCATTCTCTACCAGTTAACTTTTGGTGATGTAGAGGAGTTCAACAGGTAGTGTCAGATAAGTTTATCAATTCATTAAATAAATCTTGTTCTATATTTAGTATTACTGAAACACTCCACTTTACTGAATATCCCACAATGTTTCACGACTCGCCATACTTTAACTACGAACCTAACCAACTAACTCGCTTATGTGCTGAAGAATTTCTGAATTTTGAGTATTTTTTCCGATAGAGCCCATATCTACAACCCCACCATAAATTCACCTTTCGACCACCTGTTCCACCAGAGTACTGTCCACACCAGATTCTTGCGGTAGCACTCTTAAAATCCTTACAGTCTGAAGTTCTGGTAACACACTAGGTATAAGATTTCCCTCGTTGATGTAGTCTGTAGAGACTGTGAATGCCTCTGGGCCCTTACCCACATCTATAAATACCGTATTGGTCTCCACCGGTGCTTCGGCCATCTGTAAAAGCAGGGATTAAAGTTGTTAAAAATGGTTGTATTGAATAAGTTGGTTATTTAATGTCATTGATTTTATACTTACATTACTGTTTCAAAAGACAAAATTATGGTCAGAGTGACGGTAAGGAGGCACGATCAAAACATTTAATAAAAAGTTTAGTAATTTTTATGAATTTTGATTCAACACTTTTTTTGTTATTTTATGGCTTTCTATAATGTGTCTCTGTCTCCGCACATTAGTTCCGCAAAATAAAAGACTCAATGGCTGGATGTTGTTTGTTCACAAATTTATAGACGTTATTTAGTTTAGTTGTTGCTCTTGTTAAGTGAGCCTGTTTATTTACAAAACAATTTTATTGTCGCGTTTAATTACATCGCAACCGCTGCGGCGATGGATTTAAACTTGGACCAAGCCGAGGATTTAAACGACCATTTTTTTACCTACCTGTCATGTCAATCAAAATGACATAAAAAGAGAGCATCGGAAATTATTTGCGAATCCCGATGCTTCTCAAAACTGCAAGTCATGCGAAATTGTTGTTTATAACTAACTCAAAGCAACCTGTCGCACAGTTCATCGCTGCAGCAATGCGTATCTGTTAAACGCGACAAGTCTTTTTGAAGTTTTTGTCGCAGAACTGTTCCGTTTTGGGTTTTACTCTCTCTACGGACATGTGTAAGTAATGCGATTGATACATTACACGTTACATTCACGACCGCGATCCATTTCATTACACATTCCTCGACCGATCTACCCATGACACCATGGCACACAAACATGACATGACGCGCGGTGCGCGCGCGATTAACTATTCCGAGTCTCCCAGAGAACTTTGGTAGCATCGTTCATTTAAATTAATTCTTGTTGCGAGTGAGAGCGAACGCGTGGCGCCGTCCACAGGATTTTCGGTTTGTCGCGCTGCGGCATGGTTGGCGTTTTATTAAGATTAAGAACCGTATTGCTATTTTAACAAAGTTTATTTTTTTCTGGCACAGAAACCGGAACTCGCACTGAGATGTCTGCGATGGTGCGATATGCTGTCGACTTAATTGGACTTTTATTTAGGACCGTATTAATAATACAGTAAGGATTATTTTTCTTTGGCATCATCGCACGTAATGTTTTAAATCACAACTCTCACGTGTCAATGTCACTTACCTTAACCTGTGAGTCCGTTTTATCGTTTGCTTGCTAGTGCACGATAATTTACGTTTTGCGCCTAAAAAAATATTGTGCGACTTGTTTGTGTGATCTTGTTTAAGAGGCCGGTCCAAAATTAATTATCCATACAAACGTAATACCAAAATCATTTGTAATTCGAGCATATTTCAACCAAATTATGCTGTTATTCTGATTAAGACAGTATTTTTATAGGTTCATGAATATGTTTCCTTCCAAAATACTAACCTGAAACGAAATGTCAGCGATTTGCAATTCGCACATTTTTACACCATAAATTACCCGTTTTCTTCTTATTTGTTTTGTATTAAAAACAACAAAACGTATGATATTGTTCGAGCGGAAACATAGCCTATGTTATCATGTTACAGATTATTAAAACAAAATTTAAAACACATTAAGTTTTCATTCATCATTTTTGGTATTACGAAACACACCCGTATTCAGTACAAATTCTGAACGGCTAGTAGCTGTGTCGCATCTTGTTTGACGCACGCACACATTCACACAGTAGAGACAGAGAGATGTCGCGTGGATTCGCGCGTCTGGGCCTGGGGCCTCCTTTGGGTTAGGGTACAATAGTTTTGCATTTTACTTTAGTTGCTCGCTCGATAACTGACATAACTGTCAGTGACGATTACTTGACTGAATAAGCTCTTCAAATATGGTTACACCTTTCTGTTACATGTTGTATATGTATCGTCACGACATCAATATTTTTTTCGAGATACAGGTTTTGTTCCATAGTAAAAGTTGTTCTATACCATTGACTGAATAAGCTCTTCAAATATGGTTACACTTTTCTGTTACACGTTGTATATGTATCGTCACGACATCAATATTTTTTTCGAGATACAGGGTTTGTTCCATAGTAAAAGTTGTTCTATACCATTGACTGAATAAGCTCTTCAAATATGGTTACACCTTTCTGTTACACATTGTATATGTATCGTCACGACATCAATACCTGAAGGGGTGTCAGAGGTGTTGTGAGTGTGAACTTGTCAGAAGGGGTGTCAGAGGTGTTCCGAATGTGAACTTGTCAGAAGGGGTGTCAGAGGTGTTCCGAGTGTGAATTTTGTCAGAACGGGTGTCAGAGGTGTTCCGAGTGTGAACTTGTCAGAAGGGATGTCAGAGGTGTTCCGAGTGTGAACTTGTCAGAAAGGGTTGTATCGTCACGACATCAATACCCGAAGGGGTGTCAGATGTGTTCCAAGTGTGAACTTGTCAGAAGGGGTGTCAGAGGTGTTCCGAGTGTTAACTTGTCAGAAGGGGTGTCAGAGGTGTTCCGAGTGTGAACTTGTCAAGTCACAATCCACACTCAGTACACCCGCGTTTCACCGACGAATATATTACGTCCCAACGTGATGGGTGGTGAGCTCTATCGCCGTACTTCGGGCACAAATCCGACCGGAGATTGAACCTGGAACCTCAAAATTGCTAGGCCAGCGTTCTACCCCTGAGCTACCGCTGCTTACAACCAACGTATGGTAGAAATCTAAATCCTATAAACCAGAGTGTTGAGTGATCTTTATGGTTACTAAATTTTACTTTTTTTGTACGTAAGTGTGAAGTTGGTACTTCATAACTGCAACTGGAATAATTTATCATAATTTTTTTAGGGTTTATTACCCTGTCAATACAATACCCTTTTTCTAAACCTATAAGTTTGTACGGAACCCTCGGTTTGTGGGTCCGACTCGCACTTGCTACTTACTTTAGGTAGGTTTTCTCTACAAAGCCTCGATCTCCAGATATCCTTATATTTTGTAGAGGAATTTCCATAAAACGCATTACTAGTAGGTATGTTCACTCACTTACGATTCCCCGACGTAGATAACAAAAAAAAGCAAATCATGAACATAGTGCATACGAGACGTTATGGTTATGAATGAATGGTACACACACACACAGCTGCGCGCGCGCGCCTGAGAGGGACAGCAGTATTCCGACCAATTTTGCACTCGCCTCGAATCGTAGTTGGGAGCTTTTAGCACCGAACTCTTAAGCATGAGAGAGATCAACTTTATATCACGTCATATTATTACTAAAGCGAGCGTACAGTATAACAGCACGGCGAACAACCAAACATTCCATCTCATCTCTCATCTCAGGTCATGTTTGGTGTAATGGTGTAATGTAATGTAACTCGGTACAAAATTAAATGCTACTTAACATGTCTTTAAGAAGCAATGTTTTGCGCAGGTCTCTACGGTTTTGGGTCAACGACAACGACATCAAAAAGGTTCCACGCCCATAGACTTAGGATGTATAGTCTATGGTTTGAGTCTGAGGCTATGGGTCATGAGCTTAGACAAGATAATACTGGACCAGTTTTAGGCGTATTTTCACATACAGTCGGTTCTGCCACGTTTAGTGGGGGACGAGGTAACCACCCTTACATAACCGAATCATGTTTCTACAAACGCACCCACATGCAATTTGCACACCTGCAACACAAATTTACGTAAATACGTACGGTCTTTGAATGTGTGCGTTAAATTTAATAGAGTTGGGAACCCGTTTATCGATATAGTATATTACGATACGAGAGCGATGAAACGTTTTCTGACGAGTGTGAGTTTGCGGCACGAGCCGAAGGCGAGTGCTGCAATCACACGAGTCGAGAAAAAGTTTCTCGCACGAGTTTCGTATAATTTTTTATAGCACAAGTGCGGAAAATGCCGACTTTACGCACGCGCAGCATGCGTAAAGCGGTCATTTTACGCACAGTGTGCTATAAAATACATTACTGACACCATTCCATCAGAATCTGTTCAGGTGGACAAAATCTTCTCTATATCTACATGTAAAATGCAACATCTGTCTGTGTGTCTGCATGGACGCTTGCTTATAACTTGGGAACATCTCATTGGATTTTGATGCAATTTTCATTGCAACGTAGTTTCTTGAGGAAGGTATTAGGCTATGTATCATCACGGTATGATATTGTTAGATACAGGCGGCTGATGGTCTGTAGGTCTTTGGTCAGGAGTCACGAAAGAAATGTAAACCATGATTTAATCACTTCAGGGGATCTAAAAAGGCCGACTTGGGTGAATCATAAAATGATTTGAAAGTAGGATGGAGTCAGAGTTTTTTCACGCGTACAAAAGAGACGGTATTAGAACAGAATCATAATGTGATTCATACAAAATGGCCTTTTTAGAGGACCAGCACAAAGTTGCAAAACATATATATAAAACAAAACATATAATTTAGGAGGTGATTCAGTATCGTTAATACATCACATTCCACTGCAAAGCACTTTTTTTTGCGCGAACTTTTTTTTCACTTCTCAGTACAAAGTGGTCCGATCAGCTGACTCAGTTTGTATGAACAAGTGAAGAAAAAGTTCGCGCAAAAAAAAGTACTCTGCAGTGGAATGTGATGTATTAACGATACTGAATCACCTCCTAAATTACTTTCAATTTCAATTGAAAGACCTTATATAATATATAATATTATAAGATACAATTAACATTTAATTTCTTCAGATAACTTAAATTTATCTGAGATTGAAAACATTTATGGAGATAGATCTATTTATTAGTCATAAACAAACAAGAAATTATTAAAATTTTAAAACTGATTGTCTTTTATCGATAACTACCATCGATAATAACTGATACATGCCTAGCTATTCCCGACGAGGCTACATGGCAGCCTGTTTGGAGCAGCGAGACTATAGGTCTACCAGAATCTCATGGCAAATGGGGAAATAAAATTTTGTGGTGTGCAATACTGGGGAAATTGGATTAAACGATCTTGATACTGTTTATTTTTTATTTAGGTCTAGTATTAATGAACATGAAGTATATTAGTTATGTGTATGAAAGAATGAAAAATAAATAAATCATAAATCATTTTGTTTACTAATTTATTTTATAGTATAAAATAAAAGGATATAGAATTCAATTATACGAATAACTTAACACCTCATTCAGAACTAGAAAACGGTTTCAAGACTTCTACTTCTATTTCTTGTTCTTCATCAGATGATGAAGATAAAGAGGTATTTATTATAAATCGCCCTATTATAAATTTTTTCCCCCCTCCTTTTTTTACCAGGCGTGGAAAACACACCATTATTCGATGTGCCCTCACTTACGATTCGCCGTATAGTAGTACTGGAAACCCCTGTAAAGAAGTCACAATTAAGTATCTAAGAAAAAGAAAACCAAAAGTATCAAAACAACTCACTCCAACTTACCGGTCAACTCTACCACGCGCTTAAAAATAGATGATTGAGTTTGATTAACACCTTCTTCTTCCTTTATTTTATGATAAACATTGAAAACAATATTTCTCGCTTGAGATCGAAGTGGCTTTTTCGACATTTTCACAAAAACAACCAATTGTAAGAAGATAATCACAAAATCTCAGCAGCTTTCGTTCTTTGATTTGACAGGTGACACTGTGACATTGCCATATAAAAATCTATTTTTTGTTTATTTTTTAAATGCCATGAGATTCTGGTAGACCTATATTTAGCGAGACTATTGTGTTGCCATAGTTTTTAAGTTCTGATTTTTAGGTAAATTCTTAAGTTTTAGAAAAAATATAGTTGTTGAATTTTTCGAGCAAGTAGATTTATAATAGATTTAGTAATATTTTCAGTAAAAATATTAATTGCTGCCTACGATGAATAAATTGAAATTAGTTTTAGAAAAATAAAAATAACAGTGGATTCGGTACAAGAAAAATATAAATACTTAAATTTTGCTGTACACTTTATGAAATAGTAGCATATTTCTCAACACTAAATCAAGTTAAGGTGAATTAATGCTAAGGTATTGATGAATTTCTAGGTAATTTTTTGTAGTAGTTGGCAACACCAAAAATAGTCTCGCTGCGGCGCATTCCTGAATCGTGACGTAGGCGTACTCCCTACGAGACTAAGTTAGTCTCGTAGGGAGTACGCCTACGTCATCGTGAAGAAGTTATGGCGCCAAATATGAATATTATACATTTTCAAAAATGTTGGATATGAGTAAATTACGAATGAAATAACCAAAAATATACTTACAAGTGAAATGTAACACCATCTTTTTGTAAATTTGATGTGTTAGACATTTTTTTGCACCCATACACAGCACAAAACGGCATTTTTCTCGGAGCTCTTTATGCAAAGACGTTCGGGAATCGTATGACAGAAATGGCGGCTGAACTAGTTTTATATAACGCCTTAGATATAGAATCTCATATCTTTGGCAGAGGGGAACGCCCTCAGAATAAGGAATACAAATAGAAGCCTGACTAAAATAAGAACTGGGCATTAGCCATTGTACTCATCTAACGTAAATTACTCCTGTGTACGAGTGAATGAAACAGCGGACCGCACTTACTTTATATTTTTTCCTGGTGTGTCACTAGATTGAACCAAACAAATGTCAGATGGATGTAATTTGGATGTATTTTAAAAATTATAATACCATCAAATTAAATATGTCTCATCATTGTATCGTTGTGTTGTAATATCGTACGTTGCGTGCATCACATCTTAATTTGGTGGCATCGAAATGTCTATTGCATCTTGCGAAAGTTTACAGCTTCACCGAGAGAAATTAAATATTTTGGTGCTCTTCCTCTCAAAATTCGTGAAAGTGTGATTTATTATTGTTTGTGTTGATTGTTTTTTTAACATTGTAATAAAATGTCTTGTGCGATTCAAGGCTGTAAATCGCATACAGGAAGAAAAGAAAACAACAATGAAGCAATATCATTTCATCGGTGAGTTCTGATAGTTTTTATGTTAATAAGTTGCAGGATCATACCTAAAACTCAGTAACAATAATAGTAGTTCTTGTAAATCATACTCGTGTTCAATTCTACACCGATATTTGCCTGTTTTATATAGATTTTCTGCCGACTACGAGAGGTTATGTTTTTTCGTATAGTGATGTACTAAAGTCCGTGTAGCAAACTATCGAACATTGGTTCCCGCGGCAGCCGTGCATAAAGGATAATAGATTAATGAGAGGTTTTCTTTTTGAGTATTAAAAAAAAACATAGTTTCCCAGAACTCTGTAGATGGTGTTGAACTGACTACGTTGCTAGGTGCCAAAGCCAAAACGATTGAAAAAAAAACATTGCGTCACGTCACGTCACGTCACATACGCTCGTTGGTTGATGACATGTGTGCTGAGCATATTATGTGCGAATGCTTTGTTATGGTCCGTCCAGGTTTAAAATGTACCATGGCTTGTACTCATTGCGCTTTACGACTTTCATCTTTAGGAAAAAGATGTATGCCTCCATTTTTATACAAATCCACAAGGCACAGCTTCTCTTTTTTTTCTCTTGGGACATTTTCTTTCTGGCTTAGAAAACTCATAAAAAGACTGCTAATTATTTTTTTCTTTTTCCTTGTTGTTATTATTTATTTATTTTCAAAATGTCATTGTGATGTGATGTGACAATGACATTAATTACTTTTTTATGTACGTTTCGTTTTACGATCTCAAAATTACATCTAAGTGCAATAATCAAAAAATTATGTGACGTTCCGTTCCTTGCAGTAACTTACCAAGTTCAGCGCCATCTATCCAGCGACTAGGGAAGAGTAAAAAAGAAAAGAAAAGAAAATCCCTCATTGCAGCGCGAGTTAAAAGAAAAATAATGCCGAATAAATATCGCTATATTTTTTGTTACAGATTTCCAAAAAGGGAAGAATTAAAAAGTGAATGGCTTAGACGAATAATTTGACCAAATTGGGCAATTAAAAAAAGCGGTCATATTTGTTCGAAACACTTTACGTCGGATTCTTTTAGACCAAACGAAAATTTAAAATGGAGACTATTAAAAGCAGATGCCTTACCAACGTTATATTTACCAGATACAGACACATTGGTAACCTTTAAATAATTATGTATAATTGCATTATCAATCTTGTTTGTAGGTACGTGCTTGTACTATACTATAGTATATTAACTCGATAATTTTTCAATTTTAGGCAACAGAACCAGTACCTATAGATGTCTGTGGTTTAGAAAAGTGCATACTTCTATGTTCGCAAATCGTTCTGAAAGGCCTGTTCGTTCACGTTACTGCCGTGATCGACTTCACGAAGAAATTCCGCAGATCAAGACATTTTCGTACGTAGTGGTTGACAATAAAAGTACTTTGACAGGGTAGTTCTATCGTGAAATGAATTTTGGGAATGCTTATTGACTTGAACTGCGCATAATTTGATTTCTTATTACAGGTTATTAGGTATTTTAATCGTTCATTATTTGTTATTAGTTTTTATTCAAGATAAGTTGATGTTTATTTGATAGAAATAAAAAAAAATGAAATTACCTCTGTAGTAATTGCGCTGTTATCGCTCATCATTGACATAATATTATTATTACGAATCCTATAAGTCTATGATTATTATGATTTCTATTGTAGCGATTAATTCCTTCTTCCTTGATTGAACAAAGACGCGACATCAACGAACATCTATTTGATTGAGTTAAGAGGCGACTTAAAAAGTATCCACTTAAATAGTTTACGGTTGTATCTCTGATACAAGCTACAGCATTTTTTGTACTAGAAACAAGCACAATTTTGGACTTAACTTATGTACCTACCTGCCTACGATATAGTAATTTGTACTTAATAAAAAATATTATGCTAAACGAAAGATATCCTTTTATTAATTCCTTATTTACACAATATAACATGTGTCCCACTGGGGTAGACAGTGACCACTTTGCTATTAATTCTCTTGGCCTCCTTCCAAAGCAAGAGGATGTCACCAGAAAGGTCGGTGCCTCCTGCATTCTCTTTTTTTTCACACTTTGATACGATATGATGTGTGGTAAGGAGATTGGTCGCGGTTCATTTCGATTTGGTTTATTTATCGTAGTCAAAAATCGACATTGTTACATCACTAGCAAAGCAACGAACTAGTGACAACCTACCTAATTAAGAAAAAACTAATACATATCCATCTCTCTCTAACGCACTAAAATGTCGTAAGAAAATCAAGGATAGGTGTCTTTCTCCGCGTATTATTTTAGCCAGGTTTCTATTTGTATTCCTTATTCTGAGGGAACGCCTGTTAAAGGCGTTACTTATATTCTCTAAGGTCATGAGCATCACACAATAAATGTAGCCATGGCTCAAAAGGACTTGCATCTAGATTCCAGAGCCGTAAAACCATTAAAAAATCTTGAAAAATCTGTTTGTTTACGTTTATGGTTATAAAGTGAAATATTCTTTGAACTAGAAAGTTAAACAACATTTTCCCTAAGCAATACTCCCATAGAGTTGCAGTAAGTATTGTATTCTTTGGAGCAGGCAGGTAAACAGTAAAGTTCTATCTGAACCACGCTTCTGCTTGACTTGTACCCTCAAAATAAGATCTTATTCTGAGCTTGTACCGCTCCAAAGTTCCGTTTTTAGGGTTCCGTACCCAAAGGGTAACCAACGGGAACCTATTACTAAGACTCCGCTGTCCGTCTGTCACCAGGCTGTATCTCATGAACCGTGATAGTTAGACAGTGAACATTTTCACAGATAATGTATTTCTGTTGCCGCTATAACATCAAATACAAAAAAAACAATAAAATAAATATTTAAGGGGGCTCCCATACAACAGACATGTTTTTTTGCCGTTTTTATAAAAAATGGTACGGAACCCTTCATGCGCGAGTCCGACTCGCACTTGGCCGGTTTTTTGATGAACTTCTGTGATTTGCATTTCACTCTAATCAGAAACGCCTGATCATAAATTAGGTCAGTGACAATAAGGAGGCACAATAAGATTTCTTGCACTTAAGATTTATGGGTTGTGGGTTGTCAATCAATAAAACTCTCATACCTATAAATATATGTATATAAAGCAGTATTAAAACCAGTCTGGACCTATGGAATTGAGCTGTGGGGATCAGCAAAGAACTCTAATATCGAAATCTTGCAGCGGTTTCAAAATAGTATACTGAGAACTATAGTGAATGCTCCATGGTTCACAAGAACAGACGAAGTTCATAAGTACCTCAAACTTCCTACTGTAAAAGAAGAAGCAAATATCAGGAACAAAACCTACAGAAATAGGATTGTCAATCATTAAAACAGACTTGCTCAGGGTCTAAGCGAACCACTCCAAACAAGACTCCTGAAAAGGCAGCACACATGGGACAACTTATTATATAATATAAATCATGAAGGCAACCCGACATCGACACTGGGAGGGCATGCCTAACAAGCCTCTAATTACCCTTAAAAAAACTGCTTATGGTTTTAAAACCGATTGCAAGTTAGCAAAACAAAGAAAAAATAAAAAGATTTATGGGTTGTCATCTTAGAGTATATACCTATAAGTAGGTACATGTCTATATTTAATACCTACTGTAAGGTCATAAAAATAACCACTGAGGTTATGCATAGCCATACCTAACTTACCAGCTATCTTCTATGGTGAAAGATTTTTGAAATTATCTTGGTTTTCCCCATAGTGCCCCCTTATCTACCAGGTGACTTTTGATCATCGTCCAAATTCATACTGGAGGCTTGATAAGTGATCAGTATCTTGTATCAATAAAAAAATTTGTGAAATTTGTAAAATGCAATTTCGGCTTCCCATAGAAATTCACTTCCAGTTCCGAGTGAATCACTATGGGGAGTCAAAATTTCATTTTACGAATTTTACAAAAAATGTTATTGATCCATAATACTGATCACTTACCAAGCCACCAGTATGAATTTGGACGATGATCAAAAAGTCACCTTGTATGGCTAAACCTAAAATTATTTTGTCTGCTGCATCAGTAATGTTAAAAAAATGTTCCAGATGGCCGAAGCACCAGTGGGAACAAAAACAGTATTTATAGATGTAGGTAAGGGTCCAGAGGCATTCACAGTGGTCACAGACTATACCCATACGGGAAACCTTATACCTACTGTGTTACCAGAACTTCAGACAGTAAAGATCTTAGAAGTACTTCCACGAGGAGGTGGTGTAGATAGTACGTTTGAAAGGTGATTTACACTTCAAAATGTATACTTGCGATTGTCGGCACTTGGTGAAACTTGAAACACATCTTGAATTAAAACACTTGTACTTGTAGTTTCACTTTATTTATATTAACTCCCAACCGGTTTCGGATTTTACTCCATTTTCAAGGGAAGATCTTAATTAAAATATTTTACATGACTCCAGGCACTAGCTCTGAGCAACGTATACTTTACGATTCGGATTTTACTCCATTTTCAAGGGAAGATCTTAATTAAAATATTTTACATGACTCCAGGCACTAGCTCTGAGCAACGTATACTTTACTTTGCTCAGAGCTAGTGTCTGGAGTCATGTAAAATATTTTAATTAAGATCTTCCCTTGAAAATGGAGTAAAATCCGAAACCGGTTGGGAGTTAATATAAATAAAGTGAAACTACAAGTACAAGTGTTTTAATTCAAGATGATTTACACTTCACTCTGTAAAGTATATGTGTATAGGGAACGTCAATCAAACACGGAGTACGAGCTGAGACTAATCATTTATTAGGTACCCACATCGTTGCATACATCATAATAATATCGACACACTCAACATATCTTTGCAGTATAGAAAATTAAGTAAACATTCAGTGCCGATAAGGGTATTTTTAAACTTCAGCAAGAACAGAACAATCTCCAATTATTATTTCTCTTCTATAATGATCTTTGTTCAGAAAATGGACAGAAAGAATGACCATAATAGCAGTTAACTTATCTTTTTTAGGGTTCTGTACCTCAAAATGAAAAAATGGTACCCTTATAGGTCCACTTTGTTGTTCGTCTGTCTATCCATCTGTCCGTCTACCTATGTCCATCTGTCTGTCTGTCTGACTGTCTCAACCCTTTTGCTCGGGCCCCGTGTGTGATGCCAAGTTGAAACTAATACCTCCAACAGAAGTCTATGGCCCCATGGTGCTATAAAAACATCCAGCTTCTAACGCAACGCGACATTAAAGCCGATTCTGAAGGTTTTAATATTAGTTTTAGTGCTGTCAAAACTTGCAATTTTTCAAAGTAATTTAACTTCTAACCCTAACAGTTAAGGACTATTTTGCAATGAAGAAAATTTAGTTTTGACAGCACTAAAACTAAAATTAAAGCCTTCAGAATCGGCTATAATAAGTCAATTTCACAAAAATTTGCTCACCATGAAAACCTATAGAGCACTTTAAATTGACTTGGAAACTTCTATCACATATACAAGTTGACTTTTTGATCATCGTCCAAATTTATACTGGAGGCTTGATAACTGATCAGTATCTTGGATCAATAACAATTTTTGTGAAATTTGTAAAATGAAATTTCGGCTTCCCATAAAAAATCACTTCCAGTTCCGAGTAAATCACTATGGGAAGTCGAAATTTCATTTTACGAATTTTACAAAACTTGTTATTGATCAATGATACTGATCACTTACCAAGCCACCAGTATGAATTTGGAAAATTTACCAATATTTAATTTGTGGGTAAAGAGCTTGTGGGTTGGTTGATACTCTTTACCCACAAAATATGCTTATGTCAAAAGACCGATCGCAAGTAGACCAAAAATAGGAAAAAAAAAAAAAATTATTTAGGAAATCATAAGGTCCAACTTAATTAGACCTTTATGTACAGTGGAGACCGCATCAAGTAGGACGCATTGTACTTTGTACATATCTTATATTCTTCTCTGTAGGGGCTAATGTCGTACTGCAAGTATATAGCTTGATGTGGTCTCCACTGTACATAGAGTATAATATACTCTGCATCAAAAAATTCACACCTTTTGAAAAATCTATTTCAAACAACTTTCATTCATATTTGAAACTAATTATGTGGGAACTATTAAGTATCAATTGAAAAGGCATTTAACGACCTTGAAATAAACAATTGTTTAATTTCATCAATAAAACAAATCTCTCAAGAATGTGATGTTGAAAAAAGTATTGCTCAAATAGGCGTTTAAACAGTCGCTAGTTCAAAAGGTGCGATTTTTTGACACTGAGTATATTATACTATATGTTCATAAAGGTCTAACTAATTAAGTTGGACCTTATAATTTCCTAACTAAATAAATTAAAATTATAATTTTGATAAACACACTTGTACTGTTTCACAATATCACTGTTTTATTGATATGTGATTCACCATCTGCAATGTAAACAACTACTACTTCAGTCGACAGGTAGTTTCATTTAGAAAAAGGTCGGAACTTAATGAAACTTTGGGATATTGTTCAGGGATAATAAATTAACATTTCCTCAAGTTTTGGACCTCGAGGACCCTATGCGAAAAGAGGGGGAGGGGAGAAACTGCAAAATGTTCGACCTTTCCCCGGTTTTTCCTCAATTACCTTTTTTCCTTAGATTGTACAGCAAAACCGTTTATACTATGTTGTAGAACGTTAAATTTTCTACAATAATAATTATTCAAAAATGTCTGTATCTTAATTCGTTACCGAGATACGACGCTACGAAAAAAACATTTTTTTTGAATTTCACTATAAAATGCCCAAAAATTTATAATTCCACCTTATTTCTTCTTTTATACCTGAATTATGATGCAATGTTGTTGTAATTATGGTTTGTGGTTACAATCACCAACTTTAGAAAACCTCCTTCACCCCCGCGCCTCCCTTCCTCCACCCAACCCCAATTCCCAAAAGCCAATTTTCTTCTCTGATGAAAAGCCAAAAATATTCACATCATGTTGGTACATATAATATTAGTTACATTGCGGATTGAAATGCTTCCTCTCACCCCCACTACATAATGATCCAAGGGCAAGTAAAAAAAAGGCATAGTCCTTTCGTGAAAAAATTAATGTAATTAACAGTATTAAGGTATTCACAAAGCAAACATTATATGGAATAGAGATATTATTATAGAAAGGTACACGAGTACACCTGTACATATCATACTAGGTACTCAATTGTACTCATTACAGTTCCTGTCGGGATTTCTTAGCCGTTGGTTCTGCTTCTAACAGCTCGTCTTCCTCTTGAGCGATCAGGCTGTCAATGACGTCCTCGCCGTCGTCGTATTCGTCGACTATGTTTGGTGAGTCCTCCTCGTTTAAATCAGTTGTGGGGGAGTATTTGCAGGAATGGTCTGTGCAGTGCTTGCACATTGCTGAGCACCTGCTTTCTTGCAGCTGTAAGCTTCGTGCTACAGCCTTTGCTGCACTTGTAGGAAACAATCTGGAGGATGTTATCCGGCGCAGCATTTCTGGTCGTGGGGATTGGTAGTACCCCTCGCGTGGTTAGGCTCCAGCCCCAAATTGATGAGAGAAGTTCATTGCCTAACCATGCCTGTAGCTGTACTTGCTGGTAAGTGCGGAGGAAATGGTATTTGGCAGCGTCCCTTGTTGGTGGTAGGCGGGCTAGTTGCAATTTAGCCTTCGTCACTGATCGTATGAATAATCAGTACCGCAGGTCGTTGAGGTTGTCATTGTCAATGTCGCCTCCATAAACTGCTACCAGGACTTTTTCTTTTCTCCAGTGTCGCTGATCTGCTGAGGAGTAGCTTTTGTTGTGAGAAATGGAGTCTCTGCTATAGAGACGGAGGTATTCTTTATGTAGGTGCTGCAAATTTTGTTCTTCCCCAATCCAAACGGTGCTGACGTGGTATCACAACCACTCACTGCGTGGAGAAAAAGTACGTCCTTGGGGGAAAGGAGCAGGAACTTAGCTAGTAGAGGACACTGGAACCACTGCCTCTACCACTTTTCTAAAGATAGATGTACTTTGTGGACATGCCTAATGCTGTCAACAGTATAAGTATGTCCACTTCTTTAGCAGTAATGATGACGCTGTCGAATTTGCTGGCCTTAGATATGGCGGTGTTGACGATCATCACGTCAGCGTCCTCATATGCCTGCTTCACTTCGATGCTAGCATCCACCATTCGTGTCATCAACATCGAAATTAATGCGCTCTTATTGTGATCTTTATCTTTCTTACATACCATAGGTACCTTTGACCCAGTAGCCCTGGCATAATTATGTAGTGGGGGGAGGGGGATATCAATCTGAAAAGTAACTAATATCAATACCAACATTATGTGAATATGGTTGGCTTTCATCAGAGAAAAAAATTAGTGAGGAAAGGGGGGAGCGGGGGTGGAGTGAGAGGGTTCCCAAAGTTGGTGATTGTAACCAGGAACCATAATTACAAAAACATTTTATCATTATTTGGGTATAATACAAGAAATAAGGTAAAATTATCCATTTTTGGGCATTTTTTTTGCGAATTTTGAAAAATGACATTTTTCGGAAGCGCCATATCTAGATAACGAGTTATTATTGTAGAAAATTTAACGTTCTACAATACAGTATAAACGTTTTTGCCGTACGACGTAAGGAAAAAAAGTAATTGAAGAAAAACCGGAGGAAAGTCGAAAATTTTGTAGTTTTCCCCCCCTCCTCTTTTGGCACAGGGTCCTCGAGGTCCAAAACTTGATAAAATGTTAATTAACTATTCTTGAACAACATCCCAAAGTTTCATTAACTTCCGACCTTTTTCTACCTAGCCACACTCATTCCAACCTGTCGACTGGATCATACGCATTCCTTTGTTTATTTATTATTTTAACAGCTCCTTGATAATGCCGTAAGGCGAAACCGGTTGGACTAATAAAACAGTTTAATTGTGAAACAGGACAAGTGTTTTTATCAAAATTATGATGATGTTTCACCAAGTGCCGACAATCGCAAGTATTAATCATAAATAAATTAAATATTGGTACATTTTTTGATTTTTACTATATATGTGCTTTAAGTTTCCAAGTTGATCTCAAATAAAAAATAAAATATATCTTTTTTTAGAAGTTTCTGCTCGAATACAACATTCACAATGATCGCAGATTGAGAGAAGTTTTTATTAAAAGCCCTGTCTGACATGAGTTAAATTTCACAATTTCCACTTAATTATAGTAATATATAAGTTAATATATTGCAGCTAGGGAATGCAATCTTGCACCTAAATGTCAATCCCGGTATTTGCAAGATTAAAAAAATCAATCTCGCAAGATCTCGGTATTAGCAAGATCTTGCACTAATAAAAATTCTTTCGAAAAAATATTGTTTCAACTACTGGTTAGTAAAAAAATTAAAACAAGATATCAATTCAATTAAAGGGATGTATTTAAATATATTTATAAAAGTTAATTATATTATTCTACTGACCATACTAAAAAGCTTTCCCAAAGAAATGTACCAGCGCAAATGAAAAATTAAATTTTCCTATACATAATAACTTTAAAAACCAACTGTAAATGTTGTATGGGCAATATGGGAATGTGTTTTTTTTTTTTTTGGAAAATTTGTTTAGTGTGAACAGTAGAGTAGAGTTTATGATTTTATTTATAGATAGCGTGTGTTTTCACTTTATATTGGCTAGCCCAGCCGCATACAAGTTTCTTTCTAATTCCATGTTTTTAGTTATCAATTTCAACAAAATGATGTTGATGATTCTATGATGCAAAATACAGTTATTGTCTTCTCGACCCAGCAAATCCAAAGCTTTATCTTTTTTTCAAAGTCATTCAAGTGTCGTCAATGCCCTGCATCTGTAATATGCGCTGCCGCTTGATCTCGCAAATCTTGCGAGATCTCGCACTGATAACGATGCGTGATTGATCTTGCAATATGTGTGCGAGATCTCGGTATTTCGAGATCTCGATATACCGAGATTGCATTCCCTAATTGCAGCCTCTTCAATAGGGATGTCCTCATCATCATCTTGGTTGCTTAGCCATGATTCTAAACCAAACAACTATAGCATTAATTATTTTTTCAGACTATATGTTCCACCACCATCAGAGCCAGCCCAACAAGCCACTGGACTTATTGATCTCACAACAACAGAAGAACAGAAATCTTGCATCCAAATCCAACGCATCAAATGCCCAAAATGCCCCCGATACATATCAAAAAGCAACATTAAAAAGCATGAAGTCATTCATCGTAAAGATAATACATTACGTTGCACAGAATGCCCCTTTATCGGGAAAAATAAGCCTAATCTGAACAAACATTTGAAAGACAATCATGCTCCTGGCATACCAACATTACCAGCTAAGGAATTAACTTGTAAAGTTTGCGATTTTACGACGAGGATAAGAAAGAAATGGCATGCTCACAATTGGTACCACCACAAACTTTATAAGTGCAAAACCAAGAAGTGCACTTTTGCGACTACACGACAGAGCAAATATAACGAACATGTGAAGAATTGTAACCCAGAGGAAATGTTACATAAAACTTCTGCATTTAAATGTGGGATTTGTAGTTGGTCTTCAAAGCATCATGTTAGAATTTTGTTACACCTGATTCATCATCCAGATCAGGAGGTGGATGAAAGTGTTGTGGATATATCTGTACTGAGGAAACATGGTATACGATAAGGCCTACGGCTAGGGTTCCCAACCCTCCCAGAATGTCTGGGAGACTCCGGAAATATTTTTCAACCTCCCGAGCTCCCTCAATTCTCCGGATTTTCTAAAATAAAATAATTGTCATTAACGAAATAGATAAATCGCGCGGAATAAATAATTTAATGACAAAATAAATTTTGATTTTTCATATAAAGGTATAAAGGTATGTGGACATTTTGGCATATAGACGTGCAATATCCGGTTTCAATATGAAAGAGGCTTCTACAAAACAAAGAAAATTAAAAATAACAAATATTATCGACTTTTATTCTTTTGACCCATAGAAATCAGAACAAATATTCTAAGAATTGCCCACGATAATATCAATAACAATGAGAATATCATTGTTTACGTTGCTCAGAGCTAGTGCCTGGAGTCGATCTTCCCTTGAAAATGGAGTAAAATCCGAAACCGGTTGGGAGTTAATATAAATAAAGTGAAACTATAAGTACAAGTGTTTTAATTCAAGACACTAAAGCCGATTCTAAAGGCTTTAACTTTAGTTTTAGTGCTGTCAAAACTTGAATTTTTCCAAAGTAATTTAGCTTCTAAGTCTAACACTTAAGGATTTTTTTGCGATGAAAAAAATTTAGTTTTGACAGCACTAAAACTAAAGTTAAAGCCTTCAGAATCGGCTATATTGAATAACTAACAAACTGTGGCTACAGTTTTCCCACATTAACGTTTTGCAGCCGTAAAATTTTACTACTCTGATAAACTTGTGTGTAGAGCAGTGTTGCCACCTTAGCCCTTTTCGGGCTAGATCTAGCACTTTTTACTGTAGTTGAACTCGTTTTTTGATGATTTAGCCCGAAAAGAGCAATCTAGCCCTTTTCGTTATGTGTATATTCTGTGAACCTAATTAAAACTAAAACCAGAAACAAAATGGGGCTAAAAACAATGATATCCATACTACGTATACGATGGGGTTTAAAACGACACAGAGAGTGTTGCTGTTCACACAAGGTGTCAACTGAAATAATAAAAAACTGTAGGATTAACTTAAAATTTTCGTTCAAATCCGCAAAAAACGCAGATGTCTGCTTCAGCAGGTACGATTTTTAACAATTCAATAACTTAGTTTTAATTACTCTGTTGCATTTTCTGAAATTACTTACTACATTTCAAATAAACAATTTTTAGCACTTATGATGGCAAAATTTGCTAAATCTAGCCCTTTCTAGTTTGTCCAACTGCTCTTTTTCAAAAACCAAGGTGGCAACACTGATGTAGAGTCGTAGAGAAGGCTCCAATTGAACTGCAAACTTCAGGAAGACATCAAATTGAAGTAGAAATAATGAGCTTAATGACCTCTACAAATTATACCTTGCCGAAGAAAAATACCCGCAACCGAGAGCATTTTGCAAAAAAGAAAATATTTGTGCATTTGGAAGCACATATAAAATGTAAACAGATCTTTTTTATGATAAAGGCTAATAAAACAAAATATCGAACAGTTGAAAATTTAAAAAACTCTGAGTACTCTTTTTTTACATCTAGGGCCCGCGATTTCGTTAACTTCCAAAGATTTGGCCCGCATCTTTAAAAAGGTTGCCCACAGCTGCTCTACAGCATGGTCATAAATAAATAAAGGAAGGATAGATTGCTATCTCCTTGTACTGTTCGCAATACTAAAAATAACGTTGCTAGATGGCGTTACTTGTCTCGTTGGAAATAAAATTTGTCTGAAATCGACGAAATATAGCATTTTACTGTTTTGGTTCATCATATATATTTATTTTATGAATAAAAACACAAAATTTTCAAAACATCGCATCAGAAAATAGTGAATTCTTAATCAGGTGTTTTTAACATTTTTTTCATTAAACTTTCGTTGGTAAGCTGGCAATCTAACTAAGCGTGCAGATGGTTATTCTGGATTCCGGTAGATGGCGCACAACGATCAATTAAACAAAATATGTGCATTAAAATACGCTTTATATACCTAACACACACTACTCATACATACCGGTATATAACTTTACTCTTTGACTCAACTGTCATGCACGGTTGAGCGACTAATCCTCAGATTTATCGTATGCCATGTGTCGCGTATTCTAGCAAATTTTTGTTTTGTGGGCGCAGTATAGTTGCTACACACACACACATCGAATTTCGTTTCATCAACTGTTCGATAGATGGCACTAGGTATGTCACAATTTATCTAGTATAGTAGCGACATCAAAAATAATAAGTCGAACTACTAGGTACCGGCGAAAATAATAAGTTTTACGCGGGCTTTGTTCTAATGTATGGAGTGAGCAATCTATCCTTCCTTTATTTATCTATGGCATGGTATAATAAGATGCTATGCTTATTATAACCTGATATAATAAGCAATTAACAGATGGTAGAGCTGATGCCGGGCTCGACTGTGGAGGTACCACCATCTTACTTGGAGACCCCCTCGAAGTATTTCGGGGGAGAGTAAGAGGACAGCTCACAGGCAAAAAACCACGAGGCCCACCATGCCTGGGACCGATAAATGGCGGTATATCCATCTCTAATAGCCGGGCCTTATATGGAACAGACTGGTGACAGGCAGCGGCGTCACTGGTGCGAGGGTTCCGGCACCACGCTCACCAACCCGCCTGCCCAGTGTGTGTGAGTATGGGCAATTCTTCCAGGATGACCGCCGGCAGTGGCAAAGTCCTGGAAAGGCTTATGTCCAGCAGTGGATGAACTAGGCTGATGGATGGATAATAAGCAAAATTATACTGCTTATAATAGCAATACACTACTAAAGCCAATTCTGAAGGCTTTAGTTTTAGTGCTGTCAAAGTTTAAAATTTTCCAAAGAAATTTAGCTTCTAAGCCTAACTCTTAAGGACTGTTTTGTATCGAAGAAAATTTAGTTTTGACAGCACTAAAACTAAAATTAAAGCCTTCAGAATTTGGCTTTGCTGTATAATAGACTACTGTACTAGAGAATATAAAGTATTACTAACTGTACTTTACTGTACTGTACTGCAGACTTCTTGAAGTTCTATGTTGTGTTGATTATTGTATAGTGCAATTTAATTTCATTGTTACCAAAGAAGAGAAAAAGGTTACTACTAATAAATAAACTAGCACCTAAAAATCCGAAAACCCTGACATTTTCAAAATCTGGCCGGAATCCTGATAGGGGCCGTAAAATCCTGACATGTCAGGACAAATTCTGACGTCTGGTAGACATAAATGACCTTCCAGAATTTAGTACATACAACCCGGTCACATTATCTCGAGACCTCGCTGGAATGCCGAACCACCCGCCCGTTCTCCTTTCACCTCCCCGCGCTCGCCACGCGGCGGCGTTTCTATATCTGAGCGCCGACGCGACGTGACGTCATCGACGCCAGGTCTCGAGATAATGTGACCGGGATGTACCTACAGGTTTAAACAGATATTTATTTACCTTTATATAAATATGTGAAGTTATCAGAGAGAAGCGACCTTATAGTCGAGTTTATTATAAACATACTGTGTTACTACAAAAGGGTGTTTAAGCGATGTTTAACTTTTGACAGTGTTTAAATCTGTTGCTGTCACTTTTTTACAATATGAAAGAAAAGGTGACAACAACAGATTTAAACACTGTCTAAAGTTAAACACCGTTTTGTAGTAACACCGATAATGTTTAGAAAGTTTGATAGTAATTTTTTTAAATATTAATAACTCTGTACTGATACTAAAATTCTTATGGCCTGATAAAATGTGTCGATTCGGCGGCGGCGTGACACGCCCTAATATAACTTATTTGACAGGACTAACCATTCTCCGATATATACAGGTACTCTTTGGGACTAACCTTATTTTAAGCGTCCTGTTTTTTTTTTCTGTATCGAAAAGACAATGACAGAACGCTAAGTTAAGATGTGCTCTTCCTTACTCTAAGGATGTGCTACACTGAAAATTACTGTCTTGTCTGTATAAATTTATTGGTCTGAGATGACAGCACTTTTGAAGGAATAGGATACATGTATTTTATGTATGAGTGTGAGTGAGAGTTCCGATTGACTGACAGGCTGAGATAGGCATCCACTCGGACCAAGTATGTGATACTTGGTCCGAGAGCATCCACTTGCGTAAATTTGATTTATTTGTGAGTTGGTAATTCTTTTTTATGATCACAAATTTGCCCTCAACCTGTACAAAATATGATTTAAAAATATATTGGAATTATTTTCATATTATGAAAAATTACAAATTCTTTCTGAAAACATTTTTTTTTTATTTATTTATATCTTGTAATTTGGTTCCTGATATATTTTATTATTTGTATTTATACTTTGCAAAAACCGTGACGCAGAAGAGTTTTGAATTGTTCTTAGTTTTAGCAAATAAATCAAGATAATTAACAGTGTTTTTAGGGTTCCGTAGTACCGAAAAGGTACAAAAGGAACCTTTATAGTGAGACTCCGTTGTCCGTCCGTCCATCCGTGTGTCTCAGCGTCATAACTTTAGCACCGAAAAAGATAAAGACTTGAAAGTTAGCACAAAAAGAGAGAAAAATAAAAACGAAAATCTTTAAAATACAATATGGGTATCAAATTGTAGTTAAGAGGATATGCGAATTTTATTTTTGTCACTGTCACTCCAAGCGAAAACACGCTCAGTGCGAGAGGGGCGGATTCAGGACGAAAGCGAAAAATGTTAGTTTTATAATTTTTATAAAAAAACTAAAATAGCTAGCAAAATTTCAAATATCAAATCTTTAGATATTGTTGAAACACACATAATAAAATATGTTTGAGTTCTGTATATGGTTCCTATTCGTCAAACGAGGAGAAAAAGTGTGTTTGAAGACCTCATTTCAACAATTATTGAGGAAAATTTATCCAAACATGTTTTCCAATTTCAAAACCCTAGATTATATAATCAAAATGCATATACCAGAAATGTATTGAAAATTTTCCGTGTATTTCATGAAATACACAAAAAAGAAGCACCTCTATTTTTTTACATATCGCCTTATAGAGCTTTACTGTATTTACAACACGGTAGTAAAACTTTGCAACATCAAAAAATGTTCTACAAGAGAAATAAACAACATTATCCAAACATACTTTATATTCTCTGTCCAAACCGTGTAGGAAAAAGTAACAAAATGGAATTAGTACTTACGTCGTCGTTATTGGTTCCCACAAGTTCCCACATTGCATGTGGTAATAATTTTACGATTTTAGTAGTGATAATTTTTTTAATTTTTTTAGTTTATACCCTGACTGTTTAATGATACACTTATGTATTTTGATAATAAATATTTTTACTTAATAAAAGCTTTTTTTAACTGTTTTATTATATATAAATATACAGACTTTTATGAATATTGTAGTATAAATTAAATAAAAAAGAAAACTTTCGATATACAACGTGTAACAGAAAGGTGTAACCATATTTGAAGAGCTATTTATTGAATGGTATAGAACAACTTTTACTATGGAACCAACCCCGAAATCTCAAAAGAAAAAATCTGCCCTTCCATACATTTCGGCCGAACGGCATTGCATTTTTCTATGAAACGGTAAAAAAATTTTTTCATGATACAGGTTCTGTTCCATAGTAAAAGTTGTTCTATACCATTTACTGAATAAGCTCTTCAAATATGGTTATACGTTTCTGTTACACGTTGTATATGTCGACCCACTTGGGAATTGATATTCGACTGACGACGATCCCAAGTGGGTCGAAGTATATATCGAAAGTTTTCTTTTTTATTTAATTTATACTACAATATTCACTTATATATTTTGGTTTTTAAGTTCATTCTGTATAACATTGACTGAGTCTGTTTAATCACGAGTGGTGGGATCTTCTGACGATGTTGCAATTAATTTTGGATCTATTCTTTATCGGATGAAAATTCTTCTATTTGTCCCTGTTGGTTATTAAGTAAAATTTCTTGACTTTTTATTGCTTCTTGTTCCCTAGATTGTCTTTTTCTAGCTTTTTCATGATATTCTTCATACTCTGGTAAATTTTCTTGAGCGTATACTACGTCACCATCGTTCCTTAGTACTAACTTGTTTTTGGGAATCTTAGTTTCAAGACGCAAAGTGTCTTCTGATGAGTTGTATTTTTCCTTTTTTATTTTATTTGCTGCCTTATCAGTTATGTAGTCTTCCTTACTGTTTTCTTGACCGTCATCCGCGTCGTGTATATTTTTTTCGTTTTCTTTGCTACTTACATTTGATTTCTGTACCGTGTTAGATTCAAGGCCTTGCTGTGTGTAATTTTTTTCAGTTCTTATATCATTGACGGTTTTGCTTTGACTTTCATCAACTTCACCAGTAACTTCAGACGGTAAGATGTTCAAACTTATGTTATTAATTTTCTGCTCATTACTTTCAGTTGTATATTGTTTTGTTACTTCTGGTTTTACATCTGCAATTGGAGGAATTTCTTTTAAATATTGACGAGATTGATTAATTTCCCTTGATATTTGAGTTTGAATTTCAGTGTTGTTATCATGATTAAATAGTTGTTCTTGACTGCTATTGTTTTGTTTTACTCTAAAGATCTCTCTAGATTCAGGTCCACTCTCAGTCAAATTTTCTGTTGCCTCTAAAGAAGGTTTCTTTGTATTTATTGTAATATTTTTTGTTTCAAATCGTTGAAGTTCATTAGTATTAGCCATCCCATCATTGTAGTTTTTCGTGAAATGCTTATATTTTAAACTCAAAACTGATTCTTTTTTGAATTCATCACTATAATCTTCATAAACATAACTTTCATTGTTGGTGCGAAATACAATTTCGGTTTCATGTTTTTCATTAAGTTCTTCTGCTTTTTTCGTAGTGTCTTCTTTGACATAGTGTCCATCAACCATTGTCTTTAGTTTATCAGCAGCCTTGGAAGCGATAATATCAGTAAATTTATCAAAATCTGGCGACTCAATAAGCCTTTTCACAAAAGATTCGAATTCTGAACTATTTCGATCGTATGGTTCAACGGCAAGTGAACTTAAAATCCTTAAATAAAATAAACCTGTGAATAGACCATTACAATTAAAAACACGTTCCGATTAAAAATTATATGAAAATAGTCGAGTCAATAGACTCTGTCGCACGCGTTGAAAATTGTATACGCTATCCTGCTGTCAGTATTGGAACCTGACGAAAGTGTTAATTTATGAAGGCTATCAGGTGTGCATTTGGTCTATGCTGACAGTACAGTAAAAACAGGCGGATATTTTTATTCCCAAGGTTCATAACTTACTTATAATTCGGGTAATAACAAGTTAGGGTAGCGTTCCTAAACGCCGAGGTAAATGTTAAGTTTACTTCGTAAAAGTGAAAGAGATAAGACTGAGGCGGATAGAGACAAGTCTATTTATTAAGTAATCGTTTTGGAACGGCTACTTTGTAAAGGCAGTTTATTTACGTGGCAAAGAATATTTATTTATTTATTTATCATTATTACCGAAATAAAATGCCTTTACAAGTCACTCCGAAGAATTCTATAGGTAACCCAGAAACCAAAAACTGGCGCGTAACGTAATGACAAATGTCAAAGTGAAAATTTACCCATGAATTTACGGCGTCTAAAATTTAACTGTCAAAAGTAAATTTTACATTTCTGACAAGGTTTATGAACGATTTCGAGAATTGTTCGGAGCTATTCGTTTTCACTCGGGTGGTTGTGGAACGGGTGACGGTTAATTTTTACCTTTACCATAGACTAATATTAGTCTATGCCTTTACCCCGGCGGCTTTTACGAACGCTACCTAAGTTTAGTCATATAGAAAATATCAAGTAGCGCCTACACAAAAATCGGAATGTCAAAAAACAAGTTCATTTCTACGTTCAGTGGAACCAACGACATTGGTATAGAATGTCGTTGAGTGGAACGAACTAACTCACGTTCACCGCCCTGATGACAAGACCATGCCACTAAGAAACTCATCGTGTTCCAGCGTGTCGCCATGTGAAGTTTTAACGGAAGAGAGGTTACAGCCCGAGTCCATAGACTTGGGTACCGTTCCTAAAACGCCTGGGTTAAGGTGATATGTCGTCCGTGCAAAGGTCCCCGTTACTCCAGGCGGAAAAACCCGCCGTGCGAGAGGGACGGAATCGGGGAAAATTGTCAAAAAGTCGGTTATAAATTAATACAAAATTAACTAAAATAGTTATGAAATTTTCCATAACCAGTAATTTAGGTATTGTTAAAACCCATCTAAATAAATATTTTTGAAGTCTATATGCTCTCCCAATTTGTCCGAATATCAAAAAAAGTGTAAATTTAGACCTCTTTTCTATAATTATTTATATCGAGTGAAATTCCTCCAATCGCATTTCTGATAGCCCAAAATCTAGAAAAAGGTCCCAAAATTGTTATACTAATTTATTCAACTCGGGACTTCTTTTGAACAGCAGACAAATAACTTCATAATGTGTCAACTTTGACGATACACCCCCTTAATTTAAAATTTAAAGTGTCCAAAGTGAATTTTACCTTTCTGACAAGCTTTATGAACTGTTCGTTTTCACTCAGGTGGTTCATTTATCTTTACGCAGGCGTTTAGAAATGCTACCTTGATGTTTGAAAATGGCGGCCGTGGACAGATCTGTCAGATCTGACAGAAGTCTATTGACTCAGGATATCCGTTACAGACAGACTAATAAGAGTCGGCTGCTGTCACTTTCTTGGCGAGCTCGTTTCGTCCTAGCTCTCAAACGACGCTTTCGATCAGGCAAAAAACGACACGATCTTGCTAAGTTTCTTAGCAAAACTAATCGAATAATTATAATAATTATAAATAATAAATAGACATATATTTATTATAGGATAACTAAAGCCTCCGAAAAACAAATTAAATCCCAGAGAACTGCGGACTGTTATACTACCTATCTGAGCAGCGGCAAAATTAGTTATCGAAAAATATACTAATGTAACTGTGTAACATCTACCGACAAAAAAATTAAACATAGCAAACTAAAATTTCTCACGACCACCTGGTTTAAATAATGAACCTCCGAATAAATTACTCAACTTCCGAAAGAACTTACTGAAAAAAACTATTAACCAAAAGTTAAAAATAGGTGCGATGATGAGCGAAGCGAGGAGGGTGTGTTAGGTTTAAGGTGGCTCTGTCGGAATAATTAGCAACTCGATTCATGGTGGTTGAAATTTCGAACAAATCCGTATTAAAATAAAGTCTTTATCAGCTCGCACTGCAACATGGCTGTTACGTCAGTCGCTGCGGCTGACAAGTGCGAAAATAGTGTGTTTTTAAGTTATTTTATCCAAAATAAAATAATTTCCAAGAACTCAGAAAACTAAATCATTTTATATTATTTTGTCTACAAGTTTATAAATTTTCATACTATTTCGACAAAAACTGCAGCAGTTATGTTGTTACAAGTGAACAAAAAATCGAGAAATAAGGGTAAACTTAGAATTTTCTTGCTTCACTTCTGTATGTTATAATGAAATTCAGGAAAAACCACAACACTATTTGTATCATGCAGATTACTATGTATTTTTCTTCTGTTGAAAAATGCTATAGTGACCGTATAAAATGGTTACAAAGTTACTTATTTCAAGGTCGTTGGCGTTGGTAGAAACCATAAAATAAGGAGCCGAGCGAAGCGGAGCGGAGAGACATACAAAAAAAAATTTGTTAGCCGGAGATCTACGATAAAAATAGCTGACTGTAGTTTTCGAAATTTTCAGTATTTCATTCGGCAATTTTCGGTAGTTTTCGTATATTTGTTAGCACAGTAGTTTTCGGTAGATTAGTATTTAAAGCAGTAACATTCATAAATTGAAAATCCTCATTTTTAATTTAGTTTTCGGAGCTTTTATTACGACCCTTCATTGTATAATATGTATTGCATATATTTATATTACTATTTATTCTTACATTTTTTAATTTATTTGATTGTATTTTTTTAATTTATTTAAGTAAACCTAACCTTTATTATTTCCTTGTGTATTTCCCCATATTATTATTTTATATATTAGACATAGACTATTTAAATAAATAACATTAAAACCGACCTGTAATAAGTGTAGGTATGTGATATACCTACATTACATAAATAAATATTAATTATAATAAATATTATATTTCATGATAATAATATATTTCATTTCATTTCAGGCGCGGCACTGGTTAAGCGTTAGCACAATGTGTGAAAAAAAAACAATATTTACTAGTTCTGGCAACCACAGTCGAAAGTATTTGTTGGATCGACCATTTTTACGAAACTGCACTGAATATACAAGGTGAAATTTAATTAACCGCCCAAATTCATACTGGAGACTCGGTTAGTGATCAGGAACAAGATTCAAAGATCCCTTTTTTCGAAAACAAAAAAAATGTTTTGTTCCCTTACGAACTGGACTGGTTCAGATAGGTACAATGAAAGACAGTGAGACTTCTCATTTCTTTTTTATAAGAAAGAATCTCAATTTTTTTTTTGTTAAGAATTTCACATAAAGTGTCATTAACATTGTTCCTTATCACTAACCGAGACTCCAGTATGCATTCGGGTGGTTGATTAAATTTTACCTTAGATTACGGATAACACAAATAAATAAACACAATAAAAAAATAACAATTACGTTAAAATTAGAGTAAACTAACATAAAAAGCTTAAAATGCTGGTATACATAATATTTACTTTAATTTACACTGAAACAACGTTATTCTTAATTTTAATTTACTTTTTTTTTTCATGCTTGGTGATGAAATGTCAGTCATAAATATTTTATCGTAAAATTGTATTGATTTATATTTTACGTAAGTATATTTGATATTTTTATTGCTTTTTTATAGCTTTTGATAACCCAAATAACATTACACCTATACAGAGAGTTGCGGAAGCAGGAAACTGGTCATAGTAATAGTCCACACAAACAACTATACAAAAAAAAAATTGAGAAATCGAGAAAAAGATATCAGTGGATTAAATACATTTTGGTTGGGTAACTATGTCACTTTTCTATGGCACAGTTGATTTTTTTTCACAATTGGAGTGTTGGCACCATAGAAAAAGTTCGTATGGGCGAGGACTATCGTCTGTTTCCGCGTTCCGCAACATCATATTAACATGATTATTGCAAAACTGATCACCTAAATAACTATTTTTGATCGGGATAGCCGACCAGTTTCAGCAGACTCAGACTGCCTTCTTCTGGGCGAGTGAAAACGCTTCCGCGACGACGTTGCGCCTCGTACTGCGGGCTAGCGCTCGCGCTGCGCACGACATCATCGGTGCAGTTGGCGTGGGTGGTCGGAAAGGCTGGGCGTCCGTCCGTACAATTTATTACTAACGGGCACAGAGGAGGAACAGAGGAGATAATATTCTCTATGCTAACAGCAATAGACGCGCAGAACTCACCTTAAGGTCGATTTAGACCAAGCGAGCGAATGCTCATTCTACCCCCACTCTTTCAAATTCTCTCCTTTTTGACAGGCACAAATTATAGAGGGATGTTGACAGGTAAAAGAGCATTCTTTCGTTGTTCGACGGGAATTCTGTAAATATCATTGAGAATGCTCGCTCGTTTGATGTAAACGGCGCAAGAGCATGCGAACTGTTGCTAGAGCATTCTTACGCGGACGAAAGCGCTCGCTCCTTGGGCGATCTTTTCAAAGCGTTCTTGCGTTCTTTCACTTGGAAAAGACAAACATCGGCAATGATGGAATGGTCTAATGAAAAATGTCTGCAAATGATAGTGTTCTTCTTTGTTAGTAATTGTGATATAATGATAAATGCAGCACTTGAAATCAAAATATCGGTTTCCCTTTCGGACATAATTCGCTTAAACTGTAAAAGCTTAACTTGTAGGTACTTCTGTCAAATGCAGTTTTTCGGTGAATAATTACTTAAATTATTAACTGTTAGTGTCTCACTAGTTCAGAAAATACGCAAAGGAAGAATTTTTGACGAAAATCTATAGTCTATAAATATGATCTGATCGTTTAATGAGCAATGAGCATTCGCTCGCCTTGTTTAAAGATCCCTAGAGCATGTAAAAGAATGATCTTATTCTTGCTTTACAGTATTCTTTTACTGTAAACGGTGAAAATACGCCATTGCGAATAATTGTCGTTTACACCAAAAGAACGCTTTTGCTCGTGCTCCAGCTCTATGAACTTTTGGTCTAAATCGACCTTTATTCTAAAGAACTCGTGAGCTCGGAAGTCACGGTATCAGTTTCAGTCATGGAATCATACTAATTCCATGGCCGAACTATACCATGACTAATTCCATGTTTTCAGTATATTCCATAGACTTAGGATATATCTCAGAATATTATTCTGAGGGATATACAATACAGTATATCCTAAGTCTATGGTATATTCTGTGCGTGATTTAGTTACTTACTGTTTTAAGCACATACCTACTACCAAATTGAGGGCAATAATCATGTTTTATCCTCACGTTTCATTCAATTCAATGATCATAATGTTTGATGGCATACAAATTCCATTCAGCAGTACAGTGAAGAATTTGGGTATCTTCATCGATAGTTGCTTATCTTGGGAATCCTAAATGGAACACAGAGGATGTTTGCCTCTGCAGAATCCTTGAGAAGACTCAGAATTAATATATTTAACTTCGGAACAGCTGAATAAGCTTGAACGCCTCCAAAATTTCGCCATAAGGTTTATTTTCGGTCTTTGTAAGTTTGACCACATTTCTGATTTTAGGTCAAAACTTCAGTGATTTCCGGCGAGCGACATTCTCTTCTTTATTCTGTACTGTGGGTCTACCGCGTAATTCTCATTTACATCAACATCAACTTGAGATTAAAATTTGGCGTGCGTGCGACGACGCCCACCCAACATGCCTTCTCTTTTGCACGCGTTGAATTTCGCATGCATTTGCTTGAAGTTGATACAAATGAGAATTACGCGGTAGAGCCCCTAATCAATCCTTCAACTCCATCATATCCTAAAGATTGCTTTAAATTCCTGCACTCTACCCATGACCGTACTCTACGGTCCTCCTCAAAATTTGCTTTCAACAATTCCATCGCACACTACAAATTTTTATGGTAATTCTTTTGCTGTTAAAGCTGTCATATTGCTTAAAAAATTGTCAGATATGACGTCACTTGAGAATTTTAGACATTTATAATGATTTGTGATGTTTAATTACCTACTTATAAAAAAGTGTCTGTCTTTGTCGGTCTACTCATCTGTCAAATCAGTCGGAAGCAAATTATTATAAATTTATCTTGATAGCAAAGAACACTGTTATAAACAGCCATTTCTCAAGTGAGGTCACACGAAGGCTAATGGAAGTTGCAGCTTTTTCGTAAAAATATTTATCATCATGAGATTTTTTAGACCACAAGTTCTTATTAAACCAATAGCTCGAAATGGATCTGGCAACACTGAATAGAAAAAAGGAAGAACCAATGATTTTTTTGAATTTGATTGCCAAAGTTTTGTTTCTATACCCTCAATTTTATCATTATTACTCATTGCCTCAATATCATTCTGGATTTAACCGCACTGTCGTGTTTAATCTCCTCTAAATAATTTTTACCACTATACCATGTCGCTCCCTCCTTTAAGAAAGCCGAAGAATTTAAAAATAATCTCCAGGCAGCCCCAGAATCAGAAGATTCAATTTGTCATCATCACCTTAAAAAGTGACCAGAAGCTTGTTATACCTTCCGATGCCTATCACGGCATTCTGATGGCTGGAGAAATCTACAAATGTGTCTTCTGTGACCTGGCGATGGACCGAAATAGTCAATTTAAGGAACTGCATAAAAAGTCTGCTAAGCATTTAAAAGTTCTGGAGAACTTTCCACATATTGGGGATTTTTCCGAGAATTTATTAAGAAAGGTTAGTTTTTACCTACCCTATTTTTTTCTATCTGAGCCCATCCTAGCTAAGAAGCTATAGGTAGATGATTTTGTAAACTTATTTATACATAGGTACATATACCAGGCACCAGAGGGATAATCAGACCAGAGGGATAATCAGATTATTACAGATTTTCATCTGAATCTAGCCATACAAGCTCTTCTATTCCAGGTACTTTTGACATTGCCCTTGTTTATTTAAAATATCTGAACTCATACGTTTTTTTTTCAATTTAAATAATGTACCTAACTAATCTTTTGGTTTATATTTGGCAAACATTCAGAACTCGATGTTTAGGGACATGACTTACTTACTTGACTTATTTCCTATGACCCCTGAGCAGGGATATAGGGCCTTCCAAACATGAGTCCCGCGATCTTTACCTCCTTTGCCACTGAACGACGCCAGCTTTGGGACATGGAACGGGCTTAAACCTCATTGAAAATATTATATCTTTTTCAGATCAATGCGGAGAGTTACTACTGCAGCACCTGCAATGTGCTTGTGTCTCAATATTTTATCAGAAGACACATTGGCACCGAGGCTCATCGAGAGGAGCTGGACAAGGCTCGCAATAGAGCTAGTATTTACAAACCAGTGAATTAACTTGTAGTATTATTTGTAAAAAGCTTTTAAATTCTTTTTGTCTTTGATTGGAAGTGGGTAGAGCAAAGCAAAATTGTTTGTTTGTTTGTATATATTGCAGATTTTTCAAGCGAAAACTTCTCTAGGCACATAGAACGACAGGGGATAATCTTATGGATTCGCATCACCGACATGTCATTGCAGTATTGCACTTTGCCAGCAGAGAAAAGTTTTCACTTCTGTCAGCAGTCTGCATGACTGCCTGTTTTTTTTTCTTTTATTATGTTCGTACCACATAAATGTAGACTAAAAGTCAAGTTCAGAGAATATACTGCAGTCACTAAGTCATGCGGCTTACTCTTGTGATTATAAATATAAAATAATAATAATAATTTTAAGTACAAGCATTGGATAGGTTGATATTCAGGACACATGTATTTCCTCTACCTACTCTCATCATTAGTTAGGTATCTTTATCTATTAAGTTTTCAAAAATGTTAACAATAACTATAAATAGCAGTCCAGCCCCCCTATTCTGTATCTCTGGTTGGCAACTGGACTGGGTGCCTACCATCAAAAACAGATAAAAATAAAACTTTCAAAATTGCCTTTAGTGCGTATTGAACTATTTACGAACTGTGTTGTCACTTCAAGTGTGAACATATCCTTGGACAATCTGAATTCAATAGTATATCTATGTTTATGATGATAGGCACAGTCCAGTTGGCAAATAAAGGTACATAATAGGCCAGCTGAACGTTACGAACAGATCACCAAATGCGTGTGGTGGCTGCTCTGTATGGTATATATCTGTTATATTTTATTGCATGCATGCACAATGCGTTAGTCTATTTTATACAACTGGTGCTGCCACGCAATACGCCGCGCACGCATTTGGTGTGCAATGGCCTTAGGAGGCAATAAAACCAGTGCTTTAAAAAAAATGGGAAGGATCTGTAAGAAAATTTAATGCACAGGTGCCTTTTCAGGCCTTTCCAGACTTTTTTTGCTGATTTCTTACATATTAAAACAGGTTATGAAATAAATTCAAGTGTTTATTTTAGTTAAATTAACTTAGGTCAATCAATACATCTCAGAAGTAATAAAAACTTGGATAAGACCATAATGTTTAATTTTAGCGGGGGTCGTTCTTTAGAACAAAAGAAAACAAGTCCTTATAACAATAAGTTTAATGCAACCCCAACATTATTTCTTGCGCTTCTTTAACCTTTTCTTGTTCTTTTTCTTCGCATTGTTGATTTTAGCGATTTTTCTCTTGTGCAACCACACTGGATACTGTCCATTTTGGTCTTTCATGGTTTTGCTACTAAAGGTCCTTTTCTTGCCAGCCTCTTCCGTAACTTCGACTTTTTCGTCATCAGAGCTCATTTCTACGTCATCTTCTGCGTCTGCTTCAGGTAGTGGTTTCTTCTTCTTTTTAGCTTTTTTAGTAACTTCTCCAGCATCTAAAAATATAACCTGGTCCTGATCTGGCTCCATAACCTCACTTTCAGCTGGCTTCTTCTCGTCGTCTTTTATGCCGAGAGTTTTCTTCAACCTCGCTAGTTCTTTGACGGCATATCTTTCTCTCTTTACCGCATTGCATTTTCTCTTCCATTTGCTTCGTATTGACTTCGCCATATTATTTTATTTGTGAAAAATATAAACAAAAACGTGATCGTTCTCTGATCACGTCAAATGAAAAGGCTGATTTCATTACACGACGACCGGATTTTTACATGTTTTATTTTTACAAATATTTTGACCAATCATTAAAAAGATTTTATTTTGAGACTGCGTTTTGATTGGCTCGTTTCTAGAATTTAGATTTTTTCTGGCATAGAGTACAATTTGTCAACATGCGCTGAGTTCACTTTGATTGTCCGACGACACCCATCTATGACAGTGACAGCAGAAAAGCATGATATTAAAAATCAACGCATGCAAAAGGGATGGCATGTAGGGTGGTCATGATATCACTATAAACCACTTGAAGCATTGCACACCTGCAGCAATTTGTAGACTGTCTGGACTTGTCGAAGTTTGAAAATTTGGGCTAGTGATAAGCATATCAAAAACCCAGGTCTTAAAACAACCTGCAAACCATCACCTTGGCTGGAAAGCAACTGAGGGAAGTAAGTACAAACGTTTCGTTACCTCGGCAGCCTGATACGGAGGACAACCGTCTAGAGTCAGAAATTTCTTCAAGAATTGCCAAAGCCGTAGCCGCTTTTGGACAGAGTCTGGAATTCACACGATTTGCGGCTTCGAACTAAACTTACCGTGTACAAAGCCATAATACTACCTCTTCTGCTCTATGCTTCTGAGACTTGGTGCCTCTATAAAGGCGACATTAAGCGCCTCGACAGTTTCCATATGAGGTGCTTATGCGCTATTCTACGCGATGTCCTCCGGCGCACTGGAATGTCTGGCATGGAGTGCCTTCTCATGAAAGGCCAATGAGGATAAGTCACATAACGGGAGAATCCAATTTTGACTATTACATTGCATGTGTTATGATTTTCTGAGTACACTACTTTTTGATTTTTTGAAATCCGTCCATAAATGGCAAAGTTATTTAATATTTTATCGGGCTTGATTTTAAAACGCGCGCCTCCCGCCCGTGGATACCGATGTCGTCATCACACACAGACCCCGCGCGATCGCAGTCGTCCAGTACGCACATTCGTGATTAGTAGCGAACACTCGGTTTTTTTTCGAGTTTTATGCATTATCGGTTTATTGTTTCGGTGTTCTGTAATAATGAGCAACAAATTGGAAGATGGATTCGAAAAAGGACAGTCAGATAATCTACCTAAAGTGGATTCTTTCATGGTTTTTGAATACTTAAACAATCATGTGAAGTATACCAGCGCTGAAATCCGAGGTTGGAAGCTTCAACGGTAAGTACCTACCAAATTTAATGTGTTAGTTAGTGAGTTTAGGCCTAGGTACTTTTTCCCATGGCTGTTGCGGTAGGTAATGTGAAAATAATAAAATAACCTGGGTAAAAAGGTACATGGACAGCATAACACACTCCATCATAAAAACGTTAGTCAAGTCAAGTACCTACATTATTTCTTCCTACGGAGTTCGAGTTGATGTTTTTGTAAGCAGGCAACTGCAGGCATGATTCATTGCGATTTAGTAAGTGCCGGTTTCAAGTTCACCTAAACATTATAGACCGGGAGCGCGCCGTAGATTAACTAACATTAGCGGATACCTACCATGTTTTTTGTTTCGATGCACTTAAATGGTGCAACCGCATCAGGTAATGTGATGTAGGTATTTAATGCTGTATGATTATTACAGGTCTGTACGAGAGTCATATGGCGACGATGCCGTAGGGTATGTCCAAGTCCAAAGAAATGGAAATGTGTGCACAGTAAAGGCAAGAATAACACCGGAGCATAAAGTAAAAACTAAAGGTTATAGCTGCACTCTCAAATGTGAAGAAAATGATAAAACTATTATTGATGTTACTTGTCATGATTGTGCTGCACAAAAAGGAGGTTGCAAACATAGTGTAGCATTTCTTATGTGGATACACAGACGCAGTGAAGAGCCTTCTCCAACTGAAAAAAAATGTTATTGGGCCAAACCAAAACTGGCCACAGTGGGCACAACCTTGAAATTTATAAAAGCCAAAGATATCGGTTCCAGCGCTGGAGATATTGACGATAACGCTAATGTAAGAAGTGAACAATTTTTTAACAAACTGGTGCACAATATACAGTTAAATTCTATTAGGATTCAGTTAACAAGTTACGTTACACAGAATGAACTTACGAAATTATCATTGCATAACTTGATAAATGATTATAAAAAAGAAGGTAACGACACGAACAGTGCACAAGGCTTCATCGATTATTGTACAACAAAACAAACACCAGAAAAGTGTTCAAAAATAGAACAAGAAACTCTATCTCAAGCTCAGTCTCCTTTATGGCATGAGATGCGATATTGCAGAATAACCGCGTCAAAAATACACGACGCCGCCCATTGCAAAACCCCTGATGGTTCATTAGTTGAGCAAATATTCGGTGCAACCATACCAGAAACTCCTGCAATGCGAAGAGGCAAAGTACTGGAACCTGATGTTAGGGCAAAAGTAGCAAAATTGAGAAAATTTGTAATCGAAAATGGTGGGCTGTTTTTGAAAAGTGATTGGCCTATTTTAGGTGCATCTCCTGATGGCTTAACACAAGAATATGTCATAGAAATAAAATGTCCCATGACCACACAAGGCAAAGAAAGCTTTATTAAAAATAATCGTCTCACAAACAAATCAAAAGGTCAAATCCAGCTGCAAATGTTTTTTTGCAACAAAACTAAAGGGCTTTTTTGTGTTGCTGATAAGAATTTTGAAGCTAACAAAGAAGTAGAAATCTTTGAAGAAGATTTTGATGAAATTTACTGCAAAGATCTTTTGGAAAAGTCAACAAGTTTTTGGAAACACTCAGTCTTTCCTAAATTGGTCAAAACTTAGGTTAAGGTATAAAAATAAACAGATGGCTTAAGATATAAATATTGTTTTATTTTAAACTTGGTTTCTAAATAAGCATTCTTGAAGATTAACTACTCCACAAGCAGATGTCACAACATAGTCTAATATTCTAACATAATCAATGTCAACACATGCATGAGGTGCAATCATTTCAAACTCCCTTAAACGCCCTATACTTCTCTCGACGTGTACTCGAAGGGCCGCTATTCTTTTAGTTTCTAAAACTTCTTCTTTACTTAGTTTTGATCCCGAATCAACGCTAGGAGGCCTTAAAAGTTTGCAACCTTGACGTTCAAGTAAATGAGCTATATTCTTAAATCCCCTATCAGCCATCACTACGTCACCGGGGGATAACATCTGAAGAAAACCGCAGTCTTCAAAGATAAGGGCGTCCGATGTCCTTCCTCCATAACCTTCGGATATGAAGTTTATAAGTCCATTAGGTGTTATCGATATTAGATATTTTATAGTATTCGCATTTTTATATTGTGACCACGTCAGCGCCTGATGTACTGCTGAGCTAGGTTTCTCGATTTGAATTTCTAAACAATCTATGATGCTGACGACTGTTGAATAACGCCTCCTAAAAGGTATCGGAAGATTTGAGCGAATATCGTCGCGAGGAGGAATAAAAATCAGTTTCTCCATGCATTGAGCAACCTTAGGTATTGTTTCTTTGAAATGTCTGGCGACTGTAGATTCCGAAACTCCAAATTGAACAGCAAGCACGGAATTCGGTTCACGCCATCTCAGTTTTTTCAAGCTCAATAATACATCCATCAGAGGTCTCTCAGTAGATTCACTCAAATATTCTAAACAGAAATACACTTGCGATGGTAATCCGAGAAAAAGCTTAGGTTCTCTAGATATAGACATTAAAGTTCCTTTTTGCATGTGTTCCTTAAATAACTCAGTATCTACTTGTCGTTTCATTTCACAGGCGTCAGTATTTACACTGAATCCACTTAGGCTCGCAGAAACTGATGAGGTATTAGAGTAAGATGTGAAGCTATCATGCATTGGTTCCCGATGATGATCCCGACGATGTTCTTTTGGTTTCACCGTTTTTATTTTAAGAGCAAACTCTTCAACCCGGTCAAAACCGGCGTCAGTATTAATGCCCTTGCTTCGAACTTTTGGCTTTATATTAACTTGCACTGCGAGTGATTTATATTTAGGATCATTGTGTAGATTTGCCGCATTATCTTCTTCAAGCGGGTTTATAGCCTCTGTATCATTTGAATTAAAATCAATCGTTTCACACGCCACGAACTCTTCTTGTGTTATTAGGTTTTCATGACCAACTTCCAGATTAAGCACTCTTTCAAAGTACTCAATCTGCTGTCTTTTTTTATATCCAGTCCGTTCTACAACGGCGTTATCCTTTCTTTGGCAGTCAAATTTATGCGGCAGAACTCCTTTTTTTAGTCTTAGTTGACCACCCATCAATCGGTACCTTATATAATTTTCCATGTCATTTTCGACCTGTAAAAAGTAAAAACAGATTAAAGATTCTTTATTTTATTTTTAAATAATACTTTACTTACTGAGAAAAGCAGATCCAAAAAATAGGTCCTACAGCAAAGAAATTAAAATTCGAATCATTACCTATTGTTGATAGGTATTCATTATCGTAGATAAAAATGCGGTAGTCTCCCGGACTACAAATATCATACCTACGTTGATTATTGTTTATTGTTATTACCTCATACGATTGTGTTAAGGTTGAGACAATATGACATAAAAGGATTAAGTTTTAAGGTTTTTGATTCCATTGATCGATAAAATAGGTGACATTTACTCAATAATACGAGGAAATAGGTATACGTCAAGTATAAGGTATAACGTAGGAAAGGTACTTACGTCGAAATGATCTTCGCAACAGTAATGAGTACTTTTGCTTGATAAAGGATCTCTCTTCATAACACTACACCACTTTTTTCTAGCTTTTTTGTCTGTTGGAACATGAAAAAATAGTTTGTCGGGCGTACTACTACTTGTACTCTTGCACTTTGGCACGACACAATATTTGTAAGACATTTTTAAGGATATTGATACACAACAATAAATCTATAACAAAGCGACCGTGACAAGCACAGCTCAAGAACTGCGCGGGAAACAGAGTACACCTACAGAACTGAAGAGCGCGTGCGGGGTCGCGCCCCGGGTATGTGTGGGATGACGTCACGCGCTCGCGGCTGGTACTGGCGGGCGTTATTTGAACTGCTACAGTAAAATTGCTGTACTTTCGACATTTCTTGTCCGATTTGGATATTTTTTTCACCATAAGTCATGTTTTTTTTACTGTCATCGATCTACATACTTAACAAAAATCGTGACTCTTCCTCTTTGTCAAATTGGATGTACATTTGGAGAAAAAAAAATGTCGCAAATGTTTGAACAACAGTAATTTTTTTTCTAATTGTGTTTTGATCATCAATTTGGTGCTGATTTCAAGGAAATGTATTTATTATTTGAATAATATTCATTAAATACTAGTATTCCTTTAATTTTCTCTGAAAAGGAGTTTTTTTCCCAAAATAGATATTTTTCGTTCTATGAAAAAGTAAATGTCACTCCTATACCTCAAATGTTTGTCGCGTTTGTAATGGCCTTAAATCGAATTATTAAAATTTACGGCTTTTCTATTCAGCCCCTTGTGTGATGTAGTTTATGACATAAAGTTATTTTATACAAGGTTCCCTAGTAAAAAAATTAATAAAACGCAGAAAACCATTTGTCACGTCTAAAATACTTTTTGTTACATTACTTTTAGTAACGTGAATAACCGTAAATTTTAGTAACTGAACGCATTAGTAGGTTTTTAACTCTAGAAACACTAATATTTTTCTGATTGGCTGATGGTTAGCTATCACCGCCATGTTTTTTCCAGTAAAACGAGTGGTATGTGTGACATTCGAGTGAATTTACTTTTCGTTATAACAAAAGCGATACCACCTTTTTCACGGTAAGTCATTCTGATTTAACAATCATAATTTAATTAGTGTAGAATGTTCAATTGTTTGTACAGCTACATGCGTTGTAATAAATTAAAATGAAACACCGCGTTCCCAGAACACTTTTTATGTTATTTTTCCTTTACTATTAGTTACGTTTCATTACGCAACGAAAATTTTCTATAGAATATTTTGCGATCGCAAAATAAAGCTGCGTACATATTGGGCTCCTAAGACCTGGTTACTATTTCGTTTTTATAATATTATTTGAAAATTTTTGATGAAATAGCTAGTTTTATTTTTTGTGTTTAATAAGTAAAAAAAGACAAAATGGTGTCGAATCGGTGTTACATGTTTGACAGGACTAAACTTAATTTAAGTGTTCTGTCCTTTTCGTTCTGTATCGAAAGTACAAGGACTGAACGCTTAAATTAAATTTAGTCCTGTCAAATATGTATTACCGAATCGACACCAATGGGGCCTCATGGTAAACTTACCTTAATGTTGACTATTCGTTACAATATTTGTGACATAGTTTTTCGTTACGTACATCTAATTTGACAAATACCTAATTACGATGGTGTGGACACCTCGTTCGTATGGATGACTCTCGACTCCCAAAGGCAGTTTTCTACTCCGTGATCTCCACTGGAAAACGCAAGCCTGGAGGTCAGTACTCACGGTACAAGGATGTCCTGAAACGTCATTTGGCTGCGAGTGGCATCGCATCAAACTCTTGGGAAGAGCTTGCACACATGCGACCTGAATGGCGAAAATCTGTGCATGATGGAACCGACAGGATATTTCTGACAAAACTCGGATTTTCCAGCCACATCCGAGCTCATGCCAGGAAACAATAAGGGTCGCCGTCGACGAATACATCGAGGAGGACATCATCATCATCATAAACCACTATTTTCCACCAAAAACACATTCGATCAACAATAAAAACACCGATTTGGTCGTGGAGATAGGAGAACGGCAGCTTAATAATTCCTTCAGCTGAGGTCAAGTACTTTTCTTTGTTCTGAAAAACGTGTTCTGTTCGGGTCTTCCACCAAAATAACGAAATTGGCCATTTGAAACATCAGTAGTCGATCACGATGTCCAGTCCGGTTTATTTGGTTTATTTACGAATCTACCTTCCAACGATAGCTGAGCGTGGTGGACGTGTTGGTTTACATGACCGCCCCATTACGAGTGATATCGTCCGATAATCATACTGAACGCACCCATTTTATCCTAAATTAAAAACGGATTTTACCGGTATAATATTATCGATAAAACGTAAACTGACATGTCACCTAAATTTAAGAAAATATTCCTTTGCCATTAAATATTCCTTAAATTAAAAAAAAGTTTGACATTTTGGTTTGTGTTTTCGTCGCTTCACCCAAAATAAAGCGAATTTTCTTCGCTTTGGAAAGTTTCCAAATCGAAATTGTTTACATGCGTCGGTCTGTTACTGTTAGCGTTCATATTTGCCTTACTCATCTCCGGCTCTTTGTTCCGTGGCCCGTAAGAATGAATTGACGTTCGGCATTTTGTGCGAGTGGCAGTCATCTTGAAGATTATCTTTTTGCGTTGTTTACAAAGAAAGAGTGCAGATTGAGTGTACTCAATTATGGGTACCCTCGACTCCGGTGGCAATAATTTAATGGAACTGGATGATAGTGGATGTGTGCAAGACGGTAAGTTTGCTCATTAATTGTGTGCAGTGGACCAGTTATTTTCTCTATCTATAGATTCAGTTGAAAGTATTGATCGTAAATGACTTTCGGACATGTGCAGTGGCTTTTCTAGTGCACTTGCACTTCATGAGTTCACCTGTAACACAAATTATTATCTATCTTTGATAATATTGCTATAAGTTAGCTTGAGAACAGTGGGTAAGTAAACTGCTATTCTGCAGTTTTCATTTTGTTTATGTTATTTGGTAAACAAACACGTTAAAATAAACCAAGTAGATCTAATAAAATTCAACAAGTGATTACTGAGTGTACTGACCCTGTAGCTCATAGATAAGAACAGCAGGGTTGGATTCAGACGCTCGGAAAATTATTGTCTATGGGAGTTAAAAATATACTACTTGGCTAAAATTATACTACGTTTCGTTTTTCGTTGATTTTTGTTTTGAATTGAAATTAAAATAGCCTATTTGTTAGTGAATTTTTTTTTAAAATTTCTAGTAATATTCATAATTTAATAAAATAGCCTATTTGTTACTGAAATTTAAAAAAAATACTAAAAATATTCAAAACGCACAGAAATTCCCTATATTGTAGGGTAAATGTTAAAAAGCAAAACGTCTCGACCAATAAAACAAGTTGGTCGGCCTGAAGATAAAATTATGGTATTTTTATGTAGTATAGTTCCATTATGATACTACATACTACATATCATGAAAATATGGTACAAATAGTATAATTATACTACGAAATCCAACCCTAAAGAACAGTTGCAATTAGGGTTGCCAACTTTTTTTAGAAGAAATAAAGTATATCGTAGCTATCGTATCGTAGCTGCAAAATCAGCTATGTGATTTAAATTTTTTTGCAATTTTAAAAAGTATTCTAATTGCGATAAGAGGTAAAATTACAAACAATTTACAATCACATAGGTAGCTGATTTTGTAGGTGCAGCGACAATATCTGATTTCAGGGAAGGTAAATAAAAAGTATGGTCCTGTAGAAAAAAGTATCTTTTATTCAAGGGAGTTCAAGGCAGTTTGGACTGAGTTAAAGTAGACAGTGACGCAAGGCATTGCATACCTCTGACAGTTTGTTTTTGACAGTATGTTAAGCTACTCCTAATAGGTTTTTTAATTTTAATTACCGTGGATATCTGTATCCTTGTATGGCTTTTAATTATTATCGGCGATGTAATGGGAAGACATCTTGAATTAAAACACTTGTACTTGTAGTTTCACTTTATTTATATTAACTCCCAACCGGAGATCATTGTTTACGTTGCTCAGAGCTAGTGCCTAGAGTCATGTAAAATATTTCAATTAAGATCTTCCCTTGAAAATGGAGTAAAATCCAAAACCGGTTGGGAGTTAATATAAATAAAGTGAAACTACAAGTACAAGTGTTTTAATTCAAGATGTATTTCAAGTTTCACCAAGTGCCGACAATCGCAAGTATAAATTTTGTAATGGAAAGATCCTAATCCAAACGTGGTCTATCAGAAGAAGTAGCATAACGTACTGTCAAATAAATACTTTCACTATCTATCTCACTGTAACCTATTTCACATAATATGTCACTATCTGTCTCATTTAACTATGTTTTTTTAAGGGTAAGGCTATGTTTAAACTGCGTTACGATCTCATTCCAACTCATTTGAAATAGCTTCACTATTCTTCTCACCTTAGCGCTCAAATGGCATTTCTATTGTGTATCTTGTGAAAATGGATAAAAATCGAGTATTTACTCAAAAACGGGTAAAAATTCAGTAAATGCTATTTACAATAATAAATATAATTACAAATTTATAAATATATAAACATATAAATGTATAAATAATAATAAAAAATATAATAAATATATATAAAACCTAAATATATATAAATATTATAATCTAAATACTATTTAAGTATTTATCCACCACCCATCTCTAGTTACGAGTGTTGACTGCTCCTTCGACAGTCCACGCTCGCAAACACCTCTGACTCCCCCATGGAGATATGTATATGTCATGATGATATGTTATTCACCAGATGCATCTCCATCGACAATGTCTTCGGAGAGCGGGCGAGTGAGTCTCCTAGACCTGTCTGATGATGTGCTGCTGGAAGTTCTCAAGTACTGCGAACCTCGTGACCTGAAGGCGCTGGGATTGTGAGTTATTTTTATTCATTTACACACCACACCAAGTTCGGGCTCCGTCAGGCAGAAAACAGCTGAAGGAATTTTCTATGTTAAATGCCATTCATCAGCCTAGTTCGTCCACTGCTGGACATAAGCCTTTCCAGCGGGCCTATTATGTATTTCTAATTGCCAACTGAACTGGGTGCTTATCATCAAAAACATAGATATGCTATCGAATTCCGATTGTCTAAGGATATGTTCGCACTAGAAGTGACGACACAGTTCGTAAATAGTTCAATACCCACTAAAGGCAAATTCGAAAGTTCAGAATGTTTTTATTTTAATTGTTTGTTATGTTTTTGATAATAGGCACCCAGTTCAGTTGGCAACCAAAGATACAGAATAGAAGGGCAGGCCCCCTATTCTGTATCTTAGGTTGCCAACCGGACAGGGTGCCTATCATCAAAAACATAGATAAAAACTGATCTTTTAAAATTGCCTTTAGAGGGTGTTAAACTATTAACGAACTGTGACGTCACTTCAAATGCGAACATATCCTTAGATAGTATATCTATGTTTTTGATGATAAGCACCCAGTCCAGTTGGCAACTAGAGGTACATAATAGGCCCGCTGGACTTTGCCACTTCCGGCGGTCATTCTGGAAGAATTGTCCATACTCACACACGCTGGGCAGGCGTATATATGTTAAATGAAACCTAACAACCTCATTAAAACATAGTAACAAATAACCTCATGTGAAAGCACCAAAAATTATCATGATTATAAATGTTAATATTACAAAATTAACTTAATGAAAATAATAATAATTTAAACTGAAAATGAAAAAATGAAAATGAAAAAGTTTTATTTATCTTACAATGTTCGTAGGTACATCCAAAATATTAACACTGTCTATAAATAAAAACACAGACTTATATAATTTAGTATTAACTTAAAAGTAGCAGGCATTATTATAAGTGTATATTACATTGTATAGCAGGTATTGACATTTAATTATTTCCAATGGTCCTCAAACTAGGCAAGCCTGGAACGCGAGGGCCGGTTAAGTATTTTACAGATTTTATTTCGCTCAGTTGCTATCCAAAATACTTTAAACAGTATAAACAAATAACTTAAAACTATAATAAAAATTACTAATTACGGGAGTTGACCGTCGGCGAGGGTTTTTAAAAAGAAAGTCGGAAGAGAATTTACTTAAATATGTAATCGATGTGTGATTACAATTCTTATGATATCTATCTTACATTAAACTTATATCTTAGTGATCCCGATGATCAGAGTATGACCTCCCGCTGTCGCGATGTTAGCATGAAGGCGGCGTCTTGGATGGTGAAATACCCTTTTAATATGTCGGTCGATGATGCGTCAGCAACTCGAACGGTTGCACAATCTGTTTGGTGGTGTGATGGCTGTTGGAGTCGGTAGGGACATAGTCCTCGACGTAACACCTCCCCTCTAGAACGAGCAACTATTTGCCTATGTCTAATGCAAATATTGCGGCTTTCTTATCTTCGATAGTTGCCGGAGTTTGAGATGATGTGCTAGCTTCTTTAGCATCCGTAAGTTTCAGTCCAGGATTCCGCTCAGTTTTAATCTTATGGTTTCGTTTTCGTATGTAGAATATAGTGATGAAAGTTATAATCAGCAATATCACTGCATACAGTGGAATGATTGTACGGTAGGTAGTCCTTGTGTCGAAAGATTGCAGGTTCGTAGGTATTTCCATTGTAACTTGTTGTTGAATATTGTGCAACTTATTCAAGTCAATTGTCATGAACTTGTACTCAGGTGCTTTATTCTCAGAAGATGATTTAATCAGCATGTTTGACCGTGGCAATGTCGTGATTTCAACAGCTTGTCCGCGAATTTGGTCATTGAAATTGATTATGGTAAAACTCGGCGTCTTTATACTGCAGTTTCGAGGAATTGTTGCAATGTAACTTCCTTCCAGAATGTGGTGGTATTCTTGTCTGCAACTTAGCTGCACTTTCAATGGTTTTGGGAATGACAGAATGTAGTGTTGGTCATCTAGCTCCATCAAGGCTTCTTTAGATAAAGAAATAGACGTAGGGTTGCATGTTTCATCAAGGTCTTGTAGAAATATTAGTCGATGAATACAGTCGCGTTGATTTCGGATCTGGTGGTTGAGCTGTTGCTTGCAGATGTACCATGCGTCAATCTTCGGGCATTCAGCCTCTATGTAAGCAAATTCCTGGGAATTGGTTGCCATAAAAGGAAACGGAGGAAGGATTACATTATGATTTTTATTAGGTACTGGGCAGAGCTTATAAAGAGTGTATGAGTTCGGGGATGTAATGGGAATTTTAAGGATGATTACTATTTTATCTCCTACAAAATATGAGCCTAAACTAATAAGATCATAATAATACCTAGTGTCTAACGATAAAACTTGATCGTGCGAGTAAAGTGCATTTAACTTTTTAACTATGCTAGTGATATCCCTAACTGATAAAATAGAATGGTGCAAAGTGCCTGTGCGACTAAAAGCTAATATATTTTCTAATCTCATTACTTCTAAAAATAGTTCTTGCACATTTTCGCTAATTATAGCAAAAAGTTGCGAGAATTGCGCAAAGATACCTACTTGGTTGTTATCTTTAATCGTCATGTTTATAAAACTTGATACGGCCCTTTGTAATTTCAACTGGTTGTAGGTAAGATTATTTAGTACTTGAGTTTGATGGTCGGTTATTTCTTTAAATAAAGTAATATGGTGGTTAAAATTATTCGAAAGCTTTTGGTCATTTTCTTGCAAAGTTTTTAATAGGCTTTCATATCGCAAAGCATCGTTGTAGTCTAGGTTTCCCGTGATACTTTTTACAAAGCTTCCCAGGGGGTTAAATAAACCACGTTTCGCTCTTTTTGATCTGAAAGTGTCCAACTGTGCTGAAATTTTTTCTAGTTTGCTAAAAAGGTGAACTATTTGATACTTAAACAGTGAAAAGCTCTTGTTACTTATGTCATTTGCAACGTTAGTTAATTCAGTTTTTGCAGTGTCAACATGTCTTTGTATTATCGTAATGTCAATGTCTTGTAGGAATGTATGGTAGTGAGATATTATTTTCGTAGGGCCTAATTTAAAAGGAAGTATGCCAGGTCCGTCGTCAAGGCTGTCAAGTCGGATGTCTTGTGCTTGGGCCAGGGTCATCAGGATTAGAAGGTACCTGTAACAAGTCATTGTCCTTATTTTTTAAAGGTCGTTTCAGTCTGTTTTTAGCAATTTTGCCGCGTTTTCGAGACGTATATATGTGAATCGGTAAGTTGGAGGTTACCGTGTCGCGAGTAAACCGGGGTGCGAGTTTTTGTCTGTCTGCTAACGGGTTTTTTATATATACTTCTCGGCCTGGGTCGTAATTTATTTCAGGTTCTCTATCACTGTTCCGTCGCGTCATCAATGCTTCGCGGTCAGCTTTTGATGAGTTATGAATAATTTCATATACTGTTTCCATTCTATTCCGATGATCGTGTAAGTACTGTTGTAATATTCTCTCAGTCAAATTTAAGTCTGTTGGATCGCGTGGGTCAAAATGTCCTGTAATTAAGTCAAATGGCCTACATTTTGTCATACTATGTACTGAACTATTGTATGCTATGAGAGCATAAGGTACTAAATTTTCAGCTGATTCATTTTTATGTACTATTTTTAAAAGTCTGATATGTTCTAATAAAGTGCTATGGAAACGTTCTATCATACCGTTCTCGTTAGGGGAGTGAGCTGCAATGAAATGATGGTTTATTTTATGTAATTTCAGGAATTCTGATACAATTTGATTTGTAAATTCCGTACCCCTGTCGGTTGTAAGATTTAACGGAAAACAATAATGAGAACAAAACGTCAAAATTGATTTTATTATATTAGGGGCTGTACAATCGGACATTCGATAAGCTTGTGCAAATTTCGAAAATGCGTCAATGATAGTTAGGTATTTTTCGTTTTCGATTGTAAGCACGTCTGCGTGTATTAGTTCAAACGGTTTTGTGGGTGGAGGGACAATTTGAAACTCAGGGCGTATTGGATTACGGTCGTATTTTGCACAACTGCAAACGTTACAGTTACTTATAAATTTTGTTACACATTCTTTCATTTTTGGCCAGAAATACCGATGGTATAGAGATAAATATGTTTCATTAATACCGCGGTGGTTTGTTTTTCCCTCATGATATTTTCTTATGATATCTTGCTGAATTAAGTAATCTGAGATATTTTCAAGTTCATGTTTCACAAGAATCAGGTTCATTGAAGAGCTTTGAAAAGTTTTTTGTATAACTGGTACGATGCTGTACATTTTCTCTAAGGGCTGCACTAATATAGCAGTTCGGGTTTTAGGGTCAACATGTTTTTTTATGGCGTTAATTAAATCATGTTCGAATGAATCTTGTGATATTTCTATAGTGACTTTTCGGAACGTGTCAAAAGGCTTGATTATTATAGATTTCTCTCTGGGTGGACGATTTACGATTTTTAATACTAACTGTTTTTTAAATTTGTTCAAGGGATCTTCGGAAATTGGTATGTTAACTATGGGGTTTTCCAAACTTGTATGCACAGTTTCCGCTGGTAATGGTTCGTGCAATGGTGTTTCATTTAAAATAAATAACTCTGAGTGTGCTGTTAGGGTGGACGATGGGCTTCTCAAAGGTTCGTTGTCTGGTGCTGTGTCAGTAGATGAGGCACTAATAAATGCTCTCTCGTCAGGTGCTGTCAACGTTCTTTCGGATGATGAGGAAGAAATGTTAACTACCATAGAAGCCATTTCTTCATTATTTATTTGAATTCTGGAAAGGGCGTCGGCGTTTGTGTTATTTTTACCACTTTTGAATACCATTTTATAATTATAATCTGCTAGTTTCATTTTCCATCTAGAAACTCGGCAGTTGGTCTCTGTCATAGTGTCTAATGGGAATTTTAAAGGCTGATGGTCAGTTACAATTTGGAATTTACGGCCAAAAAGGTATGGTCTAAAGTATTTAGTTGCCCATACTATTGCCAATAACTCTTTCTCAGTGGTTGAATATTTTATTTCGCTTTCATTTAGGGTCCTTGACGCATAGGCTATAGGCCTGTCAGAGCCTATTATTCCTTGTGACAGTATACCTGAAATTGCAAAATTCGATGCGTCTGTTGTCAAAATAAAGTCCTTTGAAAAATCTGGGTACTGTAAAATAGGGTCGTTAGTCAGTAGAGTCTTACAATGTTCAAAGCATTTAATGTAATCAGAAGTCAGTTTAATTTTCATATTATTTTTTAAACAAGCAGTCAAGGGTTTTGTTAATTTAGCAAAATCTGGTATGAATCGTCTGTAATAACCTAAAAGACCTAAAAATCCTTTGATTTGTTTAGATGTTTTTGGGATAGGATATTTTTTAATAGCCTCAATCTTATCGGGATTTGGTTTTACTCCGTCTGGTGTTATGATGTGACCTAAGAATGGTGTTTCTCTCTTAAGAAATTCAGACTTATCCATCTGTATTTTAAAGTTAGATTCCCTTAGACGGTCTAGTACTCTGCCTAAATTGACTATATGCTCTTGTAATGAGGTCGAGAATACCAAAATGTCATCAAGATAGACTACGCAAATTTCATTTTGCAGACCTCTGAGGACATTGTCCATTACGCGCTGAAACGTAGATGGAGAATTTTTAAGTCCCATTGGCATGCGCATAAATTCAAAGTGCCCGGGCGCACAATCAACGTTAAATGCTGTTTTGTGAATGTCACGTGGGTCGGTCTCAATTTGGTAAAATCCGCTAGCCAGGTCCAAGGAAGTGAAGTATTGGCAGTTTCCTAGCTTATCTAGGATGTCGTTGATGTTAGGGATGGGGTATTTATCATCTATAGTCTTCTCATTGAGTTTTCTAAAGTCAACAACTAGTCTCCATTTGACTTTACCCGATGCGTCTGCTTTTTTTGGTACTATCCAAATTGGAGCACTCCATGCTGAAGTGGAGGGTCTAATTATACCTTGATCTAACATTTTTTTTATTTGTGACTGTACCTCCTTTCTATGCACGTACGGATATCTATAAGTCTTACTATGAACTGGAATTTCGTCAGTTGTTCGGATACGGTGTTTAATTTGGTTGCTGAATGTTAAACATTCGTCCTCTACGTAAAATACATCAGAGTATTGTTTACAAAGATTAACCAAATTAATTCTCTCCTCTTCATTTAAATGCTTCGTACGCAATTTCGATAAAACTTTGTTCATTCGGTCAGTCATACAGTCTGTACTTGTAATAGTCTGTTCACTAAAAATATGTGCGTTTATCGGTTCAGTCAATGAAAATATAATGTCGTTACAGGTAGGGTTCAATACTTCCACGTAAGCTCGGCTATTACTAGCTGTAGATAGACATTCGTTTATAATACAACTGGAAATCGTTTGATGGTCTATGGAGATTTCACCTTTGGGAATATTAATCGGCACTCTAATTAGTTTAGTGGACTGTGCGGGAACAATAGTCTCAAGTAAGTTGATACTCTGTCGTGATTCATACATATGAATTGGGTTCGTTGCAAACTGTGTCAAAAGCTGTTTTGATCCTAAGTCGATTTTAGCTTGCCACTGCTCTAATAAGTCAATACCAATAAGTCCGTCGAAATAATCGTGAAATTTGTATATGAATAATTTTATCGGTCTTGTTTCGTTAAATTCGTAAAAGCAAGGAATTAACATTGAATAGTCATTTCTTGTAGTCGCATGAATGTTGGAGACAAGAAAAGGGTCATAGTTTAAGGGTGTATCAGGGTAGAATTTTTCTGTGGCTTCCGGACTAAGAAATGATTTATTTGCACCTGTGTCAATAAGTAGTTTTAAGGGTGGGTTTTGTATCTGAATGTAAGGAAGCTGCTTTTTATTTTGAATATTTAATTCTATTCGGGGGCAGTTGAAGTCTGAATCTTGGAAAAATCCGATTCTGATTGCTCGTGCGGTATTTCTTCTATGTTATAACTTTGTTCGTCGGTCGACCCGTCGTCATAATAATAGGTCATAGTGGAGGGTTGTTCCAAGGGTTGGTTGTAGTCAATGTCAGGATAATCACAACTGTTGTACATCACTTCGTTAACATTCATTTCTCGAGTAGGGGGTGGGTTTTGTGGTGTTGGTGGAAGAGTGCGTGCACGGGGGTGGCTAACTCCACTCATGGGTCTTACCTGGTTACTGTTGAATTGTCTTTGGGGCTGTTGGGATTGAAATGCACGTGGTGTTATTTTAAAACCTGTGCTCATGTTTGAACGTGGTAGGGCCTTAAACATTTGCTGAGTCTTTGACACACCTTGGTAGGCTGGTCGATAAGTCGGGGGTTGTGGGGGTAAAGTTTGCTGCTGGGGATTAACTTTAGTTTGATGCATTTGAGGGATCAGTTGGTGGCTAAAATTAAATTTATTCGAATTAGCTGTCATTGAAACAGATTGAATATTTTTGTTCTGTAAATAAAGTATGTTAAGTTCTTCTTGGGAATATTCCAGAGCTTTTTCAAGCGTCTCTGGTCTCATGCATCGAATTCTTGAGCCAAGTGGTTCATGTAAGCCCTTTAGAAAGGTTTGTAAGGCTAACTTTCTATATAAAGTTCTTTTAGCCTCGACTGTCGTTTCGACAGAGTCATGTAACGATACGTACGTCATTATTGTGCTTAACAGATTTTGCACACGTTCATAAAATATGTGCAGAGTATCTCTGCCTTGCGATAGCAGGGACAAATCGGTGTAAAGAGCGGATTCATCTCTGTGGTCAGAGAACGTGTTAATCAGCGCTGCTCTAATGCTATTCCAGTCACTGGGGGTGCCGTTCGTAGCTAAAGTGCGTGCGGCGGGTCCCGTGATTTTGTTTAAAATTCCGTTAAGAAGCGAGTAATTTGATAGCTCGTTCCCGGGGGCTGGTTTAGCATAAGTCAGGACCAATTGATCACAAATTTTTAGAAATCTTATAAGAACATTAGAGTTTCCATCAAATTCAGGTACCAATCGTAATGCCTTATATATGCTATCTATCATGTTTGACTGGGTAGATGCTGCTACAGGATTTTCATCCGAAGGAATATTACCATCGTTCGTCATGTTTGAACTTTCTTCTTCTATATCTTCAAGTGCTGATAATAAATCTAGGTGACGATTTTCGTCCCTAAGAGATTGTCGAATCGCGGAACGACTATTAGGCAAAATACCCCTACTTGGGCGTGGGAAAAAAAATTTTGTTGCTTTTTATTTCACTTCAGTCAAAAAACTAATTTAATTCGAACACTTTTTTTTCAAATCTATGAGAGTTTTATTTAAAAAAAAAAGTATTTACTAAGATGGAAAGGGTGGTGTAGGAAATAGACAACCAATAGGAAATGCTTATTATCTAGGTACTCACGATGAGCTGATCATTCTCAATCTTCCCTTCTGGCTTTCTGTTGAGATCTTCGATCCGTCAATGTCTGGAGGGATCTCTCTGCTCCTTTGGACGGCCTCCGTAGGTTCGTAGAGTGGTAGAAGCGACGTGAAGACGATAATTAGTGTAGTCGATGTGAGACTAACACTAACCGCGACTACCCTACAGCCTGACTGCGCCAATTACGGGAGTTGACCGTCGGCGAGGGTTTTTAAAAAGAAAGTCGGAAGAGAATTTACTTAAATATGTAATCGATGTGTGATTACAATTCTTATGATATCTATCTTACATTAAACTTATATCTTAGTGATCCCGATGATCAGAGTATGACCTCCCGCTGTCGCGATGTTAGCATGAAGGCGGCGTCTTGGATGGTGAAATACCCTTTTAATATGTCGGTCGATGATGCGTCAGCAACTCGAACGGTTGCACAATCTGTTTGGTGGTGTGATGGCTGTTGGAGTCGGTAGGGACATAGTCCTCGACGTAATAATATTTGCATTAAATAAGTAAATAAATAAATAAATATAATGTTGATAAATAGTAAATTAAACAAATATGATATAAAGGTTCAAACAGCCGAAATTAATTTTACTTGTTTTTCTATTGGCAGAAGCAACGTTTCAATTTCATCATAGGTTTTAGATTTTAACCATGTTAGGACTTTACTTTTAGTCTCTTTTATTGAGTTGTTTTTTAAATTACAAAACTTAATGATTTGATTGTAGACATTACCCGTGACATAGGAGCCAAAACGATTTGCAAAGTAGGTCTTTGTTCTTGGTACATTGATTTTAAATACACGCTTGCCTATCATATCACTGTAATTAGGGCTTTTTAGTACTTTTCTGTGCATTGAGAGGGTAGTCTTAAGGATAAACAACCTTCTTACACTTAAGAGATTGCATTCATTGTAGAGTTTTTCAGTTGGATACTTAAAAGGTTTCCGCAACATAGTTTTAAGTACAGAATGTTGAGCTCGCTCAAGTTTAATAAGTGTGGATTTTGCAGTGCTTCCCCAACAGGAGATGCAGTATACCAAAAGAGATTGACATAAAGCATAGTAAACGGTTTTTAGAGTTTCTACATTTGCAGCGTTTCGGAGGTTCTTCATGATATGTATAATTTTTCTAACCCTACCGGACAGTGCCTCTATGTGAGGACTGAAATTAAGCTTTGAGTCAATAAGAACCCCAAGATACTTAATGACATCTGTTTTGGAAATACTGTCACAAGCACAGAACGAATTACTTATATCTCCGCAAACATGAATTTTTAAGTTTGGCTGCAAAGTGGGTGCTGATGCAAGCGTTTTATAAAAGCACATATATTTTGTCTTTTTGGTATTTAGAGTCAAAAGATTTTTTTGCAGCCAGACAGCCACTTGTGTCATTCCACGTTCAGCGTTTGCTAAAGCCTCATCCCAAGTCTTTCCATTAAATGCTAGGACTGTGTCATCCGCATAGCATATAGTTTCTATGTTGCCATTTGTTATTTCATGGATGTCATTCATGTATAGAATAAACAAAGTGGGTCCAAGAATGCTTCCCTGTGGGACACCAAAACTAACGTTTTTAGGATCGCTAGTTTGCTGGCCGATCCTTACACACTGTCTCCGATCCATCAAATAACTCCGAAACCAATTTAAGGCAAAACCTCTGATTCCTAACGATTCGAGCTTCTTTATAAGTATAGGAATTGACACAGTGTCAAAGGCCTTAGCCAGGTCGAGGAATACTGCTACGCATTTTAAACCCTTATCTAGGTCCGAGGCTATCCGAGATATTAAAAGAGAAACTGCATCCTCCGTACATTTGCCTCTCCTAAAACCAAACTGCCGTGGTGAAATCAAGCCTTTCTTCTCCAGATAATTAACAAGCCTTTTATTCACTACTCTTTCCAGTATTTTAGAAAAGGCTCCTAGTAAAGAAATGGGACGATAATTATCCGGTACATCTTTTGGTCCACATTTGTGTATTGGAGTAATTGAGGCTACCTTCCATTCTGTAGGGAAAATGCCTGTAGAAAGACTTAGGTTACAGATAGCCGTTAGAGGTTTAGTAATTGTTTCTTTTATGTCTTTTAAAAGTGAATTGTTCAAACAGTCTAAACCTGCGGCCTTGTCGTTTTGAAGGTTAGTGATTAGTGACTGTATTTCGAAATCTTCAGTAGGTTCCAGAAAAAACGAAGCGGCTGGAGGATTAGCAAGTTGGACAGCATCTGCCAGCATTTCTTCGCTTGTATTTTGATCGTTAAGAATATTCTCAGCTAGCTTTGGACCCACCGTTGTAAAGAATTCATTACAGACATTAAGCGAACTCTTTTGGTTAGCAGTGCCCGAGATACTCAGTAATTCACTTGGTTCCTTGTTTGCTTTAGATATGTGACAAATGTCTTTAATCACTGCCCAGAGCTTTTTGGGATTTCCACGACTTTCCTGTAGTTCCCGGCTCTCATGCTCTATCTTTAGTTTACGCAAAATATTGTTGCAAAAATTGCGGTATCTACGGTAAGTAACTTGTAAAATAGCGTTGTTGGGATTTTTTCTTGCCTCCATATGTAAACGATCGCGGTGTCTACTACAGCGCATGAGACCAGGACTGATCCAGGGCTTCAAATTATATTTAGATCTACTGACTCTTATTTCTTGTGTATGTTTATCTATAACGCTTTTAAGAATTGTTGTAAAGTTATGGACAGCTACATCAGCATCACAACAATCTGAAACCCCAGACCAATCAACATTTTTTAACTCGTCCCTGATTGCTTTTGTATCTCTTTTAAGTCTCACCCGTGGTAGTCGTTTTGAAGAATTTGAATTTAAAATTAAACCAGCCATTATCATACCGTGATCCGTCACATCTGCTTCACACACTATTCCGATCGAGGTACTGTTTGATTTAATAAAAATGTGATCCAAACATGTTTTTAGTCTAGTTGGTTTTGTGATTGCTGGAAGCAAACCATATTCCGCATTGAGACATAAGTATTCTATATCGTCGTCGTCTTCAGTAGTAGGTAAAATATTTATATTTATATCACCAACTACTACTAAATGTGGTTTATCTTTGAGATTGTCCAATTGTGTGTCCAGGTCCTCAAGAAACTGTTTTGTATTAGCGAAAGAAGAAGATCGGTAAATTCCTAAAATAGTAATGGTTTTAGGAATATCAATGAGCAAACTGTCAGCTTCTTTAAAGTTTTGTTCGGTTACAGTTCCGTTCAAAGATTCCTTGACATAGGCAACCACACCGCTGTTTTTATTTATCTTTTTATGCGTGCGGAATGATGTATAGCCAGGAATTTTAGGAATAATATACGAGTCCTTTAGTTGACATTCTGTTAGAACTATTACGTCATAAGATAGGTTTAGTCTTTTCAATCTCACTAAAAAGTTATCAAGGTTTTTGTCAATGCTTCTGATATTTATACTCAAAATCTTAAAATTGTATTCTGATGTTAAAATTGTTTGACATAATTCTATATCATTTAATTTGTGGCAAGTTATATTAAAGGAGTCAATATCATCACTTATCTTGTTTTGTATAATATTAGAAAATTAAGTAATTGGTCTATGAAAAAGTGAAAACAGTTTTAAATTTACTTGCCACAATAACAAAATAACAGTAATTACATAATTAATTTTAGTTAAAGTAAGTTTATAGCCATTTCTTGCTTTCTGATGTAAGGTGATATTATGATAACAAGAGATATGTATACTTACACAATAAAAGTAAACATAGTATTCATATATGTATATATAATACGTATATATTAATAATAATAGATATTTATACGTAATATATTGTTGTGATTTAATACACATAGAGAAAATGTAGTGCGAATTTAGGTTAAAAAAATAACATATAAACAAAACATGCGACATATAACTCAAAACAAAAACAAGGAAGGATTCCACCAGAATTAACAAAATTTTAGGTTCTTCAACAATATTCGTTAAATTACTGGATAAGCGGAAACATTTTGTCCAGTTCCTCAGCCGAACGAATAACTTTGGCTGGTCCTCCGTCTGTCTTTCTGACGTTAATAATACCGTTAAATACCCAGCAATGTTTGTAGCCGTTGTTCTTTGAACGATGTCTCGAATCATGAAATAACATTCGATTGAATTTAGTTAAACGCTCGTTGAAGAACAGCTTCTTCTTAGGTCCTGCTGTTTCAATGTCAGAGGTGGTCAAATTTCTATGAGTCTTAGTGGCCTTCATGAAGGAATCCCGTAGAGCTCTGCGGACGAAACGAACCACAACTGGACGGGGAGGGGGCGCTTCTGCATCAATTTCATTGTTCAGCGATCGGCGCGCACCGACTCTTGTGATTCCATCTAAGTCTGTTTCCTTCAGCTGACATCCCACTTTTGCTGCAATAACTAACATGGTATGAGTCAGATTTTCGGTCGTGGATTCGTTTAGTCCTGAGATTTCAATTTCGTTGCGGAGAGTAGCCTGGGATTGCGCGTTGAGTTCATACTCCAGACTGGAAACTGTAGCCTTAAGTACTAACACTTCCGCCTCCTTGTCTTCTAACACTTTTATCCTATCTTCCACAACATTTAATTTGGACGTGTAGTCATTTAAACGAGACTCACATTCTGTTATAGTGTTAACGGCTTCAACTATACTAGAACTGAGTTTTGACATTTCAGTTCTAAGCAAGTTTATTTGTGAAGTAAAGTCTGTTAAATTTGTATTTGATGAGCTCGTCTGTAAAGTTTCATCATTATTTTTAGTTTGAATCATAGACGAGGCCGAACGACTTGCAATTTTTGTTAGTTCCTCATTTGTTTGCTGTTGACCAGTGGGTTTAACAGGGGTACCATCCTGTTTTTTGGTTGATGCGGCACACGATGGGCACGTATATTTATGTGCAGATCTCGTGGTTGGTGCCTTTTTTACGAGGGTAATGCACGCAATATGGACGCACCTCAAGCAATTTGTTCCGCCGCATTTTATGTATGGTTCATTTCCGATCAGAATCATACAACTATCACATTTAGTACGTGAGTTATCGATATTCATGTTAAATAGAACTAGTCGAAAATTATGGAATCACAAAAATATTTAGTAGTCTGGGAATAGAACTTGGGTACGATGTGTGCAGTAGACAAAAATCGGGACTCTCGAACCGCTCGGCCACTGTATCAATTGTGAAGTAGTGCGAAAAGCAACTATTGTATCTTGTGTAGAAGCTTCTTTTATTTAGACCGCGGGTTCGGACAGCGTGCGAGGTATAACACTGTCAGCTATCTCACTTGCACTTATACACCACAACACAGTTTAACGGAAATTCTCGATGCTTTTTAGGTATTTTTCACTAGTAAACATGGAATTTTTAAATAAAATAAATTGTACTTTTATGAAACAGATACTATAGAATAGAAATTTTAATAATTCACTCGTATTATTTATCTTTTTACTGCTCAAATTATTATTTTGGTTGGAGAACAAAGCAATACGTCTTTCTCGTGCCGTGAGCGAACGATGCAAGTTACACAATAGAAGCGAAGTAAGCTCAAAATAGGGAATGGTCAAAGTAAAAAGTTTAGTTTATTGAATAGTCAAACTCATGACCATGCCATTGATAATTCTTTGTCTCTTATACTGATCTCTCAACAAACAAACTTACCTTGGAATTGAAAAAAATTCATCTGCTATTTTCAGCACCTGCCCCCGCCTAGGAACATTGATCCAAGACCGCACTCTGTGGAGCGTTGTGGAGGAGCGTTCACACCCAGTCAGCAAGGCTCGCCTGTGCTGGTACCTGCATAATGTGCTGGACGAAGGCACCAAGTGTCTGCTCCTTACCGGATATGCTAGGGAGGCTTCTCGGTGAGTGGCTCAGATGTTTCTAGCACCCTTACACAAGACCGAAATCTCTCTGGAGCGTCGTAGAGGAGCCATCATACCCAGTCAGCAAAGCTCACCTGTGGTGGTCGAGGGTACCAAGTCTGCTCCTCACCAGATATGCTAAGGAGGCTGCCCGGTGAGTAGATCAGATGTTTCTAGCACCCTTATACAAGACCAAAATCTCTCTGGAGCGTCGTAGAGGAGCCATCATACCCAGTCAGCAAGGCTCACTTGTGATAGTCGAGGGTACCAAGTCAGCTCATCACCAGATATGCTAATGAGGCTGCCCGGTGAGTGGCTCAGATGTTTCTAGCACCCTTACACAAGACCGAAATCTCTCTGGAGCGTCGTAGAGGAGCCATCATACCCAGTCAGCAAGGCTCACCTGTGGTGGTCGAGGGTACCAAGTCTGCTCCTCACCAGATATGCTAAGGAGGCTGCCCGGTGAGTAGATCAGATGTTTCTAGCACCCTTATACAAGACCAAAATCTCTCTGGAGCGTCGTAGAGGAGCCATCATACCCAGTCAGCAAGGCTCACCTGTGGTGGTCGAGGGTACCAAGTCTGCTTCTCACCAGATATGCTAAGGAGGCTGCCCGGTGAGTAGATCAGATGTTTCTAGCACCCTTATACAAGACCAAAATCTCTCTGGAGCGTCGTAGAGGAGCCATCATACCCAGTCAGCAAGGCTCACTTGTGGTAGTCGAGGGTACCAAGTCAGCTCATCACCAGATATGCTAATGAGGCTGCCTGGTGAGTGGCTCAGATGTTTCTAGCACCCTTACACAATACTGTACTCTGGAGCGTTGTGGAAGAGCGTTTACACCCAGTCAGCAAGGCAAGGCGTGACTATAGGTATATCTAAGTATTACTACGTATAGACCGACAACTCCCATACATCAAGGCGTAGCAAATTTTTTACGCAGCCTTTTAACACGAGGTGTCGCCAAGTGTTGCAAATAAGCATAATTTGTTTAATTGGCTGCAAGTAAACTCTCATGGTTACCAAGTAAACATGTGGCTGTAATAGCTTTGCTTAGAAAAACTAGATGGCGCTTAGTTGGCAACACTAACTGTGAATATTTCAGCGCCATCTATTATCGAAGTGGAAATTATTTTTATGTCACGTGACGTCGGTGTCACTAGAGTCACCAATCGGTCTTTTTTAGCATCGCGATCTTTAGAGGATTTAGCAACGCCATCTAGATTTCGTTAGAATTTTACACCTTTTTTGTGGTTACAAACTGATGTATGGTAACTGCTAGTCTATACATAGTAATACTTAGTCTATGATATAGGCAAGCCCAAATTATTTAACGTTAGATTCGTAGTTACATGGGTACGAATACCTAAGGCTGGTGGTAGCATTTCCTTTGATTGCAAGAGGAGTTCAAAATTGTGAAGGCAAATTGATGGAAGATTGTTGGTTTTACCATTCCAAAATTGGAACAAAAAAAACGAACTCGAATGCAAGAAAGAAAGAAAATAATTTATTTGTTACACATCCAAACATTATAAATTGATTACTTACACAAAATTGATATTTGTGACAAAATGGAAACATCTCAGCATTTGCTGTGCATTGCAAGCAATTCTATAATGCTGGTTTTGAGAGGGCTCCATTTCACACTAAAAATAATAACACGACATGCAGGTTGGCTTAAATACTATTGTTTTTTTTATATAAAATAACAAAGTGTTATTGTGATAAAATATTTAACAATAAATAAAAAAAAAACAATTGAAAATTAAAAAGAATACGATTAATTAAATTCCAAGCATTATATACTTACAAAATTCGAAATTGATTTTCAAATAGATTATGTTCAAACATTAAAAACAAAAACAAAATACATTGACTAAAAAAAATCTTTTTTTTTTATTTCCAAGCATGAGCTTCTTTCTTCCTCCAAACACACATAATATGTCATATTCTTTTTAGTTGTCTGCACTCTGGTGACGTTGTAGGTTAATATCTACATACATATACTCACGCCTGTCTCCCAGAGGGGTAGGCAGAGACTACAGATCCTGACACACCTCTTTCGCTTATTATGTTTTAAAGGAAAAGCATGGGCGTGGATAAATATACTTTCCAATGGGAGGTTTCACCAAGGTAATTTGCATTTCAACTCATTCATTTGACACCAGGCCCTGCAGTCTTGACAAACATAGCGATCGCTACTATCGACTGAAATCGGAAGAGAATTCGATATGATTCCGATTTAAGTCGTTAGTTTTGATGATAGACACTAAAAATAATCGATTTTTATCACTTACCGACCGAAATCGCTAGGATAGCGATCGCTATCTTTGTCGAGACTGCATGCCCAGAAGAACATCGATTTGTTAGGAATTGCAATCTATACCACTTGGAAAGATTACGGCCTTCATTTTGCAATTTAAAAAAAAAGCTGTGGCCAACCAAACTTATTTTTTCTCTTTATTTTGATCGTCGGACGACGCTTGCCTGACATGCGATCTCTTTTGCACCTTTTGAATTATTATTGTCTATTCCTAATAAAGAAGTAATTTTTATCCTTGCCAAGTTTATTCGAATTAATAAGTAATAATGTTTATTGTTTTGTCTTGTGACGTTGTACGTACTTATATAAGTATTTGTTTGTCCTGTTCCAAGTACTTTAAAAGTAACATTTTTAGCATTTGCTTATTTTTAATGATGCATTATACAATACATACCGTGCGTGATGGCTTTACTTCGTCTGACAGAATCTTAAATTGATCTGTGGCAAAATGGCGCTCTGAAAAGTGACCGTAGCCATTTAAAAAAAAAATGTATACTATCTAGCTGTCAGTTTTAGGCGGGTGTCGTCCGACGATCAAGCTGAGCGCGACTTGTGCCGAAATTCAGGTAGTGTTACTAAAACGTGTGTTGTCCACAGATGCGTCACACAACAGACGAGGCAGACCAGTAGCGCACCTCTAAACCTGGTGGTAACACCAGACATGGCCACCAGCGCCACCCAAACCGACGAGGAAGTCTCTGATAACGGTACAGTTAGGCCCAGCGCAGGCGTGCGTAAAGTTGGTCGCTTGGCGTCACAGTCCACAACATTTCAAACTATTAACCCTCTAATTTTTTATTTTTAAACAAAAGCCATTACGCCTGCTCTCGTACCTTTGCCAGTAACAATTTTTGTCTGAATAATTGAAAAAAAAAAAAAAAAATAATGGCGCGACTAAAGTGTGTTTCATAAAATAATACCTATGCCGTAATGTTGGCACCAACGACTTCTTAACTTTTATATACCTGTATTAATACAAATAGCTCGATAATTATCAATTGATAATAACAAAAATTGCGTTCATGAAAGTGAATTTGAAAGAGAAAATTTAAAATATAGTACTAAAAATTATTTTTACTTTAATTAATATTCATTTGTGTTGGATTTTTAATAAAAATCATACAATTTAGTTGTTTTTGTTAGAATTGCCCAAATTACAATGCATTTGTTATGTATTTGTTGAAACAATATAACAAATTAATTTCTTACACTGTTGATCATTATCCGATAATTGAATGGGTCACCTGGAAAACGTTGTAACCAACATATTGTGCGATGTCATCTTTTTGATGGAAAAACGTTCTACTTGAGCCCACGGACAGTTTGGTTTAATAAACACTATTCTCGGATTTTTTATAGTGACAATATCACGACCGAAAGTTTGCCAGTTAAGCGAAAAACGTTGTAAGATGGCGGAGCGACATGATCTTTTCGTGAGTCCTGGTGCTGCAAAACAAGTAAATACGAGGAAAAAAAGAAAAAAAGATTAACATTAAGCGATTACTGTCGCCAAATTAGCAGCTCGATGTTTATCGGTACGAATATTGACGGAAACGACATTGAAATAACGTTCATATCAGCGCGCAATGCGTTGTGGCTGTTACGACGCTCGCTGCGTCCTTGATAGGGGGAAATGGGAGAAAATAATACTTTTCACATGGACGTATTTGTTCGATTGAATAATGCTATGTTATGTTTATAGCTATCAAATTTATCTATTACTCAAAGCATAAATTAATTAAATCCACCAAGCCGCTTAGGAGCAGTAGGGAATTCAAGCCAAAAAACACCATTCGGTTGAGTTTATTTTTCATAAAGAAGTTTTGGTGGTATGAAAAAGAAAAATGTTGCATATGTTGTGTTAGAGTTGATAATTTATATACATTTTTTTCAATATTTTTGGTTTGGCCATAAACGAGGATTAGGCTTCAGAAAGTACCCATTTGGCGATATTAAGGCCCTTAAGGAGTGGTGAGATTTGATGAATGAGGTGCTGAGGAATGCCGGAAAGGTATATTTGAGCAGAATCGGTTACAGCGAAATTGCCCCCTGTTTTGGTTAATGGTAAAACGTTTTAACAAAATTGTGTGACAGCTAACAATATGCCAATCATAGCAACTTTTTTCCATACATTTAGGAATAGTTTTGTTTATTATTCATTGCTTAATTGCTTATTTCGTTAAGGCCTTTTTATTTAAGGTTCATTATAATATAAAAATTATTGTCAAAGTATTTTGTAATATATTTAATAATAAATAACTGAAATAAGATTAATAATGTCGTTTTCCAAAAGATTCCATTTTGTTGCTTACAACCTTTTCCAGGTGACCCATTCAATTATCTTGATAATTTCCAACCCTGTTTGACAGGCATTTTGTACGTTCCACAGCACAACCGTCGACAAGCGCCGCCTCAACAGTGCCCCAACGTGTAACATGCTCAAATTGTAAACCAGGACATAGGTAAACAAAATCTGTTATCCATTATTCATTATTCATCGCCACGACATGAATCCCCGTCAGAGATGTGTGGATTGCAAGTCACAGTCAACACGCCCAACTTTCACCGACGATTATAACGTCCTGTAAATGCCCTGTCGCCGTACTTCGGACACAAAAATGGAACTGCTCTCCGAAGCACGCAGACCGGACACAAATGTGCCTCTAGATTTGAACCCACGTTCTCCGAATTATTGATCGAGATGTTGCAAAGTAGGTATATATAATACACGTTTCACAAGTCAAAATTAATCTAATAAAAATATATGTAATAAAATAATAAATGTACATGAACTAGATTAAAGGTTAAGAGCGTGACACGATGTTTTTGCGATTAAACAGTATGTCACGCTCCTCGCATTTGTGATTCAACTAAGTCGCGCCGCGCGTATTAAACATTGTGCTACGAGCACTGGTCAACATATAGTCTATAAGGGGTGTTCATAAAATGACCGCCAAGTCGAAATACGTCGATAATTAAAATACACTTCCACGCGAGCGAAGCAAAATTGAATAATTCAAATAGTTTGTTTTGCAAAGTAGGTATATACATACACTTTACACGTCAAATTTAATCAAATAAAAAATATATATGCAATAAAATAATAAATGTACATGAACTAAATTAAAGGTTCATTTAATTTATTATTTATCTACATAAATGATTAAAATGATAGGTAAAATATATATTATACAAGGTAAATCCAAACAACCGCCCGAACCGGAGACCCGGCCAGGGACCAGGAAAAATGTTCAATGATCACCAACCAATTTATCATTTTGTTATGTTATTATTTTATTAACAATGTTAATATTGCTTAGATGTGTTATTCAATAGATTTAGTAAGTATGTCATCTCGCGTGAGTTTATAGTTATTTGTGTTACAAGGGGCCTAAGTAATATTTTGTACCTCGTGATTCTAAAGTAGAATCCTGAGCTTACCAAGGAATTCAATATGTGCTGCCCGAGAACAAAATATATTGGCCCCGATTGATAAACACAATCTTTCATCACTACCTATGACATAAACAAAAAGCTGCGAGTAGCTGGTATTTTGTGGTAATAATTTGTCCCACCATATTAGCGGCATCATTTAAGGGGATATACCGACATCGGAGTGGGTTTTTCATTTCATTTTATGACACAACTACAATATATAAAGATCTGGTTTCAGACTATATTAATCTTGGGCATATTCTTCAAATTATGTGTTATGGAAAACGCAATTGGATAAAATTTTCTCGATAGAAAATAATTCCAAAGTAACGTCTTATATTTCCCTTTTTTTAATTTTACTCCTCAATGGTTCAACGTATCCTAACCACGATTTTTCTCTGAATGTGAAACGTTTTATTTTAAATTACCTGTTATCATTTTTCAGTTGGGTACTCTAGTTATTTTTTTACGATTTTTTACATGAATTGCGCGTCAAGTGACGGTAAGGTCGAGATTTGCGCGCACTATTGTTATCGCGTGTGCTACTGCTGCTCTGTACGTTCGGGCTATAGCGCTGTCACACTCGTTCACTTTCTTCAGTGCTCGCTGAGCTCTACCGTGAGAAGGACCTGTGCTGCGTTTGATCCTCTTTGTTTTTCCCCGTTTCCACAAATTTTAAGTTTGTTATCAATCATAATCTATTGCTAAGTTAATATTCATTATTGCATTATAGTTTTTATCTCGTTAAGATTCGTTTTAGGGTTAAAACTGATTGTTGTTTACTGATATAAATCGTAATCGTAAAACAATACCCCAAAATGGGGAATAAATAAAAACAGAACAATCATACGTAAAAAAAATATAAGAAGTACATGCAAGCTAGAGGTCACGACATGGTCGCAAAAATCATGTAAGTACCTACATATGATTTTTATTTGTTACATGTCAACTTGCAAGGACGGACTTTTCTGGAATCTAGTGTAGTATCTGTAAAACGCTTTACTTATATATTATGTGATATTTTTCAGGGCTAAAAGATGTTTACATAACCATGAAAATAAGATAGATTATATAAACCCATCAGCACAGACGTTCAATGACAGTGCAAGTGGTTCGGGAGCAACAGAACAAAGCAAAGTTATGGAGTCGTCATTGATGATATTTAATTTAAACGAGCAGAGAATTTTAAACACCCAGTCGATTCCAAAAAGAGGGTAAGGGTTTCAAAATGTTATGAATATTATAATTTTAAGTAAAATATGATGTTAGAAATATTTAAGTGTAGTAATTTGTTATTTTTTCTTTCTTCTCAAAACAAATTTGGATAAAATAACTACAAATATATATTACGTACCTAGTATAAAAAATTGAAATATGTCCAATATTTAGTTTTTTTTAAATGATGCATCATATATATTTCATTATACCAAATCTATTTTTTCACCATTATCATTGTCACATTTTCTTTATATTTTTATAGGTCTAATCGATCTTTATCAGTTGATGATGTATTAATATCAGACTCAGGGACAGATTATTCTTGTAAAATTATAGGACAGGAGTTACTACTACTATCTCCAGACAAAAATAGCTCGTCTGGCATGTTATGCATCTACCGACTTCGAGCAAAATCAAGAAAGGTGAGCATTTTGTAACCAAAAATTTGTTTCAAACAAAAAGTTTATTTGTTTACTTGAATTCGTCATTTATCCGACCGCCCGCCCGAGGGAGGGTTATGTTTTTCAGGGACCCGGTGATGGTATAAGACATGAGACATAAGATATGTTTAGGAAGGACTCTTATATAAGTATATTTATCTATGTATATGTTTAGAGGGGGAGGGGGGGGTATAATTCCTCCCCCGAAGGAGGGGTACCGGAAATCAATAGTTTTTTTTTAATTTTTTTTTCAAAATTAAAAATTTCTAGGTTATTTTAGGTAGAATAAAATAACTCGAATATTAAGTGTACGTATAGTGGGAGGGGGGGGGAAATGAAAATAGTTTAAAAAAAAAAAATCAAAACAAAACCTCACTTTTTTGTCTCTTTAACTTTAAAGACCCAAAATTACTTTTGCAATTGCTTGGGCGTTGCGGAAAGTGCAGCCCCTTCGCCCTTGCGTAACAAAGCACAGTCACCCATGCTCACCTTCGGAGCTTCGGCTTGTTGGTCGCCTTCGGCGACCAGCCTCAGCCTCTGCGGCTCGCACGGGTGCCTATGCTTTGTCACGGCAGGCGAGGGCTGCCCTTCCTCCACGCCTACGGCTTTTTATATACACTCTAGGGGTAGTACCCACAAGACTGTATAGATTCAGGGTGCTCTGATTCTGTTTTGGAACAGATTCAACCTATTTTTTGCATAGAGTCAGGTGCTCTGATTCGGTTTTGCAACAGATTCAACCTATTTTTTCTATTAAATCACTAATCAGCATAAATACAACAAAAAGGCAACCTATTAGGTAAGCTAAATAAAAGACATGCATAAACTTTATAAACTTTGAATGAAATCACAAAGAAAAAAAATGCCTGCATTGGTTTTATACTATAACAACAAAAAAATTAAATTACGTCAATTTTAATGCATAACTCACAGCAGTTTCGGAACACAACCAAAAAAAAAATATCACGTCATAAAATCAATTAAAATTGCACCGTAAGACAATTTTTGAGGTTATTTTACGAAACTTGAACATTTTTTTTGAGGAAACTATCGATTTCCGGTAACTGAAATTTCGTGAGATTAATAACAATAACAAGAGCTATTCTGGAAAAAAAAATCAAGGTACCTTTGTTCGTATACTCTTGTAAGAGACGAGCCTATATTTATTTATAACCGCCAGTTATACTTCTCAATGTAGTTAACACAAACAATTGCAATCTAAAACAATAAAAAGTAAAAGAGGATAAATAATTTAAAAAGTGAATAAATTCAATACAGATGTCAAAAAATTTAATCTAAACAATAATAATCTAGCATCACATGTATCAAAATGTCAAAGTAATATAATATCAAAGTAAAAAAGTAAAATATTCTGTTTATAAATAATTTTAATACTAAGTACTAATATATTTCTATTAAGGGGGTACTATCCCAAATTTGCCTCTTTTCAATATAATTTTAAACCTTGGAATTGGGGTAATGAAATAATATATATATATATATATGTTTATGTCATTTTTTAGTCTTTTATCAACAATGTTGAAAATGTAACTGTGAATTGTGTGAAATGTGATAATCTTTTGTTTGAATAAACTCTGCAGCCCAGCTACCCAGCAAACTCTGCCCATACGGCAAATACCGGTTGTGTCTGCTTACGTGTATTCCACTGTCACATTCGTATAATATTGTCTTTTTATTCTAGACCTAAGGATGTGACTAAGAAGCGCAGACATTAAGAAGATCATACTCATGATGATGAACAAGAACATCCATACGAAATAGGCATCGAAGATTGTGAGTTTCGTGAGTTTATGAATAAATAAAGACAAAATATTTAAAAGTAAATATATTTTTAGCTTTTTGTTTACAATATTCACTTTTGTTACAGAATGTATTCAAATGAATTCATAAAGATGCATTCTTGGCGTAAAAATAAGAAAACTGGACAGATAGAAGTAAACCAAAAATCTGATTGGTTTATTCAAGCTCAAGGCCAATTATATATTTGTCAAAAAGGAAAATGTGCATTGGCCGTATGGTACGGAAATAATCAGATAAAAACCGAAATTATACTAAAGCATGACCAATTATTATTTTGGCATGAAAGAATGGAGCCACATTTGCTTTCGTTTTTCAATGATTGTCTTTTACCAGAACTGGTTGATCCCAGACACAGACTAAATTTACAAATTCGTGATCCAGAATATGTGAAAGAACAGGATAAAGAAAACATGTGTCCGAAAGCCCCTCCAAAAAATAATTATCCAGAGACAAACTCGCGACCAAAGGCCGTAGTAGTAGAAAATAATGAGGAGATTGTAAACCACGTGGTTGATTTTGAATTCTTCTGATTAAAATATTTTAAAAGAACCATTGTCCTTTTCTTTTTACAATTTATCCTGAAAATGACGTGTAAAAAATTCTCTGGGCTCCTATACCAACGATTAGCTTATCATTACGAAAACTTATTTTTTTGTGGTCAATATTTTTGAAAATAAAACCATAATAGCGACTCCACTGCTTCTGTTCTAAAATTTCAAAATACAGTGAAAACTCGATAACTGTATCTGTATGATAATTAAATTTATTTGTATTTAATAATATAATATTTATTTTTGAATTGATTAGTTATTTAGTATGTTATGTGGAAATTGTGGAATATTGCAACGGCAATACTCCTGCAGCTGCGGTTTGTCGCGCTGACTCGCTGTAATACTTTATATTCTCTGCTCGCGGCGAGCGTGAAACCACGCCCATCAAACACTGATTTCGCCACGGTATATCCTCTTAATATGTTTTCACGAGTTAATATATCACTATCACTACTCGAACTCATTTTTAGTGTTCCGTACCCAAGGGGTAACCAACGGGACCCTATTACTAAGACTCCGATGTCTGTCTGTCTGTCCGTCTGTCACCAGGCTGTATCTCATAACCGTGATAGTTAGACAGTTGAAATTTTCACAGATGATGTATTTCTGTTGCCGCTATAACAACAAATACTAAAAAACAGAATAAAATAAATATTTAAGGGGGCTCCCATAAACAGACATGTTTTTTTTTGCCGTTTTTATAGTTAATGGTACGGAACCCTTCGTGCGCGAGTCCGATTCAACTTAGGTGGTTTTTTCATTATTATTTTCAATAACTTAGCGAGTACTAGCTTTAAAAATTTCTGGGAAAAAAGACATTAAAGGAAAGAAGAATACACATACAGTTTTTTTATCAGTGCGCATTGCCGCCAAAGCCTAACCGGCCAGTAACTTCTTCATAAATGATGCGTTCGACCTCTTTGGTTAAATGACGCAAATCTATCAGAAGCACGAACGCGGACCAATCACAAAAGAGAAAGCGCAAACTCCCATGGGAATAAAATTTACTTTGGCTTCGTTTTTCGAATAGGTGTAATGAAAAAACATGAACTCCTTTTCAGTGCGACCACGTCCCCCCCGTTGTCGGCCCCTCGCGTCTCCTCCTGCCAGGCTTGCCCGCCACAGTTCACGTTGAACGGACAGCTGATGTGTACACTGAGCGCGCAGTGCACACGCCTCGAGAGACTGACGCTCGAGTACTGTAACATCGATTGTAATCAGGTCAGTGGTTTTATACTTTATCTGCTCCCATCCCATACATACAGAAGGGTAAGCAGGGGTTATATCTGCTGCGATCCTGACACTCCTCTTTCGCTATTTCAACATCCATCAATCTAGTTATTAAAGCTTTTCTTTTCATGGTTCTTTTGACTTTGCCCTTCTCCAGTATGTCGCCAATGTGGTCGGCATACGTCCTTCTAAGTTGATCCGGTCGAGTGACTTGTGCACCATAATAGTATTTTGTGGAACAGTAACATGATGTGAGACATTAGGACACGAGTGCTTGTTTACAACTGAGTTTCGTAATAGTTTTGCACGAGTGTCCCAATGTCTAATTATATTTGTGGGGGTGTGGTATTTGTTCTTGGTATCCCACAACCACTTGATCTAGGTCTGGAACTTAGGTTAGGTGCAGCAAAACGTAGGAAGCGAAAGAAGATGATTGATGGAAGATGAAGAATGACAGGAAGCAAACAGAAATGAATATTATTATTTAAAAACAATTAAAAACTTTATATTGATATATTTTATATAAGACCGATACAACAAACAGGCGCGAGCGAGATTAGCTGGTAGCAGAATGACTCATCGCCCGCGGCGATGTGCCGGCGCAGCGAACAGACCAACCCGGGGGTGAGGTAGACTCCACTGCTCCATATCACCTGATCTAACTGGTGTGTGGTACAAACTTCATAAGCGGAGCGGTTTCTTTCAAATTGTAAGGGACTGGCCCAAGTACATATATAGTGGCGAGTGTGAAGCACGCCACATGTTCAATTGCACACAATACTTTATCTACGACTACGATCATCAAAAACGTCATCTTCCCGTGACATTATTATAATATTTTAAACTAACAGTTTTACGAAAACTGAGAAGAACACTCGTGAATGAAACTCAGGTGCATCTTCTGGTAATGCTGCCTTAGGGCCAAACAGAAGCCACAAGGATCAAGGGGGCATGGCTTGAGAAATCAGGATGAGACTTTTATTTCTTTGTTATGTATTTTGACTGTACAGGTCTGACTATTTTGACTGTGTAGGTCGCTGGTTCATATCCGGCTCGAAGGACCATGAAGAAATGTTTACCATAGGGCTGACTGAAAAAGGCTGAATCTTACTAAAACTTGTATGTTTAATTAATTTTGAATATTTTACAAGATTTTTAGGTACATTAGCATAAAAGGTATTTTCAAGAGAGACAGATTTGCCAGAAGATACAATACATAAATTGTACATTTAAAGTTGGTGTTGCCAACACTTATTTATTATAAATATAGGTAATGTATATAAGTAAATGTGTTTATCGTGTAAGTAGTTACTTAATTATTATTTATTTAGGTATATTGTAGTTATTTATAACCATAGCGTGTAAGTATATCGATGTCGTAGAATTGTCCATTTCATGATCTGGTTTGCCATATCGTGTTTTTGTTAAGATTGGGAAGGTCGCCTCGCTCCGCTCCGCTTCGCTCGGCTCTTCAAATGTATTTACATGTAAACTTAACACGCTCCTCCTCGCTTTGCTCGTCGTCGCACCTATTTTTTACTTTTGGTGAAAGATTTTTGATTTCGTACATTACGATCTGCCCAACCAGATCATGAAATGGTCAATTCTACGATATGGTCACGACATCGACATATTTTAGTGTACATGTATGTATGTCTACTTTTTAATCATGACTTCGATTTATCAATCCGGGTTCGCTGGAAGATATCTCTTTTTAGAGATAGGCTCGCCTGTGTACAAGATATGTGTAAATATGATGTTTTTGTGTATAATAAACAATAAAGAATATGTAACCATAACGTGTGTGTTGTGTACCCTTACAGACGAAGCTGTCCCAGTTCCCGCGCTCTCTCAAGTACCTGTCGCTGCGCGGCAGCAAGTGCTACAACCTGCCCATAGACAAGTCATTCATGTTCCAAGTCAACGACTATCTGCCCAATTTGGAGGTAAGTGCTTGTCAGGCGCGGCAGCCTGCGATTTTGGGCAAGAGCGGTCAGCAGCGTGGGTCGTCTTCGGCCGCCTGAAGGGCGGTCGAAGGTGCGGGCCTTGATGTATTCATCTTTGCCCGGGCTTCATCTCCGCGGGCTACTACCCGCGGGTCCGAGGTAGGCTGCTAGTACAGACTACTAGATGCCTGTGTGAGTGAGGTCCTTTAGTCTTCACCAGTACGTCACCAGCGGCCCAGTCCGTCTTGATGACCACACTCACTGTCTTCGGAGCTGCTGGTGGATGTGTCGCTCAGCAGCTCCCTGGGGTAGGGACGTCCGGAGGTAGGTCGGTCGTAGTTGGGGGCGAGAGCTCGTAGATGTTCGTGTGGGCTATGGTCGGTGTAAAATAGCGACCGCGCCAGTCTGCACACAAACTCTTCCACGGTCTCAACCCCCGTGTCAGCGGCAATTGTTGTGTTTCTCACATATCGTCTCGCGCCTGTGACGACACGTAGAGAGATGTTCTGCTGCGTTTGTAGTTTCCCTCTGAGAGCAGACGGACACAAGACGTACCACGCAGGCGCCGCATACGTGAGGCGAGAGCGTAGATACGTCTTGTATATGTTGATCTTCGTCCTCAGAGGGAGGCGCGACGCTAGCACGGGCCTCAGGACCGCTCTCGCGGCCTTGGTCTGTCCGATGACGGATGATAGCGGATCTAGGATTTGGTTTTGGGGGGGCCATTCTAATAAAGTTTACCACAAAGTAACGCTGAGACGTGGTCTCTTACCAAAGGCTTAATCCGCCGATTTAAGGTCGCTCAACGAGCTATGGAGCGGGCTATGCTTGGGATATCTCTGGGATGGATAAAATCCGAAACGAAGATATCCGTCAGAGATCGAAGGTGACCGACATAGGCTGCCGAATCATAAGTTGAAGTGGCAGTGGACTGGCCATATTTGTCGCCGACGTGATGACCGTTGGAATGGAGACCACGTACAGCAAAGCGCAGCGTAGGCCGCCCTCGTGCCCGCTGGACTGACGATCTGAAGGACGTTGCGGGTAGCGGCTGGATGAGGATGACTGAGGACCGCCAAGAGTGACGTAATACGGGGGAGGCCTATGTCCAGCAGTGGACGAATACGGGCTGATGGATGGATGGATGGACAAAGTAAAAGAAAATAGTTTATAAGCTCCTTAATTCTTGAGGCGCTTTTGGAAAACCTATCCTAACCTAATAAACATAAGTTGTGTAAAAGTGCACCCGAATCGAATCGAAAAGTGAAGTCAAATGTATGGAATTCCTGGGTGAATTTCCATAGGTCACGACACCTATGCTATGTGTGTTTGTGTGTTTATAAGCTATCTTCGTATACGGTAGCGAAAGGTATCTCGTTCCAAACGGATGTCCCACGACACCTCGTATTTTTCTTAAGAGTTGTCGAGTATGATCAGCGGGTCTACCGCGTAATTCTCATTTTCATCAACATCAACTTGAGATTGAAATTTGACGTGCGTGCGACGACGCCCGCCTAACATGTCATCTCATTTGCACGCGTTGAATTTCGCATGCATTTGCTTGAAGTTGATACGAATGAGAATTACGTGGTAGAGCCCCAGTACTGTATGTGGTTTTATTTAAAAGTCGAAGTCTATTTACATCCTGTAGAATTCAAATTCAAAATCTTTATTTGTTGAGACACAAATAGATATGATACATAGATGTTATAGTAATTATATAAAGTGCCATAAATCATAAATCTTCATTGCTGAATATGAGTATTTACAATGGTGTTAAATATAAAAGGCACATACATATTCGAACTTGTCGGTATTGCAAATAATAAAACATGCATGACATTAAAGCCGATTCTGGAGGCTTTAATTTTAGTTCTGATGCTGTCAAAACTAAATTTTCTTAGTCCTTAATAGTTAGGCACAGAAGCTAAATTACTTTGGAAATATTATAGTTTTGACAGTACTAAAACTAAAATTAAAGCCTTCAAAATTGGCTTTATTAGTATCTATTTACAATTAAATCTAATATCAGTTACAATGTAATGCAAATAAAAATAAAATAGTACATAATTAAATAATTTAACAATACAATTAATTGAATAAAATATTCTAATAATTTAAATATTCGACAACGGAGTAGTAGCATTTTTCAATCAAAAACATTTTTTTTTTGCCTACAAGGCCGCTAGGCGTACAAATTGCCATGATTTCTATTATAAACATGCACAGTAAAAAAAAAACAAAGGTCAACAGTAAATGAATTAAAAATCAATCACTTAAATAAATCAATAATACAAAATGTCAAAAACCCAATCCATAAAATTATTTATTATTACACAAAATGTGTGTAACATAACAGTAGCCCAATGCGCTATACAAATGAATAAGTGCTACAACATTAAATACATATTAGTAAATAACAATATAACAATCAGAAATGAAAACAAAAATACAAAACAATATAATTAAAAAATAAGTCTCATGAAGGCTTCATCTCACAGAACTTCAAACACTCCCGATAAACATCCATCCAACAGTCAGCGAACAGGTCACACTGTGGTTCTGCTGACAGCAGCGAGTTAAGAGCACTGCGAATGTACAACCCGGTCACATTATCTCGAGACCTGGCGTCGATGACGTCACGTCGCGTCGGCGCTCAGATACAGAGCGCGGGGAGGTGAAAGGAGAACGGGGGCGGGTGGTTCGCATTCCAGCGAGGTCTCGAGATAATGTGACCGGGATATACAAGTACGAACTTTTCTCCGATAGCACAGTAATCCGTTACCCCCCTCCCCCTCCCCCAGGAGGTGGACGTGTCAGACTGCGGCTGGCTAGAGGGCTGCGTGCTGCTCCCCCTCAGTAAGCTGACAAAGCTGTACAAGCTGTCTGCGCATCATTGCCGCAAGCTTAGCGAGTTCATTGCGTACGCGTCGCTCGCTGCCAGATACGGCTTCCGGGCTCTGAAGGTAAGTTAAAGTAAAAGTAAAGTAAAGTAAAAATGTCTTTATTATACAGGGGTTTGGGACATCGATTTAAATATTTTGAAGGATGATAAAGCAAGTGATTTTGAACATTTCTGACTGAATTTACTATTCTGCAAATTTTTTAGTTTTTGAGATACTCTCTGAGGGTACTCTCGCTAATCCGCCACCAAAAAATCCGGACTACCGGCGGATTATAATGTACAGGAACATCAAATTGAGGAAAACAACAAAAAAACATAGTAATTTTGTATTAGTACTTATGAAGGTAAATACATATGTAAATTTGTATTAAAATTTAAAAATGAACTGACACATTAACTGATTACTCAGGTTTTGAAAAATACTGCTCTAATTTAGCTTGTTTTTTACCAGAATAAATCTTCGTAATAACATGATTACAGAGAGACATCGACTTGCAAAAAATGGGCGGATTATAGTAGTTGTCGGATTATCAAGCGGCGGACTAGCGAGAGAGTACTGTATAGAAGTTTTTCAGTTTTGTCTTCTTAAAATTAGGTAACTGCATTTAAAAATAATAAAACACTTTTTATGGTTAAAAATAATTATTTCGGTTTTTACTCGAATTTAATTAAAAATCCTGTTTCTTCGCACCGTATTTAGTTTTATGTTTTATTTTCACTTCTTTTTGAACACATTTACCTAGTTTTTTTGTTCAATAGAAGGATATTAAGAAATAATTTACAATATAAATATGATTTTTAGCTATAAATTGTGTTTTACTGTAATTTTAAGTGGACAAAACTGAAAAATGTCTATATCTCGGAAACTACAAAACTTTGCATAATAGTAAATTCAGTCAAAAATCTTCACTTCCTTTATCATCCCTGAAAATATTTGAAATAATTTAATATACTTTATTATTATATTTATAATATTTGAAATACTTGAATAATTTAAGTTTGTATCTCTGACACAACCCGCTGCTTTTTTTCATGTAGATAAAAGTCGCCACAGAATTAACAATTGAAATTTCTGTAGGAATAATTACACCTTAAGTCACATGTGTCAAACTCAGAGGTTCCATTGATAAGTTTACTGAAAATCTAATTATGCTGATCCCACGATTACCAAGGGGTGCAAGTGAAACCCCACAGCCGGTGCTCGGTGACAGCGGGCAAATTTAGTCCAAGCGCTTCCAAGATCAAGACATATTTTAAATGAAAGGACATAATGTAGTCCTCAAGCAAGCAGGACCCCATTAAAATGTATCCGATAGATTTCGGACTAATTATGTTTTAAAACGTCCCGTACTTCAGTTCTTGTCATTAACACTGGGCCCCGATGAAAGTTTTTGCAAATGTAAAAATCTTAACGAATAAATTTTATTTTATTTTTATTTTGATGGGGTTCTGCTTGCTTGAGGACTAAATTATGTCCTTTTATTTAACATACATCTTAAATATATTCTATAATTATATTTACTGTAAAGCTTTTTCAAAACTATGATAGAAATAAATTTGTATTTTTGAACACTTGGCGATTTATCCATCGCAAGAATATATAAATCTACATTATATCATTGCAGTATAGAAATGCAGAAAGAAAAGTAAATCTGGATGTGAGGAGCTCTGAACCGGGATTCGAACCCGGGACCTCTCGATTGCTCTACAAACTGAGCTATCCAGGTCTCAACACAACTCGTGAATTTACCGATGTGCTTTCACATGTGATTACTTTTCTTTCTGCGTTTCTATACTGCAATCATATAATGTTGATGTAAAGCTTTTTGTTTTTTAATTTCTTGAGTGTTAGGTGGTAGCTATATTATAAATGCGACAGTGTGTTTGTTGGTTTGTCCTTCTTTGACGGAGCAACGGATCGACGTGATTTTTTGCATAGAGATTGTTTATAGGCTGGAGAGTTATATAGGCAACTTTTTATTTCGGAAAAATGCTAACTGAATCAGCGCGGACGAAGCCGCGGGCAAAAGCTAGTATATAATACAGGCTAGTATATATCGTCTCACTAAACGTATATATACAATGTGTAACAGTGTGTAACCATATTTGAAGAGCTTATTCTGTCAATGGTATAGAACAACTTTTACTATGGAGCAACTCTGATATTCCAAATAAAAAATCTGCCCTTCCATACATTTTGGCCGAGCGGCATTGCATTTTTCTATGACACAGTCGATTTTTATTTTAGAGATACAGGGAGATTGGTCGTACGTTTCTTAGTATGATAAGTAAATTTGCAGGTGCTGGACGTCCGTGGCTCGCCGCTCCGCGACAGTGAAGTTTCCGCCTTCAGCTGGTGTCCGTCCCTCGAAGAGCTGTACCTAGCCGCCTGCCGCGGGGACGAGGGGGAGGAGGAGGTTTCCGAGCATGTTCACTACAAGGAGGAGGAGCTCGAGCCGTGGGAGACTGAAGTAAATGTAGCTGCTAAATAAATATAGCTGTTAATTATATGTAGCTGCTAAGTAAAACTAGCTGCTAAATTAATATAGCTGCTTAATATAAGTAGCTGCTAAATAAATATAGCTGCTTAATTGTAAATGTTCGTTTCGCTACGAGGAGGGGATCGTTACTTAGCACTTCCACTACAACAACGATGTAGCTCGAGACTTGAGATAAAGATGTTACTATCTTACTATAGGATTACAACTTAATTGAGAGCCGCGGTAAGTATGAGGTGCGGGGAGAGAGCAACGGTGACAGTCGATAATGATGTCCATATATCGACTTATTGATCGACTAGTCGACAGACATGAATTTAAATGCATTTCAAAAAATAACTTTCGCCGTACTTACTTTATGGACGCATGACACGTGTGACCCTCTCCAGTTTCAAGCTAATGGGGATGCTTACTGTCAATTTAGTTCCGCATAGAGGGCGCTGTGTGTTTGTGTCTGTTAGCTTAAATAAATAAAAATATCTTTATTGTTACAATCATCTTATCATAACTTTTGTAGCCCTAGCTTCTGTAAAAGGAAACACCGTGTAACAGAAGCCAGTTCCTTTCTATGTGTACATTCAGTGATGATAAAACAATGAAGAGTTATTACAAAAACAAAAGGTAGGTATAAAAAAAAAGAGAATAATTATAATAAAAATAACCAAAAATAGTTCACAGTCAGTTCACATACAAATAATTGAATAATTTATTATTTTCATTGAAAAGTTAAAGCAACGGGTGTTTGTGTGGCTTTTGGATGTAAGAACTTGAACGACAAGGTCTCCTTTCTTTCCTCGCAGCGTAAAACCTCTATTATTTAGCTCCTTCTTCAACTGAGCGATACACCAGGTAGAATACATGACGAAATACAAAAAAAGGCAAAAAAGTCTTTAGAAATGTGGAATGCAACAATAACATCTATCAGCGTCTTTTTCATGAGCGTGATAAGACACAAACACTCAGCGCCCTCTACCGTGAAAACTTTTGGTTTTCTTTCCCATTGTGACAAGTTGAACGACAAATCTAACTGAAATCGAACGTTTTTTGGTACAGTTGTGACGTAAAGCTTTTGTGTTTTATTTATATATAAAGTGTAACAGAAAGGTGTAACCATATTTGAAGAGCTCATCCAGTCAATGGTATAGAACAACTTTTAGTATGGAGACAACCCTGAAATTTCAAAAAAATAATCTGCCCTTCCATACATTTCGGCCGAGCAGCATTGCATTTTTCTATGAAAAAGTTGATTTTTTTTTAACAGTGCACGGCGAAAAATGCAATGCCGCTCGGCCGAAATGTATGGAAGGGCAGATTTTCACATACATTGAAAACTGTACTAAAATATGTCACTCTGACTCAAAAGCTGTATAATCTGATTAGATTCAGATTCAAATCAGAAAAACGATGAACAATAATTAATTAATTAATGTAAATTATGACAGATTTTAATTGATATTCAAAATCAGATGTTAAAGTTGAAAAATAGGTCAATTAGCATTTCTCCAGCCAGTAATAATGTACTCAACCTTATCAATTGATTGCAACAGGATATAAATCTTGTAATCTTACTGGTCCGATTAACACTTTTGTACTCATCTGTACTCCCTCCCCCCGCCAACCGTCTTCGTCCCGGCTCTCAATTAAGTTGTATTTCTATAACTACAATCTGGATTGCTATGTTGCCATTTTTTAACTGTGCACTTCCAAACAAAATTAGTATTATAGAATTAAATGAGACTTGAGGATAATTCATGATTTATATAAAAACAGCTCACCTCAATACGTGTTATGATCGGGAAAGCCGACCAGTTTCAGCAGATTTAGACTGCCTTCATCTGGGCGAGTAAAGACAAGTGTGAGGCGTAACGTCGTCGCGTAAACGTCTTTACTCGCCCAGATGAAGGCAGTCTAAATCTGCTGAAACTGGTCGGCTTTCCCGATCATAACACGTATTGGGGTGAGCCGTTTTTATATAAATCAAAAATTAGTATTATCTAGTTATACTATACTACATATTTATATTACGGTATCTATTTCGTAATGTTTTCTTGTCTCTGTTTAAGCCCAAAACCAACTTTTTCTTTACAGAATCCAGAGTATTTCCACGATGCGAAACTAGTTGAAGAAGAAATTATAAAAGAAGTACAGACAGTCAGCCCTCCGTACCTTGCTTGGGCCAACGGCGCCACCCAAAACACTGTAATGGCCGAATCTGGCGTCACCAATTTTCTCACGATCACTTTGAACCAAAACAGGAATATCAACACTATAAATATCTCGGCCGAAAACTTGCCCCGAGGTGTTAATCAAAATGGCGGACAAAATGTAGATGGCGGCGGTCCGAGTGGGAACTCTGAAAATGGCGAAGACAACGAAAATGGCGGAGCGAATGCCGGTGGTAATCAAAATGGCGACCGGATGAAAAACGGAATTGACATGACCACGCAAAAGAAACAAGAAAATAGTGACCAAGATGGAGCCGGGCCGAGCACTGTTCAAAATGGCGCCGAAATGCAAAATGAAAAAGCGGCTGATGAAAATAGGGGCAGGAAAAGATCTGCAGACGACAGCAGCTCCGACGAAGAAGATGACGTTCCAAGGAAAGCGTCTAGAATGGCGAAAACCGAAAGTTCAACGTCAAACGACAACGAATCTCAGAAAAACACACAAAAGTTCGTCAGGTTCCGACGAAATCAACCGCCGGTTGTTGTTAACCAGGAAAACGTCGGTCAAAACATCCATTCCGTGCTGCAGGAGCAAAACGGCAACATGCCTCTGAATCTCGTCGCCAACGAGGACAGAACAAGACAGGCCTTTGCCCGCCTACTGAACCAATTCAACCAAAACGCTAACCAAGCTAATCCTGACTTCCCCAACGCACGAAACGGTGCCGCCGAAAACGACGAACCGAATCCACGGCCCGTCGAACCCCCAAACTGGGTTCCCGACCAAATAAACCAGGACAACCTTCCAAGAGACGAGCCCGCAATTCGCGTTGTGAACGAAAACGAACCGAGACTCGAGTCCGATCCTGAAGGTCGATACCATGTGCTGTACGTTAATGTTGGGAGACAAATGCACGCGGAGTACGAAGTGTTGCTTGAGCACGAACGCCCGATGTGCCGACAAATACCGCCGATCGGGCAACAAATACCGCCGATCAACCGTCGCTGCCCATCGGATGGAGACCTAAATCGTTGGAACAACTACAGGAGGCAACTGAGGAGTATTTATTGGCAAATGCACAGGGGGTCTGCCAACGTTGACTCGTCTACTTACGTCACAGATAACGCGTTGCAAAGGTTCGGGAGTCAGGAGGTAGCGAATGTGGTCCAGCGCGGGCCTAGAGGGGAGATCGTTATAAACGCTCCCCGTGACAACGGGAAGCCAAAGCAATCTAAGCTTAAAGTCCTAGTCTGTACGGGTTATAGACTCGTTACCAACGCCAGTTTGGTACATTTGGCTGTGACGGCCCCGGACTTACGGTTCGTTGACTTGACGGGCACAAATGTGACAGCCCAAGGGGTGGAGAACTTCAAGATCTTGAGACCGGATTGTGAGGTTAAATTCGGAGGGTCCAAGTCTGGTAGTGATTCATAGCACGAGCAACCTGGTGGTTCGAATCGGGTGATATTAGAGATTGATCTTGTTTTGTAAAACAATAGCTTGCGAGGCCGAAGGCCAGAATAAACGCGAGCGCGTTTAAGTTCATACCCGATAGAGGCCGAAGGCCGAATTCTCCACAGAACCACTTAACTTAAACCGGAAAAGACGATTTGGCCAAGCCAAAACCTATTTATTCGTAAACTTTAAAGCCAAAGGCAAAACGCCTCCAAGGCCGAATGCCGAACAAAAACATTTCTGAACATTGGCGTCTAAGACGATATTGCGAAGGCCGAATTACAATAAACTTCGCCCTGGTGGTGAATCTTATATTAGGTATAAATAAAGCGCTAACATTCCTGAAACTACATTGTACTGTAGCCGATTCTGAAGGCTTTAATTTTAGTTTTAGTGCTGTCAAAACTAAATTTTCATCATTGCAAAATAGTTCATAAGTGTTAAGAACAGAAGCTAAATTACTTTGGAAAAATTTAAGCCTTGACAGCACTAAAACTAAAATTAAAGCCTTCAGAATCGGCTTTAATATCTACAGTGGGTGGCCAAATTAATAGGGACAGTGGACATTTTTTGTAATCCATGTAATAACTTGGTTCTTAGGATTTCTTTAGTATTTTTGGCTCTCATTATGTTTAGGGTTTCGTAGGGTAGGGTACCAAACGCTAACCCTCCGCTGTCTATCTTTCCGTCCGTCTGTCACAGAAAAAGAGAAAAAATAATATTTTCAAATATTATCAACTGACTACCTATTACGCTCTAATAGGTAAATTGTATTGTAACAGCCGTAATAGGTAGTCAATTAATAATATTTTAACATTTTTTTTTTCAATTTTTTTTTGTTCTTTATCTTAGAAACGGTAAAACATACATGTTCGAAATAAAGTCAGATAAAGTATATAAATAATATTATACGATAAATAAATGTACATTGCAAAAGACAAATAAAGTAAATACTAAAAATTTGGATTTCTTACTCAAATGACGCAGAATTTTTTGTCAGGCGCTACCATCTTTGGTAAATAAATCACAAAAAATGTGCATTGTCCCTATTAATTTGGACACCCACTGTATACTGATTCAAAAAACAAAGCCGCACAAAATTCAAGTATATTATTTGAAACTTTTTACAATAGGGTTTATAGACTGGTTCACTTTTCTCCATTTTAAAAATTCTAGAGGCATTTTGGGTAACATTTGACAAATGAGTTATTTGTACTAATTTGGACCTGCTAAACACGAATTTCGATGTTGGCACGCCCAAATCTTGACCGCAAGTTCAGAATTCAAGATGGCGGACGATTTCTTAATATTACAATAGTATCATTCTCGGGTTTGTTTTTCACGTAAAAATGGCCGGGTTATTTTTGTCGTAAACCCAATATTAATCGTAATTTATCGTTAATTTAAACGGTCATCATCATCATCATCGCATAGCCTTTATTTGTTCCTGCGTGTTGTGAAATCCATTTTCTCGCCTCCGGTTTGAGGTTATGTAACGCAAGGCCTCCCTGAAAACAGCGTGTTGGGCATTCTTCAAACATGTGTTTAAACGTACGTATTTGAACGGTAATAAAGTCGTTTTTAGAATGTAAAATACTCAATAAACGGTAAATTTGCGTCGTATTTAGCAGGTCCGATTAAGTAAAAAAAATATGTTACCCAAAATGCCGTTACAATTAAAAACTATCTAAGAGCGAACCAGTCTATCACGCAAGCGAAAAAGGCCAAGACCTTTACCGTGCCTGGGGTACCAGCATGAACTTGGTGTCGACTGGACATCGATTCGATAAACAAAAATATTCTCACTCTTATTTCATCGCAATAAGGTTTATCGTTTAGAATTTATCGATCCTATCTGTAAAATTTATCTAATTGACGTGTTCGTGCTCGCATAGCTGGATAGCATCTGTATTTTGCTAAACGAATAGTTTGTTTAGGAAATTTGTTCAGCAGAAGATTTGGTATCAGTGACTGTTAGCTGTCTATTTACTCCTAGTACTTTTGTTATATTTATATACAATACATGACATGGTGTTTTCGGGTCATTGACCTCCACTATTACCACTGGACAGGCGGCTGCCAAATCATTTTGTGCCCGTTTGATTTAAGCCATTTTGGTGCTGCAGGCAGCTACAAAGTACTAAGGAACTAAAATTAGCGATGTGCGCATGTCGTCGGTGATGTGATTTCAACCAAAATACGCGAGAATCTGATTGGAAGACGCTTTTTGCATTAAACGTCTAAAATGGTTCCTGGGAACTTCGCCGGTGCCGCTTCAAATCGTCACAGTGTATTAGCTGTCATTTGTACCGGATAGCCAGTCCAGATGTCTGGAGGTCAGTGTTTCGGGTCTTCCGCCGGAACTGCCGTGTCAAAGTACCCCTGTAATCGAGTACTTTTAAGTAAGGCCTGGTATTCTTTAATATCGGCCTATCTTTATAATTAAAATAAGTTATTAAAAGGTGGTTCTAATTGATATAGCCAAAATCATACTGGAGACGTTGTGAGTGATAGAAAACAAGGTTCAACGACCATTTCTGTGATAAACGCACAATGACATTTTTGCTTCCCATTGACTCGGAGTTCGGGGGGCAATAGTACATTGTTCACCGAGGGAAGAAAGGGGAATCGCACTTTCTCCCGAGTGATACATAGTGCTTTATACTACACCTGCGAGGAAATAGTATAATTTTACTTTTAATCAAGATACAATAAAAGAAACCGACTGACTCGCGTGCGATTGTCACTTTTTATTTCCTTCTTATTTTTTATTACGTACAGGAAAAGCAAGTGGCCGGTATCATTTTTCGAGTTTTATGTACGAGTTCGCAAAATAATACTGGCCGCTTGGCCACCTGCTCATTCTTTATGTTATTAAAAAAAAAAAACAGCACGTTAACAATGGATTTGCATATACTTTTTCTGCCCGCTCAAGCACGTTAACAATGAATTTTCATACACTTTTGCCGCCCGCATATTTGTATGACAGTAATGACGTATTTTCTGCATCGTTTTCAACAAAGAAAGAAGGTACTTTCCGAGCAGGTGTAGTATAAATTATATTTTTCCTATTTTGCGAAAAGGGTAATTGAACCTTAGTTCCGATTCGGTGCCGTGCACCCGGAGATCGGGGGTGGCGGGTTCCCGGCGATTACGTTTAGAAGTCCAGACCAAGTTGGGTTGCGCCGTGCGCCCGGGGACCATGCCAGGTCCTCTGCGATAACGGTCCAGTCGGGTTTCCTTGTGTTATTGTGGGGTCACCAATTTGGGGGCGGTTTTATATAAAATATATTGTTGGTACAGTGAATACCGCATCAAGTAAGGCTCATTGGACTTTGTACCCATCTTGTATTCTTCTCTGTAGGGGCTAATGTCGTACTGCAAGTGTACTGCAAGCCCCAACAGAGAAGAATATAAGATAGGTACAAAGTCCAATGTGTCTTACTTGATGTGGTCTCCACTATACCAGATTGATGGTAAAGTATGAAATGTATATATTTATGAAAGATGATTCCTTATTTATACTTAAAGTTACGTGGTTATCTAAATCTAACAAGAATGCGGCAGACGTGTCGCCACACTGATCACCGAGTCTCCAGTATAAATTTGGCTTTATCAATCAAAGCTGCCTTACATTCATCAACTGATGATGAGTTATATATAATAAAAAATCTAGTTATATTTAGATTTAAATGAAACTTGAAAAGTTCATGGTGTAACCAACGGCTTGCCTCATTAAATAGTATGATCGGAAGATGAAGGCAGTCTGACCCTGCTGAAACTGGTCGGCAATCCTGACCTTGGAAATTATTGAGGTGAGCCATCATCCATTTACCATCAACCAGCCATTTTCTCTCATCGATATTATTTTAATAAAATATTACACAAACTAGAGTTAAAATTTGTCTATAACGCATTATGAAAAATAACTGCAATGTGAATTTGATGTGGATATGTTGTGTATAAAATATAGGTATATGTTTTAGAACATAAGTACTTACAAAAATTAAAGTGAAGGTGGCATTGATTGACACAACAAAGTCGTGGTTGACGTTTTTATGTTGAAATAAATATTAAGTTATTTCTTATTATTTAAATTTGGTTGTGCAAAGACACTGGGATGCCTGTTTGTTCCGGGGCTGAAAAAAAGTAATTGCGATTTCAACTTACCTCTTTACTAAAAAATTATATCAAACCACTGACCTTTATACAATATGATAGAGGTCAGTGTATCAAACCCAACCAACAGCTGACCAGTCCAGTATAATGTGAGCTCAAAGTTTAGTGTATTCTATGTACATACAGCGGGCCTATTATCTATCTGTAGTTGCCAACTGAATTGGGTGCCTATCATCAAAAACTTAGATACACTATCGAATTTCGATTGCCTAAAGATATGTTCGCATTTGAAGTGACGTCACAGTTCGTAAATAGTTAAATACCCTCTAAAGGCAATTTTGAAAGTTCAGTTTTTATCTATGTTTTTGACGATAGGCACCCTGTCCAGTTGGCATCCTAAGATACAGAATAGGGGGGAGATCTGCTAAAGATATAATGCGCATTGAAATCTTCGCCACTGTTCGTATTTACGAAAATTGCCGAATCATAAATTGTAAGATCTCTAGAATTTGGAAACTAGAGAGAAAATAAGAGCCAAAGTCACATGTGCAAAAATTAGAATTTGAAAGCAATTAAGGGCCATTCTGTTTGTCTATAGCAGACCGGACGTAAACTATCTTGATTAAATAGAAAGCAGAAATACGAACACGGAATTGTACGACCTTTGCCGAAGAGTGGCGAAGATTCATTCGCGCATTATTTGAAATCGTACTACTGTACCAATGACCCATAGACAATACAGCCGAGAAAGACGTCTATTGTTCAACATCTTGTGTACAAATAATTCTGTCAACAATCGAAACGGGATACTGCAATCCTATTGGCTCTTCCAATCTTACGTATAGCGCCACAAACTTATCTTTCCCGAAGACGAAGACTCTAACGTAATGAATATAGAAGCCATTTTGGTTTGGCCTACCGAAACATATAATTTTGGAGTGGCGAATTGTATCTGCTGGTTCAGTCAGATGTGTTGACAGAAATCGGTCGCCTGTTATGAGGAGTCTGTAGGCTGTATTCGTCTATGCACTGACCTCTAGCATTATATTACTAGAGGTCAGTGTACTGTACACAATCGAAAACAAATTGTCAGTATGACAAGGGTCAATTTATACCGGAAGTCAGCTCCCGATTGTTTGGGCATAAAATTGAAACATAGAATATAATATGCCATAGATAGTTTTACTTATTTAGGGTGGGTACTTCTCTCCCCAGAGAATCGATATCCAGATTAGGGTTCCGTTTCAAAACGAGGATTTTCACTTCGAGTAATGCGAATTTTACCCTACAGCGCGCTGTAGCGTTCAGAAATCGGAACGAGTGAAGTCCAGTGTAAACGAGCTACTACCTGACAGTTGCACGAATGTGTTTTTAATGCGTCCGGGTAATGTGAATATCGCACTGAAAAGTGCGATTCTGGGTACCGTTAAAATTCACCTGACAGTTGAAACTTCGGTGTTTTCCCGGCTTTTGGACAAAATTAAAAACTTGAAAAAATGTATTCAACATTTCTGTAGGGCTGCAATTTATTTTCCTCACCTAGCGGCTACAAAAATCATTTTCGGTTTCTCTCGTTTCACGAGAATCACTCGTTTCAAAACCAGATTTTTCTTTCTCTTTCTAGCATACTCTTTATCTCTTCCTTAAAGACTAATGAAATTTCGCACGACGATCACACGTTTCGAAACGGAACCTTGGAGTTTAAAAATTACCCGTTTTGTATAAAGTATTTGAAGAATAGACAATCTCTTAGTCTATCTGATGGCAAGCGCACTTTTGTAAACTACAAAATCAAATGGAAAACTGCATTGATCTCTATTTATTGTAAAAACACGTTGATTAAAATAAGCATTTATTTTTACGTTGTTTTGTAGGTATTTTATATCGCGTGTTGTGAATATAGAAACATAATTATAATAAAACCATATAGGATGTGTTTTGCCAGCAATTTTAGAGCGGTTTTTTTTTTCACAAATACATCGCTTTGGCTTTGGAAAAATAATGAAATAAAGTTTGTAATTTTCTGTCCCACTCATCCCCGTTCAAGGAAAAGCTACTAAGTAGGTCTAGATAGGATTTTTCACTGTGAACTTTCCGGAAAAAGCTATTGAATATTTTTGTGTCAGATCTATTGGTTATATCAACCTAAGGACACTAATCTGAATACCCCAGTCGCCAAGACACAAGTACAAAGTTAAAAAAAATTGAACCAAACGTTTGATGAAACTCGTTTTATTTTATAAGCTATGTAAGCTCGTGATTTGTCCTAAAATTTAAATTTTAAAAGAAATTCTGTATTGATTGTACATAACTACATCGGTGAAAGGCAGGCGTAGGGGTGCAACTTGACGCAGTGTTATTTCCTAAATTTTGTAATGTTCAATTCATTTAATCAAGTTTATAATGTAGAAGATTCTGCCGAAATAAAACCTGTATCAAAATGTCCAAAAGTATAGAGAAACAAGAAAGGACCATGATTAATTTTGGACGAATTACTCAACAGTGATAAAAGCGCGAAACTGTGTTTTAGAACGATTTCAATACTGAGAAAGCATCTAAACTGCTGCCGTTAATTCGAGAGAATGATGACAGATGGAGTGTGGCGATATCTCGAAAAAATACTACAAGTCAACAAGAGCTTCTTCACGACAAAAATAAATAAAGGCACGTTAAAAAAATATCAACGGTACAACAAATGGGACGAAATAAATCCAAATCATGATTATTTAAACTTTTTTTATAAATAAAAACCCTGGTATAGAATATATATACGATCTTATTATTTGGTAAGGTATATCAGTTTTATAATACGACAACACTGCCTTACACCGCAGATATTATAAACCTTTTTCTGAAATTTCGATTCAAAAAGTCGAGGATTCATACTGCAGGCATTATGATTGCTGATTTGACAGAAATAACTTGACAGTATCGCTAATAAACAATTTTTCGCCAAAAATAATATTTTTTGCGCTTTTTTTTAACTTTTCCGTAGAAATTAAGTCAGCTGATTCATTAAGTTTTGTACTAGGATGTGGAAAATATATACGACAAAAATACTTTTTATTAACAAATGGGACCTTTTAACGATATACAATCTACCATAAAATCATCATGATAAATATAAAATATTTAAATGCAAAACAGTAAAAAAAAGGTTTTAGCCCCTGACATTTGCAAACGTCACCATTCTCTCGAATGAACGGCCGGAGCATAAATCAAAGTATCAAAACTGTAAACAAAATATTTTTTCCTGACATTTTGACATTTTGTTGGCGCTCGATTTCAGCTTGGCTCTCATAGTAACAATTAAATAATACCCCAAAATCTTTCATTTGGAGTAGGTTTCATCAATGTTGATGATTTGGTCCAGTCTCCATACAAATTTGCCCATGGTCCTTTGAGTTTTTGTGACATAATTTTATATACCTACTCAGTTTGTACAAAATTACGCAGCTTAAACATTAATAGCACAAACGGGAAAGCAAAAGTTTAAAATACATTTTGACAGCACATTGGCCCTCGGATAAATGAATTTATCTTAGCATTGGCCAATCAGAGCCTTCGACCATAGAGTTTATTGCCTTCGACAATGAGGATCCACATGCAAAGCTAATAACAGATGTCGCTAGCATAGGTCCGACCAATAAATACTACGGGCCGGCTATGTTAAACTTTATTGCTGTGTGTGTTCAGGTTTTCCTACTTTTCTCCAGTATTTTGCATTTTTTTACCTCCTCTTTTCACTTGTATTCCAATACGTTATACAAGGTGACTTTGATCATCGTCCAAATTCATACTAAAGGCTTGATAAGTGATCAGTATCTTGGATCAGTAACAATTTTTGTGAAATTTGTATAATGAAATTTCGGCTTCCCATTTAAATTCAGTTCCAGTCCCGAGTGAATCACTATGGGGAGTCGAAATTTCATGTTACGAATTTCACCAAAATTGTTATTGATGCATGATACTGATCACTTACCAAGCCACCAGTATGAATTTGGACGATGATCAAAAAGTCACCTTGTATATTTGTTATTTTTATTATTTTATTTATTTTATTATGGGGTTTTTCGGGAATAAATTAACACGGTACGGCACGCGAAGGAGTAGTTCCAAGAAATTAATCGAAAATCACAAAAAAAACTATGCAAAAACCATGACAGTGTACTGAAATGACAGATGTCATGTCGGGATCGACGATGGGCCATCTACCGGGATAATTTGGCAGTGTATATCCCCGGGGCTCTACCGCGAAATTCTCATTTGTATCAACTTCAAGCAAATGCATGCGAAATTCAACGCGTGCAAAAGAGATGGCATGTTAGGCGGGCGTCGTCGCACGCACGTCAAATTTCAATTTTTTGATGAAAATGAAATTTACGCGGTAGACCCACCGTTCTAAGATTGTAAGATGGTAGTCATTTGTACGTTCAAAACGGTTTATTGGATAAATTTTTCCGAAAAACTTGCTTTTTTCCCCAGACTTCAACTTTTTGCGCTTTTTAGGGTTCCGTACCCAAAGGGTAACCAACGGGATCATATTTACTAAGACTCCGCTGTCCGTCTGTCACCAGGCTGTATCTCAGGAAAGTTAGACAGTTGAAATTTTCACAGACGATGTAATTCTGTTGCCGCTATAACAACAAATACCAAAAAAACAGAATAAAATAAATATTTAAGGGGGCTCCCATACAACAGACATGTTTTTTTTGCCGTTTTTATAGATAATGGTACGGAACCCTTCGTGCGCGAGTCCGACTCGCACTTGGCCGGTTTTTATAAAGCACGTTTGGTTTCCCGAACATACCGTTAAAATGAGAAAATTGCGGGCCGCGAACTGCCATTGGAGTAAACCACAAAAAAAAAAGGTTTTTCCGGTTTCATCCGGTCGAGATGACCAACAACCACCCAACCCGGCTACACAACACCGCTCGAATCTACTTCGCAACGCGCCACATTTGTTGCCAATACATTAAATGTATTGTCAAGTTCTTCGTCCGAAGCGGAGTTGCTTTCAGTGGATTTTCCTAAATATAAGGTGGCTCTGTTGCAGACAAATTCACACTGAACACTGGGTAAGTGATAAGAACCAATTTATAGCAAAAAGGATAGTAAGTCTGCCAAACTTCGCCACGAGTGGCGCTGCAATCGCTTGACTCTTACAACCTACTGGCACGTTTAGACATTTTCACGAATTTATTGCAAACTATTTTAGTCAATACTTCTCAACCGTTTTCGGTTGCTGCGGAGAGCGTCGCTAACTATATAACTAACTACCTAAATATATACTTACTGATAATAAATTGTAAATAGTCGTGGTGTCTGTCATTGGTGCCGCTTCGGTGTAGCAAAACTTGAGAGGCAGAATATCTAGGTTCCCAAATATATATTAAATAAGATCACTGATTTAAACATGAAATATGAGAAAAAATAAGCTTTCTAGGGAAATTTTAAATTGCTTATATGCCGCCTTTAATTCACTTATAAAATTACCTACATTACAATAAGTTTATTGATATAAATCAGATGATTTCGCACTGAATGCAATTAGATTATTTGTGAAATATGTCTGTTTATAATTTTGTTAAACTAGGATCTTAGTTATGTAGAAAGAACTGTATCTTATGAATAAAAAAATTAATGTTTGAAACATGTAAGTGTTGTATGTTTTCTTTATAAAAATATCCTATTTCTTTAAAAACTAACATTCTTCAGTACTCATTACATCACCCACACAACATTTTAATTGAGTGATGATAACTGTTGTGCTGAGTCAATAATATTTGACCGAATCCGCTTACTTTGGCTCATAGACAACACAGGTCGACGCATGTTAAAAGAGCTCCGAAAGATGTACCTGCGTAGTAGGCGAATTATCGGTCAATTTGGCGGTATGAGGTGCGGTGGGACGGGGGAATTTCGCGCGGCCTGGCTTTACTGCCACGCCATTGGCTCGTCAGTCGTCTTTGCATCGCAGCGCAGTGTCCACGTTTCGTCGGTCCGCAAAGTACAGACACGGAAATAATTTTCTTGTATTGTATCACGGTGGTTTTACATAGAAAGGAAAAAAAAATGATTTACGACGTTTATTGTTTTATGTGGAAGGAAGCTGATGTAGGCAAAGTACATAATTTAAGGAAGGCGTGAAACCATTATCATAAATTATAAATATTTAATATAAATCATGAATAAATATTTAGATTTTTTATTACTAACCTGTTACAAAACAGACATTAGTGGCGCTATTCTCAGATAAAAATTTAGTTACATAATTAATCAGTATAATAGATAAAATAACTTTTTTCCGCGAGTGTACCACATGCGCAGACGTATCCCCACCACAGGGCGTCTGGGGCTCTTTTTACATGCGTCGACCTGTACATGGCTGTACCGCGCCTTAGGCGCCGCGCAGCGTGGCAGGGGGAGGAAAAGAAAGACTAGCATGAGTTCACATGAAATCGATATTGGTATCAATTCGGTGTAGCACAACTTAACTTATTTGACAGGACTAACCTTGAGCGTTCTGTCTTTGTCTTTTCGATACAGAAAGAAAAAGACAGAATGTTTAAAATTATGTTTAGTCTTGTCAAATAAGTTAAATCTTGCTACGCCGAATCGACACCATTGTCGGACAGATCTTACGATATCAGATTACAACATTTATAATTTATAAAGATAGATCTTTGTATCTTTTTTTAGGAAATATGGTACTACTATAATGGTAAGTAAAATAAGTAACTAGATAATGTAAATAAAAATAATATAATTACTTATTTACTAAACAACTAATTTACTTATAAGTGGTCTGTGGACCTAGCCATAATCAGCCAACCCTGTGACGTCATTTATTTTTTCTTAAGCTTGTCCCTTTGAGCTAAGTGTCAAATAGTATGGAAATAAACTGCTTAGTTCGATTCGAGTTCGAACTCTGGGACCAAAGTGTTCTGTGCCTGGGACTCTGAATGCCAACTAAAAGAAGTTGGTTTTGTATGTTTATTATAAATATAATATAACACGATCTCATTGTTTTGAAAGCTATAAATAGAAAAATATGGATGAACGTCTGTGCTGAAAACTTAAAATATCGATGGTTTTGGAATCAGCAGAATTATGATGGTCTGTTAAAATTATAATGTATATGTACAAAAAAACCTTGTATCCCTTAGAAAGATGTATCAATTAAATCGGTCGCGTATTATTTAACCTTTAAATTTGTTCTGTGAACTTTTGTGGGCATGGGACTAAAAGTTAAGGGCAAGAGGCATAACGTGAGTCGACTTATCGACAAATATATTTCTCGAAGATTACCTAAAATCCAGTTTTGACCATGCTAGAGAAAATAATCCAGAAGATTTATCAAGATTGTGAAGTGCACTTTTCAACCTATACTAATACGATGCAGTGCAGCAGTCAAGTCAACCCGAGGACTTACGAGAAAGTTCTCGATCTGAAAACGTCCTCGGGTGTTCCTTGTGTATTCAGGTGCTTATCCTCGCACAGTTTATAAAGAAATGACACGAAGATTTACCGTGTTCATTGTACGCCCATTCTGCACGTCGAGTAATAGTGATATGATAAATAAGCAAAATTAAACCTTTCTGACGCCGATGATGCACTAATTGATGAGACCAAAATGGAACACGCCCTATATTTCCGAACAAAATTTAATGTCTTGGTGACAGAAAGATCCAGTGTTGCTAGTAATACCGTAATTACGGTAAGAACAGCCAACAAGAGATTATTAAGGAGCTGCAAGGAGCAGTGTTCAAAGAAAGGTTACGATATAGTCTGGGTCAGAAATTGCAATATTTTCGTCCGAAAAAACGAGAAGTGCCCTCAAATACGTATTTCTACGACATTAGATTTACAGAAGATTGTATAAAAATGAAAATTAATTTAAATGTTCGAAGTTTTGTTTATTTCACCATAAAATATGTTTTTGTATCTAAAAATAAAAATTATTATTCTTGTTATTCCTTTATTCATTTCGTTCGACAAACCTGCACATACACCCTCACACACATTATCCCCTCCTACTCAATTTGCATTAAATTTACTTTAGAAACACACACACATAATAATTACATACCTATAACAAGTAATTACGGTTTACCTTATTCGCTTATTGCATTGTTGAAGTTTTATGATCGCTACAAAATACCAATAATTATTGTCAAATCAAAAAGGCATCTGTTCATAACTCATAAGATTATTAAAAACAATCAGTACCTCATTCTTTTCGTTAGAATATTATATTCAGAAATGGTTTATCCTTTAAGACTTAGCCGAGCTTTTAAATAACTTGAAAATATATTATCAGAATACCAGGGGGCTACGAACAAAAACTCTGACCTTACATCGTAACATTTTGTGTAGTAATTATGACATAATAATTGTCACTGAGAGCTGGCTTTGCGATGGGGTGCTTAATGCAGAGATCTGTGATAGCAGATACGATGTATTCCGCCTTGATCGAGATCGACTCGCGACAGGTAAGAGGGATGGTGGCGGTGTATTCATACTGGTTCGGTGTTCGTTGGCCGCCGTTGTTCGCCCTGAGTGGGGCCGCAGCTCCAACTGGGGCCGTGCTCCCGCTGAGTGTCTCTGGGTAACAATACCAGCCAAGTCGATCAGACAGGGTGGTCAGCATTCTTCACGAGACTTGCATATATGTGTCTCTTATGCATCTCCTGACGGTCTGCTTCCTGATAGCCTCGATAAAATAATTACATCAATTACCACTGTAAGGCACTCGCACCCTAAAGACCACTTTTTAATCACCGGGGACTTCAACTTACCAGAAATTCGTTGGGATAAAAGTTCACCTAACTCTCCCTTTCATGTTCACCGTGGGTCTGCTGCCGTTTATGATTTAGGAGTGAGACTTGTGGATGAGTTTGGCTCATTAGGCTTTGAACAATATAATTTCATTCCCAATTTATCTAATAATGTTTTAGACCTTATCTTTGGCAATTTTGGTCTGGAGTTGAATCGCTGTTTGAGTCCTTTAGTCAACGAAGATGTCGCCCACCCTTCTTTAGAGATAACGGTTAATGAAATTTTAACCACTCCCCTAAGGGAAGCCAATCATCCTAAGCGTAGGTTTAGAAAAGGTGATTACGAGAGCATACGTGCCCTTATTTCAAATTCTGACTGGACTCATATGCTAAACCAAGGTTCTATCGATGAAGCAGTAGAAAAATTTTACGACATATTAAATTCAGCCATAGAAAAATTTGTCCCCCTTGACACCAGAAATCGACGCAATGCCTTCCCCCCTTGGTTTTCTCCGGCTCTGATTAAAGTGATTCGTGAAAAAAATAAAGCGCACAAAAACTGGAAACAATTTCATAATCCTTCTGATTACGACGAATTCTCACTTCTTAGGCGTAGGCAGCATGACCTTCAGCAAGAATGTTACGAACGTTATATATGCTCTGTTCAGAGTTATATCAAAGAAAATCCAAAATACCTATGGAGTTTCATTAAGGCTCGTCGAGGTGGATCAGGCTATCCAAGTTCCTTGGAATACAACGGAAACACTCTCAGAGCGGGAAAAGATATTTCTGAAGGATTCAATTCCTTCTTTCATAGCGTTTTTGTTGAGCCTGCTCAAAACTATGATGATGACGTACTTGCTCCTCCATACTGTGATGATGGGGACATAATACATTCTATAGAAGTCACTCCGAATGAAATATCAGCACAAATCTCAAAAATAGATCCTAATGGTGGAGCTGGCAGTGATGGTCTCCCTGCTTTCTTTATTGTGAAATGTGGCGGTGCTCTCAGTGTGCCATTAAGTATACTTTTTAACCGTTCTCTTTCTGAGGGTAAATTTCCATGTAAATGGAAAGATGCACATATAGTACCTATTCACAAGAATGGTCCTAAAACAAAAGTGCCTAACTATCGCCCTATATCTATATTAAATGTGCTCGCAAAGTTATTTGAAAAAATAGTATATAACAGATTATACCCAACAATTTCAAAAGGCATACCTTCTGAACAACATGGTTTCCTTAAGGGACGATCGACTACAACGAATTTGGTTGAGCTGGTATCCTTTGTCCTTCAGAAAATGGAGTCTGGCCGGCAGATTGACGTGGTCTACACGGATTTTGAAAAGGCTTTTGACCGCGTGGACCACGTCATTCTGCTACGAAAGCTTGGAAAACTTGGAATACAAGGCGATCTTTATCGCTGGGTGACTTCTTATATTTCAAATAGGAGACAAGCAGTTGTGCTCGGTGGTCATCGCTCAAATTTCGTTGATATTCCCTCCGGTGTTCCTCAGGGCTCTCACTTGGGTCCACTATTTTATTGTGCTTATATCTATGATATTTATAGTGTATTTCACGACTCCAACTACTTGCTGTATGCGGATGATAAGAAAATATACTTGGATATTAATAATGAAGCTGATTGCGAATTACTACAAGCTGATCTAGACCGACTTAGCATTTATTACAGTAAAAATCGGATAAAAGTTAACGTTGCTAAATGTGTCCAAATAAGTTTTTCCAGGAAGCGTAATCCTGTCATACATGTTTATAATATTAGCGGTAATCCCATACAGCGAGTAGATGTGGTAAAAGACCTGGGTGTGAGCCTTGATTCAAAATTAACATTCGAGCACCACATTGATGCAATTGTGAGCAGGGCATATAAAAGTTTAGGTTTCGTAATGCGGGTATGTGGTGAATTTAGGGACCTTTCTTGTCTTAAGGCGGTGTATTTTGCTTATGTTCGTAGTTTATTGGAGTTCGGGTCTTCTGTATGGTCACCACATTATATAACTTATAAACAGCGTATCGAAAAAATACAGGAGATTTTTTTAAGACATCTAAATTTTAAAGCCAGATTACTAAAAATGAAATACGAAGATTCTTGTCTACACCATCGCATTCCTTCGCTCGAGGATCGCCGGCTTTTGCTTGATATGTCCTTACTATATGACATTGTTACTGGTCGTATTAACAGCATGAGCATAGTATCTAACTTTCCCCTTAGAGCCCCCTCATTTCGCACCCGGCACTCTGCTAGACTCTTTTATTATGTACCCAATGTTCGCACAAACTATGCCCAATCATCTCCTCTCTTTCGTCTAGCTAACGAATACAATAAAAAATTCTTTAAAATTGATCCATATGGAAACTCCAGTACTTCATTTCGAAATAAAATAATGAACGAAATATATTGCCCTAATGAATAACCGTAATTATAATGATAATTATGATTTTGCTAAACACCCTCCTCTTTTTACATTCCCCTCACTTACACAAACACATACTCTCTCATACATACTCATCTTACATTAACTCCACACAACACAAACATCTTGTCGAACAAATGAACAAATTAAACTATAGGATTACGTTAGGTACTTGGTTAAGCTGCTTTATTTTCTTTAAATGTCTAAATATAAGAGTAGACTAACGAATTAGTTAAGTTTTGATTATTATTTTTTACAGTTGGGGAAATTTGTTATTGGCCTTAGTTTAAGTTTAGAAATATTGTTTAGAGTATATTATATCGCTGTTAATTTCCTGAATAAACTAAATAAATAAATAAATAAATAAACACTGTATTCAGTTTAGTTTACCATAATTGTAAATTACCTACGTTGTTCACAAAACCGTATTTTATTTTAGTTCATCAGTCGATAAATAAAGAGCATTATTTATATTACGGCATCATTAAAAAATATATAGGATTACCTACTGGGATAATATAGAGCTTAGTTTACTTATGTCACCCTATAAATAAAAAAAATATGGAAATACGAGCATAATTTAGGAGGTAATTTTCAAAAGTGGTCATCTCCAAAATTTGAAAATTGCGTTACGCGTCTGCGTTTAAAAAATAATTTTATCTTTAATAGTAATAAGAATTAACTGTTAAAAATTGCTTTAAAAAATGGCTGTATTCTAAAATTACGTAAATGTGATTTGACCACTTTTTCAAAGTTATCGGCTATCTTGGCCGAAAAAATTAAAAAAGGCAAGTTAATGTCGAGCGTATGGCAACATTCAGTGACTGAATTTCTTTCAGTTTCAGGACTTCAGGCAAAGATTTACAGGTAAGTTTTTAATAAAATTCTTTAATTAATGAACTGAAAAATACACCAACATAAAACAAAACACATATCATAAATCGATTTGCTTATTCGTGTTGGATATCCTGTAAACTAATTAAAGTTTTCATTGTCTCAGCAACAGGTTGGTTCATTGGTAGTAAATAAAGGCATGGCAAATATATAAAAGTACATAATCTTTCCACTTGATAATATTTTTAGATTACCACTATATATATTGAAGGTTCCTATTACCCGGCCACAGTAAAAAGACGAAGGCTTGGGCACTAAAAATACAGTCAGCATTCTAATATTTACAGTCCAGTATCGTGCCACCTTCTTCTTTCTTCTTGGTGGGCTCGGTTTCCGCACCTAGTCTCTTTTTTGGACCTTTGTGCATGGAAAAGTGTGGGGCCGTCTATTCTAGCCAGCCCAGCTCACGCCAAAATCCCAAGAGGCGATCTAGGTCGCCACAGGACTGGCGGAGCATCCTCGGTTCACCAAGGATCTTAGCCTGTTGTGTGCTGACTCCTACGCAATCCACTGTCACGTGGGTCGGCGTTTCTTCGACCTCCATACAAGCTCTGCATAGATCCATCGTGCCATCTTATCAACACTCTGACTTAAAACACTTATCCATGAAAATATATACATATTTACTTATTTATTCCCAATCTCCACTGGGGAGCAAATGGCTGAAGTAAATAGCCACCATTTCATCCCCGTCTGGTCTAGTTCTCTCTTCTCTGCACTGCCATGTCTCACATGGTCTACCAATCATCCTGAAATTAGACAAAACTTCCGCCTTCAGGATGCTATGTCAATACTACCTTTATTTTATTTTATTTGGGACTTCAACAGCACATACAGTTTTAATGATAATACAGAAAAAAGGAGTACAGTAAATATCGCCAGTGACAGAAATCCACCATAAATACAGTTAACAATAATAATTGAACTAAAACATACACGGGTGACTTAATCTAGAGATTTAGGTTTCATCGCTTAACAAAATCATGAGCACACATATACAACGTGTAACAGAAAAGTGTAACCATATTTGAAGAGCTTATTCAGTCAATGGTATAGAACTACTTTTACTACGGAAACAAACCTGAAATCTCAAAAAAAAATCTGCCCTTCCATACATTTCGGTCAAGCGGCATTTCATTTTTCTATGAAACAGTAATTTTTTTTTCGAAATACATGTTTTGTTCCAGAGTAAAAGTTGTTTTATACCATTGAATGAATAAGCTCTTCAAATATGGTTACACCTTTCTGTTACACGTTGTATAGGTATGTATCTATGTATATGTAAATAAAAATATGTATACATAATATATACATATATATCAAAACATGTGTGCGGCTCGCAGGGCTCGAGATGACATCGATGCAGATGGTATTGGTGGTCAGACTGGTAGGGCGTCCGCACAATTAGTTACTTTCGGGCTTGTGTTATTAATTACCGGAGTGACACCAAACAACGATAAACACGCGGAACTTATAGTATCTACGTCACTTTGAAGTCTGTCTGAGGCTGAGGTCTGAGGCGTAACCTCGTCGCGTAAACGTCTTTACTCGCCCAGATGAAGGCAGTCTAAATCTGCTGAAACTGGTCGGCTTTCCCGATCATAACACGTATTGAGGTGAGCCGTTTTTATATAAATCATGAATTATCCTCAAGTCTCATTTAATTCCATAATCTGATAAATTCGCAAAAATAGACTTATGGTTTTAAGACATTTATATTTTGTTTCTAATAGTAAATTATTAAAACTTTAAAATTGGTTTAGTTTACCTACAATTTATATCATCTTGCCCCTCCCCTGGCCAATTGGTTGGCATGGAGACGCTTTCGCTGAACATGGAAATGGTTGAGCATAATAAAGTTCGTACATATATCCAAGTATAAAAATAGTAAATAGTAAAAAAAGAAAAACCATATTTTTTTTTTTTTGAAGTGTCTGTGGATAAGTGCAAGTGTTTAACAGACTCCAGCAACTGCCAACAATCACAACCATCGACTTGCTCATTATTAATTACCTAGTGATATAGCGTAAATACCTTATCTAATCTTTGCGTTTTAATATAGATAATTACAATAGTTTTCTAACTAATAATGTAGCTTCTCCAGAATATGAAATCATTCCTAATCTATCTGAACTATTTGCTATATCTATTTTCAAGTGTTGGAAATGCAGCTCAACCTTTTACCTCGCCAAAGACACTGTTTTTACATCTGCACTTTTCCGAAGACATGGAGCCTATGCAAACGTCGTATTTTATACGCGCAGACAACGCGCGTTTCACGAACTCGCGTTGTCTGCGCGTTTTCACTCCTATTGCATGCATTTGTATCCAAAAGCCAGTGCTCCCACCTTAGGGTATTTTCCCCTAAATTTAGGGAATTTTTTCATGTTTAGGGGTGTAGCCGCTGGCTACAGGATGCAGAGCTGATGGAATTTGAATGGGAGAGTAGACAGGATAAGAAAAAGATTGTGGGTAAACTGACTGACCTTGCTTTGGAATGTTGTTCTCGATGGGCCGACAGGAGATGCGGTGACGTGCTGAGCCTTCTTGTTGGCTAGTTGAGCTGGCGTCTGTGCAGGGATGTATTGAATGTCCTGGTTTGAGTGATGTACACAGCACTTGTATTAACACTACACTGTAAATACGCGAGATTGTTTGTATTGGCGGCGCGAACGTGTACACATGTGTCGTTCTGGACGATTCGGACGGAACAGAGAGAGTCCAGCGCCCGCGCGCGCCTCGATCCGCGCGCGGCGGGGGGGGGGGGGAGTGGTCATCCGCGCATGCGCACGCGAATGACACGTCATGTTCTAACGTCATGCTGGTAACGTAGTGTAGCGTGAACATCCTGGGGGGGCCGGGGCTGCGGCTCCTCTTGAGCTGAATCCAACGGCAGCCTGGCTATCTTGAACACAGGTCGTCGCAGATTTCCATGAGCTGTGTCCAGATCCACAACTCGTATCACTCCATCCTTGCCAGGTATCGTGCGGAGAATTCTTCCCAACTTCCATTGGAGCGGAGGCAGGTCATCCTCTTTGATGAGGACCAGTTCACCCACTTGAGGAGGGGAAGAAGGGGAGAGCCATTTGGAGCGGGTTTGCAGGGTATGGAGGTAGGATCTGGACCAGAGAGTCCAAAAGCGCTGAGAGAGCGCTTGAATGAGTTGAAACCGTTTAAGAGCAGATATGGGTCTGTCGTCAAAAGACTGCTCAGGTAGAGCGGTGAGCGGACGACCAATAATGAAATGTCCGGCCGTGAGAGGTTCAAAGTCCGTAGGGTCGGATGAAATTGGGCAGAGGGGTCTTGAATTGAGTACAGCCTCAATTCGAGCCAAAAGAGTAGAGAATTCCTCAAAAGTGAGGTGCTGTTCACCTATCACACGATAAAGTAGTTGCTTGGTGGATTTTACGTTTATTTCGTGCAGTGCGCCGAACCAAGGCCCTTTAGGCGGGTTCAGTAACCAAGTTATGTGCTGATTCGCGAGCTTGTGAGTGATTGCATCATTGTTTGACCTGAGGAAGTTCTGAACTTCAATGAGTTGATTCCTAGCACCTACATAGTTTGTGCCGCAGTCTGAACGAATGAGAACCGGAGTACCGCGACGTGAGATAAAACGTTGCAATGCCGCAAAGAACGCTTCCGTTGAGAGTGCAGAGACTGGTTCCAAATGAACCGCCTTTGTTGCGAGGCAAACGAAAATACAAAAGTACGCTTTTATGAGTTTCGCGTTCCTCAACGTGCTGGATTTAACGAAGAAGTGGCCAGCAAAGTCCGTCGTGACGTGACTAAAAACTGGCTGAGGAGTAACTCTGTCTACTGGGAGATCAGCCATGAGCGGAGCCTTAGGCTGAGCGCGGCACCGGAAACATCTAATACATTTAAACACGCGGTGTCTAATAATACGACGAGCGGACAGAATCCAGTACTGCTGGCGTAATATGGCGTGTAATGTGTCAGCTCCAGGGTGGCAGTGTATTGTGTGATAGTGATCTATAATGAGATCTACGAGCGGACTTGAGCTGGGTAGAATGAGTGGGTGTTGAGCGTCATACCTAATTGACGCGTGAGAGAGACGACCACCGACTCTCAAGAGGCCGTCCTTTATGAAGGGCGAGAGACGCTGGAGCCGAACGGGACAAACTTTATCAGTCTGGATACGATTAATGTCTTCAGCAAACTCATTGTGCTGAACAGAGCGGACCCAGTGCAACAGAGCGTCCCTGCGTTCACTAGCTGTCAACGGACCAGAGCGCCGTGCATCTGGGCTGTGCCGACAATTGAATATGAACCTTTTAATACAAGCCGTCACTCCGACGAGCTTGTCAAGTGAGCTGTAGCGAGTGAGCAAGTCCAGATCGATATCTGGGACTGCTATGTGTGCTGGTACCTTTTTGGGCTTAAGGCCTGGGAGAGCGTGATGGCCTAGAGCGGGTGGCATCTTGGGCCAAGTGCAGGTAGGTTCTTTGAGCCAACTGGGTGACCACCAAAGGTCATGAAGTGAGAGGGACTGGGCAGACATGCCTCTGCTTGCACAGTCAGCAGGGTTGAGGTTCGTGGGTACATGCTTCCACGTATGGCTAGTTGAAGTAGCTGTAATCTTAGCCACTCGATTGGCCTCGAAAGTCTGTAATCGGTGAGGTGAGGTGTTGAGCCATGCCAACACTATTGTGCTATCTGACCAGCATGTGTGTGTTTGAATGGCTATATGAGCTGACAGTTGGGCTGACACTCGAGTCATGAGCTGAGATAAAAGAGTCGCGGCTGACAACTCCAATTTCGGGATTGAGAGACGAGTCTTTATGGGTGCGACCTTGGACTTGCCAATGATTAGGTGTACATTGACATGTCCAGTGGTATTGCGCTCATGAAGGTAGATAACGGCACCAAAGCCAGCCTCTGATGCGTCCGCGAACCCGTGAAGTGAGTAAGTAGACGTGGGCTTGTACTTACAAATGTGCCGAGGTAAACGGAGGTTTGAGAGCTGAGGAAGATCCTCTGAGATGTGTTGCCACTCTGTGTGGACTTCTTCAGAGATAGGCTCATCCCATCCTATTTTCAGAAGCCAAAGCTTCTGGAGAAGAATCTTTGCGCGGAAGATGACTGGAGTAACCCAGCCATTGGGGTCATAGAGAGACGCTACTGTACTGAGAATGGAGCGCTTTGTGACTTGAGCATGAGTGGGCAAAGAAATGCGATAAGTGAACTCATCAGTTTGAGGAATCCACTGTATTCCCAGAACCTTAATGGAATTAGAGTCGGGACTGAAGTCAAAGTCCTTGGGCATGTCGCACTGGTCATCTGGGAATCGTTCAAGGAGCTGGGGCGAGTTGGAGGTCCATTTACTGAGCTGAAAGCCACCTAGGGCGAGTAACTCGATCAGTTCGCTTTGGAGCGACTGAGCAGATTCTACAGAATCTGCACCTGAGAGAATGTCGTCCACAAATATTGATTTGCGGAGGACCTGAGCAGCGTGGGGGTAGCGATGACCTTCGTCATCAGCCAATTGGAGTAAAGTGCGGATGGCATGGTATGGGCTGGACCTTAATCCATATGTGACGGTATTAAGGGCATACGTGAGCAGGGGCTGGTCGGGTGAAGACCGCCAGAGAATGAGTTGAAAACGTCTTTGCTCTGGGTGAATGAGTATATTTCGGAACATCATTCGGATGTCTGTGCTGAAAACTTGTGAGTGGGTCCTGAAGGACATGATAATGTCAACAATATCTTGCTGAAGAGCTGGACCTGTATGAAGACAATCATTTAGATTGACGCCGTTTGAGCTCTTACAACTTCCGTCAAACACACAGCGCAACTTTTCTGATCCTGGCTTGAATATGCCATGATGTGGGATATAGAAATGGGATTTATGAGCAAAGGTATTGGGGTGACACGGCGACATATGGCCCAATTTTATGTAATCTGACATGAATTCTACGTATTTCGAGCGGAAGGGCGGGTTCGCTTGCAACTTCTTCTCTAAGTTGAGAAACCTGCGCAGTGCAATAGCGTGAGTGGAACCTAATGTCGGTGCGTTGTGCAGAAAGGGCAGTGTAACCACATATTGACCTGATGGTTCACGAGTAGTTGTGGTGCGGAAAATGTCCTCACACTGATCCTCTAATGGGCTGGTATGCTTGTAGGTTTGGGGTTCCTCGGATTCCCAAAACCTCTCAAGACTTTTGTGAATGTCATGAGTGGAATGCTCTGAGTCCGTGTGAGAGCCGACAATGTGAACTGAGTTGACCTGATTCGTGGGTGAAGTATGTAAACTTTCGAAAGGTCCAATCAATGTAAAATCAAATATCGTGCCGAAGGCTATAGGCTTGCCAGGGCCGAGCGAAACCTTGGTTCCGTCTAACACTTGACCAAGAACGTCAGATCCTAGTATTAGATCAACCGGAGCTGGTGTGTGATATTCTCGATCAGCAAGAGGAATCGGCGGGTGACCTGTTAACTGAGCGAGATCTGGAACCTTTTCCAACGGTAGGTACCCAGTTACGTTCTTCAATATATGGGCTGTGGCCGTGATCATAGGTGTGTCACGGTGAGTAGGTCGGCATACAATTGTAATTGATGCCTTTGAGTCTTGTGTGTGCTGATTTCCAACTCCTGCGATTTTTAGAGATGTATGTTTTAATGGTAAATTTAAAATTGTGGCCATGCGCTGAGAACAAAGAGTCAGCATACTTCCACAGTCTAACAGGGCTCGTGCTGAGTGAAATTGACCATTTACGTCTGCTATTTTAAGTGAGACGGTTGGCAACAAAATTGGCGTGTTGGTGACGTTCACTACACGTTGTGCGGAGTTACAGTAATTTTCTGTTGGAGTTGAAGTCATTGAGTGACAATGAGCTGAGTGTGTACGTGATGAGTGTGTGTGTGATGAGTGTGCTGAGTGTGCTGAGTGTGCTGAGTGCTGGTCGTCCTCGCCTTCATAGTGCTCTGTTATTGTAGGTAGTCATTGTTGACTACCTACCCGAGACCTACTTGGCGATCGCGATTGAGTGGGCGAGTTTGGATGGGACGTATATGCCTGTGAAGCATGTGCCGAATGGTATTGAGGCTCATGCGCTGAGCGCTGTCTGGGCTGCTCACGTAGAGACGGAGGCAACAAATGAGCAGATGATCGTGTCGGAGACATGGCCCCATGACGATGCAGTGAAGTGTGGTGGTCAGACCGCCCACACTCCTTGCATGCACGTGTAGACCTGCACTCGTTCTCATAATGAGGACCCAAACAGCGTCGGCACCGGTTGCGTGCGTTCACAAAGTCCCACCGACCTTGAACCGGTTGGTTATTAAATCCTGGGCATGCGATGAGTTTGTGTCCCCTATTCCTGCAGTATGGGCATGGCATACCACCAGTAGGGGAAGAAGGTTGAGCCGAATAATCCTGTCGGCGAGTGGGTGATGGGGATGATCGGGCCGAGTAAACTGGCGCTGTCTCAAATGCCATAAATGGTTGACGAATAGGACGAGGGGAGCGATTGTCCTGCCGAGGAGCTATGGGGCGGAACTCTTGATGAGCCTGGTAGGGCTGACGTGGAGTACCTCGAGTGGGCTGAAGCAGCTTATTGAGCTGAGCGAGCCTTTCTGACGGGCCGAGCCGTGCTGAAGAAGGAGCCTCCTGTGACGCAAGGAACGATGACTCATTCTCCTTGCAGCGTGCGTGCTCTTCCAGAAACTCAATGAGGTTCTTGAGCGTGGGCAGAGTTGCACGAGATCCGTACTTCCGCTCGAAAAGAGTGCGGAGCTCGCCTTGTAGTTTTCGCACCACCATTGACACGAAAACATAGTCAGAATCCTTCATGGGCAGATCCAGATTGCGGAGAGCGCTTTGCGCTGAGATAAGCGGAATTAAGAATGATGTGCGGATATCCGATCGCATGTGGATGTGCGGAAGGTTCATTATAATGTCCACAAACCGGTCAATGAGTACACGACGATTGTCGTAACGCTTGGTGAGAATTTCCATGGCTATGGGATAATTCTCGTTGGTAGGGTAGAGGTGTTTCACCATATCATGTGCCTCACCCTTTAGGGCGCCTAACAAGTAATGCAGTTTGACAGCATCCGAGACTGTAGCCATCTCACTGACGAGGCTCCTAAAAACGGCAATAAATGAGGGCCATTCTTCAACGTTCGAATGAAACTCCGGTATGGGTATCTTTGGTAAAACACCAACGGGTGTACCTGAGCTGAGGGGTTGCGTCTTGTCCGGAAGAGCTGATTTTTCATTTAATTTTTCAAATGCCACTAGGATAGCATCATAGTTGCTAAGTGCCGACTGAAAATTTTTTGTATAGGTTGCCTCAGTTTCGTCGGACAAATCCTCATCGTCAAGGATCTCGTAATATACGTTCTCTAACTTAGTTTTAACGCTTTGTATGTTTGCGTAACGAGCGGTGAAATCCGCCACAGAATAAGTTTTTCTGTCGCCTGCCTCTACCGCCGCACCGATCTCCTTTAACAGAACTATCGCCTTTACGGCCTCACGAAACATCGCGGCTTGTGATTTCGAAGGCATCTTAATTTTGTTAAAGTAGGTGGTTGATTACTAAGACAAAATACGCAACGATTTTGAGCTGAACTATAAGAGCGGACGTACAACCAAAATAATTAATGAGACAGATGAACAGAGCTGAGACACTTGCGCGGATGAAGTAACAATGACTATGTTCAAACGGAATACGGAACTCTTAAATAAACACGAAAGAGAAGAAAAAATTTTTTTTTTAAAAAAAACAACCTGTATATGAGCTGATACACCAACGTGGAACACCCTATATGTGTACCATTAACAATAAGATCAGAGATGAGAAGAGAAAAAAAAAAACAAATTGTTTACTATATTTGTGCTATATATATATACCCGGGTAAAAAAGGCAGACAATAACACAAATAAACGGTCCGGCAATATATTACTGCGACGTGAGATTACCGCAACACAAAAATATCGAAAAGGGCTGATGAACCTGTTCACTTTTATGTTATTTGCCTTGAAATCACGTGCCGACAATACGCTTTGGTTCTTGTTTACACGAAAGTACCTTTACAACAACAACATCAGTCGTCGAAAATTCTATTTATAGAATAAAATACCTACCTACAAGCCTCGAACGCGTAAACAAACAAAGAATGCGTTCACCTGGCAGAAATCGTATCTAAATGTGCGGACAATCCAATGATGCAGATCAAACTTTGGTAACGTAATAATTCGTAAACGTAAACGTTCGTTACGTAATAACTTATGTATACGTATGTACTCAAAATAAAACGAAATAAAACGAAATAAAACTCGCACCAAAAAAAAAAATATCTCGCAAAATACGTAAACTATTTTGGGTTTAATAAAGAAGTATAGTGGACTGTAATAAACAATTGGGCTGAATGGATACAATTATATTACCTGAGCCGAACAATAATAACAAACGGAATGAACTTGAGTTTATTCTGTAAAGGGGCGGGGGGGGCCGGTTCTATACCGATCCGATAAATAGAATGTTCTAGGCGGCGGTTCTAATTACCTACCCGCAATAGGTATTCGAGACCACAAAATATTTTTTGCCGGGAAAGGGGGCAAAATATGTAACCGGGTGAAAATGGACTGTAGTAAATCGACGGGGGCTGGTTCAAACAAAGTTACGGGCCGGCGGGGGATAGGCGGGGGGTGATATAAACCAAAAATTTTCTTGGATTGAAAATGGACTGTAATCGACGGGGGCTGAAAAGGGGCTGGTTCTAACGGTTCGAAGGGCCAAATTGTGAAAATGGACTGTAAGGACCAGAATTCGATCCGGCTCGAAGGACCAAAAATGTAGCCGCTGGCTACAGGATGCAGAGCTGATGGAATTTGAATGGGAGAGTAGACAGGATAAGAAAAAGATTGTGGGTAAACTGACTGACCTTGCTTTGGAATGTTGTTCTCGATGGGCCGACAGGAGATGCGGTGACGTGCTGAGCCTTCTTGTTGGCTAGTTGAGCTGGCGTCTGTGCAGGGATGTATTGAATGTCCTGGTTTGAGTGATGTACACAGCACTTGTATTAACACTACACTGTAAATACGCGAGATTGTTTGTATTGGCGGCGCGAACGTGTACACATGTGTCGTTCTGGACGATTCGGACGGAACAGAGAGAGTCCAGCGCCCGCGCGCGCCTCGATCCGCGCGCGGCGGGGGGGGGGGGAGTGGTCATCCGCGCATGCGCACGCGAATGACACGTCATGTTCTAACGTCATGCTGGTAACGTAGTGTAGCGTGAACAAGGGGATTTTTTGGGGTATAAAATTATTTAGGGTATTGTTTAGGGGAAACTTATTTGGACCGAATTTTGGGTTTACCGGTTTAGGATGCATATATCTGAACGTGGTGTGCAGTACTCTATCGCTAGCGTCAACAATAGATATTTTTTGTAAGACATTTTTCTGTTTTGACTTTGATTCTTTAAAAATGGACGCTATTCATGACTGTTTTAAAGTTACTGAAATATTTGTAGTTAAATAAACTGATAAACTTTATAGTTAAATCAATAATAGTTAACCTTAAATTGTGTTTTACTTTTAATTTAAATGCTTACGGGAAAAAAGTCTGGAAAGTGTTAAATTTAGATGATTTTTACAAGGAGTTAGGGGAAAACCAAAATCGGAGGGTGACAGCACTGCCAAAAGCCTGCGTCTGACGCTCGTTTTGTGCGCGTTTCTATCGTGTCGTGCGCATAGGCTTTAATCAAATAAGTATTGGATGAAATAAGAGGCCAAGAATGTAATTTTAAATGTAACCTGGCCTTCAGCCTCTGCCATTTAATTTGTTGTAAACAAAGATTTCAAAAGTAAAGATAAGCCCTTACCGTACTATGACAGCACCAAAATGTTTCCACCTTTAAATGGGTGACGCTCACACGTTTGGAATCAGTGCTCATCTGAATACTGTGATAGTTGGACGCCTTAAGTGCACTTAAAACTTTAGTAGTCAAATCAGTTTGCTGACCGTAGGTAGACAGATTGCGCACTCATAAGTGTGCGCGCGTCGGCATTATGTTAACGCACACTGAGAAAAAATTCTGGCTCCGTTAACCTGAATATAGTTCATTTAAACAGAAAACATTGTACTATACGTGACGTTTATATTTATTGTTCAGTTTACTTATTTATTGTTCAGTTTACTTAAACAATCTCATGTACACTATAATTCAAGCAAACACAACATAATTCTGTTTTTGCTAAACAGGTTTTCTTTACAAAACGATCTGGGGATCTAAAAAGGCCAACTTGGGTGAATCATCAAATGATTTGAAAGTAGGATAGAGTCAGAGTTTCTTCATGCGTGCAAAAGTGACGGCATTACAACAGAATCATAACATGATTCATGCAAAGCGGCCTTTTTAGAGGACCTGGTAGTATTGTAAAAATATTTTTTCTCCGTGCACGCATTCAAAAACAATGCAATAGATTTTAGGTGCCAGGGCTCATCTAAACTTTTTAAATCTTTGGTTGGAAAATACAAATTATATGCAAGAGAAGAGAAGCCACAGACATCAGCTAGTTTTCTACTAAAAATAGCCTTTCGGTGACATTGTCCCCAGGCCACTGTTACAAGTAAGATCAGTAACTTGTATGGTTGCCCCTATTACATAGTCATACATAGGGCTGCCATCCGTCCGGGTTTCCCCGGATTTGTCCTAGTTTGGAGGGCGTCCGGGGGCCGTCCGGGGAGGATTTGGAAAAAGATCCGGGTAAAACCCGGACACTATATGTGTCAGGCGTAACCACAATTAATTGAAGGATAATCAATAAATAAAAACAAATCTAAGCAAATAATTCATTCGTTCGTAAACCGCATCAAAGCCAACTCCAGCGCGGCAATATAACATATTTATTGTTTAATGAATAAGTATTAATGTTGAATGAAAAATATTTGATGAATAAAATGTTAAATAAAAACTTCTTTTTTTCAAGAATATTTGTTTTAGGCGTGTCCGGGGAAAAACCGCAATTTTACCTTAATGTCCGGGGTTTTTGAAGTTTTTGTCCTCTGTCGGCAATTTAAATGATGGCAGCCCTAGTCATACATAATCCAATTGAGAGTAGTCCCACCTGCCTACAATCAGTGCCGGATTAAAACTACCTTGATGCCCTAAGCCAGGGGTCGGCAACCTTATTATATAGGAGGGCCACAAATGTTTCCAGGGGATCAGCAAGGGCCGCATCTAAATTTTGCATTTAAATAAATATCATGTTTTTTGTAGTTTTAAACATTTCAAGTATTAATATTAAAACTCGTGTGAGCTGACATACTAAATTATTATTACATACAGCTTGAACACTCACGTGTGATTGTTGTTGACTACATGCCAACCGTTTCACCGATACAATTTCGGCATTATCAAGGCGGGTGTCGTTCTTAGGAGTGAATTAAAGACATTTATTTATTTGACTTACAAGTTTTTGTATTTCACTTGCATTTTAAATGTGGAAATACGCAGTATTGCGTCTAATTGTGCATTATTTAACCAAAAACGATGCTTGCTTTTTGGATAGTTCAGAATGGAAAACATCTGCTGAAACTGCCCACACAAATATGTACTACCAAATATAAATATAATGCAATAGTTGCGGGCCGTACCAAAGTGGTTCACGGGCCGCATGCGGCCCGCGAGCCGCCGGTTGCCGACCCCTGCCCTAAGCAATCCGCGCCTATGGGCCCCTATCCACTAGTAGACCAGTGTCTTTCTTTCAAAAATGTTACGTATTTATTACAAAGAGATCGAACATTACGTACAAAGAATACTCTTATACTTTTCTTAGAATATGCACGAAAGGGATAAGTGTATTTATAATAAAAACCAAAGCAACTTTTAATAATAATAATAATGATAAGCTTTATTTCCCAAAATCAAAATTACAAAAGAAATAAATTTCATTGCATCCATTAATCTACAATACATAGAACAAATGTTAACAGTAATTTTACATAAAATCCTTACAATCTAACAGTATTTCATTTTAAAATTTTACCATAATACATATTATATCTGATTGATTATATTTACAATAATTAAGTTAAAACAAAAGCATTTATGAATTACAATAAAAGTCAAAATTACAATTGGAATAATAATAAGTCAGTATGATTGATTGATTTGATTATTGATTATTAACGTTTAAGTATAAAATTATAATAGACATACAAGAAAAAATAATAAATGCAAATTAAAATGTAAATGATACAATGATAATTACGTGAATGTATATGTCATTATTTAATTATATAATTGATTTTTATTTTCATTCAGTTTTGTTGGTCTTTTTGGGCACCCAGGACTGGGTAAAAGCCTCCTCCAACTTTTACGGACAGCAAATATCTGCCTCTATATTCAATATTGATAAGACCTCGAGCCTCTCTTGTAGCATTTTCGTTTGTTTTAATACCTGACTTTTTGGAAAATTTGCAAATTCACATGGGGTGCACGCAACGACATCGCATTTCTCAAGCTAGTCAATTTGATTACACGCGAGCTTTCATAAGTCTTACCTTGCATGAGCTATAAAATATTTTATTGGTGGTTTTTATGGTGCCCCCCGAGACGTGATGCCCTAAGCAGTTGCTTAAGGCGATTACCATCGCCAAATGAGCAGATCGATATTTTTCAATACGAATATCAACGGAAACGACATTCAAATAACGTTCATATCAGCGCGCAATGCATAGTGGCTGTTACGAAGCTCGCTGCGTCCTTGAAAGGGCGAGGTAGGAGAAAATTATACTTTTCACTAGGACGTGATTGTTCGATTGAATAATCCTATGTTATGTCTATAGCTATCAAGTTTATCTATTTATCAAAGCATAAATGAATTCAATCGGCCAAGCCACTTAGGAGCAGTAGGAAATTCAAGCCAAAAAACACCATTTAGTTAATACATTTTTTCATGTAGAAGTTTTGGTGGTATGAAATAGAAAAATGTTGCATATGTTGTCTAAGAGCTGATTATTCATAATACATTTTTTTATTATTTTTGGTTTGGCCGTAAACGAGGAGTAGGCTTTAGAAAGTACCCATTTGGCAATAGTAAGGCCCTTAATTTGCTTATGGGTTAATCCGGCACTGCCTACAATGCACAGTTTGATCTGTTTTATTTGCTCAGTGGTTTGATCTAACGGTGAATTGACGGGTTGGTGCCTGAATGTTGTCACTTGATAAAACTGCAGTAAATGAAAAAAAAAACTTCTTATAAGTTTACTAAAATAATTATTTATCGTTTCTTTAAATAACATCCATATTTTTAACTGAAAGTATCGTCCGAATGACAAAATGGGCATCGCAGTGTAGACTTTTTTGCACCAAAAATGCTGTTGTTCTTTTGACAGTCTGGTGGCTTTACTGACACAGGACCAATCTCCATTTTTAACGGCTTAAAGAAAAAGAGGAGGTTCTCAATTTTACTGTATTTTTCTTTTTAATCTAAAAGGTTCCCATAATGTATCCGACAGCACGTCCATGGCGACATACGACAGTATCGTCGTCGGAGTCGGCGCGAGTGGCGCTATATGTCTCTCTCGTCTCGCGCGCGGTGGGCGCCGCGTGCTGGGGCTCGAAGCGGCGCACAGGGTCGGCGGCAGGGTGTGCACCGTGCCCTGTGGCGGCGGCAAGCTAGAGCTGGGCGCTGAGTGGTGAGATACTTGTGCACACCACACAATAGCTATGTACGGCAGAGTTGGGGTCGGCGCGAGCGGCGCTATATGTCTCGCTCGTCTCACGCGCGGTGGGCGCCGCGTGCTGGGGCTCGAAGCGGCGCACAGGGTCGGCGGCAGGGTGTGCACCGAGCTGGAGCTGGGTGCCGAGTGGTGAGATACTTGTCCACACCACACAATAGCTATATACGTCGTATATTATACGACAGAGTTGGGCTCGGCGCGAGCGGCGCTATATGTCTCGCTCGGCTCACGCGCGGTGGGCGCCGCGCCGCGTGCTGTGGCTCGAAGTGGTGCTGAGGATCGGCGCACTCAGAAAAAATTCTAAACGTGGCGACAAAAAACCTTTAACAAATGGGAGCCGTCTAAATAAGTTGAAGCCTACGTAAGAGCAAATTTAAACGAAGGCAATCTGAACTTGTATACTGCATATTGTCACCTCGTATTAAGTCCCGTTAGCCCTACATTTAACGTAAAGTGTCTCTATCACAAAGGTGCCTAGTCCCCACGTTTAGGGTAATATGTCCTTATATCAAAGGCATCTAGTCTCCACGTTTAAGGTGATATGTCCCCGTCACAAAGGTGCCTTAGTTTCCACGTAAAGTAATATATGGCCATACGCAGTGACAAAGGTGCCTTGTCGCTGCGTTTGCCCGAACTGTCGTGGCTTCAGCGTATTAGAAACTCCGCCACAACGCTCTGCAGGGTGCGTTGGGTAACAGTACCAACCCTTCAGGCCCGCACGTGAGGTCATGAGATGGGGCTTTCTTACTAAGGATGCGCCTGCACTGCTTTTAATAGTGACCTTATCAAAATAGACAAATAAAACACGGTACATTAGACAGTTTATGAGGCTCTATTAAGAGCAGTGCAGGCATCCTTTGTGTATGTAAGAAAGTCCTATACCTCGCACGGGTCCGAGAGTTGGCTGGGCACCGTTCACTCCTGAACACCCCACAGAGGATTGCAGTTAGGTTCCGCTCCCGCTGACACGACGCCACTAACGTTCAGGAATCGCAGGCCTGTAAAATAAAACCAATGAAACGATTTGATTATGAGTTAGGTGGACCAAGCCCGCGCTTTCTAGAAACGTGATGATATCCATTTTTGTTTATTTGAAATGCATCACTATTGTGATGAAACACGACACGCAAAAAACAGCAAGCGACAGCAGGAGCACAAATTAAATAGGGATACTACGAGCAGGAGTATCAAATTATTATTATATTGTACCTAACAAAATAGCGCGCGCGATAATACCAGAACAAACGAGTGGAGTGCGTCTGATCCTGCAGAACGAACGAATGAATTCATTTGATTGAACCGGCAGACGTGCGGTGTGCGCGGGGCGGGGGCAGGAGAAAATACACGAATTTGTGCTTTGTGTACACGAACGCAACGTAAGCGCCGCGGTCACTTGAAGTCACTTCGTTAAAGTTGCCTATACGCCTGCTATTTGGGAATTAACGACTCGTATTAGAAAAAAAAGGCAAAGGCCTTTGTGAATTATCCAGTCGCTTCGTATAAGTTTCGTTAACGGTTCGTATTATTTGTGAAATCGACAAAGGCCTTTGTGAATTTACATTCTGTTAGTTCGTTAATTGGCTTTTGTCCTTGCGTCGAACATCGATTTTTGCATTAACGCATTGTAAACCTCCTAAGTCTTAGTGTCTTAAGAAAAATCAAAATATGACGGTACGTAAACATGAGCATTGTCTTAATGTCAAAATGGGTTCCGTTCAAAAAAACTCTGCTGTCGAGACAAAATATACAGAAACAAGCCGTTTAAAAACGCAGTCGTAGGCACAAAAAAAAATCGACAAAGGAATTTAACAACTTTAACGGCTGTTTTTTTTGTGAGTGCGGCAGGGTGTGCACCGTGCCCTGTGACACACCGGCAAGCTAGCGCTGGGCGCCAAGTGGTGAGATACTTGTCTACACCGCACAATGGTGACTTACAAATATACAATAGTGTTATACTTTCATGATGAATGATGTTTCTTTTTGGAAGGTATTAAAAGTTAATTATATTTATAAAATGCCCTGAATTTCGTGTACTGATACATTTTCGGCATTTTCAAGGTGACCTTCGTTCTTAGGACGGTGACGCGGCATTCACCGTTGAAATAGTTGAAATAGTATCGGTGAAACAGTTGACATGGAGTTAACAACAACAATATGTGAGTGTAATAGCTATTAAAAACTATTTAAATTAAAATACTTCAACACCCCATCCCTCAGGATCCACGGCACAGAAAAGAGCGTAGTCTACGACCTGGCTACCGTCCACAACATCTCCATCCTACCACAAGACTTGACCTTCCGGATATACCGCAGCGACGGCAGCGAGGGTCCAGTGGAACTGGTCAACGAGCTGGTCGCGTACTGTCTCGGAGCGTTGGAGGAGCATCCACCAGAGAAGCCTGAGCCACTGGGGCAGTTTGTGCAGAGAGAGTAAGTGTTTAGTTTACTGTATCTAGAGAGGGTTCAGTAGAACTGGTCAACGAGCTGGTCGCGTACTGTCTCGGAGCGTTGGAGGAGCATCCACCAGAGAAGCCTGAGCCGCTGGGGCAGTTTGTGCAGTGGGAGTAAGTGTTTAGTTTACTGTATCTAGAGAGGGTTCAGTAGAACTGGTCAACGAGCTGGTCGCGTACTGTCTCGGAGCGTTGGAGGAGCATCCACCAGAGAAGCCTGAGCCGCTGGGGCAGTTTGTGCAGAGGGAGTAAGTGTTTAGTTTACTGTATCTAGAGAGAGTTCAGTAGAACTGGTCAACGAGCTGGTCGCGTACTGTCTCGGAGCGTTGGAGGAGCATCCACCAGAGAAGCCTGAGCCGCTGGGGCAGTTTGTGCAGTGGGAGTAAGTGTTTAGTTTACTGTATCTAGAGAGAGTTCAGTAGAACTGGTCAACGAGCTGGTCGCGTACTGTCTCGGAGCGTTGGAGGAGCATCCACCAGAGAAGCCTGAGCCGCTGGGGCAGTTTGTGCAGTGGGAGTAAGTGTTTAGTTTACTGTATCTAGAGAGGGTTCAGTAGAACTGGTCAACGAGCTGGTCGCGTACTGTCTCGGAGCGTTGGAGGAGCATCCACCAGAGAAGCCTGAGCCGCTGGGGCAGTTTGTGCAGTGGGAGTAAGTGTTTAGTTTACTGTATCTAGAGAGGGTTCAGTAGAACTGGTCAACGAGCTGGTCGCGTACTGTCTCGGAGCGTTGGAGGAGCATCCACCAGAGAAGCCTGAGCCGCTGGGGCAGTTTGTGCAGAGGGAGTAAGTGTTTAGTTTACTGTATCTAGAGAGAGTTCAGTAGAACTGGTCAACGAGCTGGTCGCGTACTGTCTCGGAGCGTTGGAGGAGCATCCACCAGAGAAGCCTGAGCCGCTGGGGCAGTTTGTGCAGTGGGAGTAAGTGTTTAGTTTACTGTATCTAGAGAGAGTTCAGTAGAACTGGTCAACGAGCTGGTCGCGTACTGTCTCGGAGCGTTGGAGGAGCATCCACCAGAGAAGCATGAGCCGCTGGGGCAGTTTGTGTAGAGGGAGTAAGTGTTTATATAGTTTACTGTATCTAGAGAGGGTTCAGTAGAACTGGTCAACGAGCTGGTCGCGTACTGTCTCGGAGCGTTGGAGGAGCATCCACCAGAGAAGCCTGAGCCGCTGGGGCAGTTTGTACAGAGGGAGTAAGTGTTTAGTTTACTGTATCTAGAGAGGATTCAGTAGAACTGGTCAACGAGCTGGTCGCGTACTGTCTCGGAGCGTTGGAGGAGCATCCACCAGAGAAGCCTGAGCCGCTGGGGCAGTTTGTGCAGAGGGAGTAAGTGTTTAGTTTACTGTATCTAGAGAGGGTTCAGTAGAACTGGTCAACGAGCTGGTCGCGTACTGTCTCGGAGCGTTGGAGGATCATCCACCAGAGAAGCCTGAGCCGCTGGGGCAGTTTGTGCAGAGGGAGTAAGTGTTTAGTTTACTGTATCTACTTCTTAGACAGGGTAGACATACAATTTTTTAAAGCCTAAAAAACTTGGTAAAACCTTACCAAATAATCAAGTTACTGTTTGCGATATGTCACCTAAAATATCGTTTCGCAATTATTTGTTTTTATCATCAAAACAGTTCCAAAAATGCACCATTTCTTAACTTTTGTATAACACACACATTGTACAACATGTTGTCACATTGAATAACTTTCACAGTAAACACTGGCACTAGCCATTTTTTTATACTGCGTGTCATCAATTTGCGTAAAGAACGAACGAAAAACAATAATGGATGACGCCCACCAAGCCGCCAAGACGAAGCGAAGGTGGCATTTTCAGTGAACGTCGTAAAAAGCCGTCGTAGTTCGTCGCCTACATTTCGCACGCAAACAAGCACAAACTTTTGCATTGTGTGCCATGTATTTACAGTAACGCACACAGACATAGACTGTTAGAATATGACCCACACATAGACACCGACAGACACCATTCCGCGATGTCTTTTGCATCGAGTGAGCGAGCGACTCGGAACTGAAACTCGCAGCTCCCGCTAATGATGAATGGATAATAGATGGCGGTCGGTGTCGCTACATTTTAGCAAAAAATTTATTACGATATGCGTAAAAATGCGTAAATGATGCGTATTTGTCAGGGTAGACAGTGTCTTTTTGTCTGTATGGACCGCACGCCACTATCTAGAGAGGGTTCAGTAGAACTGGTCAACGAGCGGGTCGCGTACTGTCTCGGAGAGTTGGAGGAGCATCCACCAGAGAAGCCTGAGCCGCTGGGAGTGAGTGTATTTGGCGAGGGTCTAGTAGAACTGGTTTGCTGCTGTGTAATTGTCACCAACATTTGTTGATTTTCTGGAGGGTGATTGAGCAAGCATTTAGATTTTCAAGTTCAGTCTAAACATCCACAAAATAAGACTAAAATTTGTAGCGAATGCTCTATTTCCAATTGTTGGCATAACTAAAATCAAAAACCGCTCAGTTGTTCCATATAAATTTAATTAGTACATTTTTTTTAATGGTAATTTCACTCATTGGGTTGTTGACTACATACGTGTTTCACCGCCGCTTGAAAACGACGGTGAGCGCCGCCTCGTCGTCCCAAAAACGACACTCTTTGAAAATGTCGAAATTGTATCGATGAAACTGTTTTTTTTTTTTTTATTAAGGAACAAACAGTCATACATAAAACTTAAATAACACGAAGTATTGTTTACTAAACGACCTACAGTTCCCTTAAATTATCTACTTATCTAAATACAATATGATCACTTCAACAACTTAAAATAACTAAACTTAAACTTTAAACAACTCAACTTTAAATGTGTTTTCTTACACTGTTGGTGTGTAGTCAACAACACTTGAAGGTAATATCCTTTCCCCAAAAAATGTATTAGACAACGTTCGTACTTTTACCATTAGCTAAAGCTAGTTTTGGTTTTACTGGAAAATCTCAAGCTGATATTCAGAGTCCCAAAGTTCGAACTCGAAACGAACTAAGCACAGTTATTTCCATACTATGTGACACTTGGGAGTGCTAAACTCTAGCTCAAAAGGAACTGTGAAAACAAGCCTTAAAATCCGCGGTAGTTCTCGATTTTACAGTTATCTATTACAGGCTGAATTTTTTGTTGCTCAAAAGCGTAAAACTAGTGATAGTATTCGTCTATCAGCCAGTGCAGTGGCGCAGCTATGCCAATGCAACCAACGCGGTCGCATGGGGCCCCTGATTCAAGGGGGCCCCAGCGAGCCACAAAGTTTGTGAATCAAATTGATGTCAAATTCAACGAAACTCATCGATGACTTCGCGAGCACAAAATCTCGAAAGAAGACCTTTTAATAGTGCTGCGCAATTGTATGCTATGTAGTAAGTCTTAGGATACTTATCGTACTTAGGGTATGTACGACAAACAGGCGAATTATAATTTCGCCTCCGTCGTAAAGAGCAGACCTGTTGCTCCGACTTTGCAGCCCACGTCTGAGAGACCATCGGCCGACGCGATGCTGGGCGCCTCCGCTGATTACCGTGATGAAGATGGTTTCGTTAAGGTTGAGAAGAGGAGGCGCCACAAGCGAATAAGTCAGAACTGTTGCGGCACGGGTCCAACGGGGCCTAGCTTCTTGTTGCGAGCTGCGACGCCGACCACAGCGATGTACCTGTCCCACCTGCACTACATTACCAAGGCGCAGGACATCGTCGAGTACATCCAGAACAAAACCAACTTCTTGTTAAGTGTGGAGCCGCTGGAGACGCGTCACAATGCTAGTTTCAAGGCGTTCGTGGCGCGAATACCGACAGGCAGGCTGTCAACCTTCATGAAGGAGGACTTCTGGCCGAAGGGCGTGATATACCGGCGTTTTAGCGATAGAGTACCATCTACACCACTGGACCGGCACAGTGACGTTGTGCCAAAGTGACACTTTAGTAACTTTAAAAATGTATTAATTCTTTTTATGGGCCTTGTTGCCTGAAATAAAGCAATTTATTATTATTATTATTATATATTAGTTGGCATTCGGCCTCAAGTCAGCACAGGAGCCCGCCGCGCGAGGCCCCCTTAAATGCGAGACCGTGGGTGAGGGGCTGTTTCCCCCACGCCTAGTTGCGCCACTGCTGCGGGGCGTCTAGTCTTAAATAAAATTTTCTACCTTCCAGATGCATTAGCTACATATCCCGCACGCACCCATCCCTTCTCCAAGACAAAGAATTTCTCTCGGAGTTCTTCGCGTTTATGAACCTGTACACGAACAACTACGAGGCGACCGACGACTGGGATGACGTCACAACCAGCTCGAGGTACCAGGAGCTGGAGGGACACCAGCACATGTCTTGGCATGAAGCTGGGTATAGCACGCTCTTTGATATTATCTTGGTAAGTTGACGTGGTCTCTTACCAAAGGCTTGATCCGCCGATTTAAGGTCGCTCAACGAGCTATGGAGCGAGCTATGCTTGGGATATCTCTGATGGATAAAATCCGAAACGAAGGTATCCGTCAGAGATCGAAGGTGACCGACATAGCCTGCCGAATCAGTAAGTTGAAGTGGCAGTGGACTGGCCATATTTCCGACGTGATAACCGTTGGGGCCGTAAGGCATTGGAATGTAGACCACGTACAGCAAAGCGCAGCGTAGGCCGCCCTCGTGCCCGCTGGACTGACGATCTGAAGGACGTTGCGGGTGGCGGCTGGATGAGGATGACTGAGGATCGCCAAAAGTGGCGTAATATCGGGGAGGCCAAATATTTGACTATTTGATTCGACTTTTCGATTCGATTTGGGTGCATGCGGTATATGTTTGTATTGCCTACACTAAATCTGCAAAAAATTTGGGTGTCATATTTGATTGTAATCTGACGTGGGCTGCGCATATTAATGAGGTCAGCAGGAAAGTCTTTGCCACATTTCATTCTCTTAAGCGTCTCCAGAAATTTCTCCCCTTTGAAACTAAAGTTACTCTCGCACAATCTCTACTTTTGCCGATCATCAACTACGCTGATGTCTGTTTTTTAGATGCCAGTCAGGAGCTGCTTGGTAAACTTGAACGTTTACAAAATCTGGGAATCAGGTTTATCTATGGACTAAGAAAATATGATCATGTATCTCAGTACCGTGAACAATTAAAATGGCTTCCCATTAAACAGCTTCAGTATGTTCATATCCTCTGTTGCCTTTTCAACATTTTAAAGAGTCCCACTTCTCCTCCATATCTCCGCGATCGTTATGAGTATATTTTCCTTAGAGACAAGCAAGTCAGGTCTCATTCTCATACAGTCTCACTTTTAAAAACACCTTCTCATAACACCGGGGCGTATGGAAACTCTTTCACTGTTAAGTCCATCAAACTGTGGAACTCCCTTCCTCACACTATCAGGGATAGCCCCTCCATTGATGTATTCAAAAGGAAAATAAAAGAGCACTATCTTCGACAACTTATTGTGTAGGTGTATGTATATATAGTCGCTGTCAATAGAAATTGTGGACTATGTAAACAAACCGTTTTCTCAATTTTTCTCAAGGTTCTGTCACGGAGTCTCACTGAACATTATTCCAAATCATGAAGCATCAAGTCTTACCAGTCATTCACTGTATTTCATCATGAAATATTCAATAATCACCAGTTAATTACGGAAAAACATAGAATCAATAGTCAATTCTGTACTGCGTCGAGATTGCTGTCATATTTTTTTCTCATCGAATCTGTATTGTTTTTGAAAATTGGTGATGTACGAATCTATTTGAATATAAACCTATTTTATTCGTAATGCTATTTTATTCCGTAATTTTTTTTTGACAGCGTTACTCCATAATCTTTGACAAAAACGTGTGTGTGATTCTATCGAGAGCTGTGTAATCTTCCAGCGTTGCTCTAAAATCTTTTGTGTTTTCGGTATTTTTAGGACTTGGCTTCTCTTACTGATTTTATCGTACTAGAAATGTGTAGCTCATGTCCTAAAAGTAGAAGAAAAAATGAAAGAACTGGATGGGATAATAGATACGGCCAACGACGCTGTGACGGAACCATTTGTAATTAACGTGGGCGATTTGACTAGCGATTCATCAGAATATTTTAGCGATGAATCAAATAAAGAAAATTAATTAAGCACCTAACATATTTTAATCACATACTTACCCATCTCTAGATAGTTCACCTATTCATAGACAAAGACAACATGGCGCTTTGTTTACATAGTCCACAATTTCTATTGACGGCTTCTTTATATCATTTATTGTGTATTTATTTACTGAATATGTATTGTTATATTTATTTATACTATGTAGGCATGTAAATTTTATGTAGTTTGTTATTATTTTTAACTAATTAGGTATCTACTATTAATTTAATCTTGTTTCTGTATAAATATTATCGTGCACAATATGAATATCTTATTTATTTCAAATATCCTTATCACCCTTGGTTTGCTGGAAGAAATCTCATTATTGAGATAAGCACGCCATTGTACATAACTTTTATTATATAATTTAGAATTAAGTTTTCTGTGTGCAACAAGAATAAATATATATAAATGTTTCTAGACCCCCAAAATCAAATCCTGGATCCGCCCTTGATGCCTTGATGTTTTGAGTATTAGATTTTAAGCATATTATTCCTTTTTCCTTTTTTAGGGTTCCGTAGTCAACAACAAGGAACCCTTATAGTTTCGCCATGTCCGTCTGTCTGTCTGTCTGTCTGTCCGCGGCTTAGCTTAGAGACTATTAGTACTAGAAAGCTGTAATTTGGCATGGGTATACATATTTATTACGCCGATAAAGTGGTACAGTAAATTTTTTAAAAGATTTTTTTTTAGGGTACCTCCCCTACACGTAAAGTGTGGATGATTTTGTTTTTCTTGTCTATCCCCAAGTGATTAAAAAATATTGGGTGTGTAAGAAGATAATTTTTCGATCCAGGGTTCCGTTTGCGAAATATTATGCTTAAAAGTGTTAATTTTTGTTAGAGTCAAGTGTCCCCCCCCCCCCCTTCCAGCGAAACGGTTGTATTTGGAGACGTGAAAAAAATCACGGCAGTAGTATACATAACGAAATTAAAAGGAAAACTATCAAAGCTAAGTAGGCTTTACAAGTTAACTAGTACAGATCGCGCCAAACTTTTAGTCCCCTCTAAACACGGGGCGATTCGCATCAGCAGGGACAAAATGTATGGCCGTTCTTGGGAAGAGTAACTTCCGAGCGTACTAGAAGTTTGGCGCAATCTGTATTATTATTATAGATAATGCTACAGAACCCTTCGCGCGCGAGTCCAACTCGCACTTGGCCGGTATTTTATATTTTTTCAATGCATGTGCTCGTAAAGGCCCACTTTTTATGCATCAAAACCAAACAGAAAGTCGATTATTTTGCCCTAGGGCTTTATTATTATTTTTTTTTAATTTATTTACAATGGTTGGCTAACCTAAAGCTATCCATCTATAATTTGTGCCTAAAGCCTTTCCTGTGTACCATATACGTTATACTTTTTCTTCCACTGTTAACGGCTCTGGATACAGTCCTTTTGAGCCAATTATAATTTAAAGTTCACAAGATTATATTTGTTTTCATTTCCTCACACTATGCATTGAAAAACGTAGTATGATACACGGGCGTAAAAGCAATAAATTACTCGGTTACGTTTAAAACACTCGCTACGCTCGTGTTTTAAATCGTCCTCGTAATTTATTCCTTTGCGCCCTTGTAGCATAAACTGCTATAATTTAATGAATAAGTAAATGTATGAATGTATAATTTCTCCAACAGAACACTCACAACAACGGCCCGGGTCTCCCGAACGCCAAAATAGAGTTGAACAAGGAAGTGTCGAAGATATCCTGGTCGACCCGGCCGAGTGATGACGTCATAGTGACGTGTGCGGACGGGACAGAGTACAGAACGAGCAACGTCGTCGTTACTGTCTCTTTGGGCGTTCTGAAAGAGAGGTGCGTATACTACGTTTAGCGAGGCGATGCAAACGGGGTCGTTCCCCCGACTGATACCTGCTACTGCGTCAAATTCAATTCAAATTCAAATAGTTTATGTATTTTTTAAAGTAGGTATATCAGTGGTGTACCCCATCTCAAAACGTTAATATTAAGTTAATTTTAAAAACAACTACAGTAGAGCCACTGAGTGATGGCACTTATGACAGCTGCATTTAGTGATGACGTACATTTCAAATTTCGGTTAAAAATAAAATCAAGTGTGAGTTTACTCAACATTAGACACGTCATTCAACATAATGATACAAAATGAAAATGTGCCAAAACAAGTGGCGTAGCTATCGGAGAGCTATGCGGTGTAGTGCCCCGGAGCCCCCAAGAGATGTTTAAATATCTAAATCGAAAACAGTATTTTACTATCATTTATTTTCGTTTAGTTTAACTTCGTCATTGTTTTGTTTTTAATTAAATATTATTGCGTAACTTGGCGACCTCAAACACGACCTTAAAAAAAATGAGAAACATTTTTAAAAAAATCTTTGTTTCTATACGAATTCTATTGCACAATAAAGCAACATTCAAATCGAAAAATAATAACCGAAACAAGTAGTACATCACTATCAACAATGAAGTATTACATTTTTTAATTCAAACTTGCTTATAAATAATTACGATACTTTGTAGGCATTTAAACGTCATAGGCGCCATCACTCAGTGGCTCTACTTTACGCATATGTAATTCGAGTCGAAACATGTACATGAGTTTCTTGTAGCACCCAACATAGGTTCTTCGGATTTTGGATGTGTGTTTCTTGAAATTCAACTAAGTATAAGTTTAAATTTAAACCAAATGTCGTAGGTAACTTTCCAACTGTTTCAATGATTCCGATGTGATAGATAACTGATAATTTTTAACACTAATCAAAGTCTTCTTGTACGAGTTCCACTATTTTATTTCTTTAATTATTGCGACTAGTTTCGTCTATTTGACATCGTCGGGCTGATTGGCTGATAAAATAGTGGAACTCGTACAAGAAGACTTTGATAAGTGTTAGAATGAAGTTCCATCAAGGAGTCACACCTTACAGTATAAATTATGATAATTTTTAGTTTGACGTACTGTAAAAATCGTAACGCGCCAGTATTTGAAAAATGCTGAGATAAGGCATGATTTGTTTCTTTTCAATGCATGTGCTCGTAAAGGCCCACTTTTTATGCATCAAAACCGAACAGAAAGTCGATTATTTTGCCCTAGGCTTTATTATTATTTTTTTTTTTTATTTGTTTGCAATGGTTGGCTAACCTGCAGCCTTTCCTGTGTACCATAGATGTTATACTTTTTTTTCCACTGTTTAACGGCTCTGGATACAGTCCTTTTGAGCCAATCGTAATTTAAAGTTCACAAGATTATATTTGTTTTCATTTCCTCACACTATGCATTGAAAAACGTAGTATGATACTCGGGCGTAAAAGCAATAAATTACTCGGTTACGATTAAAACACTCGTTACGCTCGTGTTTTAAATCGTCCTCGTAATTTATTCCTTTGCGCCCTTGTAGCATAAACTACTATTAATGCGTTCGACTGTATTTATTGGACATTTCGTCCTTTACCAATATTCAGGTCTGTAACAACTTAAGTATCTAAAATAAACTAATAATACACTTTCTACAAGTCAAATTTAATCTTATAAAAATATATGTAGTAAAACCAAATCGCAAAAAAAATGTCCAAAAACCAAAATACAAAAAGCAAAGTCGTCGATAATTAGAGGAAACAGAAAAACGCACAGAACTCGGAACAATACCCACCAATTAATAAAGAATTTAAGGAAATGAAATAATTGTCAAACCCATACCTCACCAAATCAGCTGTTTGAGGCCATTACAAGGTAAGTAAGTTGACGTGGTCTCTTACCAAAAGCTTGATCCGCCGATTTAAGGTCGCTCAACGAGCTATGGAGCGAGCTATGCTTGGGATATCTCTGATGGATAAAATCCGAAACGAAGATATTCGTCAGAGATCGAAGGTGACCGACATAGCCTGCCGAATCAGTAAGTTGAAGTGGCAGTGGACTGCCCATATTTGTCGTCGACGTGATAACCGTTGGGGCCGTAAGGCATTGGAATGAGACCACGTACAGCAAAGCGCAGCGTAGGCCGCCCTCGTGCCCGCTGGACTGACGATCTGAAGGACGTTGCGGGTGGTAGCTGGATGAGGATGACTGAGGACCGCCAAGAGTGGCGTAATATTGGGGAGGCCTATGTCCAGCAGTGGACGAATACGGGCTGATGGATGGATATGTAGCGTTTAGGTTTTTTGTAGACATGTTATTTAAAATGCTCTTACAAATTAATTCTAAGTTTCAATAAAATTGTTTTCCTATTTTGGCAATATATAAATACTGCATACCCGGGGATAGAGGCGCTGTGTGATGAGATGGCTAATCACCTTTTCAGCAGCAGATGCTATCAACATGTACATAGTATTATATAAGCCTATACAGGGTGGACAAAATTAATGGGCCCTGGAGGAGAACTACCTTAAATCCTTTAGTTAGCTCATTTTACTGAAAGGAAAAAACAAAACTGCATTCAAAGATCTTCTAAAATTCGCTTGTCTCACCCGGGAATCGAACCAACTAAAAATTAAAAAAAAAAACCCTCGCTATTTTATTATACGAATCGGTAGGATTATTGTTCAGGATAAAATTTGTCTAATAAACATATGGTCTTTGAAATAATAATTTGAAGCGAGGGTTTATTTTTTTAATTTTTAGTTGGTTTGATTCCCGGGTGAAACAAGCGAATTTTAGAAGATCTTTGAATGCAGTTTTGTTTCTTTTAAAACATAAAGGAATGTTTCCTTTCAGCAAAATGAGCTAACTAAAAGATTTAAGGTAGTTCCCCTCCAGGGCCCTTGAATTTTTTTCCACCCTGTATACTTATTTCTAGTTTTAAACACACTGTGTAAAAAATTGCTTGTTTTTTGGTTAAGGTGGATGGTCCAAGGCAATCTTCATTCAAACTTGTGGGAACCAATAAGGACGACAGATGTATTATTATTTAATTCTGTTACCTTTTTCCACACGTTCCATCAACTTTACACCCGCCAATAATCAGTTTTTTTTACAAACAAACTTTGTTAGAATCTAATTTTGTTATTTAAAACTTTTGTAATCCAATGTATGAAAGTTTTAAATTGCAAAATTAGACTGTTAAAACATTTTGTTTTTAAGAAAAACTGATTATTCGCGGGTGTAAAGTTGATGGAACGTGTGGAAAAATGTAACAAATTAAATAATAATACTTCTGTCGTCGTTATTGGTTCTCACAAGTTTTTTTTATAAAAACTACCTTGGACCATCCACCTTAAAATAAACATTATTCTTATTCATTAAATATATTTTTCCCAGGCATACAGAGTTATTCTATCCACCACTCCCAAAAAAGAAAGTGGAAGCCATAGAGTCGATGTCCATAGGGGTGATGGACAAAATTATCCTGACCTTCGCGGAGCCGTGGTGGCCGCGGGACATGACCTTCTACGGGTTTATATGGAGGACCGAAGACAAGGCAAAGGTGGGTTGAGGGGCGAGTAAAGGTACCATCGAAACGTCTAAGGTTAATACAGCCCGTCTCCTATATGAATATTTTTATGAAATTCAATTGCGTTTAAATCAGAATCACAATCAGAAATCGAAGGTGGGTTGTGGGGCGAGTGAAGGTACCATCGAAACGTCTAAGGTTAATACAGCCCGTCTCCTATATGAATATTTTTATGAAATTCAATTGCGTTTAAATCAGATTCACAATCAGAAATCTTTATTTGTATAAACATAGGTAAATGGTTGTTGTAACATGAAATATGGCCCTATATGCTTTGCCTTATTTGGCACACAAAAATTTAACTTAATACGAAACAAAACATAAACATGGAAAGAAAAAAAAAATATTTTAAATGAGCGTTTTTCCATATGTCAAATTTAGTGTTAAATAAGATTCCTAGATGGCACTGTCGTATTCTTTAGCAATAGAATCAAAGACAAAATTTGTACCGATTCCAAACAAATGAAAAACAACTTTGACATTGATTGCTACGAAACAAATTTTATCTATGGTGACATGGACAGCGCCATCTGGAGGAAAGCTAAGAACTAAGAAAAAAAACAACGAGAAAAACGCTCATTAGATTAGATTGTCATATATGAATTCTTTTAATAATATACAATTATTGTCTGACATCTTCGTTTCACATATAGAAAACAAACATATCAATTAGGTAAGTACATGATAAAATCTTACAGCTAAAAAAAAAATAACGGCCTGACGTTTACAAATTTGTATCTGTCAAAAACTCCTTTACAAGAAAGTCTTTGGTTTTAAATGATGCAATATTTTGGATTTCTTTTAAAGAGTTCGGAAGTTTATTATAGACGTCAAAATCTAAAAACGGTTGTAAAATTATTTTTATTATATCTCAAAAAATGACGAAGTTATTGGCAATCAAAGTGAGCTTAACGGCATGTCACGTGACCTCATCTGACACGATTTCATACTAAACTGCTGCCGTTAATTCGAGAGAATGAAGACAGATGGAGTGTGGCGATATCTCGAAAAAATACTACAAGTCAACAAGAGCTTCTTCACGAGAAAAATAAATAAAGGCACGTTAAAAAAATATCAACGGTACAACAAATGGGACGAAATAAATCCAAATCATGATTATTTAAACTTTTTTTATAAATAAAAACCCTGGAATAGAATATATATACGATCTTATTATTTGGTAAGGTATATCAGTTTTATAATACGACAACACTGCCATACACCGCAGATATTATAAACCTTTTTCTGAAATGTCGATTCAAAAAGTCGAGGATTCATACTGCAGGCATTATGATTGCTGATTTGACAGAAATAATGAGCAGAAGGAAATTTTAGTTATAGCACGAGCTCTTTGACATTTATTTATACAGCCAAACTACCATATTGGCAAGTAACAATAATAAATCAGCAATACGGATCGTAATCTTTTCGCAAGAGGGCGCTTCGATCGCCAATGTTATTGTTTACATTGCTCTGACAAATTTATTAAAATTTCCATCTAAAAGTGTGTTTTTGAAAGTGTATTAGTTTCAACCTTTTTCACTGTTGAATGAAGTTAGTGCCTGTGCGTTATCTCGTTGCAACTCTGCTTAATTAACAATTTGAAGTAAACCTGTGTGTTGAACAAAGGAATGTGTCCGTACCCACCATTGTGACAATATTCACGGAAAACCCCTTTCTGTGCAATTTAAATGTGTGCAAAATAGTTATCCTTACAGTGCAAAAATTGTGAACACAGTGCTGCTACCTACTGTAATCGATACTGAAACTGAACATTGAAACTGAACATTTCCTTTCATGTTTTTGTAAACAGCGCCATCTATTCCGAGCAGCTCGAACCAACTCACTGCGTGAATACACGGTCTGCGCTCACGCCGCGCTGTCCGGTCACCCATATCGGTTAACATAGTAGAAAGTTCCCAAAATAGACCACAGAGAGCACTCTCGCCAAGTACTACGTCACTGTGTTTGTAGCAACGCGCGTACTACGAGCTACGTGTGTGACGCAGAGGCTAGGCAGTCTACGCACTGCGCCGTCCCACGCGCTATTTGCCGCCCTTTCTAAAGTTTTAATACAAATACAAATTTTAATTATTATCAAACATGTTGTGCGCTGCTTGTAACAAAGATCTTTCCAGTAAAGAGGCAGGAAAGGAAACTCTGTGCGTTGGCTGTACGAAATGTATTCTTAGATATCATGCTTCATGTCTTAATTTGAAAAGAGAAGAGTATAAATTATTAAGAACGGGGCCAAATACTTTCGTCTGTCCCACTTGCAAGGCCTTAAATAAATCCCCTAGAACAGACGCGACTCCTGCGAGCCCGCTAGCAAGGCTGACGTTACCAACAAACCAAAACACACATGAGACTGGAGAGACCAGTTTCTTGAAGACAACTGAGTCTCTAGCATCTATGCAAGTCCCGGCACAAGTCTTGTCCTCTTTTACCAGTGCTATACAACAGCTTGAGAGAGTCTTCAACTCCATGAAGACAGAAATGTGTTCTTTCACGACATCACTTAACTGTACTACGGATGATCTGGCAGAATTTCGAAACGAATTTAAAGTAATGAAAGAGGAGCTTAAGGAGCTAGAAAAGTATAAAGCCGAAGTGTCTTGCCTCCGTACCGAGGTCGCTGAACTGCGTCAAGAGTTGTCTGCAAAGGAGCAACGTAGACTCCTAAAAGATGTTGAGATCACCGGATTGACTGAAAACAAATCGGAAAACCTACCACAACTGATTGCCGTGATCTCCACAAAACTCGGCGTCGAGCTGGATCCTCGGGACTTGGACGACGTGAGGCGCGTGGGTTTGCGCGGCGTCGTCGGTGCTGGGGCTCTGGAGCGTCCCCGCCCCGTTGTGTTGACTTTCACCCGACGCGCGCCGCGAGACCAGCTGCTGCACGCGGCGCGCGTTCGCCGCGGCCTCACTACGGACATGATCGGCGTTCCTGGCAATAACCGACGTGTGTTCCTTAATGAACACCTTACCAAGGAAAACCGGGTCCTCTTTAGCAAAGCTCGCGCAACACAAAAGGCTCTAAAATGGAGATTCACCTGGACATCAAATGGAAATATATTTATGCGTCGTTCCGAAACAAGCTCCGTGCAGCGTGTACTCTCTGAGTCTTTCTTGCAGAAGCTTGGAGCGGACCCGCAAAATATATCTTCATCAGCACAGCCTCTATCGGAGGAAAATCAATGCTCCTAACAGTTGTAGGCTAATAAAAACTAGAACTTTTTTGTTGTTTTTGCAAATGTTGTTGTTGCTAGCCATACCATACCATTATTATGGTCTAATATTTTGTACAAAAATATTTTTAACAAGGTTTCAAAAAATAACAATTATTAATAATCTGTATCTATGGTCCAAGCTCATGCTAATGAGCTCTTATTTGGTGTGTTTTCTAAAAATATTTTTGTCAAGAGAATGCCTAATATTAGTGTTTCTTCGTATTAATGTAAATTTGGTGTCGACTGCTCTTTTCAACTTTAAATTAAAGTCATGCTTATGCTATCGAACTACAATTTCGAAATATCTCGGTTATCTAATGTATTTTGTAGCTATCTCAAATTTTGCTACTTACTCAACACTTCGTGCTAACTTAAAAACTCTGAAAGTAAATTTGTATGATGGCCTCAAAATTGAAAATGTGTAGTGCTCTTGAACTGACCAATGATTTGGACCAGGCTATGGAAATCTCATGCCACGATATAGAATCTCCGGAACTATGTAAAAGTGTTATAACGTCCGCTTACAATATTAAGCTGCTCACATTTAATGTCAGAAGCATAAATAAAAATTTTGACAACCTTATGGCTGCTATTCGTCGAATGAACCTGGTATATGACATAATCGTCTTGACTGAATGTCGTTTAGATGACACATCGGTTATTGAACAGTTACCAGGTTACACCTCATACCAAACTTTAAATAATATTAATCAAAATGGCGGCGTAGTAGCCTATGTGAGAGACATATGGACCGCTTCAGTTTCAGAACCAGATTTTGATGAGTCTTGCTGTCTTATTGTGGAAATTCCAAATTATTTGACCCTTATTTGCCTGTATAGATCACCATCATTTAAAAATACTGATACATTCTTAAAATCCCTAGACAAAACGCTTAAGCAATACAGCAAAAAATCTTCGCTAGTCGTGATAGGAGATATTAATATAGATATTATCTCGACCGATCTGTCCAAAGTAGATCCTTCCGAATATCTTTGTTTGACTGCTGAATACGGTCTTTTGCCTGCAATCACTAAACCGACACGTATTAAAACATGCTTAGACCATATTTTTGTAAAATCAAAGGCTGAAGTTGTGGGAGTGGTCTGTAATACTGCCGTCACAGATCACAATATTGCAATCCTGGGTATGAAAACTAAGCCAGATATCAAATTAGACAGAACAAAAAATATTACTGACTACTCAGGGGTAGTCAATGAACTCCTATCCACAGACTGGTCGACATTGTCTGAGCAGACCGATATAAATAATGCTGTTGAGATCTTTATGGATATAATTTCAGAGACCGTAAAAAAGCACACTAAAATTGTAAAAGTTAGTAGATCTCAGTTTAATCTTAAGCCTTGGATAACTCCCGGGCTAATGAGATGTAGTCGACACCGAGATCAACTTCATGCCAAGCTAAGACGGAACCCAGATGACCAAATACTTAAACTAACTTACCGACGTTACAGAAACTTTTTAAATGACTTGCTACGTAAACTCAAAGCAGACTATGAGAGTAGAATGCTTGAAAAAAGCAGTTCTAGTAGCAGGTCTCTCTGGAATGCTATCAAGAAAGTATGTAACCTGAAAAAGCCTAAATCACAGTGCCAGGAACTTCTCTCAGTGCTAAAAGACCCAAATGAATCACTTCAGCTATGTAACGCCTACTTTTCTTCGGTGGGACGTATTTTAGCTGAGGAAATACTCAATAAGACTAGTGCTACCGAGGAAACGTTAGCGTCTGGAACAATTCCTAGTTGTAAATCTCCCCTGGATTCCTTCTTTTTGGCTCCTACCGACTTGAAAGAAGTTGAGAGCATTATAAATAAATTAAAAAATGATAGTGCCCCCGGCTTAGATGGCTTTAATAACCGACTCATTAAACACATTGGAGGGGTTATTATGGAGCCTCTTGTTTTCATACTTAATCTAAGCCTTAGTACTGGAACTTTCCCCGACTGTTGGAAGATAGCTTCGATCACGCCAATACACAAAAATGGTCCCAAAGACATGCCCAATAATTATAGGCCGATATCACTCCTAAGTGTATTTTCAAAGATATTGGAAAAGTTAGTAAATGCCAGGTTGGTTAATTTTCTCGAAAAACATCACTGTCTCTCGGATAGACAATTTGGTTTCAGGCGAAACAAATCAACAGAAGATGCAGTTTCGCTTCTTACCGACCTCATTTCTTCTTACCTGGACAGTGGTCAGAAATGCATAGGTGTTTTCCTGGACCTGGCCAAGGCCTTTGACACCGTCTCAATTCCCATTCTTCTGAGAAAGCTCGAACTCTTTGGTGTCAGAGGCACAGCGCTGAACTGGTTCCAGAGTTACCTTACTAACAGGAAGCAACTGGTCAAAATGGGGTTACACAGAAGTGATACTGCAAACATTCAGTACGGTGTCCCGCAGGGTAGCATTTTGGGCCCAACACTTTTTATAATCTACATGAATGACATTCACAATCTTCAAATAAGTGGAGCCGAAACTATCTGCTATGCGGACGACACCGTGGTGTTGTTTCATTCCAAAACATGGGATAGTACCTTCCTCTCTGCAGAGGTAGGGATGGCATCGATCTCTAACTGGTTAGAGAACAACTTGCTCACTTTAAATAAAACCAAGACGAAGTATGTTTGTTTCCACATAACAGCTGCATCTAGACCTCCGGATAATTGTTGCATAAAAATCCACTCCTGTGGCTTGTCTTACCCCGTTCCTTCGGAATGTAATTGTGAACAAATCCATCGCATAAATAACTTGAAGTATCTGGGCGTTGTAATAGATCAAAATCTTAATTTTAAAGAGCATATCTTTGGTCTTTCAAAGAGGGTGCGTAAAATTGTTGGAATCATGAAAAGACTAAGATACTCCGCTTGCATAATGACTCTCAAAATTGTTTACACGGCACTCTGCCAATCACTGTTAACCTACTGTATCTCGGTCTGGGGTAGTGCAGCTAAATCCATTATGATTACCGTGGAAAGAGCCCAACGATCAGTTTTAAAGGTTATGCTTAAAAAACCTTTTCAATATCCAACAGTTTCTTTATACATAGACGCTAAGTTACTTACAGTCCGTCAACTTTTTATCCAAAAGGTATGTCTTAATAAACACAAATCTACCTTAAATTCACCTTACTACGCTGACTTGAGTTGTAAACGAGTTTTTAGAGTTCCTGGGCCTAAAGTTAGAACAGCTTTCGCAGGTAGGTTTGGACAATTTATTTGCTCGCGCATATATAACTCAACTCTAAAATGTTGTGACATTAAGTCATGTTCCATAGCAGAAGCAAAATCCAAGGTAGCCGACTGGTTTGTTTACTTTGAATTATGACAGGACAGAATCTTTACTCTATAATGAGTTTGTCTTTGATAACTTTAAATAGATAACTTTAAATTATGTTTGTGTTTAATGATTTATTCTAAGCATGTTCTTATGTTTGTTTATTAGTTTTAAATATATATATATTTGTAGTAATGATACCCATTGTCACCGCAACATATTTTTGGTACCCCGCGTTACTGGCCTGGCCGAGTTTGGGGACCCCTGTTCAAATTGTGTGTGTTTTTATTTCTGTGCAGTGTACTTATTTGTATGATTTTTATAATACTGTAATAACTTTTTTCGAAGCAATAAAATATTTTTTTTTTTTTTTTTTTTTTAATACTTTTTGCTAATTTTGCCAAATAAAATGTTGACTTCCTATAGTAACTGATTCGGAGCCAGGGATTCGGGAAAACGATAAAAACAAATTAACGAGTTTCACAAAAAGGATAATAGAACATTGATCACTTAGATACAGAGTCTTAATTCAATATGATTTCCGCTACATAAATAAAATGACAACCTCTATATAAGGTTCTTAAATTCAAGTGAACACAGTATCGCTAATAGACAACTTTTCGCCAAAAATAATATTTTTTGCGCGTTTTTTTAACTTTTACGTAGAAATTGAGTCAGCTGATTCATTAAGTTTTGTACTAGGAAGTGGAAAACATATACGACAAAAATACTTTTTATTAACAAATGGGACCTTTTAACGATATACAATCTAAAATCATCATGATAAATATAAAATATTGAAATGCAAAACAGTAAAAAAAAGGTTTTATCCCCTGACATTTGCAAACGTCACCATTCTCTCGAATGAACGGCCGGAGTTTAGAAGTGATAAATATCGCTAGCTTCGGTAATAATAGGAATTTTTCAAAAATGTCATAAGTTTTTTGCTTTGCTATCACTAATTAATCAGGCACTATAAAATATGCTGATATTTCACTATAGAAGTCGTGTTGTGTGAAAATACAAGCATCCACCGACGAAAATATGTTTACTGAAAATCGTAGAACAGTGAGAACAAAAACTCCCATTAGTTCTACCGTAGAACAATGTTTGTGGACAGAAGAAGTAGTGAGAATGAAAGGTGTCACTAGTTCTACTATTTTGTAACATATAGCATATAGATCGGCATTCCTTTACAATAAGTTAAACCATGAATTAAACATTTACCTATGGTAAGCCTTATTACGAATGTAAGAAGGCAATCACTAATTGGTTACAACCACTAAACTACGAAGAAACTGAAGATTTATTGACTCGCATACACTAACATATTATTATAAGTACACTTAATATAAGTATATTATTATCTAAATATATAAAACAAAGTCGTGTTAGTTACACCACTTATAACTCAAGATCGGCTGGATCGATGTTAGTTATCTCTTTTTTGGTGTATTCTTATCCGCTCCGAATAGCAGAATAAGTAATAAAGTATCGGATAAAGTATCGAACAACAATAAATTAATTAATTTTACGAATGCAAACAGCATGTGGTGCCATCTGTTGACAAAACTACGCCTATAAAAGAAACCTATTTATCTAGCGTTCTGATATCATTAAATAACATCTAAACTCCAAGTTTTAAAATCGCTTAGTTATTCCAAGAACTATTATTTCTGCATATATTCAATACCCTACGCTAAGCCTACAACGGTACTGAAACTACATGGGTCCCTGCCATTCTTCTTTCGCAATGGCAAGCAATAAAACAATTCTGTATTTGCAAAAAAGTTGTATTAATGTTATTACCTTAATGAAATCCTAAATTAAGTTTAACTAAAGTTAACACGATATTATTAGACTGTTAGGCGGAACGAAGTTCGCCGGGTCGGCTAGTTATATAATAAAGCCGATTCTAAAGGCTTTAATTTTAGTTTTAGTGCTGTCAAAACTAAATTTTGTTGATTGCAAAATAGTCCTTAAAAGTTAGGAACAGAATCAAAATTACTTTGGAATAATTTTAAGTTTGACAGCACTAAAACTAAAATTAAAGCCTTCAGAATTGGCTTTAATATATCTTTAAATTTGTCATTGATATAATATAATTTAACACTATAATCTTATTTAATTTGTAATATTAAACTATTCCTTATATTTATATTACACAAATATAACATAAATATTAAAATTATACATTATTTACACACATAATTATATCTTACATTTAGTATCTTTATTAAACTTGTTTTAATGATTATTGTTTCTTCATTTAGTAAATTATATAAAGTGATATAAAAAGCTGAGTCACCTGTGTAGCTAGCACGAGCTATAGATACAGCGTATATCTATCCTACTTGCGCTCTCTCGCATACCGTGTTTGTCATTGTGCGAAAGAGCAAGTATGATCGAAAGACACTGTATATACGGCGCGTGCTAGACCCCCAGGTACAAGCATTGTTTGCTTAAAAGGTGATTCCAACAACATGACCATGTTAATTACTTTTGTGTTACCAATAAAGATATTTTGTATTTTTGTAACAAACAAACGATAATTCGCTTCCTATGAATATACAAGGTGACTTTTTGATCATCGTCCAAATTCATACTGGTGGCTTGGTAAGTGATCAGTATCATGCATCAGTAACAATTTTGGTGAAATTCGTAAAATGAAATTTCGACTCCCCATAGTGATTCACTCGGGACTGGAACTGAATTTCTATGGGAAGCCGAAATTTCATTTTACGAATTTCACAAAAATTGTTACTGATCCAAGATACTGATCACTTATCATGCCTCCAGTATGAATTTGGACGATGATCAAAAAGTCACCTTGTATATTTTATAAATAAAATATATTTTTTAATATATTTAAAATATATATAAAACAGTTACCGGTTTATAAAGCAGTTACCTAAATACTTGAACTTTTCTCAGACTGTACTTCACAAAAATCAACGCGACATAAAGAGAAATATGGTTTATAAAGCAGTTACCTAAATACTTGAACTTTTCTCAGACTGTACTTCACAAAAATCAACGCGACATAAAGAGAAATATGGTTTATAAAGCAGTTACCTAAATACTTGAACTTTTCTCAGACTGTACTTCACAAAAATCAACGCGACATAAAGAGAAATCTACGAAAAGAGACGCGCGATACAGAAACGCGACGTAACGAGAACGCGGCATGCCGGTAATGATTCGAAAAATCGATGACGAGAATCGTTTGAGCAAATGTCTCTGTTCCCTATAGTTTATAATAATAAAAATAATAATATTCCATTTATTTCAGATATCAATGATCCATAAGTGTTATGTTAAAAATTATGTTAGTAAAAGAGATTTAAATTAAATTAAATTAAATGGAAATTTGACCACAGCGTGCCTATTATGTATCTCTAGTTGCCTTCTGTACTGGGTGCCTATCATCAAAAACATAGATATACCATCGATTTCCGATTTCCTAAGGATATGTTCGCACTTCAAGTGACGACACAGATTGTTAATAGTTCAATACCCACTAAAGGCAATTTTGAAATTTCAGTTTTTATCTATGTTGTACAGTCAACTGTCCAAAGATTATTATTTTGTAATACTTTAGCGTAAGCATTTTATAGTTTACTTATTTTGCAAAACAATCATCGTACAATCAGTGAAATATACGCACTCCACATTAGCGGTTGTTTTCTTCATAAATACGCCGCTCTTCATTCAATCATCTATAAAACTGTAGAGAGAAATCCCTACATTATGGTCCTTCGAAACTACTACGACTTGGTGTTTGCTGTTTGCTCTTAGTGTGTTAGCAATCGGTTAGCTGGCCTCCCACAAGCGGGTCTCCCCAGTTAATTGAGAAGGTGCTTGAATCACACGAAAGGGCTGCGGTAGCGCTCTGTCGTACGGACCATCGCGAGTGACAGTGATCTGCGTTCGAGAGGTGGTTCACCAGCATCTATAGACATCTACAGTCCATAGCATCATTCACTCAAGCATTCATCAGGTAGCCGCAGCATTCAGCTAGCCTACCTGGACATTCAATCAAAGCAAGCCACGTACAGTCAGTCGGGCTTCACTCAAGCATTCGTCAGGTAGCCGCAGCATTCAGCTAGCCTACTTGAACATTCAATCAAAGCAAGCCACGCACAGTCAGTCGGGCTTCACTCAAGCATTCGTCAGGTAGCCGCAGCATTCAGCTAGCCTACCTGAACATTCAATCAAAGCAAGCCACGCACAGTCAGTCGGGCTTCACTCAAGCATTCGTCAGGTAGCCGCAGCATTCAGCTAGCCTACTTGAACATTCAATCAAAGCAAGCCACGCACAGTCAGTCGGGCTTCACTCAAGCATTCGTCAGGTAGCCGCAGCATTCAGCTAGCCTACTTGAACATTCAATCAAAGCAAGCCACGCACAGTCAGTCGGGCTTCACTCAAGCATTCGTCAGGTAGCCGCAGCATTCAGCTAGCCTACCTGAACATTCAATCAAAGCAAGCCACGTACAGTCAGTCGGGCTTCACTCAAGCATTCGTCAGGTAGCCGCAGCATTCAGCTAGCCTACTTGAACATTCAATCAAAGCAAGCCACGCACAGTCAGTCGGGCTTCACTCAAGCATTCGTCAGGTAGCCGCAGCATTCAGCTAGCCTACCTGAACATTCAATCAAAGCAAGCCACGCACAGTCAGTCGGGCTTCACTCAAGCATTCGTCAGGTAGCCGCAGCATTCAGCTAGCCTACTTGAACATTCAATCAAAGCAAGCCACGCACAGTCAGTCGGGCTTCACTCAAGCATTCGTCAGGTAGCCGCAGCATTCAGCTAGCCTACTTGAACATTCAATCAAAGCAAGCCACGCACAGTCAGTCGGGCTTCACTCAAGCATTCGTCAGGTAGCCGCAGCATTCAGCTAGCCTACCTGAACATTCAATCAAAGCAAGCCACGCACAGTCAGTCGGGCTTCACTCAAGCATTCGTCAGGTAGCCGCAGCATTCAGCTAGCCTACCTGAACATTCAATCAAAGCAAGCCACGTACAGTCAGTCGGGCTTCACTCAAGCATTCGTCAGGTAGCCGCAGCATTCAGCTAGCCTACTTGAACATTCAATCAAAGCAAGCCACGCACAGTCAGTCGGGCTTCACTCAAGCATTCGTCAGGTAGCCGCAGCATTCAGCTAGCCTACCTGAACATTCAATCAAAGCAAGCCACGCACAGTCAGTCGGGCTTCACTCAAGCATTCGTCAGGTAGCCGCAGCATTCAGCTAGCCTACCTGAACATTCAATCAAAGCAAGCCACGTACAGTCAGTCGGGCTTCACTCAAGCATTCGTCAGGTAGCCGCAGCATTCAGCTAGCCTACTTGAACATTCAATCAAAGCAAGCCACGTACAGTCAGTCGGGCTTCACTCAAGCATTCGTCAGGTAGCCGCAGCATTCAGCTAGCCTACCTGAACATTCAATCAAAGCAAGCTACGTTACTTCAGCCGGACTTCAATCCAGCATACATCAATCAAAACATCATCTTCGCGGCAAGCTCAAGACATTCACTCAATCATCATGGCAGATGTATTATTCAATCGTCAAGGTGAAATTCTTCGAGAGATTGAGAGCGTCAACACCAATTTCAAGAAGGACAGTGCGGCAAGAAAAACCACCGAATACCTCATCAAGCGTGTGGACACACTGGATCTTCTGTGGAGAGAATTTGACCTCAATAACACTAAACTGCAATCTTACGAAGACAAAACCTGCGACTACTTTTCCCGCAACATCTATGAGGAGTTGAAAAGTTATTATGAAAAAACGAAAATTATGATTTCGTCATACAATAAACCGATTGAGCCAAAGTCAACGGTACAATTTCATCTACCGATCTTCACGGATACAGATGAAGTAGGACAGCTAATCAGTCAACAAGGCACAAACTTCAGAGCCTTCGAGCGCCTCATAAACAGGGTCAACGACAGCCGCATGGAGGAGAAGTGGGAGATAGAAGATGAGTTGAAAAACCTACAACGTCTGTGGAATAGCATTGATCACCTTCATTTGCGCATAGATAACATCTTGCAAGGTAGCAATGAGGATTACGAACACGATTTTGAATCTACAGAGCGTCGGTACCTGGAAATTAAGAAGAAGCTTAACAGGAAACTATCTTCTTCCGATCATCTTCGTATTGCGACTCCGCAAATTGATATTCCTGACTTTTTTGGAAAGTACACTCAGTGGCCCACGTTCTATGACCTGTTCAACGAAGGTATTCACAAGAGCAAGTGCTTGACCAAGACTCAGAAGATGCAGCATCTCAAGAGTAAAGTTAAGGGAGAAGCCGAACGTCTCATACAGCACTTGAACATTACAGCAGAAAACTATGACACGGCATGGAATCTTTTAACAAATCGATTCAACAATCCCTTGGTTCTATTTACCAATCATATTGAAGTTTTTCTGAACCAACCAGTCATTCAAAAGCAAACGTCATATGAACTCAAGAAGTTATACGACACAACAATGGAGTTGGAAATGTAGCAAGCTTCCTGTTTGGAGTACTGGACGATAGATTCGCTGACCAGTACAAAAAGGATATTGAGAAAATTGCATTGAATGAAAATCATCTTCAAAACCTCATCCGAAACCAGACACTAATTGTGGAATCAGAATATAATATCCTGCGACGGCATGAAGGCATAATTAACACTCAGTTTCATTTCATGACACAATCTCTTAAGAACGTATCTATGGAAGTCAATGAATCGCGGCTCGATAGTCAGAATGGCCTATTCATTACGTCATCGACTTTGTCCGCAAACATCATTTTATCAAACTTGCGAAGTATTCAACAAAGTTTGATCGCAGCTATAACCGACGTCACTCACGGGCGCGTCGATATTTACCTGTTATCCCCGGAGCAATTAGAAACGCAAGTCCAAACCATCACGCATCATCTACAGGGTGATCTCATCATACCCAATATGGAGAACATCCGAGACTTGTACAATATATTGCGGGTCTATGCAAGAATTATCGACAACTACCTCATTATGGAAGTCAAAATTCCTCTAGTCACCAATGAAGTTTACGAATTGGACAAGATCATAAGCCTACCATACAAGAAAGAACTGCACACATATCGTTTAACAACAGCATACCCGTACTTGGCATTCAACTTGAGAAAGGACATAGCCCTTCTGTTGTCGCAAAACGACATGCAGAGATGCATTCATTCATCACAAAAGAACATACTATGTCCCATTGATACACCAATCTACGATATGAGAACAAGACAATCTATTTGTGATCTGAAATTAGTAAACATGGATCAAAATAAAGAAACAACCTGTACTTCCGAGCTACTAAGTTGCGCCGATAGATGGGTCAAATTACAAAACAAGCAGAATGACTGGCTATACACTTGTTGCGAAGAATGCACAGTGCGCATTTTATGTCCAGCTGATACGGAAATACAATCACTGTCGGGAAATGGCATCGCCTTCACCATCTTCTCACATAAAAACTTTTTCGACCATATCAACACAGAAGTTGAAAAGATGGAGATCCCACAAATGTCCATATTAAACAGCATATTAAAGACCAACGTGCTTGACAACGCTACGCCACCAGTCTTTCAAGAAGATAATTCAATCAGTTGGAATAGACTAGGGGCCCAGATTGAGGAACTGAAGCAGCAATCCTCTCAATCTCTCACTGTACACGATGTCCACCTATATATCGTATCATACAGCGTTGGGGGATTGTTTATACTGGCGGTACTTATCGTGGGAATCATCTGCATTAGGAGGAGACTACGGAAGACGCCCGCTGTCCAGAACATACCGGTGCCGCAGCCGCGGACACTGCACAGGACTACGGCAGACAACAGTACCTCACCAGAAGTGCAATTAGTAAACTTTGGTGTACCTAAGACTATTTAATTAATTTGCAATATTTAGAAATTAGAAATGAAATAATTTAAGTTTCTAGATTTATATTCTTCTTTGTTCTCGGCAGCATGTACAGTCAACTGTCCAAAGATTATTATTTTGTAATACTTTAGCGTAAGCATTTTATAGTTTACTTATTTTGCAAAACAATCATCGTACAATCAGTGAAATATACGCACTCCACATTAGCGGTTGTTTTCTTCATAAATACGCCGCTCTTCATTCAATCATCTATAAAACTGTAGAGAGAAATCCCTACATATGTTTTTGATGATAGGCACCTAGTACAGTTGGCAACTAAAGATACAGAATAGGGGGGCAGGCCACACTTACGCAGTGCCACAACACAGGACAGTCGCAGCTGTCCTCCACCGCCTGCAGGATGCCGTTGTCGCTGGCCCGCACTCTGCGTATTAGCGACGCAGCCCTCTTACGCAATATGGCTGGAAATCCGTCCACGCATGCTTCGGCAAACATTCCCGATGCACTACAGAAGCGGGGCAGCCCCAACAGCATCCTGAAAGCGTTATTGTACTGGACGCGCAGGGCGCTCAGCGATTTTTGAGAGTATTTACACCAGAGGCTGCTCGAGTAAAATGATTGATATACCCCATACCTGTAGCCTAAGCATGAAAACATCTTCGTATAGTTGCGTTTCAAACTACATCAAAATAGTATAGAATCTGGGAAAACGCTCCAAGCGGACAGTAGCGGAACTAATAGCTACGTATGGCAACCTAAGTTTAGTCTCAAACGCAGCGATACGGAGATGTTTTCATGCTTAGGCTGCTGATATATCTCAACTCGCTATCCTGTAGATTAAAATTTAAAACTTAAAACACCCCACAAGTAATAACAAAATTAAAGCAAGAAATAAAAAATGAAATTAAAAGAGATGTATTAAAAATCAAAAATACATACAAAATGAAAATTAATGAACAGGCAAAACCATTTAAAATACAAAATTTTAACAAAGTAAACAGTAAATATAAACAACAATAAATAAAGGACAAAAATAAATGAAAAGAATCAAGCAATAAAAAGCAACAATAAATAACAATCAACACGAAATAAAAAGCAACAACAATCAAAAAGCAACAATAATGAATAAAACAAAAGTAAAAAAAAAAGATTGGATTATAGCAGATGGAAATCTTTAGTTTTTGCCAACCTAACCCTCATAAATATGTACAAAAAAAGAACTAAAGTTCTATAACAAACAAATATCTCCGCAAAGGAAAACTAGATGGCGCTGATTGTAGTTACATCGCGATATCATTTTGTTCATGCCAAACAGAGACTACAGCAATGCCAGCACGTGCCATTTGACGTAATAATCGTCGGTGAAATTTGTATTTTTGAATGGCAACCTCAAGTAATGTTGAAGGTTGTCTATAAATGTGATGCATTTTAAAATTTATATTGTGTTAAAGCCGTATGTTTTATTACTCTTTCTACACACTTGCTCGTAACAGCGCTCTTATTGCACCGTTTTCAGCTTTTCAGGATCATAGTGCTTTTTAGGGTTCCGTTAAGTTCCGTAGTCAACAACAAAGAACCCTTATAGTATCGCTATGTCTGTCTGTCTGTCTGTCCGCGGCTTAGCTTAGAGACTATTGGTACTAGAAAGCTGTATTTTGGCATGGGTATACATATTTATCACGCCGCGCCGATAAAGTGGTAAAGTAAAATTTTGAAAAAGATTTTTTTAGGGTACCTCCCCTGCACGTAAAGTGGGGATGATCATAAATACGTCCATGGGGATGATATTTTTTTTCTCGTCTATCCCCTAGTGTGGTGTGTCGATACTAGAGATGAAACGGATAGTGATTTGGCCGGATACCGGATACCGGATATCCGGCGAGGCACTAGGCCGGATAGCCGGATATCCGGCGGCCGGATATCCGGCTGAAGATATGCGTTTCGCACTAATTGAGCAAGTCTAAATATTACGCACCAAGGTGCGTGCGGGTGCAAGTGGGCGAGATTATTTGTGCATTTTTTAAATGAAGATCATTTCTAAATGATCGTATCACAATCATACAAATGCTGGTTGGAAACGCGAAACAATTTCCGATCCTAACGAAATTTGTAAATATGTATCTTTTGTCTTCTTGGAGTGGTGTATACTGTATATAAATGGACACGAATCTTTAAATGAAACCGCGTAATATACTGTTCATACTGAACAAATTTTCCAAAGTAACATATTGAAAAAACAAAATTGAACCTGCCCGCCCAGTGCCCTTTCAAAATTTATAGTAGGTTTTCAAAATGAGTAAGGAAACACGAAAATATTTTTTCATTTCCACAAGTATGTATCTTTGGAAAAGTTGTTTAGTATGATTTCAGTATGACCATGTGTTTTTATTAAAAGATACCTGTTGAGTTACATTCGGTATATTGTGAGAGCAAAAGAAGCTGGTGTAATGTATGAAGAAAAGCAGAAACGTTTATTCCCAACAATTGATGTAAAGCTTGTCTTTATCTACCATAGCTCAATTCTTATTCACTTTATGTATTAGAATTTAGATTATTCAATCTACATATTTTGTGATTTAAACGACTTTTTGTATGTTGAGTTAAGTATCCGGTATCCGGCCGGATACTGACTACTATCCGGCCGGATACCGGATACCAAAAATATGGCCGGATAGGCCGGATACCGGATAGTAACCGGATATCCGTTTCATCTCTAGTCGATACATATATATCACGCCGATAAAGTGGTACAGTAAAATTTTGAAAAAATTTTTTTAGGGTACCTCCCCTACATGTAAAGTGGGGTGACATTTTTTTTCTCGTCTATCCCCTAGTGTGGGGTGTCTTTGGATAGGTAATTTAAAAATGAAGTTGATTGTCGGCACTTGGTGGAACTTATGACACATAGTGATTAAAATACACTTGTACTTGTCCACTTTATATTATGATTACTTTTAACCTAACCGGTTTCGCTGTATAAGCATTTTCAAAGGTTTTATAGATAATAAAATTAAATAAGATGTCATTGTTGTTGTTCCCGTACAATTTATGATTCTTTTTGCAGTATTTATTTATTTATTTAGTATGTAGGTAGGTAGGTTTACCTAAAAACCTAAACCTAAATTTTAATATTAAAACTCTTTGCTGTATAGCTGTAAAGTAAAAGGAAAAACCAGCCAAGTGCGTGTCGGCCCACGCGCAGTGTAGGGTTCCGTAGTTACCCTGCACAATATGCGGACTTCTTCTCCAAGTACATTTTATAAGTTTGTCGACTAATACAGATCGCGCCAAACTTCTAGTACGCTCGGAAGTTGCTCTTCCCAAGAACGGCCCATACATTTTGTTCCTGCTGATGCGAATCGCCCCGTGTTTAGAGGGGACTAAAAGTTTGGCGCGATCTGTACTCGTTAACTTGTAAAGCCTACTTAGCTGTGATAGTTTTCTTTTTAATTTCGTTATGTATACTACTGCCGTGATTTTTTTTACGTCTCCAAATACAACCGTTTCGCTGGCAGGGGGGGACACTTGACTCTAACAAAAATTAACACTTTTAAGCTTAATACTTCGCAAACGGAACCCTGGATCGAAAAATAGTGTTTTCACACCCCCAATATTTTAAATTACCTATCCAACGACACCCCACACTAGGGGATAGACGAGAAAAAAAAATCATCCCCACTTTACGTGTAGGGGAGGTACCCTGAAAAAGAAACTTTTTAAAAATTTTACTGTACAATTTTGTCGACGTGATAAATATGTATACTCATGCCAAATTACAGCTTTCTAGTACTAATAGTCTCTAAGCTAAGCCGCGGACAGACAGACAGGCAGACGGACATGGCGAAAAACTATAAGGGTTCATTGTTGTTGACTACGGAACCCTAAAAAATCAGGATCATAGCAGTTTTAAATCTGTTCCCTTCGTAAATATGTACCTATAGAATAAAAAAAAAAAAACTTCAACAAACAAATATCTCACTAAACGAAAACTAGATGGCGCTGATCGCAGTTACATCGCGATATCATTTTGTTCATGCCAAACACACACTACAGCAAACCCAGACCGTACACCCGAGAATATAAAGTATACTACGTATACAACTATTTTTGTAAGGCAACCTCGAGTAATATTGAAGGTTCTCCTATCTTAATTCGACTGCTGACCGTTTTGTTAGGGTTCCGCAATACCTAAAAGTTTGAAAAGGTTTTCCGTTGTCCGTCCGTACATTGGTAAGTGTTAAGTGTTAAATCAGTAAAGTAATCACTAGATATGCGCAATTTAAATCTTTTCAAGGAACAGAGATTTATAAATCTTTTTGTTCAGAAGATTTAAATCACTCTTATAAATCTTTAAATCCCAAATAATTCACTGATCGAAAATAAATAAAGAATCAATACATCACGTTCTACTGCCGGGCTGGGTCTCAAAATAATGAGTCCCGCACACATACAAGATCAATTCAAAAAAATATTTAAACAAACCAACGGATTTCATAAATGGTTACAAATTTACAATTGATTTTGCAGTTTGTTACAATGACAGAATAAATAGTTCCCTATGCGGGCCGACGTAAATTCAACCAGTCATTGTACGCATGCACAAAGCCGCAAACTATCCAAATGATCGCCTGTCTCCTTTTGATTCATCTAAATCCGCAACAGTCGTTTGAACCTACGTCTTTTCATGCTTCCATCAATCTTAAATGAACCGTAGCGATAATGATTTAAAGATGTATTTGGAAAACGTATGATTTACTGATGGAATGATTCTTTTGGAAGGATGTACATCTTTTTTATGAGTCACTCCTGAGTTACACATGTCTAGTAATCACACATTTTCACTGTTTTCATAAAATAATCCATTAGGAATATTTCGTGCGTACCACGCGTACTGTGGTGCGCACACCGTGTACTCGGGATCTTATAGGGATATTTCTAAATCACACCACTTTATTTTTCAGTTTATCTTCTCTTATATTTTCTTTTTATATGATGCACCCTAATTATCATGCATATATTAAGGGAGGGGAGCTCCAAATTTGGTAGAGCACTCGCTTGTTATATTTCTTCAATAATTTATGGATGGAGAAGCACATCCGCACTAATCGGACTCTCTGAGGAAACTTGCTCGTGTTTTGTCTGAAAGATCTTTTATACTCGATCTGTATTTATTTTTGGAAAACACGAAATAATTCAGTCAATGCGACGTATGTCGATCCATAAAGGTTATCGATTGCCAACTAAACACGAACAAATAGTCCTTTAACCTACCTATAAAACCTAGCCTTACCTAAACCTAACATATTGCCTAGCTATATGTTACAGTACTTAAACAGTTTTTGTAGGGATGGGACTAGATCTGGGTCGATCACGATTTATGTCCGCGCACCGTGCGTAAAAGAGAGAGATAATCGCTTGGAAAACTAAATTAGACTTCAGTAACTAAATAATACGTTACTCTAATAAAAAGGTTGCTAAATTAGCAACACTAAATGAGAATAGTGTTAACAGGTTTCTGGAATTTTTATTTAAACTTGTGGTTTAGAATCCCCTTTATTCTTCTCATATTTTGACGTGTTAGTCATGTGACCGACCTGCGGTTGATCGATCAAACGATCGAATCATTTTGATCCAATCACCAATGGGTCACGATCGACCCGGGCTGCAAGAAATTATCGATCGGCACAGGTCTAGATGGGACAAAGGGATGAGAGGAGAGTTTATATTCGTAGGGCACAAACTGTGCTTATGTATGGGTCCTTTAATACACAACAAAATTCCTAAGAATATCCGAGAGTTAGATGGAAATGGATTTAAAAATAAGTTTAAAACAATATTGCTTAATAAATGTTACTATACCATAGAAGAATACCTTCTCGATAATCTAATGAAAGTACAAGCTGAGAGTATTTTATAACTTTCAACTCTTTCACTGTTAAGTCCATCAAACTGTTCCTCACACTATCAGGGATAGCCCCTCCATTGGTGTATTCAAAAGGAAAATAAAAGAGCACTATCTTCGACAACCTATCGTGTAGGTGTATGTATATAAGGTGAATTTGTGAACATCGTCCAAATTCATACTTGAGCCTTGCTAAGTGATCAGCATCATGAACCAATAACGATTTTCGTAAAATTCATAAAATGAAATTTCGACTCCCCATAGTGATTCACTCAGGACTGGGAGTGAATTACTATGGGAAGTCGAAATTTCATTATACGAATTTCACAAAAATTGTTACCTGTTCATGATGCTGATCACTTACCAAGCCTCCAGTATGAATTTGGACGATGAACAAAAAGTCACCTTGTATATATAATTTATTGTGTATTTATTTACTGAATATGTATTGTTATATTTATTTATATTATGTAGGCATTTTAATATAAATAAATATAACAATAATAATGTAAATTTTATGTAGTTTGTTATTATTTTTAACTAATTATGTATCTACTATTAATTTAATCTTGTTTCTGTATAAGTATTATCGTGCACAATATGAATATCTTATTTATTTCAAATATCCTTATCACCCTTGGTTTGCTGGAAGAAATCTCATTATTGAGATAAGCACGCCATTGTACATAACTTTTATTGTATAATTTAGAATTAAGTTTTCTGTGTGCAATAAGAATAAACAAACTTTTAAACATGACTTATTTGCATTTATTATACTTGACATTTTTAGAACTTAATATGACATATCATGTAATGTGGAATTAGAATTTATTATTAGAATTAGAATTTATTATATAATTTAGGATTTAAATATTCAAATTGTAGAAGTCCGACTGACATTTACCAGGCACATTGTCACCTCTTTAATATTTGTATGCCTTTTAGGTTAAAACGTGAAACGCTCTTCGTTCACCATCTTTTATATTTTACTCATGTTTTTACAAATAAATTTCTTTGTAAATTATTATTATATAGGGCTTGAATACTCACGTGTGATTGATTGACGTGTGTCACGATGTGACAACGACGGTGAACGCCGCGTCGTCGTCCTAAGAACGACACTCGCCTTGATAATGCCGAAATTGTATCGGTGAAACGGTTGGCATATAGTCAACAACAATCACACGTGCGTGTTCAAGCCGTATGTAATAATAATTTAGTATGTCAGCTCACGGGAGTTTTAATAATATTAAATTTCTTTGTCTTTGTCTTTGACATCTTATAGAAATTACAAATGAATCGTAAATTCACCAAAAAGTATCGGAACTTTATTTTGGACAGGAATTTTGTATCGTAGTTCCTGATAAAAATCATTTTAGCTATATTTACTTATAGGTGCTCATACATCAGCATTTTACAAACAAATATTTCAAAAGTAAAGATAAGGCCTTACCGTAGTATGACAGCACCAACATGTTTTCACTTTTAGATGGGTGACGCTCACACGTTTGTAATCAGTGCTCATCTGAACACAGTGATAGTTGGACGCCTTAAGTGCACTTAAAGTTTTGAATTTTTACGACTTTAGTAGTCTGATCAGTTTGCTGACCGTAGGTAGACAGATTGCGCGCGTCGGCATTATGTTAACGCACATATTCAAAAACAGTGCAATTGATTTTAATTTTAGGTGCCAGGGCAGGGCCCGCCTTAACTTTTGAAATCTTTGTTTACAAAGGATTTTGTGTACACATTTAGAAATACATTCGTTGCAACCAGCTAATTAGTGTAAAACATGTTCAATATTGTTGCAATTTGACTTGAAAATGGATTCTAGAGAATTTATTGGTCGTTGCAGTATTCAAAATCAAATTCAAATTCAGATTTTCAAAATCAATTTTTCTTTCGGTTATTGCGTTCCTGAGTACCTGAGTATATGTATCAACTGTCCAGATAAGGCATGAATACATATTTAATAATATTCATTTTTTTGTATACGCATATTAAGAGGATGGCATACCCTAGCAACTTGTTTTATTACCCGTCCAGCGGGTCTACCGCGTAATTCTGATTTGTATCAACTTCAAGCAAATGCATGCGAAATTCAACGCGTGCAAAAGAGATGGCATGTTAGGCGGGCGTCGTCGCACGCACGACAAATTTAATCTCAAGTTGATGTTGATGAAAATCAGAATTACGCGGTAGACCCGCTGCACAAGAAGTCTAATGGCAAAGACCTTATTTGCTTTTTATAGAGGCGATTATATGTTGGCTCTTTGGCCTCTTGTTCTTGGACGCGTAATACTAGTGATTACGCAGCGGAACAACAAATTGGTGTGTTTTTAGCTAATACTGAAATATTTTGTAGGGAAAAGAATATTGGATTTAGGTAACATCCCTTCATATTTCTATTGCCTATTTTATAAAAAAAATCTTAGATTAGATTTAACAAGTCTAGAAATAGGATTCTTAATATTATTTATTTATTGTTTTGGCACAAAAAAAATCATAAATATCATAATATTTACATTTTTCGTGCAATTAAAATATTAAACTAATAGCAGTTTGTATTTTTTATTTACGGACGACTTTAAATTTGTAAATTGCATTGGAGGTTAAATGTAAGCCTTTGAATTATATTGAATTTTTTAAATATATTTTCACCACCTCTGTGGACGGGCGGTATAAACGCGCTCGACTGTTAAGGCGCTACGGAAAAAAAATCGACACTTTAAGGACTTGCATATCTACTTCAGTAAATAATGTATTATTTTGATAAAATAGTATATTATTTTTGGATTCTTTTTCTAGGGATCTCTTAAAACAGAAACGCGATTGGAGAAATTCGGCTCGATAGTAATATTTATTGAAATGAGGTCCTTTTTGACACCAATTCTCCTGGTTTAACAATTTAGAATGACATATAGACTGCAACTATATTTTATTAGGTGGGTTTTAACAGCATCTAGGACCTGTGTATCTCTAGTTGCCTTCTGGATTGGGTGTCTATCATCAAAAACATAGATATACTATCGAATTCCGATTTCCTAAGGATATGTTCGCACTTGAAGTGACGACACAGTTCGTAAATAGTTCAATACCCACTAAAGGCAATTTTGAAATTTCAGTTTTTAGCTATGTTTTTGATGATAGGCACCTCGTGCAGTTGGCAACTAAAGATACACAATAGGGGGGCTGGTTAAACGAAATTTTGATAGCAACTTTAGTACATTTTATATTAATAAAAAACCAACTTTTTGCTACTTTTCCACGAATCCGTCCCACTCGCACTGAGGGTTTTTTCGCATATGGAGTAACAGAGACGCTGAGACTTTTACGTATCGCCTTAATTTCGACGATTTTTTATTAATATAAAATGTACTAAGCTATTTTGTCAAAAAGATTTTCAAGGAGACTTTACAAGTACACAATATCCACATTTTGAATGCAATTTCACAGTGAAATTAGGTAGAATTTCAGAATTACGGGAAAAAATAAAACAATTTAGAGGCCTTTTCGGAATTAAATTCTATCGAGAAAATTTCATCCAATCGCGTTTTCCTCCAGTAAGAATCTTAATTAAATACTTAATAAACATTTACCCAAAAATGAAATACGTAGATGACGTTATAAATATAATAATAAATAAATCCATTTATTTCAGGCTACAATAACAACCCATAATTTGTTAGTAACAATAGTTCTTATTCTAATATTAGTAAATAAATAAATCATATTGACATTTAATTTAATCATATTGGACTGTAGCTATGTGAGTGCTCTCCTCCAAGCTGGGACGCTTGCATGCAGCAGGGAGCAGCGACTCAGATAGGGACAGTCGAGCCTGGCCGCAATAGGCTATTTGACTAATTTCGGACGTAATTTTAAATGATTATTTATAACATAATAAGCACACTTCTTTGATATTTCCGAGAAATTTTACTGTTTTATTAATAAAATAAATATTTAAGTTTACGTTTTAAAAATCGCTCCGAAAACGATGTTTCTGTAATGGCGCTGGTCACGTGACACGCGTGACGTCACACGCTAGTAAACAAGTTCACATAACCTCAACAAAACAGTGCACCTAAGTGAATTCTCATTACAAAATTTATCCAAAATTGACCGAAAAGTGCTTCACAGATCGAATTTAACACTCAGAAAACATAAAATGCAAACAACAATCAGTCTAGGAATCCATGTTTACTTGCATGTGACGTCACCATGAGTTGCCACCAATCACAGAGCGTTCGCGTCACATTGCCGTCACAGATAAGATATTTTAAAATATTATATTTTATTTCGCGTAATTTGCAAAAAATATGCGTAATTTAGTTTAAATAACGTGAAATATGTCTTTTTTAGGCTATTATCTGATAGGATGACCACAATTTGTAATGTATTTTCAATGTTGGAGCGGGCCCGCACACGGCGCACCAGCGAGGCGGCACGCTTGTGTATTGTTGTGTATTGCTGTGCGCGCTTCCGCAAACATACCGGAATTATAGTGGAGTAAATAGATTCGAAAAAACCCAATTTTTTTTGGTATCGCCTAAATCGAGAGGTTGTAGGTATCCACAATGTGTCTCCGGTGTGAGTGCTTAGGAAGGCACGTTAAGCTGTTGGCCTTTTGTACCCGAAGTACAGCGGCGAGGCTTAACACCCATCACGTTTGGGATGTAATATTCGTCAGTGAAAACAGGGGTACACCGGGCGTAGCCAGGTTTTAGTTTCGGGGAGGGTTCAAGAAAATGAAACGACAAAAATGCATGAAATAAAATGAATACTCATTATGTTTGTGAAAAAATTTCTAGCAGCTGCCAGCAGAAGTGGCAGTTGACCAGGAAAACGACAAAGCATTAGTAGGGTTGTAATATATTAAACTTTTCGGAGGGAGTTTATATAATGTATTATTATAATATGTTTTTATATAAACATATGGGTTTTATATGTTTTTATGTCATGACCTGTCATGTCATATACTTTTATATTATACAAGGTGACTTTTTGATCATCGTCCAAATTCATACTGGAGGCTTGATAAGTGATCAGTATCTTGGATCAGTAACAATTTTCGTGAAATTCGTAAAATAAAATTTCGGCTTCCCATAGAAATTCAGTTCCAGTCTCGAGTGAATCACTATGGGGAGTCGAAATTTCATTTTACGAATTTCACCAAAATTGTTATTGATCCATGATACTGATCACTTACCAAGCCACCAGTATGAATTTGGACGATGATCAAAAAGTCACCTTGTATATGTCATTGTCAATGATACTCAACTGATGCCGGGTCCAGGTCGGACCCGAAATATATCTTGAGATAACAGTATTTATATTTTAATTATCATATCTTTCATTACCTATTAAATTAAGCAAAAAACCTTATATATAAATAAATGCGATTCCCAATACCCAGGTCCCCAAAGAAGATCACTGGACGACGCGAATATTCGGCGCGTCTCGACCGAAGGGCTGCGACCGAGCGCTCACTCTGTGGACCAGCGGGCAGCAGGCGGCTCTAGTGAGTACTTAACTCCTCCGGTGTTACATTTAGCTACTTTTTCTCGAATCCGTCCTTCTCGCACTGAGGATTTTTTGGCATATAGAGTAACAGAGACGCTAAAACATTAACATATCGCCATAATCATTTTTTTTTTCAAAAATAAGAAAAACAATCACAAGTTGTGCTTTTAGAAACGAGATCCGTGGGTGATTAATCGCCTTTTTACTAAATTACGCAGGAAGGAATCAATGGTGTCGATTCGATATAGCACATCTTAACTTATTTGACAGGACTAGACTTAATTTAAGCGTTCTGTCCTTGTCTTTTCGAAAAAGAAAGAAAAAGACAGGACGCTTAAAATAAGGTTTGTTCTGTCAAATAAGTTAAGACACCAATACATGATAATCGTAGTATATTGTATATTGGCACTTTTGTTTCACCTTCCAGGTAGAAACTCTTCCTGAAGATGTCGTCAAGAGGAAAGCGACGGAACTGCTGCGTAAGTTCATGGGAGCAAACGTCCACGTGCCAGACCCTATTGGAATTGTGAGGTGAGGCTCCCGAACTATTCAATGGGTTTCTTATACATTCAAATTCAAATTTGTTTATTTATCATAAGTGGGTACAAGTTATTTATTTTCAATGCAAGTGCTCGTAAAGGCCCACTTTTTATGCATTAAAACCGAACAGAAAGTCGATTATTTTGCCCTAGTGCGTTATTACATATTATATATTTTTTTATTTATTTGCAATGGTTGGCTAACCTGCAGCCTTTCCTGTATACATGTTATACTTTTTTTTTCCACTGTTCAACGGCTCTGGATACATTCCTTTTGAGCCAATCATAATTTAAAGTTCACAAGATTACATTTTTTTTATTTCCTCACACTATACATTGAAAAACGTAGTATGATACACGGGCGTAAGAGCAATAAATTACTCGGTTTCGTTTAAAACACTCGGTACGCTCGTGTTTTAAATCGTCTTCGTAGTGTATTCCTTTTCGCCCTCGTAGCATAATCTACTATTATTTAAAATGGAACACAAACAGTACACATATTACACACAACAAATTATTCACAAAATTAACAGACATATTATTTAAAGCAAGAATTAAAAAATCAATATACCTACTGGAACTCGTAGAAGAAAACTTTTATTAGTGTTAGAATGAAGTTCCATCAAGGAGTCATACCTTAAAGTATAAATTATATTTTATTTTATTTATTTATTTCCCAACTTAACACCTACCATTACAGGAATGCAACCTAATGCGATAGGACAGCGTTTCTTAACCGTTTTTGTCCACGGACCCCTTAGGAAATCAAGCACAATTTTAAGGACCCCCTTAGTAAAAAAGCAATTCAAAATTCAAAAAGTTTATTTTGCAAAGTAGGTATATATAATACACGTTTCACAAGTCAAATTTTAATCTTATAAAAATATATGTAATAAAATAATAAATGTACATGAACTACTTAGATTAAATGTTTATTTAATTTATGTAGCAATATATATACGATTAAAATTATAGGTAAAATATTATTATACAAGGTGAAATCCAATCAACCGCCCGAACCCATACCGGAGACCCGGCCCGGGACCAGGAACAAGGTTCAATGATCACCAACCGAGCCCCCAGCACGAATCCAGGCGGCCGACCAAATCCCATCCTATATACTACATAGTAATAGGTTACATATATAAATACATGCCTACCTCCGCCCATTCGATTAGTCTTGCTAAGAAGAACGGGCAAGAAACTTGGCAAGATCATGTCTTTTTTTTAATATAAACTTATACTATACATCAAGCAGTAATCAATTTCGGACTTTTTTTTGTAGTTCTACATATTACAAAAAAAATATTCTTTTTCATATTAAATACGTTAATGAGAAGGTTTTCTGGTGGCAAAAAAATTTTGGTGGCCATTTGGCCAAGGGACCATTTAACAATGTATGATGTATGATTATGTATGATTGTTAAATGGTCCCTAGATTAGGCTGCGGACCCCCATACGTATGCTCGGGGACCCCCAGGGGTCCGCGGACCACAGGTTAAGAAACGCTGCGATAGGATGTGTTTTACTTATTTTATCTTACAAATCTACAAAATAACACTATTAACTACATATTCCATCAAACTTACTAAACCTACTTATCTTTATAATACAGTATATACAAGGTGACATTTTGATCATCATCCAAATTCATACTGGTGGCTTTGTAAGTGATCAGTATCATGGATCAATATTTTTTTTTTTGTAAAATTCGTAAACTTAAATTTCGACTCCCCATAGTGATTCACTCGGACCTGGAAGTGAATTTCTATGGGAAGCCGAAATTTCATTTTACAAATTTGACAAAAATTGTTACAGATCCAAGATACTGATCACTTATCAAGCCTCCAGTATGAATTTGGATGATGATCAAAAAGTCACCTTGTATAACGCTATTTTAGTGAAATCACTTCGAGCACAATTTAAAAAACATATACGTTTGACAATGAGGCGTCGCGTCGTTACGCGCAAACATTCTCTGCATTATGCTGAGTTGAGGACCTTTTCCACAACCACAGCACTTACATTATTTATTAGTTTTAATTCTGTTTTTTTTTCTTTTTTAATTGTTTAATTGTAAAATGTGTATTTTTTGTTTTCTTTGTCGTGTAATGCTGTGGAAATGGAATTAAGATTCAAATTCAAATAGTTTATTTTGTAAAGCAGGTATAGATATATACACTTTTTACACGTCAAATTTAATCTAATAAAGAAAATATATGTAATAAAATAATAAATGTACATGAACTAAATTAAAGGTTTATTTAATTTATGTAGCAATATATTTACGATTAAAATGATAGGTAAAATATATATTATACAAGGTAAAATCCAATCAGCCGCTCGAACCCATACCGGAGACCCGGCCAGGGACCAGGAACAAGGTTCAATGATCACCAACCGAGATAAGATAAGAAGTTAAGATAAGAAGATAAGATAAGATAAGAAGATAAGATAATAAGTTATCTTATCTACCAAACCTCTATACAAACACTGTCAACTAGTTGTAGGGTGTTTACGAAATATAATTATAATATTTTAGGCTGAGTCCATTAACATTATCTAGATCTATGTTTAAGTCGAACTTAAAATCGTGAAATTCGAGTAATATCTAACAACGAACCCCTAAAATGCGTAAATTTTATGTTTTTTTTTACCGAAAGTGTAGGCGAATACGCTTTTATTGTTTTAGACAATATCAATAAATTAATGCTATTCAAACATCAAAAATGTAACCTAGATTTATTTAATCGTATGGCTTATAAAAGTTTACAAGTCGGTCATAATATTATTGGGGATGTCTTTAGCCATTCAGCTGCGTCTTCTGTAAGGATGAACAGGTCAGAAATATTTCCATTAAACTTTCGGGTTGGGCATTCTCGGATGATGTGGTCCACATTTTGCACCTCGGCACCGCAGTCGCAGGCTGGTGATGTTCTCCACCCACATCGGTGCATGTACTCTCCGGTACGACCATGGCCGCAACGGAGCCTGTTAAGAAGGCACCAGGATCTACGGGGAAGAACGAACCCTTCTGGTTTCTTTGTAGATTAATAAAATAAATAAATAAAAATCTTTTATTTCAGAGACAAGCTCCATGTTGTGTTAGTAACAGATTAGATTCTTATTTGCTATGTTAGTCACAGTTAATTTAAAACAAAACAAATAATTAAAATAGAAGACAGTAAACAGACGCTAAGGAAAGGGATTCAGAAACCCTGCCCTTCTCGACTCTTAAAGAAAATGGATACTAATGAATAAAAACTAGTCCAGTGCTTCATAAAAGCACAGTCCACAGTCAGTCTGGCCGCTATCACCTGTAGAAGACTATTGGAGCTACTCCGCACTCGATGCAGCAGGGATGCGGGATTAATAATAACCAAAACTTTTTTTTTTATATATTTTTTTTTATTTAGGAAACAAACAGTCATTTACGTATAATAAGAAATAAATAGACAATAACAAACAGACCTAAAGTCCCATAAAAATGAAACACTTATTGAAAAATTTCGAACACAATTAAACTAGACGGAATAAACTAAAAATATGCTAAACATTAATGAACAAGCAATATTAACTGTACATAAATTAATTACTTATATAATAATTGTAGTTTAACAATAATATACACACAAAAATAAAAAGCTTATGTTCGAAAACGTCCACAGCTAAAAGATGTTCTTTTGTCTCCTGAAAAAAGTTTCCAATTTTGCGCTTGCGACGAAATCGGCACGATTATATTGTCCAATTTTCATGGAAAATGAAATGAAACAGCATGGCATTTGGCCACGCCTACTACTGAGTTAAACTGCTGCCGTTAATTCGAGAGAATGATGACAGATGGAGTGTGGCGATATCTCGAAAAAATACTACAAGTCAACAAGACTTGTTTTTTTGAGTCTTCACGACAAAAATAAATAAAGGCACGTTAAAAAAATATCAACGGTACAACAAATGGGACGAAATAAATCCAAATCATGATTATTTAAACTTTTTTTATAAATAAAAACCCTGGAATAGAATATATATACGATCTTATTATTTGGTAAGGTATATCAGTTTTATAATACGACAACACTGCCTTACACCGCAGATATTATAAACCTTTTTCTGAAATGTTGATTCAAAAAGTCGAGGATTCATACTACAGGCATTATGATTGCTGATTTGACAGAAATAACTTGACACATTTTATTGATTAAAAAAATTACTTCATTCGGCTTCTATCTTTGTCCTCGAATGTTATAAATATGCGATCCGTGTTTGTGTATTAAATATATAAGGTATAATAATATTATATAAGGTTATATTAGAATAGAATAGAATAGAAAAGTTTATTTGTTTGACTTTTGGTCCTTAAAAATTAGGTGTTACAATATGCTTAAATATGTCATTCCTCAAAAATCTGCCAAATTTGGCGTACAAATATTTATCTAAATAAACACAAACAAAGAAACAATTGACCTTAAACCTTAAAATCTGAATTACAAATAAATATATAAAATAACTCAATTTATAATGTAAAATTATGTGAATCGTCAATTAGGTTCTTATATAAGGTTCTTATATAAGGTTCTTAAATTCAAGTGAACACAGTATCGCTAATAGACAACTTTTCACCAAAAATAATATTTTTTGCGCTTTTTTTAACTTTTACGTAGAAATTGAGTCAGCTGATTCATTAAGTTTTGTCCTAGGAAGTGGAAAATATATACGACAAAAATACTTTTTATTAACAAATGGGACCTTTTAAAGATATACAATCTACCCTAAAATCATCATGATAAATATAAAATATTGAAATGCAAAACGGTAAAAAAAAGGTTTTATCCCCTGACATTTGCAAACGTCACCATTCTCTCGAATGAACGGCCGGAGTTTAGTCCAGTCATGATGTCTGTCCTTAATCACTACACTTGCATAATTCCCAGGTCGACTTGGCACGCCAACCCCTACACTCGCGGCAGCTACACATATGACAACGTGCAGAGTGTGAATCACCCCGATGCAAGGATTCATCTCGCTGCGCCATTGGTGGACGACATCAACCAGCCGCGGGTGCTGTTTGCAGGTACTGCCATCTAGTGTGTGTCTTTTTGTACTAGTAGTTCGCTACTTGTCACTAGATGACGTTAAGATATGCTTTGCTGCGCCGCTCTTAGATTACCAGCTGCGGGTGATGTAAAGGTATTGTCATAGTGTGCGTCTTTGTGCACTAGTAGTTCCACTATTTGCCACTAGATGGCGTTAAACGTTAAATACACCTTGCTGCGCTGCTGAAATACGTCGACAAAGACAACCAGCCACATAATTCGAATTGTTAGACTAAAGAGAGTAATTGCGACTAAAGGTCTTTTGAAGATCCTTTGAAGCGGGATTAAAAACCGGCAACAGGACGGAAACGAGTACCTATTCGGTATTCGCGTATTCGTGCAAATATACGAACAGTTGTGTCATCTAGCGGCTGCAAATGGCAACATGTCGTGAGGTGGAAGACGTACAAAAATAGAAAGGGCTGTGTGCTCAGAGCTGTAGTGTCATCTAGCGGCTGCAAATGGTAACACGTTGTGAGGTGGCAGACATAAAACTAGAAAAAGATGTGTGCTCATGCCCGGTTTCCTCTTTTTCCAGGTGAGGCGACGAATCCGGTACATTTTTCAACAGTTCACGGGGCTTTGGAGACCGGTATTCGGGAAGCTAACAGACTCCTAGACAATGTTAGAAGTAAAATATAAAATACTGAGACGTATTTAAAAAATGATCAAAAGTAGCGAAAATTTAAGAGAACATTTATTTTTTTTATCAAACTTATTCATAGAAAAAATAAATGTTATTTTAAATTCATTTATTTATATGCGATTTTTTTATATAAGTTATTTGATGTGGCGTCTAATAAATGTAAAAAGTGTGTATAAAATTGTAATCAATATATTTTTGTAAGTGAAAGTTATATGATTTTATTCAATGCATTTAAAAAAAAGTATATTTTATTGCATAAGGAGCAAACAGTTCATGATAGTGAGAATTCCGATAGCTTAATTTCGAACAGATTTTTTTTAAATTTTTTCAGAGAATATACGCCATTTTTGGACATAGTTTTCATTATGTTGGCATATAAATTAACCATTATTTTTCATGATTTAAAAAAAAATTGTTCGCTATGACTTCACTTGAGAATTTTAAATATTATACCGATTGTGATGTGTGATTGCTTATAAAAAAGTGGTCTCTCTCTGTCTACAGTTACTCATCTGTCATCCATCTGTCAAATCAGTCGGAAGCAAATTATTATAAATTCATCTTGATAGCAAAGGACACATTTCTAAACAACCATTTCTCAAGTGACGTCACACGAAAGCAAATGGAAGTTGCAGCTTTTTCGTAAAAATATTCATCATCATGAGGTTTTTTTGACCACAAGTTCTAAAATACGGCTTATTAGACTTAAATCTCGAAATTCACCTTAACATTATTTAATCTAAGCGAATTGGAAAGAATAATCGAATGGGCGGAGGTAGGCATGTATTTATATATGTAACCTATTACTATGTAGTATATAGGATGGGATTTGGTCGGCCGCCTGGATTCGTGCTGGGGGCTCGGTTGGTGATCATTGAACCTTGTTCCTGGTCCCTGGCCGGGTCTCCGGTATGGGTTCGGGCGGTTGATTGGATTTCACCTTGTATAATATATATTTAACCTATAATTTTAATAGTATATATATTGCTACATAAATTAAATAAACATTTAATCTATTTCATGTACATTTATTATTTTATTACATATATTTTTTTTATAAGGTTAAATTTTGACTTTCGAAACGTGTATTTTATATACCTACTTTGCAAAATAAACTATTCGAATTTGAATTTGGAACGTTTAGAAGTTCGCGACAATGTAAAATGGCTCATGTACGATAGGAGTTAAAAGCGCATTTCCCACATGCAAGAACTGTCAGGTTCCTCCTTCGTAAAAAAAATATAGCTGTACCTAAAAGCTAAACAATAGCAAGTAAAGCTTTTCAAAATCGTTTTTTTTTTACAGTATCTCTGTATAAATTAAATTTTCTATCGGATGGTACTTACGAATTAATAAACAATAAAAAAAATATGAAAATAGACAGAATTACATAGTAATAAGTCCAATGGTTATTCCGGGTTAAATAAGAATATCCATCCATCCATCAGCCTAGTTCGTCCACTGCTGGACATAAGCCTTTCCAGCACTTTGCCACTCCCGGCGGTCATCCTGGAAGAATTGGTCCATACTCACACACGCTGGGCAGGCGCGTTGGTGAGCGCGGTGCCGGAACTCTCGCCGCTGCCCGTCACCAGTCTGTTAGGGATGGATATACCGCCATCCATCGGTCCCAGGCATGGTGGGCCTCCTAGTTTTTTGCCTGTGAGCTGTCCTCTTACTCTCCCCCGAATTGCTTCGAGGGGGTCTCCAAGTAAGTTGGTGGTACCTCCACAGTCGAGCCCGGCATCAGCTCTACCACCTGCTAGCTCTACCACCTGCTTACACCTGCCACCTGCTTTTACTGTAGGTACATGAAAAAATATTATCTTGAGATACATACATACATATACGGGGTAGACAGAGACCACTTGCTGAACGGTGAAGGAAACATCGTGAGGAAACCTGCATGCTCTGAAAAGCGTGTATTGTGCCCGAAATGCGGCGATTGGGCTCATCACACATCACGTTGGGACGTAATAATTCTTGGTGAAACGCGGGTGCACCGAGTGTAGATCGACTGTGACTTGCATTTCACAGTTGTCACTCAAAAAAACCGGCCAAGTGCGTGTCGGGCCATGCGTAGTGTAGGGTTCCGTAGTTTCCCTACACACTATGCGGACTTCTTCTCCAAGTACATTTTATAAGTCAAACTTCTAGTACGCTCGGAAGTTGCTCTTCCCAAGAACGGCCCATACATTCTGTTTCTGCTGATGCGAATCGCCCCTTATTTAGAGGGGACTAAGTTTGGCGCGATCTGTAAGCCTACTTAGCTGTAATAGTTTTCCTTTTAATTTCGTTGCACATACTAATACCGTGAATTTTTTCACATATCCAAAAACAATTGAAGACTTTTGGAAAAACAACCAATGTCCAATTTTATCGAATTTGTTTTTTTTTGCTCTATGGATTCTCTATTGTACATATAATAATCTGGTAATATTAGAATCAGCAAATACAACCAAAGTACATTCAAAATGTAGCTACAAAAACAGAGTGCTTCCGGAAAAACCACTAACGTCGCGTCGGTAACGTTTCTATGAAGATTAGCCAATAAATTAACAATTTTTTTTAAATCTTTTTATTTATAAAATTATTTATTTTCATATACCCAAGTTTACTAAAAAAACATTTATAAGGATTTTTCCATGTAACGAATTTTATAAGGTTTTATTTACCTATGCCCAACAGTGGGTAGATGTGGACTGATTGATCTTGATATTTACTTCCTGTAAAATGTCAGAAAAGTGACATTGGTTGTTTTTCTAAAACACCCTTCAATTGTTAAGCTGGCAGGAGAGAAAACAAAAATTTGCACTTTAAAGGTTAATATTTCGCAAACGGATCCCTGAATCGAAAAATGGTTTTTACACACCGGAAACATTTTTGAACGGCCTATCTAACGACACCCCACATCATGGGATAGACGAGAAAAAAAAATCATCCTCAGCCTGCGTGCTGTAAAAAAAATTCAAGATTTTTTTGCCACTTTGTCGGCGTGATTAATATGTATACCCATGCCAAACTGCTTTCTAGTACTAAGAGTCCCTGAGCTAAGCCGCAGACAGACAGACAGACAGACGGACATGGCGAAACTATACGGGTTCCTTGCTGACTACGGAACCCTAAAAATATTGCGGTTATGAAATTCTAGAAAGCAAAATGATAAAATTCCCAAAACTGTCGAGAACTCGCACTTGACCGATTTTTATGAAAAGTTTTAGTTAAAAATAAAATTTCTTGTACAATAAAAATAAATTGGAAATTGAAATTGGCATATCTAATAAACTTGTAATTAAATTGCTATCGAAATATTCTGCGCCTGCTTTTTCACTTTTGACCGTCTATAATAGTGAGGCAGTATTGTAATTGTGATTTGTGATTTGTGATTTACAAACAAGAATTTGTGAAAAATATAATCAATAAAAATCACAAAAAGCTGCAGCACAGTTGTGATTTTCTTCGCAGTGATAAAACAATACATATTACAAACATTTTGCTGTAAAAGACACATTTTGTTCGAAAAATGTATCTCAATACAAATTAATTTATTTTATTATTTTATCACTGCGAAGTAAAGCACATCGTGAGAGATATCTTAACGTTCTGGACCATCAGTAACAGATAATTAGGAAAAAAAAAACGGCCAAGTGCGAGTCAGACTCGCGCAAAAAAAAACGGCAAAAAAAATCACGTTTGTTGTATAGGAGACCCCTTAAATATTAATATTATTCTGTTTTTTAGTATTTGTTGTTATAGCGGCAATATAAATACATCATCTGTGAAAATTTCAATTGTTTAACTATCACAGTTCATTAGATACAGCCTGGTGACAGACGGACAGCGGAGTCTTAGTAATAGGGTCCCGTTGGTTACCCTTTGGGTACGGAACCCTAAAAAATGCATTTTCTAACAACAATGTAACAATAAGTACTTTACTTTTAAGGACTAACAGAAACGATGCGAAATAAAGAACGACGCAACGCTTGCCTTAACGTTTGGCCCAAAATTTCCAAAATGAAAACTATGCCAATCCATAGATCTTATCACCAATAACAATGTTTTTTTTACAAAGTGGTATGTGGGCAAATTAATGCTATTTTTGTGCCAAATTTCATGTCTTTATCTTTAACGGTGCTAAAGTTATGAGGCTGTGACATACGGACGGACGGACAACGGAGTCTCACCATAAAGGTACCTTTTGTCCTTTTAGGTACTACGGAACCCTAAAAACACCTTTTACATTCTCGAAAATTTTTGTCACCATATATTTTTTCCACGGTTAGATTATTTTGGTGTCAATATGTTATTGGTGATAACAGTGGCGTGCACAGAACTTTTTTCCGGAAAAGCAATCAGAAGGTCAAGTACGACAATAAAAAAAATATGAAAAATTTTTAATAACACTTTGAAAAAAAAAAGTTCGTATGACGCCAGGGTAGGCAGTGCCTTTCCTAGAGTGAACATTTTCTTAAATTTTTTTTTTTTCAAAGTGTTATTTAAATTTTTTCATATATTTTTTATTGTCGTACTTGACCTTCTGATTGCTTTTCCAGAAAAAAGTTCTGTGCACGCTACTGGGTGATAAGATCTGTGAATTGGCATAGTTTTCATTTTGGAAATTTTGGGCCAAACGTCAAGGCAAGCGTTGCATCATACTTTATTTCGCATCATTCCTGTTAGTCCTTAAAAAAGTAAAGTACTTACTTTATTAGAAAAGGCATTTTCTTTTTCTAAACATATATTACTAGCGACCCACCCCGGCTTTGCACGGGCATGTATTAAAGCCGATTCTGAAGGCTTTAATTTTAGTTTTAGTGCTGTCAAGACTTAAATTTTTCCAAAGTAATTTAGCTTGCTGATTGGATTTTACCTTGTATAATATATATTTTACCTATCATTTTAATCGTAAATATATTGCTACATAAATTAAATAAACCTTTAATTTAGTTCATGTACATTTATTATTTTATTACATATATTTTCTTTATTAGATTAAATTTGACGTGTAAAAAGTGTATATATCTATACCTGCTTTGCAAAATAAACTATTTGAATTTGAATTTGAATTTGCTTCTGTTCTTAACACTTATGAACTATTTTGCAATTATGAAAATTTAGTTTTAACAGCACTAAAACTAAAATTAAAGCCTTCAGAATCGGCTACATTATACATATAAACCTTCCTCTTGAATCACTCTATCTATTAAAAAAAAAACGCATCAAAATCCGTTGCGTAGTTTTAAAGATCTAAGCATACATAGGGACAGACAGACAGCGGGAAGCGACTTTGTTTTATACTATGTAGTGATAGTGATAAATATAGCGTTGAGATGACCCCCTCTGTACGAAATTTAACGTAAATATATCAAGTATAACAATATTGTAAATTAAATAATAATAATAATTTTAATTATCTGTACTGATGGTCCAGAACGTTAAGATATCTCTCACGATGTGCTTTACTTCACAGTGATAAAATAATACAATAAGTTAATTTGTATTGAGATCTTAGAATAATAACGCCTAGAAACCAAGTCCGCGCACAATAAGTGAAGCATTGACCTAAAGGTAAGGACCAGGCCAACGAAGCGAGTAAATGACCCCAGTGCGTAAGTGCTAAAATGCCAATTTAGCACAAGCGCGACTCAGTGTTCCGCGGGAGATTGTGCAGTGTGTTTGTGTGTGAACTTCTATTAAAAATGCCTTGTTGCACAGTAAAAGGCTGCAAAAACTATGAAAAAAAAATTAAAAAGCCATATGGGATATCGTATCATCAATAAGTAACCGTACATCATGTTTTTTGCTTGTTTAACAACTAAATAAACCATTTTCGAAGCGATAATTATATTATCGAAGTCCATAATGGCGGCCATGATGTTCGCTACCACCTCACGCGAGTTTGAACAAAAGCAACTTTGTACGGGCGTCATTTTTATAAACCTGTATTTTATTTTTGTTTTAGAAACTTATGTAGGAAATTTAAAATTTTGCTAAGGGGAACTTAATATACGATACTAGGAAAATATAATAATAATAATAGGAAACTAAAAATTGGATGAAAAAAATAATGAAATGAAATAATGAACTTTATTTTCAGAAGTAAAATACCACGAAAACATTTTTCTGATGTCAATAAATCTAATAATAACTTCGGCCTGGATTTGATTAAGATTTGGTTAGCAGACTAATGGAATAAACTTAGTTTCATTTGTCTAGCTTTTTACCCGACTACGGCAAAGCCAAAAGTAGGGTTACCGGTTGGGGTGTAGATAAGATGGCACTATGGTATCGTGCCCCCTTATCGACACTCCAACCGGGTTACCTATAATTAGGACTACGACAAAGCTAAAAGGAGGGTTATGATTTTGACCTGTATGTATGTATGTATGTTCATCTGTTCTCTTATAACTTCTAAACTACTTATCATAATTTGATAAATTAGGTATCGTTGAAAGCGTCTTGACCGTCCGTTAGTTATAAGCTATGTGTCGTCACAATAAATTGAATGTGGCGCCCTCTAGAGGATAAAAAGTCAAGAACTAAAAAATAAAAACCTATGGTGCCGTGTTTGATATCATATGAAAGGACTTAATAAGCATATTTCAAAAATATATATATATTGTTAGCTTTTGCTCGCGGCTTTGCTTGCATGGACCCGATAATTTGGAATAATTTATTAAAAACAAACAATATATTATCACGAAATAATAACCCCAAAATAATTTAGATAAAATTAAGTTTAAAAACTAAAACCCGATTACTCACGATCACGCTCTAAAAAGTATGAAACAAGAAAATAAACGTTCATAGTGATTCACAGGATAGCCGTGGTCGTATGCACACTGCCTTAAATAAAAAAAATAATGCATTCTAACAGTATTAAGCTTTAGGGCAAAGTGGCATACGACCACGGCTATCCCCTGAACATCACTATGAATATTTGTGATTTTCTTGTTTCATACTTTTTAGAGCGTGATCGTGAGTAGTCGGGTTTTAGTTTTTGAACTTAATTTTTATATACTTTGAATTACATTAATACCTAAAACACGTCGAACTTGTCACTGATTCACTCACTACCATAAAAAAGAAATTAAGGATTCATATACGCACGTACAAGGTTACATCGCACACCTACACAACGCGGCATTCATGTTCGCGCCAAACCCGAGTGAAGTTAGTACCAGCGAGACAGAGAGAAAAATATGAAAGAAATATGTGATGTATGAAAGAGAGAGATATACTAACGTCCGAGGCGTCATAAAATGTGGCGCCGGTTGTAGTTTGGGGAAATGTTTAGATGGGCATCTCCTTCCTTTTGAACTCATTGAAGTGAAGCGAGTAAAACCAGGCAGGCCATATATGCCTGGTTCGCCGGCCGGCCTGGACATAGATAATACACCCAGTTCTCAACTCAAGGTCAGCCTTTAGTACTAACAACTCTCGGAAATTAATTTGAAAATGATGGGTCAATGGGTGTCACAATACAACGGAAAAACATAATAAACACTGTAACATCACAATCCACCTCTCAGTACTGCAATTCACATTATAATTTAACGTAAAACAGAAATAATCGTTCGTAAGCTTGGTAGACGCCATTGTATTAAAATGTTGCCAGTAAAAGAAAAAAAAAATATTCCGCAAATTAGTACTAATATACAAGGTCACTTTCGGTAAGTGGTCAGGACGAAGGTTCATCATTTAAATAAATCACATTTTTTCGGGTTTTGTGTACTAAATATTTTTGTTAAATGTTTGCTTATGTATCTATTTTACGTTGTTTTAATTTCTAATTAGCGCGGCTTGTTGTTGAACGGTATTCAAAAATTCGATTCTTTTATGAATCTAAAAAAGACAACATTTCGCAAATGGTGTCATCTAAGCGACAATTGTTTAGAAAACAGGTAGAGTTCCAAGGCCATTAGGTTGTTGTGGCGACCACTACGCGGCAAAGCTCGTTTTATTTTTTTCAAATATAAGAGAAACGTAGTTACTCATTATGGTTTTTTATTCAGCCCACCAGAGACATTTTAAGTTTATAGAATTGCTCCATAGTTCCGAAGATTCCCGCTCAGTATTAGACACTTGAAATTTCATACATACATCACTACCGTACCAGACTACTCCTTCTAGTCACTGTTTTGTAATTATATATATGTTAAATAATGTAAATACCGTTATATATTAGTTCGTGCTTATATGGGCATATAATGTATACTGATTTCAACACTATAATAAACTATGCTGTGTAATGTATACCAAGAAATAATAATTCCGAGTCGTTAAGTAACAGTTCCAATTTCCCTACTTTAAGGAAAATGCGTACTCCACTAGCAACATTGTTTATGCGCTTGTGTGCGTGTCACCAAACGTAGCTACATGAAGGCTGGCGTCCACTAGGCGGATCGGGTCGAGCCGCATCGCAACGCAAAAATACGCCTGGCCCATGTTTCATAGAATTTCATAGAAATATCGTTTATTAGCCACGGATCGGAGCGCGGCGGGCGGCAACGCATTGGCGGATCGCTTCGCAGGCGTATTTCTGTCGGCGGTGCGCTGCGACCCGCCCCCGTGCTGCCAGATCAGCGCATTTCGCACTAGATCTAGCGCTTTTTTTGACCACTTAGCGCTCAAAATTCGTTTTTAGCGCCTAGCGGAAAATCTAGCGCTATTTCGAAATGAGCTTCATTTCATTATTTTTGGCGCTTTTTCGAAATAATTTTGGGAAATCTGGCGCTATTATGGAATGTATTTTGTTTCAGTGATGATAATTCTACTTGCTTGATTTAATTTGGTATAAAATTTCATTATCTTCTTTTAATAATTCTTTACGGTTCTATAAATGACGTATTTTTCTAAAAAGCCAATCAAATGCAATCAGCTAATCAATAACGCCACCAATATAAAACATATAAATATCGCTTCTTTTGGCGTTTTTTATAAAAAAATATGTTTAGCGGAATCTAGCACTTTTTTACATCGGAGTTAGCGCGCAACACTCGATTGGAGGTGGCAGCCCCAGGGTTGCCATCCGTACGAGGTTTCTCGTACAAGTACGAGATTTAGGGGTCCCGGTACGAGGTACGAGCTCACATCCATCCTCGTACGAAATTGTACGAGATTCATGAATACAAATTTTAATTGTGGGCCCTATTAACAAAGACCCAGTTTAATGAGTTGGCCATCTTTGCATTAGCAGTATTATCTATTCCACACGCTAATACCGATTGTGAACGTGTGTTCAGTAAGACTAATCTCGTCAAAACCAAATTGAGGAATAGGCTGATAACTGAAACGGTCAACGGCACATTGCTTGCGTTAAATTCGAGCCGACACATTATATTATGCTGAGTGGAATTAATGCCGAAAACTTATATGGAAAAAAAAGAAAGGCACATAGGAAGATGAAATAGATAATGATAGGTTCATACTATAGAGGATATTATATTCGATAACTCAGTTCTTCAGCCGTAGTATTTCTGTGCTATTAGTTTTATTATAGTTTAGGTGAATTTATTTTTAACTACCTTAGATACATTAAGTATTAAAGTTTCATATTATATTTTGTTTGATTATGTTTGTAGCCGTAATTGTAAAATTTATTTCAGACTCCTGATCCATAAATTACAACTCAAATGAAAACAAAATAGAAACAAATTAAAGAAAACCTAAAATTATAAAACTTATAACTATTAACAAAATGCCAAAACTGCATAAAATATTGTCTAATAAATAACTATGTCCTTCTTTCAAATAATACAATTAAAAGTATAGTAGTAAATTGATGTTCGAATGCATTAAATTTGTAGTTTAGGTGTGTACGAGGTTGTGTTGCCAAAGTACGAGATTTTCGACCCTGTCTGTACGAGGAGAAGCCATCGGTGTCTGGCAACCCTGGGCAGCCCTGACCCGCCCCGATCCGTCTAGTCGACGCAGGCAGGCGGATGTGAGCGCACGTGCCACGTGCGATGTCAGTCCAAGCACGAAAACACGTCTGTATCAAATCCGCTTAGGCGAGGCGGTCCGCCGCGCCCCGTACAGATGGACGCAAGAGCATCACAGAACCGCGGCCCGTTCCAATGCGACCCGCCCCGATCCGTCCCTAAAGGACGCCAGCCTTGATGCTTACGCCCACATGAATCATCTTTTTGCCTCACTTTGGAGAGATCGGTTGAAGGGAACTATCATTCTAGCATAGCCTCCTTTACCTCCAGGTAAAGGAGGCTATGATTCTAGGCGTTATTATTCTAAGATTGAGATACATTTTTTTAACAAAATGTGTCTTTTACAGCAAAATGTTGGAGTTGCCAGGTAAGGGAAGGGAGCATGGTCTCTTTAATGTTTTAAGAGGCTATGCGAATTTTATTTTTGTCACTGTCACTCCAAGCGAAAAATCGCGCAGTGCGAGAGGGGCGGATTCAGGGCAAAAGTTAGTTTTATATTTTTATTAAAAAAACTAAAATAGCTAGCAAAGTTTCAAATATCATATCTCTAGATATTGTTGAAACACACCTAATAAAATAGTTTGAGTTCTGTATATGGTTCCTATTCGTCAAACGAGGAGAAAAAGTGTGTTTGAAGACCTCATTTCAACAATTATTTCTATCGAAGAAAATGTATCCAAACATGTTTTCCAATTTCAAAACCCTAGATTATGTAGTCAAAATGCATATACCAGATATTGATAAAATTTTCCGTATATTTCATGAAATACACAGAAGAGAAACATCCGTATTTTTTTCGCATATCGCCTTAAGAGCGCTGTCGGTAAAAAACGATAAATCCTTCGTTTTGAGGTGAAATTACTCAAAAGTGGCAAAAATTTACGGTAAACTTCTTTTAATAAACTTCTTCTTTCTTCTTCCTGAGTTGCTTTCTTGGCTGCTTCGGCTGTTTGCACCGGCTAACATGCAATGGCGATCGTGTCGGGAGCGCAAGTTATTTGCCGTGCCCACCAGGTGCGCGCACGCTCACGATTATTCACCAATGTGTAAAATGACGACAGCTCTCACTGCATTCTGTCTGCTGACGTGTTCTTCCATACTAAAAGTCAATTAGTTTGTAAGTTAAGGCGATATGTAAAAGTTTTAACGTGACTGTTACTCCATATACGAAAAAACCCTCAGTGCGAGAGGGACGGATTCGTGGAAAAGTAGCAAAAAGTCGGTGAACTAAAGTTGCTATCAAAATTTCGTTTAACCAGCGGGCCTATTATGTATCTCTAGTTGCCTTCTGGACTGGGTGTCTATCACCAAAAACATAGATATATCATCGAATTCCGATGTCCTAAGGATATGTTCGCACTTCAAGTGACGACACAGATTGTTAATAGTTCAATACCCACTAAAGGCAATTTTGAAATTTCAGTTTTTATCTATGTTTTTGATGATAGGCACTTCGTTCAGTTGGCAACTAAAGATACAGAATAGGGGGGCAAGTCCTAGATATTGTTAAAACCCATCTAATAAAATATAATTGCCGTCCATAAGTCATTCTGAATTGTCAAACCAGGAGCGAATTGGTGTCGAAAAAGACCTCATTTCAATAAATATTTCTATCGAGCCGAATTTCTTCAATCGCGTTTCTGTTTTAACAGATCCCTAGAAAAAGATTCCAAAAATAATATACTATTTTATCAAAATAATACATTATTTACTGAAGTACATATGCAAGTTCTTAAAGTGTCGATTTTTTTCCGTAGCGCCTTAATTAGTTATGCTTAAATGCTTAAAGTTATTTTAAGTATAATGTTAATTTGGATACTAAATCTAACAATTATTGTAGTTGGGTTCACCCGTAATAATTATAATAAATAAATAAATGATATGAGCAAGGTTTTATTGAGTGCCATTTTTCTAGACTCTCATTTGACCGATTTTATTAATAACTAGCTGTTGCCCGCGACTTCGTCCGCCTGGAAGAAGATAATGCGGCCAGAATATAATCCCTTGGGAATCCCGCCATAAAAAGTATCCCAGTGTTTATGTTGGATAGTATATTATCGAACAGTTATCTCCCTTCCTTCTTTCGTTGTACTCCATGGCTTCCTGCTTAGGATCGTACAGTGGTAACCGCAACAAAACCATTAGTAGGTTTTGCGTGATGCATAAAATACCGACAATAATTTCGTTTTTAGGGTACCGTAGTACCTAAAAGGTACAAAAGGAACCTTTACGGTGAGAGTTGTCCGTCCGTCCGTCCCTCTGTCCGTCCGTCCGTCCGTATGTCACAGCCTCATAACTTTAGCACCGTTAAAGATAAGGACATGAAATTGGGCACTAAAATAGCATTAATTTGCCGACATACCACGAAGTAAAAAAAAAAAATATGAAAAATTTTAAATTGTTCAAAATATTTCCAAAACAAAAGTGAGAAAAATAAAAAATATTATCCTAAAAATACAATAAGGGTATCAAATAATGTAAATATTAAAAAGTTGATTGTAAAAATATATACTTTTACTATGGTACTGGTTTCGAGAAATATTTAAAAAAACCACAAAAATTACAACATTTTTATCATCCACAATTCTATTTATGGAATAGCTACCCAAATACGGAATATTAGAAAAATTAACGTGATTTCTATTTAGAAAAAATGAAAAAATTAAGGAAATTTTGGAAAAAGGTAATGAGAAACTTAATCTTCTTACAAAAATCACAAATTCGAGTATCAAACTCTGGACTTGCATAGACATTATATGTTTTTCTTTGAGTATCTTGAGAAAACAAAAAACGCCTGCCATAGCCACACCGCGCACCTGACTGGTCAGACAAAATAAGTGCGACACTAAGTGAGTGAATGAGACAAAAAATTACTTTGAATTGTATCTTGAAGTGTTAGTTTTAGAGAAATGGTGGTACATAAATATTCCATATTAGGGATAGTATTCCATATTTGGTAACTTTCCTCTATACTTAGCTTTACTATTTTGAGTTAATATAGTAGGTACCTAAGTAGCCTGTTTCATCGAAGAAGGTACTTATCACCATCTGTTATACAAAATAGATGACGCTATTTAACGAAATTATTAAATATTTATTTATGCGCGTTCTAATAATGAACAGCGCCACCTGTTGATTTTTCCATGTACTAAAATTGTATACGCTTAATAAAATTCTAACCAAAGTTTTCATGTTTTTTTTTTCTTTGTTAAGTCTATTACTTTATCGCTAGGAATTATCATTTGCTATAGTAACATCTAACGTCTAACAGTAGAAAAGTAAACTCCAAAAATCTTTAAATGACGATAACTTTTTTCCGACACCCAAAATTTAATGAAACAAAACCTATATTCGAAACCAAGTTAACCTTTGTCTGCTTAACCAATTTGTGACAGACTGGCTAGCAATTTTATTATATGTATTGATTGATGTATTTATTTTTTAACCAATTTGTGACAGACTGGCTAGCAATTTTATTATATGTATTGATTGATGTATTTATTTTTTAACCAATTTTTGACAGGCTGGCTAGCAATTTTATTATATGTTGATTGATGTATTAATTTTTTTAACCAATTTGTGACAGGCTGGCTATCAATTTTATTCCTGTTTTCGACTGCAAATGGCTTTACAATACAACCACCAAATATAAAACAAAACGATACGCCTCCATTTGAATATTTACAAGATGCGAGAGTACAAGCCATCTGCAAAATACAAAACGAGACGTGTTTGCCTAAAAATTATAGAGAAATAAATGATGATGGAGAAGTAAACACCATTTGTACGATGAGAATGGTTGGAGAAGTACCGGAGTATAAAGTATTCGGCAATTTATGCGCTGTTGTTCTCGGAAACTTGTGTGACTTTCCAGATAATCGTAAGTAGATAACTTATATGCAATTAAGTATTCAGTATTTATTGCCCTTACGTTGTTAAATGTTGGTACAGTCAGTCATATCAACACAATACAATACAATACAAATTAACATTATATCATTGCAGTATAGAAACGCAGAAAGAAAAGTAAATCTGGATGTGAGGAGCTCTGAACCGGGATTCGAACCCGGGACCTCTCGCTTACCGGGCGATTGCTCTAACCACTGAGCTACTAAGTGAAGGTATCCGCATGGATGTTACCCTGTCTGCCAAACTAAGTTGCCTTGTCCGCATGACAGCCAGTGGTCCTACCGATCGATGGATCAGATTTGGCGTTAATATAAACAAACAAAAACAATGAATAATTATCATCGTGCTAATAGATCAATATTACTCGGTATACTCCACTAAAATACAAAAGGAATCCCCATCCCCACTCAAATTATAAATGCGAAAGTGTGTTTGTTGGTTTGTCCTTCTTTTGCGCGGCAACGGAGCAACGATTTGACATGATTTTTTGCGTGGACATAGTTTATGGGCCAGAGAGAAAGTGAAACAGTGCAGCCATGGGTAAAAGCTAGTATTTAAATAAATCTAAGTTAAATAAACTTAGATAAAACAAAAGGGAAGACACGGTACCGCTTCCCGCATGTGGACCTACAAATACAGGCCCATGGACCGCCTGGCACTCCCAAAAAGATTCGGTCGATCGTTTATCTTTCGAGTATACGTCCATCTCTCCCTGCGTTCCGAAATAGAATTATTTCGCTAAAATCGATTACGAATGAATGAGGTGAATGGATAATAATCCATGAGTGAAGCAAATGCGTTCATTCATTCTTATGACTTTCGTGGCTCATGCGACGGAGGTGAGGCGATGTGAGCGTTGAACGGAATGGAATGTCGAAAATTGTTTTCGCTCCATTATTTCAGCAGTTCAGATCAGACAAACCATGGTATATGTTTTATTCGGCCATGAGAGAAACAAATGAAAAGTCGTGTGGAACTCTTCGTCGAAAAGGAAGAATTTATGAATATATATTTTTTTTCGTCGCTATCTGAGTCTACTTTGAAGAACAGTGCTACAAACTGTTCTTGTTCCATCACGAATCACGGCACTTTGACGAAATAAAATAAAATAAACGTATTGTATTGTGTAGTAAGAGGTTATGGTTAAGATGTATCTTTCATACAGAGTGTGACAGATATGGATATATGACCGAACTATATTCGATCGAATTTTGTCACTTCGGAGTAGGCCCTCTGTATTTACTCGTTTCGTCTCGTTCGTACTACAAGGTGGCGCAAAAGTAATGTCATAATTTGAATTGGCTGCCATTTTTGCAGATGGCGTCAAATGTTACTGTGCTTTGACAATTATAATGTAGATATATAGAGAATTAGTTGCCAACAAGCCATGGAGCGATACACACCTCAAGAACGTGGAATTATTGTTACTGCTTATTTGACAAATTTTGATCTCTCGTTTTAGAGATTTGAACTGGCCGTCCCGATCGTTAGATCTAACAGCACCAGACTTCTTCATTTGAGGCTTTTTAGAATCTCGCGTTCACCACAACAAACCACGTACCTTACAAGTCTTTAAAGATAACGTTGAAGAAGAAATAGCCAATTTGGTGCCAGATAGCCAAATGTTTTGGGAGCAACAATTCAAAATGCCGTAAAACGAGCGCAATTATGCATCAACTCGGGAGGTGGCCATTTGGGCGATATAATTTTTTCCAAATTTTACACTTTCAAATAAACTTTTTATAAAAACAGAGCTCTTATTTTTTCATGAATAACAAAATGGCAGCCAATTCAAATTGTGACATTACTTTTGCGCCACCCATTACTTTCGAAGCTCGACCGCTCATCTCTTTTGTTCGGTGGCGCTTGTTCATAAAGAGGCCTATTTTTAGTTGACGATATAAGAACGTACCGTGTCTTCCTTTTTGTTATGAATCATTAAATTATAAAAGGGATAATCCTATTAGCAATATTTACTGTAGGTACCTAATTCTAGTTCTTTCCTGTTTTTTTTTTCTCTATTTGCCTTTTAATTTAATTTATTTTTTATCTTTATTTTATTGTACTCGCGGAAGATCGATGAGATTATAATTTTCGTTTAGTTGTAGGTACCTAATTGTTATTTAATCACTGTGCGTCTTTTTACTTTAAAACAAAAAAAAAAAAAGACTTGACATTGGCGGAACTAATGTGCGGAGTCCACATTATCGGAAGCCAGATAAAATGGCATTGAATTCAATTGAATTCATCAATGTATATGAATTTTCAGAGTTTCATGTATTTGGCGAGGGGTCTTGCGAAACCAACTTGATGAGAGTGAATGAAAGAGCCACTGGAACCACTCCGCTTAGTCCCACCTACACAGACCATTCTGAAAACAGTGTACATCATTACAACCATAGTGAATATAACTACAACAACCATAGTGAATATAACTACAACAACCATAGTGAATATAACTACAACAACCATAGTGAATATAACTACAACAACCATAGTGAATATAACTACAACAACCATAGTGAATATAACTACAACAACCATAGTGAATATAACTACAATAAAACATTGAACTCCAGAAAGTCAAGAAGAGATGGGGTTGACGCTGACAACGGAAATAGCTCCTCGGAGTACTACCAAGATGATGATAATGGACCTAAAACTACAGTGTTAACTAAACAAGTGAGAATTTTTTTTTTTTTTTTTACTATAATACATTTTATAAAGTTTTACAAAGATCGCCAAACTGCGAAACAGTTTGTTGGCGAATCGCTTATACACTGGCCTGCAAAATTAAGTACTACACTTTTTAAATTTGTTTTTTTTCTAAACTATAGAAGTTAGACATTTAAAATAATCACATAGTGAAGTTGTCCTTATAGTTCCTTATAGTTTCAAAGAAAGCTGATAAAATTTGCTATAAAACGTTTTTTATTTTAAATCTCTAACTTCTATAGTTTAGAAAAAAATCAAATTTAAAAAATCAAATTTAAAAAGTGTAGTACTTAGTTTTGCAGGCCAGTGTATAATTCCTGGTATTTACTTATTATATGTCTAACTAATTTAACTGCTAATACAGCAAAATCGCAATTTACAATCTACGAGTACATTTATCTACCTATTTATACCTTGTTTATTATTTTAATTTTAACAATATACTTTTGAGTTTTGGTTTAATAGTGCTTATTTTTTAATTCGATATTAAAATGGGATGGGATAATCGGATCGATACATACTTAACTAGCGACCCGCCCCGGCTTTGCACGGGCATGTATTATTATGTAAACCTTCCTCTTGAACACTCTGTCTATTAAAAAAACCGCATCAAAATCCGTTGCGTAGTTAGTTTGTAGTTGTGGAGTCGGATTCTTAAAATATTATTTATTTTGATAGTGAAAATTACGGAAATTACGGCATTGCTTAAAAACGTTAAGATGATGTACCTAAGTAAATTTATATTATTTAGAAATTGTATACAATTCCTAGGAAATCTATAAAATGCCAATCTGATTTATCTATTTGTTTATTTTATTTTATTGTTGATCGGCTTTTTGTTTTACCTTTTGCTCTGCTCGGCCTAAATAAGCTTGGCATTTTATAAACGTCCTAGGAATTGTATTAAATTCCTTTTTTTTAAATTTCATTTATTCGTTTTTTTTTAGATTGCCGGTAACATATCTATTAAGTATACGTTAGTTAGTTAACGTTACGTTTTAATTAAGGGGCTATACCGTGAAAATTGACACTTTTTGAAGTTATTTATCTGCTCTTTTAATGAAGTTCCAAGTAAAATAAATTAGTATAACAATTTTGGGACCTTTTACTAGATTTTGGTCTATCAGAAACGCGATAGGAGGAATTTAATTCGATAGAAATAATTATTGAAAAAAGGTCTAAATTTACACTTTTTTTGATATTCTGACAAATTAGGATAGCATACAGATTTGAAAAATATTTATTTAGATGGGTTTTAACTACACCTAAATTACTGGTTATGGAAATTTTTGTAGCTATTTTAGTTAATTTTGAATTAATTTAAAACCGACTTTTTGACAATTTTCCCCGATTCCGTCCCTTTCGCACTGCGGGTCTTTCTGCCTGGAGTAACGGGGACCTTTGCTAGCACGTTATATCACCTTAATTCCGGGATTTTTACGATAGAAGCCGACCCCACGCCTACAAACTTTTTCAGTTTTTCCAACTTTATTTATTTATTTATTTATTTAAATAAATTGTACAGCATTACAGTTAACACCAATTCGCTATACAATTCAAACAAACATAAAAATTAAACTAAAAATAAACACTAGGTACTGTGATGTGCACCGTGTGTACTCGGGATCTTATAGGGATATTTCTGAATCACACCACTTTATTTTTAGTTTATCTTCTTTTATATTTTCTTTTTATATCTTCATATAGCCTATTTATCATGCGTATATTAAGGGAGGGGAGCTCTAAATTTGGTAGAGCACTCGCTTCTTATATTTCTTCAATAATTCATGGATGGAGAAGCACATCCGCACTAATCGGACTCTCTGAGGAATCTTGCTCGTGTTTTGTCTGAAAGATCTTTTATACTCGATCTGTATTTATTTTTGGAAAACACGAAATAATTCAGTCAATGCGACGTATGTCGATCCATAAAGGTTATCGATTGCCAACTAAACACGAACAAATAGTCCTTTAACCTACCTATAAAACCTAGCCTTACCTAAACCTAACATATTGCCTAGCTATATGTTACAGTACGTATAGCCTGCGACGTACCACGCCCTTGCGGAAAGGCGCTGGAGGCCATTACTCAGGCTTACCACCTACCATCGCTTCCAACGTTACTCCCTTATAAACTAAGTTATATAATTTGTACTAATTATAAGTGTGTATTTTTGTAATTTATTATAACGAATAAACTTTTTTTTTCTTGCGGAGTTTCAATGTCTGGAATTCTTCCACGGAATCGACGAAACACGACACTTTTCGGCCAAAACTCTTAATTTATGAAGGTCGAGAGATGTTCAGTTGGGACACGCAGCACAAATGAATTAAAATTGGCATTGTGGCGTGACACCAATCGCTAGAGAAACTTTAGTTTTCAGCATGACATTTCATGCCGTCACAGCCTTCGTGGAGAAGTTCAAACGGGACACATACAGCAGCGTCAACTTTAGGTAATATAAAATAACATCATAGTGCTTCCGTGTTACGGAGAATTCTGGTATCGGAGCACACATATTCGAATTTATTATTATGTGCTAAGTTGTTAGTTTTACAGTCTAAGAAAGAATCTGTTAATGTGTCGGAAGCCTGCTTTGGGTATTATTAGACCCAATTTTTTTTTCTCTATTTTTGTATTTTACTAACCCTAGTACAGGCCTCATTAAGTTTTTTCTGTAATACTAACCATTTAAGTAAAAAAAAAAAAAAAAAATTCTTAAGGGTAAGTATTTAAAAAAAAAAAAACGATCCGATTATCCTATCCCTGGTTATGAAATAGTAAAATGGTCAGTGCCACAAGGTTCTTTTGACATTGACAGGGGGCGCAGCTGTGAATTTAATTAATTAATTAATTAATTATTGTTTTATAATTCTTCTTGCTGTTTTTCTTTTTTTTTTCTGTACACGCAAATATTGTTTCGGTTTCGAAAGGGCCTTAAAATACTCTAAAATCCTACACACTTTATATTCAAAAACTAACCACATTTATCGTATTATTTTGTGAGTTGGTTTTTACTGTTATTATTTGTTATGTTGTTATGTGTTACTTGATATCACTGTTTATTTAAATATTTAACATGATAAGTACATACATCCTGCACTCTTTAACAAACATTTTATTAAAATGTACGTGCTTAATTGGTACCAACTATGGCAAAACAAACTTTTGCGTCCGCAATCGCATATCACTCCCAACCTGGCTGTAACAGAATACCAGCGTTGTGGCGTAGTATGCATACATTATGTTTGTATAAGTATGTATTATTGCGTCACAGCACCATGCTGAGTTATGGCCAATTTGGTGACGTTGAATGCATGGGATAGCTTCATCCAAATCTTAGACTATTGTGTTTAATATGTTAATTATAAGTACTAATTTTAAGTTAATAGTTATTATGTACCTATATGTTGCTTTTCCATGTTTTATTTTTGTCCCCAAATAAATTTCTTTCTTTCTTTCTTTGAAACAAGGGTTAGGTTTGATTAGGATAGAAGCATTAGTTCAGATTTTGGCCACGACCAATCCACACGTCAAAAAACCATTTTTACACTGTAATGTATCCTTCACGAAATTTTGCCCCCATATGAGCAACTTCATTTAATTGTATTTAAGGGGCTTAATAACACCGATTCGGTGGAACACGTTTTAACTTAATTGACAGGACTAAACTTAATTTAACCGTTCTGTCTTTTTCTTTCTGTATCGAAAAGACAAAGACAGGACGCTCAAAATAAGGTTAGTCCTGTCAAATAAGTTAAGCTGTGTTGCGCCGAATCGACATCTTTAGCGCCAAATGGGTACTTAGCCGAACCAAAAATATTGAAAAAATGCATTATGAATTATCAACTCTAAAACAACAGCAACATTTTTTTATTTCATACCACCAAAACTTCTATATGAAAAAAAAATTCTACTAAAAGGTGTTTTTTGGCTTGAATTCCCTACTCCTCCTAAGCGGCTTGACTGATTTAATTCATTTATGCTTTGGTAAATAGACAAACTTGATAGCTATAAACTTAACATAAGATTATTCAATCGCATAATCACGTCCACGTTAAAAGTGTTATTTTCTCCTATTTCGCCCTATCAAGGATGCAGCGACCGTCGTTACAGCCACTACGCATTGCGCGCTGATATGAACGTTATTTCAATGTCGTTTCCGTCGATATTCGTGTCGCAAAATACGTTATGCGAGATTTTCTAGCCTAGACTCTGTGGATTTATTGCAGGGTGACATTAGTCACATCTTAGTGTGATGGATGTTCTATTGTTATTGGGACTTCTTGTCCTCACATTCTATCTTGCCTTCTTGCCCTCATGTATCAGGTGTGGCTTCTTGCCCTCATGTATCAGGTAGGACTTCTTGTCCCTATTAGTTAGGTGGGACTTCTTGTCCCTAAGAATTTCATACTTTGGCGGGACTTCTTGTCCCTAAGAATGGTCTCCTACTTTCTTTCTGCCTCCCCTCTTAACCACCCCAGTCGTCCGTAATGCCTTTTCTTTGTGTGTTATATTAAGGACTTACCTGGCAAGTTCTTCTTGTTCTGATGACCTTACCAACCAGTTCTCCCATAGTCTTGTGTCCCAGCACAGGAACTGATTCTTTTGTCCTTTGTTTTCTGCACCACTTTTCTCATTTTATTCTGCCAAACACGCGTTTCTTTTCTGACGCCATTAAAGTCCACCATTTTACCAAGCTAACACAAGTTCTCGCGGACAAAAAGGCTCTCGAATTCTAACCATAGACAATCTAGATTATTATTTTTTCTCTAGTGTTGCCAGCATTTACATTTACAGTTTCGCGAACGTACTCGTCGCGACAATTCGTACCGACAAACATCGAGCTGCTAATTTGGCGACACTAATGGCGCCTTAACTCTTTATTCTATAGACCTACTATAAATTGTTTCGTTTTATTTTTGAGAAAAGCATTATACATGCTTCGACCGTAATTAGCCCTCCATGGCCTCGTATACAAGGTGTAACAGAAAGGTGTAACCATATTTGAAGAGCTTATTCAGTTAATGGTATAGAACAAAGCCGGCCAAACCCAGGCACGCGGGCCACGAAGTGGCCCGCCAAGGCATTTGAATTTTCCCGCCAGCACTTCGGTTGGCCGGCTAGCAGACAAATTACTACAGCAAAACCACTTCACAGCTCACATTAAATAAAAAGAAATATGTTATTACATTTAATTTACAAATAAAGTAAATTAAAGCATTTTTTTTTCGTAAATGTGTATAAATGACTTACCTTATGAATATGATAATAGTGGTGGCCCGGCGACGCCACAGTCTAAGAAATTTTGCTGACCTAGAAAATCTATTGGCCAGCCTTGGTATAGAACAACTTTCACTATGGAACAAACACTTTATCTCGAAAAAAAAAATTACCGTTTCATAGAAAAATGCAATGCCGCTCGGCCAAAATGTATAAAAGGACATGTATATTTTTTTGAGATTTCAGGTTTGGCTCCATAGTAAAAGTTGTTCTATACCATTTTATTACCATTGACTGAATAAGCTCTTCAAATATGGTTACAGCTTACTGTTACACGTTGTATGAAAGTCGTGGCCCTGCATAGAAATAAAAGTAAATATTGACATGAACCTACTAAAAATGCATAATTATTATTATTTAATTTTCAGGCTTTGAGGACAGCAAAAACTTTTCCCACATATGTAGAAACAAAAGTGTATATGTGTGGCCACAACTGTCCATACTTCTGTCCCGAGACGTATCAACCTGTGTGTTTGTTAGTGAACAAGTTGTACGGCATGGTATTCAAATACCTAACGTTTGTCAACCACTGTAAGCTGGATCTGTACTACTGCAAATATCCTGAAGGTTACGTATCTTGTATTGCTAACACTTCACATGGTTGCAAGTTTGCCAGGCAAATATTTGTTAAGGGCGCACCGAGCGTTTGCCTTTGTCTCTGTCTTTTTCTTTCCGTGTAAAAAGTAAAGAAAATAACCAATCTTTCGCGCTTTTATAATGTTTTTCGTTGTTATTTTTATTATATTGTTCTTAAATAAAAAACTACCGTGTATAAACGCTCCAGTCGTCTATGAATTTTATTTTAATAAATGAATCATAATATCAAAATACTTATATATATAAAGAAGTAGGGAAATAGAGGAAATATTACTCGAACAGAGGTAACTTTGCGAATTTATTCTATCGAGCCAACTTTATCAAATCGTGTTTCCATCGTGTACACAGTCTAGTATATATACCCAGTAACACCAATATATTTCCCCAGATTTTAATTTAATTGTTTACTACTTCAAACAAGGGTTATAAAAACGTGTTTGTATATGTGTAAAAAGCTCGGTGCGCTCTTAACAAAACACGAATACGTTACCATCACAAACCTAGTATCCAATGGTTACATGGTTACCGATAACAAAATACAAACAAAGCAGTTTCCCGTGATAATTTGCGGGAAAATAATAGATCGAGAGCTGTTTTAAAAAAACTGCTAGAGCTTGGCTCATGTTTTAAGAGGGCGCCGAGCAAAATAATCTAAAACGACAGTCACTGTTAAATTGATTTATTCAATAATATTTCAATGATAAATAAATAAAATATATATTTATTATCACAGAGAATGTATCTACACTTCCGCCGCAGCGAATATTAAAAATAACTTATGGTGTAAGAAACAAATCTATCTAAAATAGGCCCAAAATCTGAAAAAGGTATTGGGGTTTTAGTGATTTCAATAACTTAACTGTCGAATTTTGTCTCAACCACAATTCAAGACAATCACAAACGTTATAAAATACAATTGGGCCGTTTCACATTTTTAAAATTTTATCTGGTAAATTAAATATGATTTTTACTGTTTAATTCAATAAATACTACCACGATAACAAACGACCACGAGAGAACAAGCGATGTGTCTAATCGTTCTACGCTCGGCGCAGCCTTAAAAGGTGCACATGAATCAGCACCCACTCGAAAAGTCAGGTAGTGGAACACCTGGCGGTGGTGGCGGCGGGGGGTCTCACTTGACCACGTGACCCGCGATAAATACCTACCGCGACGCAACCCGTCGTCGGCACTAGAGTCAGTCGAGTGTTACGCACGCTCTGTGATACACGTTCTCATTTGTACCTACGCGTCTCGACTTTTCATGTTCTGTTCTGGCTATGGATAGTTGTTCACGCGACAGCGTGACGGTATGCGCATTTCAGCGCATGCGCAGAAAGTAACTCGCGACAGAATCGAGTCGCGCGCTGAGCGCCGCTCGCTCGCCCTGTTCGGCTCGAGAAGCCTCCCGAGGCGCACGTCTGCGCACTCGCGCGCTGGCGCCAACCCGCGCGTTGGCTCACTCAGACTGTTTCGCCGCAACCGTCGACCGAACGATACGTGTGTACACCCATTCGCGCCGCCACAACCAATATCGTGTACCCATCAGTGCAGTGTTCTAACAGTGTTGTGTTCACGTTACCACGAACCAAGACATTCAATACATCCTACTCATCCAAGACGTCAGCTTCATCAGCCCAACAAGAAGGTTCAGCTCGTCAGCGGATTCGTCGGCTCGCCCACCAACATACAAAGCAGGTCAGTGCACCCACATTGTTTCCCACAATCTCCCGTGTCAAATCCCATCAGCCCTGCATTCCTGTAGCCAGCGGTTACATTTTGGTCCTTCGGCCGGATCGAATTTTGGCCCTTCGAACTGTTAGAACCAGCCCCCCTCTATTTACTACAGTCCATTTTCAATCCAAGAAAATTTTGGTCCGTCGAGCGGAAATTTTTTGGTTTATATCACCCCTCGCCTCCCCCCCGCCGGCCCGTAACTTTGTTTGAACCAGCCCCCGTCGATTTACTACAGTCCATTTTCACCCGGTTACATATTTTGCCCCCTTTCCCGGCAAAAAATATTTTGTGGTCTCGAATACCTATTGCGGGTAGGTAATTAGAACCGCCGCCTAGAACATTCCATTTATCGGTATAGAACCGGCCCCCCCCGCCCCTTTACAGAATAAACTCATTTTCATCCCGTTTGTTATTATTATTCAGCTCAGATAATATAATTATATCCATTCAGCCCAATTGTTTGTTACAGTCCACTATATATCTTTAGTAAATCTGCCCATTGTCAAAGATAGTTTTCGTAGGTATCTTGCGAGATATTTTTTTTTGGTGCGAGTATAAATTCGCTTTATTTCGTGCAATTATATACGTCACATATATACGTAAGTTACGTGTGTTGAGTACATAAGTACACACGTTATTACGTACGTATTAACAAAGCTTGATTTGCATCATTGGATTGTCCGCTCATTTAGATCCGATTTCGGCTAGGTAAATACATTCTTTGTTTGTTTACGCTCTCAAAGCAGTAGGTAGTCAAACTTTCGGGAACGTGGAAAACTTTTTTAAAAAAGACAAAGTTTTCTTTAAAAGCGTATATTCGCTTCAATAGCCGAACTAAGACTAACTTTATTCTATCTTAAACTAACAAACAATCATCGGGCTTATCTGCATCCGTCTGCCGAGTCAGCAGCTGAGCTTCTAGAATATAGACTGTTGATGAGCTTTATCGCTAGAGTCGACAGACGTAACTCCTCCCTCCTTAAGATCGAAGTTCTCTTCTTTATGAGCAGAACTTCGATGGTTAATTTTAAACAATTTAAGGTAATACTTATATGCTAGAAAACAAAGAAATACAAAGAGCGTTACATATAATCCAATGGTCCAAATACTTATACTATTCACTGTGATTGCCCTTTCACTATTACTTTCACTCACACTTTTCTGAAGACTGTATGATAGAAACTTCAAATCCGTCAAGTCAATTCCTTCTACATTTATGGTTTTCAGAGATGTCGCTTCTGTTGGCTGATTTATCTTCGGCAAGTTGACTATTGGCATTGTTGAATAAACTTCGTTTTCTTCTTCGATAAAGTTTCGTTTCAGGGTAATATTTCCAATTTTTACTTCGCATGAATCATCCAGGGTAAGAATATAAGTTCCATGAACTTTCTGACGAAATATTTCATTGATGCAAATTCTGGATAACAAAATTTCGTCTCTACTATAGAGAATCCATCTATTAATCTCGATGAACTGAACTTTCACTGCTTCAATGGATATCGGGATTTGCTTGCATGACGTCACGTTTTCAGCATACGTCATTAATTCGGTGACGCAGGGGTCTTGAATAAAATTAGAGGTATCGTCTTCCAGGCAGAGAAAACTGGATTCGTCAATTTCTTCGCATGGGTGAGTAAGCAGTCTGATCTTCAACCCTTTCACCAGGAGATAAGGATATTTGGGTACAATAACAACGGTATGGTCTTGGAGGAATACAGGTAAGGGAAGAAGTTTATAATAGATATATGTGTCCTTTATAACAAGTGGTATTTCCAAAATATATGTTATTTGATTTTCTTTAAAGTAGGCTTTTAACATTATAGTTCGCTCTATCTTAACTAAATTTTCCAGTATAGGAGGATAAACTAACTTTTCTAACTTATTTATTTTTACAAGCAGTTGCAATAGCTTATTAGATTCTATTACAGATTGATGTAGTATTCCTAACCTACTTAATGCTAAACTAGTTTCTATCTCATTCAATTTAATAAGAATATATTGAAAATTATGAATAAGTAAATTATATGTGCTTATAACTTGAGTCTCAACATGATTAAGGTATTCTTTCTTTAGAATTTCACTTATATTATTGCTTACTTTTCTTATTACTGTATTAATCTGAATGAGGTTATCATTTAATTTAAAAGTTGAGTTTGCTAAGGTTTGCACCATTTCAGTGATCAATGTCAATTTCTTGTTATTATTATTCTGATTTAGCTTTATTTCGTTAATCATTTTGTCATATCTAATGGCATCGTCATTATCAAGATTTCCTGTTATTACTTTGATTAGTGAACCAAGAGGGTTAATTATACCACGTTTAATACGAATTGATGGTGCTACTTGTCGAAACTTTTCTATAGTTAAATTCTTAACGTACTCTGTTTGTATCTTAATATCTATAAAATTATAAGTAAAATCTTTATCAAAATTATGAACTAACTTATCTAATTCGGATGCTCGCATGATATTAGTTTCCAAATCATCTGCGACAGGTTTGAAGTCTAGTATCTTTGCGATGATCCATTTGTCATTGCTAATAACAGCAACACCATTTTTCACGGGCAGGAGTCCAGGGTTTTTATTTAGGTCTTGAAGTTGAAGCGCATGGAGTCGCATCATCATGGCCACTGCCAGGACGAGCAAGTGTCTGTGGAGGACGTTTAACATTCTTAACTGGAACCTTAGTGTCACGGTTTCGAACTCGAATAGGAACAACGTTTCTAGAGATATTGCCTGTTACAACAGCCTCTGAATATCGCGGTTTGTCTTTACTACTTCTTTTATTAGTATCTTTTGCAAAAATTGTGTCACCGGGTTCTATTTTAAATTCCGTCTCACCACTTCTTTTGTTTATTATTTTTTCTTTCTTTTTCATGGCTTGTTCGGTCAAATGATTATAAAGATATTTAGTTCGTTTTTTATGTTCTTTTATTAATTGTTGCATGTACTGTTTTTCAAAGTCTATGTCAAAAGCATGTCTTGAGTCTGTATGTCCTAGTAACACTTCAAACGGGGTCATACCAGTAGTGGAATGTATACTATGGTTGTATGCCATTATGGCGTATGTCATTATGGATGCAGCGTCTGTATACTTTTGCTCATATTTTGCCAATCTGTATATTTCTATGATCGTGGAGTGGAAACGTTCAATAAGACCCATAGAATTGGGGTTATTAGGGGTGCCTATATGTAACTCTACTTTATATAGAGTGAGGAGTTCTTTCATTAAAACGTTATTAAATTCTGATCCGGGGTCTGAGCTGATTTTTAGGGGTACGCCGTAAAAAGAAAAATATTTGATGAGGGCTCTAACAACTTCGGGAGTAGATCGGTTAGCAATTTCAAACGCTTGTCCGATTTTACTGAAAGCATCTATAATGGTCAGGTAATAACGTCCTTCTATAGAAAACAGGTCAATGAAAATCTCTTCTAAAGGTTTAGTCTGTGTCTGTGTCAATTGTAATTTGGGTTTTAGGGGTTTTCTATCATATTTCATTTTTCGGCAGGCTTCACAAGAATTTATTACACTAGATACAATTTGGTCCATGTTATGCCAAAAATATGTTCGTTTGATGTGGGATAAAGTCTCTTTAATACCTCGATGGCAGGTTTTTCCAGCGTGGTATTTCTGAACAATTTCTTGCTGTTCTGATTCGTCTTCTACGAGAATAACTCTTTTGGTGCATTCATAAAATTTTACAAGTTCTTTTTTAAATAGGAATATTACTGTTTCTGTAAATTGTCGTCGGTGTTCGTCATCTTCGAAGTAGATGAAGTATTTGCTTTTATTTTTGATGTATTCTTTTAAAAATTGTTTTACTAAATCAGGTCGATTAGTTGGTAGATGGACTTCTAAAATTTTTTGTTTTTCTGTAGATAAGTCTTTAACGGAAAGTTTGTCAATTAACCAGGTATAGATTAATATTTGATTCGGTTTTGTGTCAATGGCTTCCTGTAAAATGGGAATACCTTGAGATTCAGTATCATGTGCAGAATGAGCTGTTTCAGTACCTGATTTTTCAGATGCTGTTAAAGTTGTACTGGAAGGGCTTGGTATAGAATATGGGGATCTACGACCTATTGATAAGGTTTTCTCTGAATCTGTATCTGGGATAGTTATTGGTTGTTCGGAGTCAGAGTCTGAAATATTCATTGGCTTTACTGGTGGTTTTTGAAAAGTTTTCTTTTGTAATTTACCTAGTTCTTCGATTTCTTTTGTCAGTTGTTTTATCGTCTCATTCGGGTCCTCGTCTTTGTCAACGTTTGCTTGAGTGGAAATATTGTCATCTTTACCTAAAGCATTAATACGGATGCGTGATAAAGCGTCTGCATTTGCATTTAATTTACCTTTCTTGTAGATTGGGTCAAAGTCATATTCAGCTAGTCGTAAACGCCAACGTGTAAGTCTACTGTTTGTGTCTGTCAGAGATTTTAGCCATTCTAGGGGTTTATGGTCGGTAATAACTTTGAACTTTTTACCATAAAGGTACGGGCGGAAGTGTTTCACAGCCCATACAATGGCAAGTAATTCTTTTTCGGTAACGCTATAACGAGTTTCGGCATCATTAAGGGTGCGGCTTGCATAGGCAACTGGTTTGTCATTGCCAGGTGTCCCTTGTGAGAGAACAGCTCCCAAGGCAAACTGTGAAGCGTCAGTTGTTAGTATGTATGGTTTGTCAGGGTCTGGGTATTGAAGAATAGGGGCATTCACTAGTAGTTCCTTACATTTTTGAAAAGATTCTATGTATTTTTCATCGCTAATAGGCATAGTCTTTTTCTTTTTTAATCGTGCTGTCATGGGTTGTGTAATCTTTGCAAAGTCTTTTATGAACCGTCTGTAATATCCAATGAGTCCAAGGAAACTTTTAATTTCAGTTGTCGTTCGGGGCAAGGGGTAGTCAAGTACTGCTTTAATCTTGTCGTTATTAGGCTTCAGTCCGTCACTAGTAATCATATGTCCTAGGTATAAGACCTCTTTTCTCAAAAACTCAGATTTATCTAGCTGCACTTTTAAGTTAGTCTGTCGTAATCTGTCAAACACTGTCCTTAACTTGTCAATATGTTCCTGTAAGCTTGAAGAGTACACAATAATGTCGTCGAGGTATACCAGACAGTGTATACCCTGTAGTCCACGTAATACATTGTCAATTGTCCTTTGGAAAGTCGCTGGTGCTGTTTTGAGGCCAAAGGGCATTCGAGTAAACTCGTAATGTCCTGACTGGGTGGTAAATGCTGTTTTTTGTTGGTCTGCTTTAGCTACTTTGATTTGGTGGTAGCCGCTAGCAAGGTCAAGAGTCGAGAAGTAGGTACTTCGTCCTAATTTGTCAAATAAGTCAGTTATGTTGGGTAAAGGGTACTTGTCATCAATTGTCAGTTCATTTAATTTTCTGTAGTCAATTACGAGCCTAAATTTCTTTTCGCCGGATGCGTCAAGCTTTTTGGGCACCAGGTGCACGGGTGCACTCCAAGGGGAAAAGGATTCTTTCACAATATTGTTCTGTAACATTTTGTCTACTTGCTTATTGATTTCGTCATTTACTACTTGTGGTTGTCTGTATGGTCTGATATAAATGGGGTCTTCGTTACGGGTTCTAATGTGATGTTTAATGTCGTTCGTAAAAGTCAAAGGTAATTTTTCCGTATAAAAAATGTCTTTATATTCTGTACAAAGTTTTTGAATTTTTTCTCGTTCTTCATTGTTCATATGTTCCAAACGTAACTTAGTCAAATTTTCAGTCAGTATCTCGTCAATTTCAAAGTCGTTGTCTACACTCATGTGGTCATTTTTAATGTCATTGTCAACACTCATGTGGTTAAGTTCAAATTCTTTATTATTATATTTCGTCACTATGAAAGGTCTATCAACTATCAAAGTCATTTCGTCTTCTAGTGTGTTTTGTATAATTGTTGTCGCATAACCATTTTCACATTTCACTATTGCACTTGGCATTCTAACACCTTCACAAAATTTTACGTAGTTCAAAATAGCATATCCGTTAAATAAGTTGGTCGGTAATTTTACTCTTTGTTCACATCGTGGGGCAAGTTTAATTTCGTTTGTTGGATTATAGATCATGGGTATCTTTGTGGATTTTGTATATAGAATATTATTTTTCATGTCAATTTTTGCATCCAGTTGTTTTAGGAGGTCACTTCCAATGAGTCCATCGTAACGTCCATCAACGTCGTAGACATAAAACTTGTGTGATTCAGAGGTATTGAATGTGGGAAACAAAGGTATTTCTATAACTTCACTATGTTTACTAGAAGCATGTGTGCTTATCACTTCAAAGGGTTCGTACTGTTTATAATTTTCGAAATACTCTTGAGCTTTGGTTGGACTGATAAATGATCGTGAACTTCCAGTGTCTATCATGAATTTAGAATTAATTTCTGGGATTTCTACATATGGCAATTTTAGTTTAGGGCAACAATTAAGATTTATTATTTCGGGTGTTTGTATGAGGCCAGCATGTGAAAATTTTCAACAGTTGTCTCTTGTTCAGTGGGTTCAGTCTCAGTCTGAAATCCAAGTGTGTCGTCAGTATTGTCCGTATACGCAAAGGCGTCATAGTCATAGTATTCATACATATTTTCATTGTTATAGGTATCATTATTTTCGTCAGTCTCAATGTCATTCAAATTATATAATTCGTTCATACGAAATCCTTGAGGTTTCGCAGGTTGGGCTGTACGCATGCTTACGTCAGTTGATTGCATTTTTGGCTGGACATTTTGCGGCTTGTTACCGAATTGCTGTTGACCTTGAATGAAGGGTGGTTTGTAGCCAAACTGTTGCTGTCCTTGATTAAAGGCTGGTCGATAACCAAACTGAGGTGTGGCTCCAAATTGGGGCCTGTATCCTGTGGGTTGCTGTGGAAGCTGGGGTCTAAAACCAAATTGTTGGGGTCGTTGAAAGGGTAGTTTAATCTGCTTGCTCTGTGGAATGCCAAATTTGAATTGACCTTGTTGAGCAGGGGGTTGATATAGATTAGGTCTCATATTTGGTGGATTCTGAGGAATGCCGAATTTAAAATTCTGCTGTGGTTGCGGGTTTTGTGAGAAGAAAGGCTTCATTCCGAATTTTTCAATAAAAGGGTTTTGTACTACAGGTTGAGGCTTTGGCTGTAAGCTATGGGGCATTTTTAACATTTTGTTTCTTGTGTTGTATTGGTATAGGAAATTCACTTCCTCCAGGACGATGCTCAATGCATTTTCCAAGGAACTGCATCCTTTCAATCGTACTATGCGTAGTAAATCCTCTGGTAGATTATAAAGGAACACATTCATTGACATATTGTTGTAAATCACAATTTTACTTGACCGAAGGTTAGGGTCTTGGATCATGTTTACTTTGGCAATTAATGTGCTTCTTGTATGCTGAATTCTATTGCAAAAATCTAAATACGACTCGCCATTTCCAATTTTCAATGTTTCTAACTCTATCGCAATACATTCTTCCGAACGTGGATCACCAAAATGTTGCTCTAAAGCTGTTTTTAAATCTCTCCATGTATCTAAATCTTGTCGTTCACTAATTAATGATGCGGCTCTTCCGGTTAATTTTGAAGTAATCACATGGAAAACATACAAATCTTGAGCTGCATTTCCCTCTACTCTACAACAATGAATCACATACTCACACTTTCTTATAAATAAATTTAAAAGCTTTTCGTCACCGTCAAATTTGGGGATGACATTAGCAATTTCCTTTGGAATCTGTTTAATATTTTCCATTTTAAATAATTAATTACTTTTTTATTTTATTTTATTTTGTAACTCTCTATTATTTTAATACTCTATGTACTCTTATAACTATATCGTCTAAATAAAATCAAATAACGAACATCAATTTTTGGAAATATCGCGATTTGTTTCAAGACACTTATAACTAGTGGAAAAGGAATGGAAAATTAGAATGGAATAGCTATTTGGGTCTACTCACAGACTGCCCATGTCCCTCCGTTGAGTCTTAGATCGTCTTTCTTAGCCGTTATCCAGGGTTCACCAAACAGGTTTTCACACACTTTTCTTGACAAATTTATTTGGTCCGTAGTTTTCCTGATTAAAACGTTTCTTACGTTCGTCGAATTTACTGAATTTAAGTTAACGCGACGCGGAAAATACTACCGGCTGCGCCAGTCAAACTTTCGGGAACGTGGAAAGCTTTTTTAAAAAAGACAAAGTTTTCTTTAAAAGCGTATATTCGCTTCAATAGCCGAACTAAGACTAACTTTATTCTATCTTAAACTAACAAACAATCATCGGGCTTATCTGCATCCGTCTGCCGAGTCAGCAGCTGAGCTTCTAGAATATAGACTGTTGATGAGCTTTATCGCTAGAGTCGACAGACGTAACTAGGTAGGTATTTTATTGTATAAATAGAATTTTCGATGACGAACTAACGCGTATTGTCGGCACATGATTTCAAGGCAAATAACATAAAAGTAAACAAGTAATCAGCCCTTTTCGATAATTTATGTTACGGTAATCTTGTGTTACAGTAATATATTGCCGGACCGTTTATTTGTGTTATTGTCTGCTTTTTTTACCCGGGTATATATATAGCACAAATATAGTAAAAAAAATTGTTTTTTCATCTCATCTCTGCTCTTGTTGTTTGTGGTACACATATAGGGTGTTCCACGTTGGTGTATCAGCTCATATACAGGTTGTTTAAAAAAAAAAAAAAAATTTTTTTTCTCTCTGTCGTGTTTATTTTCCGTGTTCCGTTTGAACATAGCCTTTGTTATTTCGGCCCGCGCAAGTTACAAGCTATCCGCACGTTGGAGTTGGTAGCGCTCAAGTTTTAATAACTCATTTTCACATATAGTCACACTCATCACACATTCAATCAGCACATACACACTCAGCTCATTTTCACTCACACATTCAATCAGCACATACACACTCAGCTCATTTTCACTCACACACACACTCATCACATACACACTCAGTTCATTTTCACTCAATGACTTCAACTCCAACAGAGAATTCTTGTAACTCCGCACAACGTGTAGTGAACGTCACTAACACACCAATTTTGTTGCCAACCGTCTCACTTAAAATAGCAGACGTACATGGTCAATTTCACTCAGCACGAGCCCTGTTAGGTTTTATCTCACGTCGCGGTACTCCAGTTCTCATTCGCTCAGACTGCGGCACAAACTATGATGCAATCACTCACAAGCTCGCGAATCAGCACATAACTTGGTTCGGCGCTCTGCACGAAATAATACTCAACTCAAGACCCCTCTGCCCGATTTCATCCGACCCTACGGACTTTGAACCTCTCACGGCCGGACATTTCATTATTGGTCGTCCGCTCACCGCTCTACCTGAGCAGTCTTTTGACGACAGACCCATATCTGCTCTTAAACGGTTTCAACTCATTCAAGCGCTCTCTCAGCGCTTTTGGACTCTCTGGTCCAGATCCTACCTCCATACCCTGCAAACCCGCTCCAAATGGCTCTCCCCTTCTTCCCCTCCTCAAGTGGGTGAACTGGTCCTCATCAAAGAGGATGACCTGCCTCCGCTCCAATGGAAGTTGGGGAGAATTCTCCGCACGATACCTGGCAAGGATGGAGTGATCCGAGTTGTGGATCTGGACACAGCTCATGGAAATCTGCGACGACCTGTGTTCAAGATAGCCAGGCTGCCGTTGGATTCAGCTCAAGAGGAGTCGCAGCCCCGGCCCCCCCAGGATGTTCACGCGACAGCGTGACGGTATGCGCATTTCAGCGCATGCGCAGAAAGTAACTCGCGACAGAATCGAGTCGCGCGCTGAGCGCCGCTCGCTCGCCCTGTTCGGCTCGAGAAGCCTCCCGAGGCGCACGTCTGCGCACTCGCGCGCTGGCGCCAACCCGCGCGTTGGCTCACTCAGACTGTTTCGCCGCAACCGTCGACCGAACGATACGTGTGTACACCCATTCGCGCCGCCACAACCAATATCGTGTACCCATCAGTGCAGTGTTCTAACAGTGTTGTGTTCACGTTACCACGAACCAAGACATTCAATACATCCTACTCATCCAAGACGTCAGCTTCATCAGCCCAACAAGAAGGTTCAGCTCGTCAGCGGATTCGTCGGCTCGCCCACCAACATACAAAGCAGGTCAGTGCACCCACATTGTTTCCCACAATTCTCCCGTGTCAAATCCCATCAGCCCTGCATTCCTGTAGCCAGCGGTTACAATAGTCAAAGAAAGCTTACATACATACTTGATACTACTTTTATTAGGTCCTCAAAATATAAATATATAAATAATTTACTCTCAGTCAAGATCAAGATGCATGTCAGGTATATTTATCAATATACAATACAGTTGTCGTATATAATGTATGAGTAATAAAACAAAATATTACATCATTCATTTATAAATAATTTTACAAACAAAAATATATGGTGACATTAATTTATGCAGCCAAATTCATACTGAAGACACGATAAGATGTCGGTATCAAGGTTCGATGACGTTTTTTGGGAAATTCGAAAATTATTTCCTTATTTTAAGAAACCCTGTTCCCTACAAACGCAAGCCTAGCGCCGAGTCAATTACTATGGTAGGTAGGTCAACATATTATTTTGTGAAATTTACAAAACTTGTTATCGATCCGTGATACTATCATTTACCAAGCATCCAGTATGAATTTGGCTGCATAAACACCTTATAAAATACCTCTTTCACGCGTGCAACATTTTAAACAACCCTACCGAGTGAACAGTGATTTATGACCTTGAGACCGTCACAGTAAAAGAAGCTCTAGCGCGTAGTAATTCCATACATTCTCGCTTGCACGCACGTGTGGTACTTGACTGTAGGCAATTATAAAAAGTTGCCGAAGGGCGGGTGCGAGCTAGTTTGTATTTTATTGCTGCTTAGCGAGAGTAGCTATTTATTTCAATGTTTTTGCAAGGTGATTCTTCTGTACGTAGTATTTTATTCTGTGGTGGCGGTGCGTTTTGATGTTTGTTCAATTATACATACACTACAAATGTTTCGTAATATTTTAAAGTTGGCCGTGAAGTAGTTTATTGAACGAGCGAGCGGAGTTCTCAGAGTCTACGTAACAGTCCGTCGTTTGTATGTATGTATGTATGTATGTATGTATGTATGAACGTTTGTCCGACGATAACTCGAGTATCGTTGATCGGAACGTCATGTTTTTACATAGCAGTACAAAGATATGGGGTTAGGGGTCCGAGTTCACAGTTCGGAGTGAACTACTACATAGCAGTACAAAGATATGGGGTTAGGGGTCCGAGTTCACAGTTCGGAGTGAACTACTACATAGCGGTACAAAGATATGGGGTTAGGGGTCCGAGTTCACAGTTCGGAGTGAACTACTACATAGCGGTACAAAGATATGGGGTTAGGGGTCCGAGTTCACAGTTCGGAGTGAACTACTACATAGCGGTATAAATATATGGGGTTAGGGGTCCGAGTTCACAGTTAGGAGTGAACTACTACGTAGCAGTACAAAGATATGGGGTTAGGGGTCCGAGTTCACAGTTAGGAGTGAACTACTACATAGCAGTACAAAGATATGGGGTTAGGGGTCCGAGTTCACAGTTCGGAGTGAACTACTACATAGCGGTACAAAGATATGGGGTTAGGGGTCCGAGTTCACAGTTCGGAGTGAACTACTACATAGCGGTACAAAGATATGGGGTTAGGGGTCCGAGTTCACAGTTCGGAGTGAACTACTACATAGCGGTATAAATATATGGGGTTAGGGGTCCGAGTTCACAGTTAGGAGTGAACTACTACGTAGCAGTACAAAGATATGGGGTTAGGGGTCCGAGTTCACAGTTAGGAGTGAACTACTACGTAGCAGTACAAAGATATGGGGTTAGGGGTCCGAGTTCACAGTTAGGAGTGAACTACTACATAGCAGTACAAAGATATGGGGTTAGGGGTCCGAGTTCACAGTTCGGAGTGAACTACTACATAGCGTTACAAAGATATGGGGTTAGGGGTCCGAGTTCACAGTTCGGAGTGAACTACTACATAGCAGTACAAAGATATGGGGTTAGGGGTCCGAGTTCACAGTTCGGAGTGAACTACTACATAGCATTACAAAGATATGGGGTTAGGGGTCCGAGTTCACAGTTCGGAGTGAACTACTACATAGCGGTACAAAGATATGGGGTTAGGGGTCCGAGTTCACAGTTCGGAGTGAACTACTACATAGCAGTACAAAGATATGGGGTTAGGGGTCCGAGTTCACAGTTCAGAGTGAACTACTACATAGCGGTACAAAGATATGGGGTTAGGGGTCCGAGTTCACAGTTCGGAGTGAACTGCTACATAGCGGTACAAAGAAATGGGGTTAGGGGTCCGAGTTCACAGTTAGGAGTGAACTACTACGTAGCAGTACCAAGATATGGGGTTAGGGGTCCGAGTTCACAGTTCGGAGTGAACTACTACATAGCAGTACAAAGATATGGGGTTAGGGGTCCGAGTTCACAGTTCGGAGTGAACTACTACGTAGCAGTACAAAGATATGGGGTTAGGGGTCCGAGTTCACAGTTCGGAGTGAACTACTACATAGCAGTACAAAGATATGGGGTTAGGGGTCCGAGTCCACAGTTCGGAGTGAACTACTACATAGCATTACAAAGATATGGGGTTAGGGGTCCGAGTTCACAGTTCGGAGTGAACTACTACATAGCGGTACAAAGATATGGGGTTAGGGGTCCGAGTTCACAGTTCGGAGTGAACTACTACATAGCAGTACAAAGATATGGGGTTAGGGGTCCGAGTTCACAGTTCAGAGTGAACTACTACATAGCGGTACAAAGATATGGGGTTAGGGGTCCGAGTTCACAGTTCGGAGTGAACTACTACATAGCGGTACAAAGATATGGGGTTAGGGGTCCGAGTTCACAGTTAGGAGTGAACTACTACGTAGCAGTACAAAGATATGGGGTTAGGGGTCCGAGTTCACAGTTCGGAGTGAACTACTACATAGCAGTACAAAGATATGGGGTTAGGGGTCCGAGTTCACAGTTAGGAGTGAACTACTACGTAGCAGTACAAAGATATGGGGTTAGGGGTCCGAGTTCACAGTTCGGAGTGAACTACTACATAGCAGTACAAAGATATGGGGTTAGGGGTCCGAGTTCACAGTTCGGAGTGAACTACTACATAGCATTACAAAGATATGGGGTTAGGGGTCCGAGTTCACAGTTCGGAGTGAACTACTACATAGCAGTACAAAGATATGGGGTTAGGGGTCCGAGTTCACAGTTCGCAGTGAACTACTACATAGCATTACAAAGATATGGGGTTAGGGGTCCGAGTTCACAGTTCGGAGTGAACTACTACATAGCAGTACAAAGATATGGGGTTAGGGGTCCGAGTTCACAGTTCGGAGTGAACTACTACATAGCATTACAAAGATATGGGGTTAGGGGTCCGAGTTCACAGTTCGGAGTGAACTACTACATAGCAGTACAAAGATATGGGGTTAGGGGTCCGAGTTCACAGTTCGCAGTGAACTACTACATAGCAGTACAAAGAAAAGTGAGAAGTGGTCAGACCGTATATTGGCCACTCCCGGCGAGTGAGCAGGTCGCGACACGTCACCTTTTATTTATTTATAATAATATATAACATAACATAACATAACATAAACATAAATACGCTTTATTGTGCACCAAAAGAAAAACAACAATACAAAGTTGGAAAAAAACAAAAATATAGGCAACAATGGGCGGTCTTATCGCTTAGACCGATTTCTTCCAGACATATAACATTTTTATTTATTTATTTATTATACTTTCTTACAGCTAGCTTTACAGGTCTGGACTTGAGAATATAGAGAAGCCTATTATAATAATCTTAAAATAACATTTTATAATATTTAATAATAATAATTTTGTACGATAAAAAACAATTCAATTACACTGAATAGTTATTCAATAAAACCTTATTGCTTATGTATTGTGTATGCTGCCAGCCATCGCAAAGTTAATATTGGTTTATTTAAATTAGAATTTCAAAAATTTTAAATTAAATGTTTTTGAAATTCTAATTTACAGAAACCAATGGAAACTTTGCGATGGAAACATACACAATACATATTGAGTGATTTTTGAATTTAAGTGTTCTGTTTCGATTAATTAGAAAAAGGCAGGTTTTTCACAAACCAGCTGCGAGACCGCTCATAAGTGTCACCTTGTTAAAACAGTATGAACAATTCCTAAGCTCTTGCAGTTTTTTGGCACACAGCTCTCGGGCTATAAATCATATAGCGCTCCCGTGTTGAACATTAGGATGTTTTACCAAACACTTTTGAAAAGTTGTGTTACGGAATCCATACTATGTGTCAACGCTAAAATGCAGTATGGTTTTTATCTGAGATATTGAAATTCGCACTTCCGGAACTGCAACTCGAGTTGAAGAGGGGTTTCGCAGCTGGATTGTGAAAAACTCAATACTTGGTTATTCAACAAAATCTTATTACCTATGTATTGTGTAATTTGTGTATGCTGCCATCGCAAAGTTTCCATTGGTTTCTGTAAACTATAATTTCAAAAATTTTGAATTAAAATTTCAAATTCAATTTTTTTTTTTTCAAAAATAAAGTTTCAACTTCGAAATTTTATTTATTCAAAATTATTGAAATTCCAATTTACAGAAACCAATGGAACAATACATAAGTAATAACGTTTTGTTGAATAACTATTGAGTGAATTTTGAATTTAAGTGTTCTGTTTCGTTTAATTAAGCCGGCGCCAGACATGTGTCCACTTATTTGCTCACTTCTTCGACGACTTTGTACACACATTTGGCGCACCTGCCACACATGCTTCGCAAACTCTTTTCTCCACAGTATGCTGGTAGACAACAAAGGAGATGGACGACGATTTCATGGACGCAGTGTGCTTATATTATTTATGTGCATGTAATTATTTTTTACATGTGCAACAAAATATATCGAAACGTCCGAGAAGAAGGCTTGAATGGATGTGTGTCCATTTTGAACGATCAAACACGTAGTTTCTCACACAACCGTTCCGTACAACAGCGCTCGCGCAACTGGTCTTTGCAAATAGTGTGGCAGGCTACGCACTTATTTGAACACATTCCTTTGATGTGCGCTAAAAAACCGATACCGCTCGGCAAAGTGCAAATCTGTGTACAAACTTTGGAACACATAGACAAAGTCTCGTGCCACACAGTGTGTCCACTCGAGTGTTCAAATAAGTGGACACATGTCTGGCGCCGGCTTTAGAAACAGGTGGGTTTTTCACAATCCGGCTGCGAAACCGGTCTGAACACTAGGATGGATTCAATAGATGAATAATAAAATGAAACATATTTTTTATTGAATAAGATACGTTTATTAACTCGTTACAAATGAAAAAACATAAAGTAAAACATTTGCCAAAAATTGCGGTTTGTAGGCAGAATAGCCCCTATTTTCTGACACGCATAATGGTGTCGATTTCGTGGAACACGACTTAACTTATTTGACAGGACTAACCTTATTTTAAGTGTCTTGTCTTTGTCTTTTCGATACAGAAAGAAAAAGACAGAACGCTTAATTTAGTAAATTTTCGAACACGCGCTGAAAATTGTGTTTTGTGGATCGTAAATGGACTTCTGTACTGGTAGGTTCAAATGGTCTAAAAGCCTACTTCTGGTACCAGGCCATTTGAAGGTCGCATCGTGCTTTAAGGGTCGGTATAATGTCAGATGCACAATTTCAAATGAGCGTAAAACATTGTGTAACTTGGTCAATCGGTTTAATAAAAATAATATAGATAATAGACTATAGGGCTGATATTCGTGCAGAAGCAAAAACGCAAAAGCTTTAAGTTCGCTCGATAGAAAAAAATTACGAAGTTACCTCTATATTTCATGTTTTTCGAGTGTTAAAGGACCTTTCTTAAAACAGTTTGCCTTAAAATTTGTATTAAAAATAAGAAAACAAATGACCCCGTATAATTGCACGGGGATTTTGAATAATTCTATTTCGTTTTCATTTAATTTAACATCTAAGAATTGGCGCTTACGTCGATTTATTCTGAGACAAGGCGGCGACAAGATATCTCGGTCGCACGCGCTTTTTGTTCAATGCTTTGTTTCGTCACTCACCCGTCGGTCAGTTGTGATCGCTCCGTTGAGACGGGAGGGCTACGTTTTTGCGCTCTCGACGTCCCGGTTTCGTAATTTAAATAAATCTCGTAATTTGAAACATAGGAAATAAATGCAACCAATGTAAAAAATGGAATAAAAATGTTTTACGAGTGAAAATAAAGCAGTGGATGAAAGTAATGCAAAGGTACGCCATTACTTAACAAATTAAGTAGATAGGTCATGTTTTATTAAAGATGTTGAACTAAAGGTTGTCTCAATGGACTAATGAATATCGCTATGTTTTTCGTCTGAGGTATTTTTTTTAGCTTACAATTTAATATCACAATAAATATGGTTGATGGATGTGGAAGAGGCGAAAGAGTTGTGTCTGGATCGTAGCAGATGGAAATCTGTAGTCTCTGCCTAGCTGCCTACCCCTCTGGGAGACGATATAGATAGATAGATAGTATCGACGTATTGCCGTATCGTCGTATCGACGTATCTTCGTATCGTCGTATCGACGTATCGTCGTATCGTCGTATCGACGTATCGTCGTATCGACGTATCGACGTATCGGCGTATCGACGTATCGGCGTATCTTCGTATCGTCGTATCTTCGTATCGTCGTATCGACGTATCTTCGTATCGTCGTATCGACGTATCGACGTATCGTCGTATCGACGTATCGGCGTATCGACGTATCGGCGTATCGACGTATCGTTGTATCGACGTATCCCCGTATCGACGTATCGTCGTATCGACGTATCGTTGTATCGACGTATCCCCGTATCGACATATCGACGTATCGACGTATCGGCGTATCGACGTATCCCCGTATCGATGTATCGACGTATCGGCGTATTGACGTATCGTTGTATCGACGTATCGTCGTATCGACGTATCGACGTATCGGCGTATTGACGTATCGTTGTATCGACGTATCGTTGTATCGTCGTATCGACGTATCGTTGTATCGACGTATCGTTGTATCGACGTATCGTTGTGTCGACGTATCGTCGTATCCTCGTATCGTCGTATCGACGTATCGACGTATCGACGTATCGGCGTATCGACGTGTCGTTGTATCGACGTATCCCCGTATCGACGTATCGTCGTATCGACGTATCGGCGTATTGACGTATCGGCGTATCGACGTATCGTTGTATCCCCGTATCGACGTATCGTCGTATCGACGTATCGTTGTATCGACGTATCCCCGTATCGACGTATTGACGTATTGACGTATCGGCGTATCGACGTATCTTTGTATCGACGTATCCCCGTATCGACGTATCGGCGTATTGACGTATCGTTGTATCGACGTATCCCCGTATCGACGTATCGTCGTATCGACGTATCGTCGTATCGACGTATCGACGTATCGACGTATCGGCGTATCGACGTGTCGTTGTATCGACGTATCCCCGTATCGACGTATCGACGTATCGGCGTATTGACGTATCGTTGTATCGACGTATCCCCGTATCGACGTATCGTCGTATCGACGTATCGGCGTATTGACGTATCGGCGTATCGACGTATCGTTGTATCCCCGTATCGACGTATCGTCGTATCGACGTATCGTTGTATCGACGTATCCCCGTATCGACGTATTGACGTATCGACGTATCGGCGTATCGACGTATCTTTGTATCGACGTATCCCCGTATCGACGTATCGGCGTATTGACGTATCGTTGTATCGACGTATCCCCGTATCGACGTATCGTCGTATCGACGTATCGGCGTATCGATGTTTTGGCGTATCGATGTTTTGGCGTATCGACGTATCGTTGTATCGTTGTATCGACGTATCGTTGTATCGTCGTATCCTCGTATCGTCGTATCCTCGTATCGACGTATCGTCGTATCGACGTATCGGCGTATCGACGTATCCTCGTATCGACGTATCGTCGTATCGACGTATTGCCGTATCGTCGTATAGTCGTATCCCCGTATCGACGTATCGTCGTATCGGCGTATCGACGTATTGGCGTATCGACGTATCGTTGTATCGACGTATCGTCGTATCAACGTATCGACGTATCGACGTATCGGCGTATCGACGTATCGTTGTATCGACGTATCGTTGTATCGACGTATCGTTGTATCGACGTATCGTCGTATCGACGTATCGGCGTATCGACGTATCGTTGTATCGACGTATCCCCGTATCGAAGTATCGTCGTATCGACGTATCGTTGTATCGACGTATCCCAGTATCGACGTATCGACGTATCGTTGTATCGACGTATCCCCGTATCGACGTATCGGTGTATTGACGTATCGTTGTATCGACGTATCCCCGTATCGACGTATCGTCGTATCGACGTATCGGCGTATCGATGTATCGGCGTATCGACGTATCGTTGTATTGACGTATCGTTGTATCGACGTATCGTCGTATCGACGTATCGTCGTATCGACGTATCGTTGTATCATCATCGTTATGACGATACGAGGATACGACGATACAACGATACGTCGATACAACGATACGTCGATACGCCGATACATCGATACGCCGATACGTCGCAAGTATGACTTTCGAAAAATAAAATTTTGAAATATAAAAATTAGATCCAAACACAATTACGCAAAAAAATGCTATTGCGAACAAACCGTTTTGTCAACTGGGTTGAATTTTATACATCGTAGATGCATTATACTTATTATTGAAAACTAGCACGTGCACGGGTTAATGACCGCGGATCCACACCGCTCGTGGGAGCTAAGAAATAGCGCTCGCGGCCGGTGACGGCCGGTCGCGCAAACAGTTGAGGTGCGGGGATGCGGGGGCAAAATCACTAATTTGTCCAGGTTTATACGCAGCCTTAAAAAAAGATACTCAGCTAGCTTCGGCTTTGTAGAGCGTCATCTCTGTCACACTTGTCAACCCGGTTGTTTAAAGTAGCGCCACTGAGTGATGGCACTTATGACAGCTGCATTTAGTGATGATGAGGTACATTTCAAATTTCAGTTAAAAATAAAAATCAAGTGTGAGTTTACTCAACATTAGACACGTCATTCAACATTCAACATAATACAAAAGGAAAATGTGCCAAAACTAGTGGCGTAGCCATCGGAGGGCTATGCGGTGTAGCGCCCCGGGGCCCCCAAGAGATGTTTAAATATCTAAATCGAAAAAAGTATTTTACTATCATTCATTTTCGTTTAGTTTAACTTCGTCATTGTTTTGTTATTAATTAAATATTATTGCGTAACTTGGCGACCTCAAACGCGACCTATAAAAAATGAGAAACTTAAAAAAAAAATCTTTGTTTCTATACGAATTCTATTGCACAATAAAGCAACATTCAAATCGAAAAATAATAACCGAAACAGGTAGTACATCACTATCAACAATGAAGTATTACATTTTTTAATTCACACTTGCTTATAAATAATTACGATACTTTGTAGGCATTTAATCGTCATAGGCGCCATCACTCAGTGGCTCTACTGTAGTTACTGACTTGTCAGTCGTGTGTTTCGTGTGACAGAGATGACACTCTTACAAAGCCGAAGGTAGCCGAAGCTAGCCGAGTATCTCTTTTTAAAGCACGATGCGACCTTCAAATGGCCTGGTACTGTACTGGTAGGTAAATAATATTCAAAAACCGACTTAGCGCACTCCGACTCTATACAGTCTTGTGGTTAATACCCCTAGAGTTTATATAAAAAGCTGGAGGCGCGGAGGGAGTGCAGCCCCCGCCTGCAGTAATAAAGGCAAAGGGGCTGCACATCCCGAAGCGCCGGAGTCGATGCAGAGTGGATTTATGTCAAAAAAGGAACTTCTGTACTGATAGGTTCAAATGGTCCAAAAATCGACATCTGTACTAGTAGGTTCAAATGGTTCCAAGATCGACTCAGCAAACCCAACTTAAATTACTATGAAAACAAAATTAATATCTGTGTCTTATAATTTAAAGCAATTTTCACACGAAAAACCACGCGCCTCCGGCACAGTGGGTTGCTCCCCCTCCCCCCCGTTTCTATCGCACACTTCCCTCCCCCCATGAATCAGTAACAATCTTACATTTGGAGGTTATTTCCATACGATTTTTAAAATTCGGGAAAAAAAAAAACCGCGCACCTCCGGCACTAAAAAGTAGCACAGTGGGTTGCTCCCCCCAGTGGCGTGCACAGAACTTTTTTCCGGAAAAGCAATCAGAAGGTCAAGTACGACAATAAAAAAAATATGAAAAAATTTAAATAACAATTTGAAAAAAAAAAGTTTGTATGAAAATGTTCACTCTAGGAAAGGCAGTGCCTACCCTGGCGTCATACAAACTTTTTTTTTTCAAAGTGTTAAAAATTTTTTCATATTTTTTTTATTGTCGTACTTGACCTTCTGATTGCTTTTCTGGAAAAAAGTTCTGTGCACGCCACTGGCTCCCCCTCCCCCCGTTTCTATCGCACACTTCCCTCCCCCCATGAATCAGTAACAATCTTACATTTGGAGGTTATTTCCATACGATTTTTAAAATTCGGGAAAAAAAAAACCGCGTACCTCCGGCAAGAAAAAATTACAGAGAGGGTTCCCCCTCCCCCTCTTCTCCACCCCTCATCCTCTCCCCATAAATCAGGTAGATGCATGGAATTAGTATGTACTACGTTCAATGGGTAGATGATATCAAAAAATTTATCAAGATATGGGCCGGAACATAGATTTAGTATATGCTACTGTTAGATCGGCAATGCAAAACGGAAATAACATATATACACGCATGTTAGAGCGAGATAGATAGACTAGACCATTTTTCTAATGCTATGGGCCTGTATCTAAAGTAAAATTAACGAAACAAATTCTGCGTATTTTTGCAAAATCTTTCTTTTGTATCTTTTATGGGGCCGAAAGCCGAGCCACGTTTCCGAACGAAATTATTTTTTGATCTCTTATCTGATCCTTAAGTAGAGTGGTTCTGGCGAGGTCAAAAGCCGAGCGGCTTTTCCCAACGAAACTATTTCTTTTCTTGTTCTCTAAATTGATCCTAATATCTTTAATTAAATATAACAAGAACAATCTTAAGTTGTGCGTTCCGCACCGGACACGAATCGATCCCGGTTATGTGTCTTTGGCGAGGCCGAGAGCCGAACGCGTCGACACATTTACATACAGAAGGTAAATTCAAAAAACAAGAAAATGTTTCGTTTAAGACGCGGCTCGGCCTTTGGCCTCGCCAAAGATACTAGGGGATCAAATCACTTAAAAATAATCGCCAAAGATATATGTATTACCTGGGGATCAAATAAGAGATTAAGAAATAATTTGTTTCGGAAACGCGGCTCGGCCTTCGGCCTCGCTAAAGTCACTTTAGCAGAGGATCAAATTAGAGAACAAGAAATAGTTTTGCTCGAAGATGCGATACTTTAATAGGGAATAAAATAAAACATCATGAGATAAAAACACTCCAAAATGATCAGATCAAGTACTTTCTATAAAATAATAGTCCAAAAAATATTGACAGATTCGATAGGACTAATAGGATAGGCCGAAGCCGCGGGCCAAAGCTAGTATATAAGTAGTTATCTCCCTTCATATCAGTTATTTTTAAGCATTCTAAGATACAATAAATAGAAACAAAACATGTTATTTTATGAAAGATCTGAGGAAATTAAGATAGGATATAAGGCAGATTCTGAAGGCTTTAATTTTAGTTTTAGAGCTGTCAAAACTTAAATTTTTACTAAGTAATTTATAGTTTCTGTTTTTAACACTTATGAACTATTTTGCAATGAAGAAAATTTAGTTTTGACAGCACTAAATCTAAAACTGAAGCCTTCAAAGTCCGCTATATTACCCACATTTTTATTTTAAAACTGGTTTAGTTTAGTCTGTCTCATATCATGTCGTAGGGTCGCAGATATAAGCTTGACGAGAGTCAGCCCTTGCCCTCCGGAGCAAGTCGTCCAATTTTCCATTTTGGCCACTTTTTCATTACATCCATATTTTTTATTTTTTTTATTTATTTATTTGTATTACAAAAATACTAAACAATACAGGAGTGCAACAAAAACCTGTGGGGGTTTATCCGTGCAAATATTCTAAATAATAAATATTCCCAACTTATATCATGGACTGTACACGGTCTGTCCAGTTGCTGATTTGTCCAGCTGAGAATCTGTCCAGTTGCTCCGGAGGGGTTGAAAGTGCATTCAATAATTTTCGAATTAGGCATTGGTTAGTTAAATTTGTGGATATATTAATAATTTGCAATATTCCGCAATATTCCTTACCATGCTATTCAAAATGCAGACTCGAGCACCACCCGCCCTCAAAGCAAAGCAAAGCAAGCAGTACGAGCACAGAATAAAGCAATCTTAAATAACAAGCAAGAAAACTTATCGACACGTTATTAATATATCCACAAATTTATTATGGACTTCCGCAAAGTAACGCCTTTTTCAATAAATTTTTTACAGACTTTTGATTTCTTTGTAGCTATCATTCTAGTAAAAACTTCATGATTCACCATCTTCATTTGCTTTGAAATTTTACCATTTTACTAACACATTTTACTTTTTCAGCAGAAGGTAATACTTTACAGATACCTATTAAATCTATTAATTATTTTGTCATAGCTTTGTCATAACGGGTCAAATGGCGACCAAAAAATCAGATCGGCTACCAGTAGCCATTTAGGCTACCTAGGAAAAAAGAACAGGCGATTTAGGCTATTTCAGGATTACTCCAAATTTATTGAATAATTCCATAAAATGCTTGTAACAAAACGTCCGCAGTTCTTTTAAATTTGTAGGAGTGAGATAGACAAACGCGTTTATCATAGAGAAAACAATCTTTCTAACTCATTTTAACTCACATATTAAGAAAGTGGCGCCCCTATTTATTTCATGACTCTATAGTTGCACTGTAAGTTTCTTCTTTATTTGGGCTAAATTTAGGCTACATAGCTCAAAATGTTAGGCGAATTAGGCTACTTGACAAAAATAAATAATTAGGCGATTTAGGCTACTCGGTAGTCAAAATTAGGCGAATTGAGGTAGCTGATATCTGGCAGCCCTGCTAGGCAGTCAGTCGGGTCGCTGTAACAGATCGGACCTCATCTGTTCACGTCTCAATTCACAAATAAATGTTCTTATAATGGACAGGAAGATTGTTGTATGTAATCAAATAAATTACGTTTAAATAAATAAAGCAAATTGAAATCGATCGCGTCAAATTACTGATTTTAAATAATAAATACAGTAAACTAAACCTCTGGCCCAAGCAAACGGTCCAATATTAAATAGATTAAAAACAAACTTTCAATTTCAAACATGATGGTTTCCATTCATGCGTGAACCCTCAGAATAAGGAATACAAATAGAAACCTGGCTAAAATAAGAACTGGGCATTAGCCATTGTACTCATCTAACGTAAATTACTCCTGTGTACGAGTGAATGAAACGACGGACCGCACTTACTTTATATTTTTTCCTGGTGTGTCACTAGATTGAACCAAACAAATGTCAGATGGATGTAATTTGGATGTATTTTAAAAATTATAATACCATCAAATTAAATATGTCTCATCATTGTATCGTTGTGTTGTAATATCGTTCGTTGCGTGCATCACATCTTAATTTGGTGGCATCGAAATGTCTAATGCATTTTGCGAAAGTTTACAGCTTCACCGAGAGAAATTAAATATTTTGATGCTCTTCCTCTCAAAATTCGTAAAAGTGTGATTTATTATTGTTTGTGTTGATTGTTTTTTTAACATTGTAATAAAATGTCTTGTGCGATTGAAGGCTGTAAATCGCATACAGGAAGAAAAGAAAACAATAATGAAGCAATATCATTTCATCGGTGAGTTCTGATAGTTTTTATGTTAATAAGTTGCAAGATCATACCTAAAACTCAGTAACAATAATGGTAGTTCTTGTAAATCATACTCGTGTTCAATTCTACACCGATATTTGCCTGTTTTATATGGATTTTCTGCCGACTATTAGAGGTTGTGTTTTTTTGCATAGTGATGTACTAAAGTCTGTGTGGCAAACTATCGAACATTGGTTCCCGCGGCAGCCGTGCATAAAGGATAATACCGCAGATTAATTGCAGCGCGAGTTAAAAGAAAAATAATGCCGAATAAATATCGCTATATTTTTTTGTTACAGATTTCCAAAAAGGGAAGAATTAAAAAGTGAACGGCTTATTAAAAAAGCAGTCATATTTGTTTGAAACACTTTACGCCGGATTCTTTTGGACCAAACGAAAATTTAAAATGGAGACAGTTAAAAGCTGATGCTTTACCGACGTTATATTTACCAGATACAGACACATTGGTAACCTTTAAATAATTATGTATAATTGCATTATCAATCTCGTTTGTAGGTACGTGCTAGTACTATACTATAGTATATTAACTCGATAATTTTTCAATTTTAGGCAACAGAACCAGTACCTATGGATGTCTGTGGTTTAGAAAAGTGCATACTTCTATGTTCGCAAATCGTTCTGAAAGGCCTGTTCGTTCACGTTACTGCCGTGATCGACTTCACGAAGAAATTCCGCAGATCAAGACATTTTCGTACTTAGTGGTTGACAATAAAAGTGACAGGGTAGTTCATCGTGAAATGAATTTTGGGAATGCTTATTGACTTGAACTGCGCATAATTTGATTTCCTATGACAGGTTATTAGGTATTTTAATCGTTCATTATTAATTTGTTATTATTTATTATTCAAGATAAGTTGATGTTTATTTGATAGAAATAATAAAAAAATTGAAATTACCTCTGTAGTAATTGCGCTGTCATCGCTCATCATTGACATAATATTATTATTACGAATCCTATAAGTCTATGATTATTATGATTTCTATTGTTGCGATTAATTCCTTCCTCCTTGATTAAACAAAGACGCGACATCAACGAACATCTATTTGATTGAGTTAAGAGGCGACTTAAAAAGTATCCACTTAAATAGTTTACGGTTGTATCTCTGATACAAGCTACATCATTTTTGTACTAGAAACAGGCTTAATTTTGGACTTAACTTATGTATCTACCTGCCTACGATATAGTAATTTCAAATTTGTACTTAATAAAAAATATTATGCTAAACGAAAGATATCCTTTCATTAACTCCTTATTTACACAATATAACATTGTGTCCCACTGGGGTAGACAGAGACTACTTTGCTATTAATTCTCTTGGCCCCTAATGTGTGGTAGGCAGATTGGTCGTGGTTCATTTCGATTTGGTTTATTTATCGTAGTCAAAATTCGACATTGTTACATCACTAGCAAAGCAACGAACTAGTGACAACCTACCTAATTAAGAAAAAACTAATACATATCCATCTTTCTCTAACGCACTAGAAAGTCGTAAGAAAATCAAGGACAGGTATCTTTCTCCGCGTATTATTTTAGCCAGGCTTCTATTTGTATTCCTTATTCTGAGCGTGAACCCTAGCAAGCTGTAAGTTATTACAATGTAGACGAGACGGCGGCACTGGCAGTTGCTGTATACCCATCTCACTCGCTCTTATATCTGTTATCATTTTGTCTCTTTTGGTCGATTTCTTATTGGCGTCAAAACGACTGCGAGGATTTCATAGGAAAATGGGTCTTGTAACGATATGCATTAGGTTGACTCCAATAAGGTGTGAACGGAGAGAACGGAGAGAACGCAGAGAACGGAGAGTACGGAGAGAACGGAGAGAATGGAGAGAACGGAGAGAACGGAACCGAGTATATAAGGTCATGGAAAAGCGGTTTGGGGATCAGATATTTTTATACCATCGTCGAAGTGCTGTCAAGAAGTCTCAAGGTGAAGTCTCATACCAAGTTCAGAGTATTGTTACGGAGTGGGTTTTCTTTGCTTCAATAGTAATTTTGTTTTCGGAACTTGCGATTAAAATACGGAATGTGTCAATCTATCTGTTCGTTTGATCACGGGGTCATTTCGCGTTCGCGTTAGCTTTTAGGTGGCTGTATGCCCTTTTATCGTAAATAGATTCGGTTATGGTCGATAGTTTTTGACTTTTCCGACTCGGAGTTTGACACAGGCGCCTTTGAATTCGTATAGGGTGAACGAGGAACGAGCTAGATTCCGCGATATAGAAAGGGTTCGATAATCGTCTTTTCAAGTTTCGAAATTAAAGTACGTACCTAATAAGGTAGTAGTGCATAGGTCGATTCAGGGGTTGATGGGAAGGGCAGGGAGTATGGTCTCTTCTTAGTAATGCCGGACGTGGAAACGGGAAGATGTACCAGTGTGACAATGTGGCATAGGGCTAGTCGCTGGGAAATCTTGAAGAGTCAGGCAGGGAACTTACAGAGCGGAAGTCGCACTGGACTAGACTCGGGTCACCTACTGGTGTGAACGACAGAGTTTAGTTTTAACCTTCTCTGGAGGGAAGCAAGCGTCTGGGATGGCCTTGCGCCAGATTTACATACTGGAAACACATCCCCCATGAAAGGCGATGTTTATGGCAAAGCGTCCGAGCCGTGAAGAGGCTGCGATTTGTTCTAACCTTTGTCATCTGACTGAGCTAGTCATGGTCTCATATCTATATATTTATATATACACATGATCATATAGGCTATCCCAGCCAGCGGGGTGAAATCCTTTTTACTGTATCACCTCCTGTCTGAGTAGGGCAAAGTTTTAGGATGTTAGGCACACACAGGGGTTCCAACTTGCCCCGCGTCTTTCTGTCGATTAGTTGAGGGGTTGTATGGTGTTTGCTAGCACAATATACAACCACACACACGTTTAATTGTAAATGTGAGGTGACGGACCTCTAGCCTTGAAATCCACACATTTGAAAGCCTAGGAATACTTGATTTTAGGGCCAAATGTTAGGTAGGTAAATTCTAAAATAAAGTCTACCGTTACGGTATTAATAATTTATTTTTGAGAAATTATACATAGTGAGAGGTATCGGGTAACCTTCATCATTGTTTAGGAAAAATAGGTCAGTACATTTAATTTGGTTTAGGTTATAAGGTTCCAAGTACATAGGGATCTCTGAAAGTTATATTTTAGTAGTTCAAGAATAAGTACTTAAGTCGTTTGCTGACTAGTTTCATTATTTATTTAAGATGGTTTTATAAACCCACAGAACCCTAATTTTGAATACTAAAGCATAAGGCTTTGATATTGGCAATAAATATGAGATGATATCAGTATTGAAAAACATTTGAGTTTCACCACTTAAGGATCTCTAAATATGATGTACTTACTTGGGTATTTCTTTAAGAAATAAAGAGGCTTGAGTTTGGCACAAGAATATGCCTAAATAATAGAGGAAGCATAGATAAGTCTTGATTTTGAATTCAGGTTGATGAAATGTATTCTGGACTATAAAAGGTCATAACTGTAGTACCTACCAAAGGTCAGTTCTTAGTGAAAACTAAGTTGAAATAATTTTAATTTATATTTATCAAGAAATATGAGCCTTTTACGTATCAAATCAAATAATCTGATTGTAAGAGTCCAAAAATAGAGTGCAGTGACATGACGACATTGTTTTGTTAGTACATACTATCCAGAAGAAAGTTCTTAGGTGAAATATGAAATGGCTTTGATTTTAATACCCATTTGACTGTTAAATTCTTTACTTACTGTGGAAATAGCTCTGGGAGATTTTATTCAAGAAATAAGAATAATTTCAATCTTTACCAATATTCAATAAACTTAAAATACCAATAATGTATTTGTTTGCATAAATGCTTTCACTTGTCTGGCAAAATAAAAGCCTTAACTGTTACTATACACCAAATATGGGGTAGTAAAAGTTGTTCTTCGTCAATGGAATTAAATGAATATCTACATATTTGGAACAAAAACAAAGTTCTATTAGTATTATTAATACTACTTTACCTAGAGCATATTTCTCTTTCAAAGTATATTGAAATTATTCTACTGAGTGTAGTTATAAAATTGATTACATAAATAACTGCAATACTGTTAAGGATGAAAGTCACAGTAGTTTCATATTACTAGAACATCTATAATTTTTTAAAGTAAACTTTCTGACATGAAAAAAGCCTAATTTCTTGTATTCAATAGTTTTAGTATGTTTAAAACTTATTATGTAAAAGCCCTTACTGAAACTTGGATATTTATAGAAAGTGGATAAATTTCTAACTTGATAGAAATTGAAGAAAATAATTTTTACTGAAACTGCCAGTCACTACTTGAGTAGATCTGTTAAGAGGCTGATTCTTTGAATGGGACATGGTGCAACACGAGTGATTTCAATATTTATTACTCAAGTAATTAGTAATATTTAGTGTATTTGTATAAATGTACTTATTCTTTTGTCAGGCAAAATTCAGCCACAAGCTAACTATACACTGAAATGGGGTAGTTTAGCTTACCAATGTCATAAGAACAAATAAAATATATGTGATTAGTTGTGTCATTTGTAGTTTTGGTTACTATGAAGGTAGGGACGCTCTGGATTTCTTGTTGGTTCTTTACCAGAGTTGTGTAGTCAGGGAACCAACATAGGCGCGTAAAAATAAAAAATTAAATCATAAAATTCAGAATTCAAAACTAAAGTATACACTAAAAAAAGTCAAGGGGGAATTCCACATCCAAGGAAAGGTACTTCTGAGAAGTTGCCAATATGGCTTTCTTTGAGTCTCTATTTTATTGACCAGATAAACACAGATGTGAGAATTTTACTCACTGTCCTATGGACTTATTCGAAGATTACCAGCTAAATAAGTAATTTTTCGTATAGAAGTATCTATCGAGTAATAAGTTTTACAACATACATAAAGGTCAGCTGTTAGAAAACTATTCAGCTTTGATCATCAATAAATTATTAAGTATCAAACACAGAAATACCTCATCTCATCCATCCCCAATTATTGGTAGTGGTTATTAAAAAAAATAATAATAATGTATTTTATTCATAACATAATCAAACAAAATATTTACAGAACTTAGTGTGAAGTATCGTCTTAAGTAGCGGGTATAGTATAACATAGTAAATTCAGTTGTATAGCCTCTTAAGAGGCCGACTGGCGCAGAATTGTTACAGAGATTTATGTCACCTTTTTATTATGTGTAACATTAAAGAATTTTACATCTAGATTTATTTATAAAGTATTATCTCGATGACTTTCATATATTGGTTTAACTGACAAACAGCGAAATTTCTAATCTGAACATTTTACTATCTAAACCTACAAATTTGGTTTTAATTATTTTATGTCCAATTACTTTTAATAAGGGTTTGTTTAGCTAACTTCATCTTGAATCACTTTTAAAGAATTTAGGCACGACGTAAGGTTCTAATTTGACGATCACACTTTGGCCATAAACCTGTTGAAATCATTTCTATATACGAGTAGCACTAGGGTAGTTAAGTTTTGTATGTGGTAAGTGAGTTGTTATTGGGAGAAATTGACGGGGTTGAGTTTGAGATGTATGGGGTAATGGGTTGATCGATTAAGGGGGAGTTTTAGTACATCGCGCACGCACCAGAAATATATGGTCGTTGTTACAAGTTGTGGTGTGATTTGCAACATGTCTTTTAATGGTAATAAAGTGATAATCAAACTCAAATTTTAGTTGTAACGTTCGTATTTTAAATAATAAATGTATCAGTTAACTCTACATTTTAAAATATAATTTTTGCTTGATGGTTTAACTTTTTTTCATGCCGAGTTGTTAGCAAAAATTGGTGATTGTCTAAACAAACAATTTTGACTAGGAAGCCAAATCTAAAATTGTAAAAAACAGCCGTTTTACACATTTTAGTCGAGTAGCTAGCTAACTTTTTATGGAACAGCAGTAGCCTAAGCATGAAAACATCTCCGTAAAGTTCAAACTACATCTAAATCGTATGGAATCTGGGAAACCGCTCCAGACGGACAATAGCGGAACTAACAGAAGGAAAAAAGTTGGTTTAATATTTTTATTAAAAAAACTAAAATAGCTAGCAAAATTTCAAATATCAAATCTCTAGATATTGTTGAAACACACCTAATAAAATATGTTTGAGTTCTGTATATGGTTCCTATTCGTCAAACGAGGAGAAAAAGTGTGTTTGAAGACCTCATTTCAACAATTATTTCTATCGAGGAAAATTTATCCAAACATGTATTCCAATTTCAAAACCTTAGATTATATAGTCAAAATGCATATACCAGAAATTTATTAAAATTTTCCGTGTATTTCATAAAATACAAAGAAAAGAAACACCCGTATTTTTTTCGCATATAGCCTTAAATGTTTCAGTGACTCCGCCTCCGGGATATGATTTTGACCTCAATTATGCCGATCTGGATTCGTCAACCTGCACAAATATGCGGTAAGAGACCCTAGAGGCCTAGACCATAAGAAAAAAATTAAAATATGTACGTGTGGATTTGTCAATAGGTCAAGCACGTACCTGTCCATCCTGGGGGAGAGGAGACTGGAGCAAGGAAGAGTATTTGACAAGATCAAATAAATCAACTGAGATATGAGGTTACGCGACATCTATTATGTTGTAATAATAATAAGAGTATTTGATAAGATTAAATAAATCAGCTGAGATTATACGACAGCTAACAGCTATGAGGTTACGCGACATCTATTATGTTTTTTTTTAAATCTTTATTTTGAAAAGGACTTGGTACAGAGTCATGGCCATGTCGTCCTCATAAAACCAACTTAATGAACTTAATTTACGATAGCTCAGTGGGTTGGGCCGTACTGCACTTGAATAGATTGCCGGGTTGTTAAAACCAACAAAAACGCCGCTTTGTGGACCCAAGGAGTGCAGCCAGAGTGCCAGATCTTCAGCTTTACTATTTCCTTTTTGGAATACTGCTCGGAATTTGAATGAATGTGGACGGTGCTCCACCCGTTTTTATAGTAATTTTCCCTTACTCACACATTGGCATTCTACCTCACCCCCTGGAGCACTATTTTATTATTTATTCATCCTATTTACAATTAATTCTTATCTCTAACTTATTCTAGATACTTAAGTCTACACATACGTACTAAAATCATCACGCTACGACGTCTGGGACCTGACTGGCGGCCGAAAATGTACTGCGCGGATATTTATCGTATTACCTCAACCCCCACCTCAGGAGTATAAATATGCGCCCTCTATAGCCAACCGTCCTCAGTCTGCTTCCCACCGTCGTATCGCTTACAGACCATGTTGTTATTTACAGATTATTTAGGTGTTTCCTAGCATACCCAAGCACCTAGATCGACTTATTATTGCCTATCTTATACCTAGGTCTAAGACCTAGCTAGGCGTATCAATGAAACAAACATAAAAAATATCTTTATTCTGCAAGATCCTAATGCTATCTTGTAACTATTTACTGTATTGTTTTACTGAGCTGTTTACCAAGTTATTTTAATGCTTATTCATTTATTCAGAGTCAGATAGCTGTTCTATCTACTTATTTATTCCTATACTATATTTATTAAATATAAAATTATTTCACATTCACCCTCTGAATATAACAGGGACAAGCCATTCATGGAATATATGTTCATTGAACTAGATTTTACTACTGCAAAATTTCTATTGGTGTTGTGTACCCCCCACCAACAATTGATTACTTCAACACACTGGAACATTTACTGGTCACACATTTGCCCGAATATGAGCATGCTGTTATTATGGGTGATTTAAACACAAACCTGCTATGTGATGATACTCGATCGAATAACCTGCGGACTCTTACCTCATCCGTCAATGTCTCTATTATGCCACTTGATGCTACTCATCATGTGGGTGACTCGCATACCTTGTTAGACCTTATTCTTACTCCTAATTCAGACCGAATTGCGTGCCATGGCCAGTTCACGGCATCTGGCTTTTCCCATCATGACCTTATCTATGCCTCATACGAATTGAAAATTCCCAAGCCTAAGCCAAATATCATACTTCAGCGAAACTTTGCTGCCATGTCTGTTGACAAACTTATAATTGATGCTAAGGCCATCAATTGGTCCGAGTTAGAGCATGCCGAGACAATTGATGACAAAATAGAACTATTTAACAAAATAGTGACTGAACTCTATGATGTCCATGCTCATATACACCCAGTCCGTATGAAACGTCCGCCTACACCTTGGCTTACTGGAGAAATACGTAAGGTCATGGCCACTAGGGATAAACTCAGACGCAAGCATAAAAAACACCCATCTGAAAGCAACTGGAATAGGTTTAAAAGTGCTAGGAACCACTGCAATCAGATGGTTAGGAATGCGAAACGACGCCATATACACACTTCTATCGAAAAATGCAATCCTAAAAATCTCTGGCAATTTCTCCGTACTCTGGGGTTTGGCAAATGTCGGCAAATTCTTAACCCATCCTTGGATCTTAATGGATTAAATAAACATTTTTCCTCCCCCCCACACACCATTGATCCAATATTAAAAGATAGTACCATTCAACGCATCTTAGCTGCTCCTTCTCTGTCTAATCATACTTTTCACACCAGTTCTCGTCTCCGATATTCGAAAAATTATTCTCTCTATCCCAAGTAAAGCTGTAGGCCACGACACTATTGGCCGTGATCTTCTCCTCCCTATTCTGGAAATCATTCTCCCTGTCGTTACCCACATTGTGAACTTTTCTCTAACATCAAATACTTTCCCTGCCTCGGGGAAACTGGCATACATGGTTCCAGTTCCTAAAATTTCTGAACCCTTGTAGTTCAAAAACTACCGTCCAATCTCTCTTCTTCCTTTTGTGGTCAATCGTCTATTAATGAATTTTCTTCACTCAAATGAACTTTTAAATCCATTTCAGTCGGGATTTCGTCCATCCCACAGTAAATGTACTGCTCTCATTAAGATTACTGACGACTTTCGTAAAGCTATGGATGATAGGCAACTCACTTTCCTTACACTTTAATTGTGTTGACTATGATATCCTCCTGGCCATCCTCCGTTCTCTAAATATTTCTGATTCAGCTACTAAGTGGTTCCATTCGTATCTCTATGGCCGACAGCAGCGTATACGCTCTGATGATAATTTCTCTGATTGGTGTGACGTTACAGCTGGCGTCCCTCAGGGTGGTGTGCTATCCCCTCCTCTATTCTCCGTGTTTATAAACACCCTCACATCCGTCATTAACTTTAGTTGTTATCATATGTACGCTGACGACCTTCAACTCTATATGTCCTTTAAGCAGGACCTAATTTCAGTAGCTGTACAGAAAATGACTTCTGACCTAGACCACATAAGTAAATGGACAGAACAATTCGGACTCTTTATAAACCCATCAAAAACACAGGTCATGATAGTTGGCAGCAGGGCTCTAATAGACAAAATGGACCTCAGCTCACTTCCCCCAGTCTGTTTAAATAGCACACCTCTTAAGTTCTGTAAATCTGTAAAGAATCTGGGGCTCTATATCCAGAACAATATGTCATGGGACCTGCATGTCTCTGAACTTAGCAAAAAGATCTTAGGATCTATACACTCTCTTAAACGAATGCAAAGATTTTTACCATATTCTGCTAAGATCATGCTGATTAATTCACTCTTGCTCCCCATCTTAGACTATGCCGATGTCTGTTACCCTGATCTTACTGAAGGATTGTTAAATAAGCTCGATCGTCTCCTTAATTTATTCATACGGTACATTTTTGGCCTCCTTAAGTACGACCATGTGTCGCAATTACATCGAAAATTCTCAAATCAACCCAGACACAAGATACCTCAAATCCCGATACCCCAAAACCCACTTCCCTCTATTTACACCGACCTCGTAGATCAGGGATCGGCAACCGGCGGCCCGCGGGCCACGTATGGCCCGTGTACCACTTTGGTGCGGCCCGCAACCGTTACTTGATAATTATTATAATTGTTAGCACATATTTATGTGAGCAGACATTTTCCATTCTGAACTATCAAAAAAGCGAGCATTGTTTTCGGTTAAAGTGCAAGCCAAATACAAAAACTCGCAAGTCAAATGCAGCCTCAAGAATCGACAATTCGCAAATTTACTAATCAATATTTAACATATGTAAAACTACAATTGATATGATATTTATTTAAATACAAAGGTGAGATAAGGCTTTTGTTGATCCACTGGTAACATTTGTGGCCCTCTTATATCAAAAGGTTGCCGACCCCTGTCGTAGATGAAAGCGGCAAATCACTCAATAACACCAAATACTCAACAAGCCGCAAACATTACCACATACACGCCTAACACTCTACGCCGGCGCAGAATATGGTTACTACGCAATGACACACGTTACAAATATGTGCCCGGTCGGTTTTCACCCACACATACATCACAGCTGCCTTAGGTGTCACCTTGCCCCCTTGGGAACATACTATGTGCGCACTTAAATAAATATTAATTAAGGCTGAGTACTTCCTGTACCCCTTACTTTAAAGGCAAAGTTGTAAAGGCCAAAAGGCCAACAATAATATAAAACCAAACAAAAAAAAAAAAGGGTCAGTCGGTCGAGTATGTCAGTGCTGTCTGTTGAGTCCGGGTCCATAGTGTGCGCCAAGTGACCAGATGTATGATGTCTCCCAGGTCCTGCGTTCTATGTCGGTCAATGGTGGAGTAAATGATTTAATTACGCGGACTGTGAAGCAGTTGTTGAAAAGTTGATTGTGGAGGCGGGTGTGTGTCGGGATGGGTAGGATGTTGTTTTGTATAGTGTCTGGTGTATGTCTCTGTTGGTTCATGCAGATGTGTAATAATAATAATAAATCATTTATTTCGGACATACATCCATAAAGTGTTAGTAACAATTTACTTATACCTATGTTAGTGTACAAAAACATATTTACAAATAATATATTTACAATATTTTTATTTAGCTGCCCTGTTGGAGGGCAGCACATGCGTGGCGGTGTAATGCCTGATGATAGGACCATCCATCCTTTCAGCAACAGTGATCAGGAGACTGTTGGCGCTGGCGTGCACCCGCTGCATCAGAGAAGCGCTTCGTTTCCTAATTAGGCCTGGAAACCATCCGTGCACGTATTCGCGAACATCCCTGATGCGCTGCAGTAGCTCGGCAGCCCCAACAGCGCCCTAAATCCATTGTTGTACTGAACAATGGGTTCTTGGTTTCGCCTATGTAGAATGCCAGGCAATGTCGGCTTTCCAATAGGTAGATGCAGTTTTCAGTTTTCAGTTTTGCAAGTCATGTTCGATTTTGTTTTGTACGTGTTTGTGGTGTAGTGTGTATTGATTTGTGTGGCTGCATTGATTAGGATGAAAGTTTTACAGCGTGGCCGCCGGCATGGGGAGGTGCTAGTACATGAGTTTAAATTTTGGATGTCAGTAGGTTGTTTAGTTTTATTGAGTGTGCATCTGAGGTTTCTGTTGTGTCTGTAGCAGATTTGTGAAGTGTTGGGTAGTAAGTGTTTTGTTTCGTCGTTTTGTTTGAGGATGGGTAAATTGTCGTTGCTTAGTGTTTTAAGTTTGTCTTGAATTAAAACACTTGAAATTGTAGTTTCACTTTATTTATATTAACTCCCAACCGGTTTCGGATTTTACTCCATTTTCAAGGGAAGATCTTAATTAAAATATTTTACATGACTCCAGAACATTATCATTGTTTACGTTGCTCAGAGCTAGTGCCTGGAGTCATGTAAAATATTTTAATTAAGATCTTCCCTTGAAAATGGAGTAAAATCCGAAACCGGTTGGGAGTTAATATAAATAAAGTGAAACTACAAGTACAAGTATTTTAATTCAAGATGTGTTTCAAGTTTCACCAAGTGCCGACAATCGCAAGTATACATTTTTTTAAGTTTGTGGCTGCCGTAAAAGTATGTGGTGATTAATCGTGTTTGGTTGTTGGAGGTGTTTGTAAGTCTGTTATTTCTGTGAAATCTTGGTCTGTTGTATATGTGTTTTTGTAAGAAATTGTGTGGGTATTATTACTACAGTAGAGCCACTGAGTGATGGCGCCTACGACGTTTAAATGCCTACAAAGTATCGTAATTATTTATAAGCAAGTGTGAATTAAAAAATGTACTACTTCATTGTTGATAGTGATGTACTACTTGTTTCGGTTATTATTTTTCGATTTGAATGTTCCTTTATTGTGCAATAGAATTCGTATAGAAACAAATAATCTTTTTAAAAAAAGTTTCACATTTTTATAGGTCGTGTTTGAGGTCGCCAAGTTACGCAATAATATTTAATTAAAAACAAAACAATGACGAAGTTAAACTAAACGAAAATAAATGGTAGTAAAATACTTTTTTCGATTTAGATATTTAAACATCTCTTGGGGGCCTCGGGGCACTACACCGCATAGCCCTCCGATAGCTACGCCACTGGTTTTGGCACATTTTCCTTATGTATAATTATATTGAATGTTGAATGATGTGTCTAATGTTGAGTAAACTCACACTTGATTTTCATTTTTAACCGAAATTTTAAATGTACCTCATCACTAAATGCAGCTGTCATAAGTGCCATCACTCAGTGGCCCTACTTTATATAATAATAACATAATATAAGAGTATTTGACAAGATCAAATAAATCAGCTGAGATAATTATACGACAGCTATCGGTAATTGACGTATAGGTCTACCAGAATCTCATGGCAAATGGGGAAATAAAATTTTGTGGTGTGCAATACTGGGGAAATTGGATTAAACGATCTTGATACTGTTTAATTTTTATTTAGTTCTAGTATTAATAAACATGAAGTATATTAGTTAGAGTACAATATTTTCTGTCACCTAAATTTAGATTTGTCACTTATCTGCAATACTCTAATTAGAATATTTATTGCCAAGAAACATGTTAGTCCTCTTAATAATAAAAATGGTCTCTAAGTATGAATCATCAAATAAATGTAAATATTTATGTTAAATCATAGTTTGTTGATTTGAGCACTTTTTCTTTAGCCTCAATATAACGTATGTCCTCAAAAAACATCAAAATGATAGATCTGTCACCAAATAAATAGATCCGTTCCTTAATTCTATGAAAAAATGCGTAAAAAATTCGTAGAATTGGGCAGGTCGTAAAGTATGAAATCGAAAATCTTACACCAAAAGTCAAAAAATAGATGCGACAACGAGCGGAGCGAGAAGGAGCGTGTTAGGTTTATATATTTTAAATACATTTGGGGAGCCGAGCGAAGCGGAACGTTTTTTGGTGATTAAATTGTGGTAACACTTCTATTACTTTGAAACCTAATAAGGTATTTGATGATTGATATTATTTCTAAGTGATTCTTAATTAATATTGAGGTAAGCGTTTGGATATTATTTGGTGATTAAATTTAGGTGAGAGGTCTACTATTTTAGGAATAAATATTATTTATTAGGTCATTTAAAATTCTTTAATTAGGTAATTGATAAAATCATACCCTATTAGTTATGTGTATGAAAGATGGAAAAATAAAAAAATCATAAATCACTCTGTTTAAAATAAATATAATAAAAGGATATAGAATTCAATTAAAACCCCTATAAAGAAGTCACAATTAAGTATCTAAGAAAAATAAAACTAAAAGTATCAAAACAACTCACTCCAACTTACCGGTCAACTCTACCACGCGCTTTAAAATAGATGATTGAGTTTGATTAACACCTTCTTCTTCCTTTATTTTACGATAAACATTGAAAACAATATTTCTCGCTTGAGATCGAAGTGGCTTTTTCGACATTTTCACAAAAACAACCAATTGTAAGAAGATAATCACAAAATCTCAGCAGCTTTCGTTCTTTGATTTGACAGGTGACACTGTGACATTGCCATATAAAAATCTATTTTTTGTTTATTTTTTAAATGCCATGAGATTCTGGTAAACCTTTACTAGAGCCTGGTTAGAAACTTCTTGGTAGGTAACCTAATTTAATCATAGCATGTCAAAAGACAAAAAGTCGCAAAATGATACTGGCCACTTGCTCATGCAATATTAAAAAAAAAAAAAACAGTACGCAACAATAGATTTGCATATACTTTTTCTGCCCGCTCAAGCACGTTAACAATGGATTTTCATACACTTTCCTTTTTCCGCCCGCATATTTGTATGACAGTAATGACGAATTTTCTGCATTGTTTTCAAAAAAGTAAGAAGGTACTTTCCGAGCAGGTGTATAGTTCAGTCATTATATCCAAAAAACCGACCCTACCCTTGAATAATCAGTTCTTGGATTTTTTTTTTCGTAGGTCCCTTGGGGGGTCACTGGGAGTGTAAATTCAAAAAGTAGACTGAATAAGGCTCCTGTGTATATTTGAAAAATGGTTTTTATGGAATAACTCGGCCATTTTTGATTTTACAGTTAAACCGTGAGCGACAAGCGACAAGTGAGAAAAGCGACAATTTCAAAATATTTTCATCATCTCGTTTATTTTCAACTTTGCGGCATAAATTAAGAGGACTAAACTTGTAGAGAATCAAATTCTGAACAATTTTGGTTCCCACCTTTTTGCCCCCTTAATCGATATTTTGGAAATTAAACCTAAAAAACGCGACAAATTCAAAATATTATGATTATCTCCTATGTTCCACGTTTTACGGCATAAAAGAAAGAGAAACAAAGTTGTAGACAATCAAATTCTAAACAATTTTTTTCGAACGAATTTGTCGCTTTTTTCAAATTTAATTTCCAAAATATCGATCCTAGAAGAAAAATTTGAGTACCAAACTTGTAGAGAATCAAATTTCCTAAAATTTTTGTTTTCACGGTTTTACTATAAAATCACAAATGGCCGAGTTATTCAAGAAAAACCGTTTTTTTTTGGGAAAAAAACCGTTTTTCGGATATACACAGGAGCCTGATTCAGTCTACATTTTTAATTTACACTCCCAGTGACCCCACGAGGGACCTACGAACAAAAAAAACCAAGAACTGATTATTCACGGGTCAAAATCTATAATGACTGAACTAGTAGTATAGTGGAACTTTTTCGTAAAGGTAGTAGAAAAAAGTTACCAATTTACCCAAAGGTTAACTGGAAGACAATGCTAGATAGCATTAAGTTCGCCTTCTGTACAATTTTTAGTGCAATAAAGAATTTTATTATTATACGAAGCGCGAACAAAGCATCCGCTTCAAGATTTGTGCGCCTATACTAATTTGTGCGCCTATACTAATTTACGAACGACACAGCTTAAGGCGCTACGGAAAAAAATCGACACTTTTAGAACTTCTATATCTACTTCGGTAAATAATGTATAATTTTGATAAAATAGTATATTATTTTTGTAATCTTTTTCTAGGGGTCGGTTAAAACAGAAACGAGACTGAAGAATTTCGGCTCGATAGAAATATTTATTGAAATGAGGTCTTTATCGGCCATAAATTCTAGCGGGCAGACGTATATTTCACCGCTCATTCAGTTTAATTTTAAATTTGAAGTAAAAATTGAATATTTCGGTTAAAAAATTGTACCAAAAGAAGCGGAAAATTTCAAGTGACAAAAGTGCCAAATGTGAGAAAAATATACGGTGAATTAAGCAGGAAAAAACCAATAAATTGCCAAATAAATGGCCGTTACAAAACCAAAACAACCGGTGAGAGGACTTTGTACCTAACTTAGAACAAAGAAAACAAAAGCCAAACAATCGCAGCCACTAATCACCGAGCCCAAGCCAAGAATTTAACAGTCAATTTCGCCCTGTGTAGTACTTGCATCTGTAGCGTGTGCGGTAATACGGCCGCCTAAATTCTTGATGAATGATATAGGAGTGACGGGTTCAAATCACGGTCATTAAGAAAATCTTTTTTTCTGTTTTTCTTTTTAATGTTTCTTTACAATTGACACTAATTTAGAAAAAAGTACTCAAATGTATCGTGATATGGCTTCTAAGTGCGGAAAGTGCAATAACGATATTGTAAAGAAAAATTTCCTGTTATGTGTTAAGTGCAAAAACTACTACCATTTAGATTGCACAGGCATAAGTGAAAAGTTATTTTGTCTCATGAAACCGGAAAATAGAAAAAAATTAGAGTGCGACACATGCCGATATGCCGATATGTCGAAGTGCCGATCGAATGAGGAAGACAATCTCGAAAATTCCTTTGAAACACTGTTGGAAGAAGGAATAAATGAGGCTAATAAAAGCAACTCGGTGAATTTCGTAACTCGGAGGAAAAAAATTACCAAACCACTCTCGGAACCTTCATCTCAACTCGATTTCAACACAGATTCGGATGTGATGCATCAAAGTCTTCCAATACTGGAGATTAGTAATGGTTCACGCCTCATCGAACTGACGGAGGAAGTAAAGAGACTACATATGGAACTAGAAAGTGCTGATCTTGAAATCCAGAATCTAAATATCGAAAATAATATGTTAAGAAAAAAATTATCCGAATACGAAAATAAAATGAAACTTTTCAAAAAAGTTGGTATCGATGATATTTCCCTAGGATATCACAACATCCGAACATCATCGCCGTTAAATTTCTTATCGCCACAGTTTGTCAATGCAAAGAAAAATATGAAAGGACGGAAAAGTCACAATTTGTCATGTGAACTATTTAGTCAATTTAACGATACCAATATATATTCCAATACACAAAACGCTGAGCCAACCCTTCCCACAATGAACCCGACTGCACTGCTACCTGTTAATGTTCAGAGAAACGACGAAGAAAAGCTTGTGAAATCGCCTGCGGCTGCGTCGACAATGGTCTCAGAACTGCATATAGCGAGCTCATCCACGAAAAGGCCTGTAGATGGCGCTTCGAAGGCAGTTAACTACGATACGGTCATAGGTGGCGGTGAAACAACGCATGCGTCTTTGGTGGAGTTAGCGAGCTTCAAGAAGGCTAGACTACATGTCGCCACTGATGACATAAAAAACACTAAATACCTAACGTCTCCCAGCCATCAAAAAAAGCACCGAGTACTAGTTTTAGCGGACGAAACCGGTAGAAATATGAGAAATCTGTTAGAAAAATTTATTGGAGAAGAATATACTGTCACGGCTATCCTAAAACCCAATGCTTCCTTAGATCAAGTTCTGAATTCATGCAAACCAATATGTAAAGATTTCACCAAATCCGATTTCGTACTAATATTAGCAGGCTCACATGATACAAACCCACTTCGATTCCAATCTTTTCTGTATTACTATCTTAGTCTATTTACAGAGACAAATGTTATTATTGGTGAAATCTGTAAAAATAAACAAATTAATGAACTTGAGTTAAATTCCATGTTGAAATATGTAGCTTCAAATTTTAGAAACGTAAGCATTTTAGAACCATATCTATATCTAAAAAACAAATACCAAATTGATAAAATGGATACCTGTAGATGCATTGTGAGAACGATTTTACGAATAAATTATAAATATAATCAATTAAAAGTTAATTATAATAAAAATAAGAATAAAATTATTAAGTCTCAAACTCGTCACAGCAAAAACACGGAAGAAATTTTAACTGTGTTAACACAAACTGAGCCCCCACTGACTTTCCCTGAAACTGCAAATAGTAATAATGATTTTTTTCGTGATTAAACACATTCATATATTGCATCAAAATATCAGTGGTCTGATTAATAAATCGGACATGTTTACTGTAGGATTAGACAAACTTGAGACATGTGGAAAAAAAGTAGACATCCTCTGTTTTACTGAACATAATATGGTAAAAAGTGACATAACATTGTTAAGTATTCCCAACTTTACAACTGCATCATGTTATGCTAGAGATAATAGGAGAGGTGGGGCTTGCATCTTAGTAAGGACAGATCATAAGTTTAAAGAAATAAATACAGTTTGTAAAATGTCGGTACCAAACATAATAGAAGGTTGTGCCATTGAGCTTATTGAACATGGTATTGTAATTTTATGTATATACAGAGTGCCAAAAAATAAAAACAATGATCATTACTATGACATATTTTTTAATAAATTAAATGAGATGATAAACTTACTCATTTTCAATGGGAAAATGAAACTGGTAATATGCGGAGATTTTAATACCGATCTCTTAGTAAAAACAAAATTTTCTAAGGAATTTGAGGAGCTGGTATTAAGTAGTAATTTAAAATTTGCTATTAGACAACCAACACGTCCCTGTAGTGGAACATGTTTAGATAATATAATTCATAATATACGTGGTAGCAAAGGGGAAATATTCGAGTTCGCTGTATCTGATCATACAGCACAATTATTGAAGTGCCCTGTCAAGAAGACTTCGAAGCTCAAGTGCTGGTACTCGTTAAAACGGGATTATTCGAAAGAAAACATACTAAAGTTCGGTCAATGTCTGGAAAAAATACATTTTACTGACACATACTCCTCAGTGGATCCTGATGAAGCATTTGACAACTTTTATGACCTTTTTACTATGTTTTATGAGTTGTGTTTCCCTATTATAAAAGTAAAACATACAACAAAAAAATCCCCTAAATGGCTATCAAGAGGCATCAAAAACTGCAGTAAGCGCTGTAGGGACCTTCTTTGGAAGTACAGGACAACACGAACACAGGAAAACAAACACAAATTTAAAACCTATTCTAAAAGATTAAAACATGTCATAACACAAACAAAAAAGGCACAAAACAATTATCACATTACAGAAGCAAAAAATAAATCAAAAGCTACATGGCAAGTTATAAATCAAGCAAAAGACAACTTTCCTAGAGATTACATAGCACAAATAAAAACTAGCGATGGACTTATTAAAAACCCACGTGAAATAGCAGAAGCTTTTAATAATTACTTTATTGATGAAGTAGTACCAGTGACAAAGGACAACATAAAAAATAATAATTTACCACACATATTAAGCAAACCTCATTCGCTGTTTATGGAACCTACCTGTCCCGAAGAAATATATCATGTTATTACAAACTTAAAAAATACGAATAGTACCGGGTATGATAATATATGTACACGAGTAATAAAATATGTTTCTCTAATAATTGCGCCAATATTAAGTCACGTCACTAACCTATGCATCGAACGCGGTGTTTTTCCAAAGAAACTTAAACTGTCTGTTATAAAACCTTTATTCAAAAAAGACGATAAAGAAAACATGGAGTTCTACAGACCAGTTGCACTAATTTCCATAATGTCTAAGATCATCGAGAACATAATTCACCACAGATTATATAAATACTTCGAAACTAACAATATACTAGTGCACGAGCAAAACGGATTCAGGAAAAATAAAAATATTGATCTCGCGATTTACGATTTTTTAAATAAAATATATAAGAGAGTCGATAATCGACTGCCAATATTCGCACTCTATTTAGACATGACAAAAGCGTTTGATCACGTAGACCAAAAAATCCTATTACAAAAACTAGAAAATTATGGTGTAAGAGGAAATGTTAATAATTTAATAAAATCATACTTAAGCGACAGAACTCAAATAACCAAAATTGAACGTATATGCCCTACATCTAAAACTGAAAAATCATACATATCTCACGCTAGAAGTGTGCACTACGGAGTGCCACAAGGCAGTGTTCTGGGTCCATTATTATTCCTCATATACATAAATGATTTGCCGAAATGTATCAAGCACCCGATGGTTTTATATGCTGACGACAGCACTGTTATTTGCGAAAATGAAAGTGATATAAACATGGACCTTAACTCAATCACTAATTGGCTAAAACAAAATAATCTGAAACTTAATATAGATAAAACGAGTGTAATGTCTTTTAAACAAAGGAATTATTCAAACCTTACGATGAATATACAGTTTGGAGGTAAAACCGTTGAGGAAATTAGGGTAACCAAATTTTTAGGCTTGCAAATTGATAATAACTTGAAATGGAATACACATATTGACCAAGTCAGTGCAAAAGTAACTCAGTTTTCTTATGCCCTTTACATGCTGGGTAAAACTGTAAATCGCAAAACAGTACTCACAGCTTATTATGGATATGTGGTTCCAACTCTCAAATATGGGATAATATTCTGGGGAAACGCTACTGGCATGGAGACGGTACTAAGATCCCAAAAAAGATGCATAAGGGCTATCTGTAGGTTGCGAAAAACGGACACTTGTGTACCAAAATTCAAGCAATTAAAATTACTCACAGTACCAGCGCTGTACATATATGAAACTGCAATTTTTGTAAGATCGCACCCAGAGTATTTTCAATATGTTACACGAGCAAGACGCTGTGATCGTCTGCGCCTCGTACAATGTAAAACCTCACTTTTTCACAACAGTATATTTGCCATGGCACCTTCTATATACAATAAAATACCTAAATTTATTCGGGATTTCAATAATATGAATGATTTTATAAAACAACTCAAGACTTTTTTAATAGACAAAGCGTACTATTCAGTTAATGAATTTTTGAATGATAAATCTATGACAGGTTAATATTTTTATTATTTTGAATCAGGACATATTATTTTATTGTGTACTTATAATTATTTCTTAGGTGAGGTTAGTTAACCGTTGACATTTATATTAAATACTGACATTTTTTAAATATTTGTAATTTTAGCATTTGTGTGTTTATTTGTTTCAATTTTTATTTCGTATTTTGTATTTTGTTTTGTTGTTTTATATTTGTATGTCAAATGACAGATTATAAAGGACTTTATATTATGTTTGAACACCACTTGTAAACTTATAATCACAAATAAATTAAATTTGAATTTGAATTTGAATTTGAATTATCGACACCAATTCTCCTGGTTTGATAATATAGAATGACATATGGACTGCAATTATATTTTATTAGATGGCTTGTAACAGTATCTAGGACCTGGTTAAACGAAATTTTGATAGCATTTTTAGTACATTTTATATTAATAAAAAAAAACACTTTTTGCTACTTTTCCACGAATCCGTCCCTCTCGCACTGAGGGTTTTTTCGCATATGGAGTAACAGGGGCGCAAAACTTTTACATATCGCCTTAATTTTATATTGCGTTTTTCACAAAAAGAGTCATTGAACCTTACCGAGTCTCCAGCAAATTCGGCTATACTTATAATTCAGTGTTGCCACCTGTCCCGCGTCTTGACAAAGTGTTGATCAAAAATGGGTACAAATATTTAAAAGTTCAAAGGACCGTAAGCTGAATGCTTTATTTTGCGTGGCGTCTCGCGCTTTGAGCATACTGCCTTCAAATGCCTATGCCCGCGAGTCTCCGCTTATACGGGCGCTCGACAAGCTCAGCGCACTCTTGGTCTCAACACCACAGTGTGACCTTTTTGCTGATAGACCGATGGATGTGTGAAGGGAATGTCTGAAGTACTGTGAGAGTGAAGTATCAAAGACGATGTCCCTAGATCAACATTATATATAGAAATATTTATTTCTTTAATAATATTATCTTTCTTTGTTTTTGAATATGTTTTTAATAATTTTACTTTGTATATATCTTTGAATTGCTCAGTTACTTGGTTAATACTGTAATGCTGAACAATTTTATATTAAATAAATAAATAAATAAATAAATAAATAATTAAATGTTGAGCGCGTATTTTCTCACATGACGCTTAAATGCAAAGATATTCAGTATCATTGCTTAAATGGTCCAATGTGAGAAATCGGTGTTCTGTGGACTTGATGAAAACCGAATTACAAGTTTCACTTAAGAGTCGGAGTTCCGAGATTGGGCAAAACAGGGTTCGGGGTTATGGCTTTTTAAGATAGTAAAATATTAATTTCTGAACAAAATAAATACCACTTGTTACCTTACAAGATGAAGTACAGGTTCATTAAAAAAAATCTTGGCACTAATGTATAGTAACTTCAGGAAAAAAAAACAGGATTTTCAAGTTCAGGTTACACCCGTAGCGCTGCAATGCTATTCAAGAGATTTTCTTGAAATTCCTGTCTTTTTTCTGAAGTTGCTATACATATTGCCGTGATTTTTTTTAATGAACCTGCACCTCATCTTGTAAGGTAACAAGTGGTATTTATTTTATATAACTTTAAACTCTCGCGTTTTGTACACATTATAATATATATAATCGGGTCTACCGCGATCAATTTTTACCTTTTTACGAAAAGGGGACGCCCGACGTTTCGAGACAGTTGCATGTCTCGTGGTCTACGGGAAACTGGCAAGTATGGCGAGGCGCAGTGATGAGATGCAGGTGACGACCGAAGTTTCGGGTTTCTTTTAGTGCATCTCCGGATACTGTGAGTGTTGTGTGCCGTGCGTGAATAAGATAACAATTAATTTTAAAGACTAAAGTGTTTTTGCGGGTACAAGGAAAATACTTCGGTCGTCACCTGCATCTCATCACTGCGCCTCGCCATACTTGCCAGTTTCCCGTAGACCACGAGACATGCAACTGTCTCGAAACGTCGGGCGTCCCCTTTTCGTAAAAAGGTAAAAATTGATCGCGGTAGACCCGATTATATATATTATAATGGTATTTATTTTGTTCAGAAATTTGAATTTTTACCGTCTTAAAAAGCCATAACCCCAAACCCCGAATCTCGGAACACCGACCCGGCTTTTCTTGCGCGGAATTTTTAAATAAATATGTATAAAAATGACGAGGAATTGTTAAGTGCCGCGCGCTGCAATAAAAAATATGTATGTAAAAATAAATAGATATATAAAACAGGAAACGTTTTGTTTTCTCGGTTTATGGTCCCGATTTTTATTTTCCAAAAGGTGGCAACCCTTAGAAGTCACCTTATAACAATGCTTTTTTTTCAGTTCTTTGCAGTTCGTACGATTTGCCGAAATAATGTCATCTATGGACCACTACGGATGGATTCTAGGAGACCAGAGATACAGCCGTTTGTTGGACCAAAGTGACAAAATAAAGCTGTCAGGCAAGCAGAGATATTCCGAAAGGATCTAAAATGGACCCTTATGGTACCCTCCGTTATTGGTCTAAAATTACATTATATTATAATCGAACTTGATGTTATTGTTTTTTTTTTATTAACAACCAGCTTTTGCCCGTGGCTTCACTCGCGTGGACGTATCTTTCAGTAAATGTATCAGTTATTTAATACTATTATACATAGTAAAGTAGTAAGAAAGTAGTGTATGTACGTCCATTGAATTATTTGAGTAGTATCGACAGTTTTCGGCTTGGCGGTTATTTTATCGGCATCCGTTGCATTGTCTAAGATGCTTTAGTCAAAGTCTAAGACCTAGAGCACAGATTATAAAGTAGTTGCCACGTACTACAGTCTAAGTTGACCAGGGTCACTACGATTGTATCTTATAAATAACTAGCGACCCGCCCCGGCTTTGCACGGGCATGTATTATATTACATATAGACCTTCCTCTTGAATCAGTCTATCTATTTAAAAAAACATGCATATGGACAGACCACAGAACGGACAGATAGACAGCGGGAAGCGACTTTGTTTTTCACTATGTAGTGAAACCGCATCCAAATCCTTAGTAGTTCCCCTACTTGGAAGTACACTCTTTCAAACAAAAAAAGAATTGTTCAAATCGGTTCAGAAATGACGGAGTTATGGAGTAACAACGCCCAAAAAAAAAAAAACGTACAGTCGAATTGAGAACCGCCTCCTTTTTGAAGTCGGTTAAAAATAAACCCTCGCTATTTTATTATACGAATCGGTAGGATTATTGTTCAGGATAAAATTTGTCTAATAAACATTAACAATCATCTGTTGTACGAGATACCCATGAAATTAAATATTTATTACAAGTTCTTTATTAACAATACCTAGTACTGTTCACTTGTAACAAGTAGGTAAATGACACGTTATAATTTTCTTATCTCTCTTAGATCCAAAGACATCGTATGAAGTACAAGCTTGCTAATGTTATTTATCTTAAGTACCTTGTTGAAGACTTCAATAAGAAAATCGTTAAATGGTAATAATAAATCTATGCACAGCACAATTCCTTCTTGCACTAGGCGGACGAAAAGTTTAAAAAGGGAACGTATTTTTTTTTGCAACGCGGATCAGCAAATTTGAAGTTCGAACGATAACTTTCAACATTTTGACACAGACAGAACGGACAGATAGACAGCGGGAAGCGACTTTGTTTTTCACTATGTAGTGAAACCGCATCCAAATACTTATTGGTTATCGAGTTAAAACGAAACATACAGACCGTTAGATAGGAAGCAAGTATCTGAATCCCCACTGTTATTATAAATGCGAAAGTGTGTTTGTTGGTTTGTCCTTCTTTCACGCAGCAACGGAGCAACGGATCGACGTGATTTTTTGCACATTAGCTTTAGCTGCGGTAGTCATTATGACCCTATCAGTTTGTATAGATGTCCTGAACTACCAGAATCTGGGGGCACGATAGTGCCCCCCGCCAAGACGAGCCAAAGGAAGCGGGGCACTACGTACCTTTTCTCGAAGCGTTTCGTCATATTTTCGAACCCTCATCGCTTCGGTCTGGATAATACTAGAAATACCAAATTCTCAAGATAACATGTAGGAAGCAGGCTTATTAAACACGATAAGTTTCTGAAATTAGCTACTGATGGTACCGAAGCAACACTTTTGTTGACTTCTTCCTTCTTGAAACATTATGTTATCTAGAAGTCGGCGCTCTTATATTGGTTTTTATGTTGCTATATCGTAGGAAATACGCCGACTTCTAGATAACATATTGTGTCAGGAAGAAAGAAGTCAGCAAAAGTGTTGCTTCGGTACAATCAGTCTTTATAGAATTATTATTAACTTTTTAGTGAATGACTGCTGTTACTATTGAAGTCGGTTGCTATTTTTTTGTTAAAAGTTTATTTTATTTCACATTTTTTAGTGTTGCTGGGTTAAATTGTGAAGTATGGGTAGTTCTTGCAATCGAGGTGTTAATATGAAACGAAGTTCAAGTGAGTATAAGTAGCTATGTTTGAGTAGCTTCCTGCTATCAGCACCCTAACACAACATGATTACCGCAATCTCGAGTTATGTGCTGTCATTCGTTGAAGAGTTCCACGGTGATGAAGCCAAGATCGAAGGTCAGGTGGGTACACTGGCAATTTTCAAGCAATGCCCTGCAATGCCGCAATCCAAAGTTATGTGCTGTCATCCGTTGAGGAGTTCTATGGTGATGAAGCCAGGATCGAAGGTCAGGTGGGTATTCTGATAATCTGCAAGTAATACCCTTGAATTAGCACCCTAACGCAGTGATTGCCGCAATCTCGAGTTATGTGCTCTGATCCGTTGAGGAGTTCTATGGTGAATATGGTGATGAAGCCAGGATCGAAGGTCAGGTGGAAGAATGTCGATTTTCAAGTAATACCTTGTAATCAGCACTCAGGTACAAAGCGATTACCTCAAGTTCGAGAAGTATGCTGTCATTTTCTGAGGAGTTCCACTGCCTATCTCTGAAGACCTTCATCAGATCATGACCAAACCCAAAATGGTACCTACTTGGAAGTACACTCTTTCAAACAAAAAAAGAATTGTTCAAATCGGTTCAGAAATGACGGAGTTATGGAGTAACAACGCCCAAAAAAAAAAAAAACATACAGTCGAATTGAGAACCGCCTCCTTTTTGAAGTCGGTTAAAAACAGCTAAGACTCACTTTGATTTATGCGAAAAAAACTCGACGTTTCGGTCAACTTAAGAGTGACCTTCATCAGGCTTCGCGAGGTGCTCCGCCGCGTGCGACACCCTCACGAGGACTGAATATCCTCGCTAGATACCCATCACCACCGCGGCCGCATCCGCTCGTCTCTGAGCCCGCTGCGCCCGCGCCGAGTCACAAAGTGACCAAGATTCTTTGCCTGACCAAGAGCAAGCCAAGATACTAAGACCGCATAATCCAACTTCACCAAAAATCTATGGCCTTCCCAAAATTCACAAGCCAAACTGGCCACTCAGATAGTCGTTCAAAAACTCACACCGAGTTGGGTTTCCTACCCGGGTCGCAACACTAACCCGTTCAAAAATGAACTCGCGTCTCAACACCGACCGTTCAAAAATGACAGTGTCGCTACACTGGTGTCGAATTTTTCAACATCAACTCTGAGCAGGGTTCGCAAGGTTCGTATAGGCTCCAAACGTCACCTGACATTCACGTTAATTTTCGTAAATGAAATGACGTTAATTTTTGTACCGAGGGGGTCTTCTCAACGTTATAGTTGATATATTTACGTTAAATTTCGTACAGAGGGGGTCCTCTCAACGTTATTATACTAAATATAATGCAAAAATAACAACTGACGTTTAGACTGTCGCTACACGACGAAACCCGTTCAAAAACTCAGCGTTACAACCCCAGTGTTCCTACCCAGCCCAGGGCTATTTAATGAACGCACGTCAGACCTATTGTGAGTCAAATTAACTCTCCAATATACAACCTTTCACAACATTTGGCGAGCATTTTACAGACACTCACCGGAAAGGGTGACAGTTATATTAGAGATTCAACACATTTTGTCCAACTGGACGAAGTGATGGTCGGTTTTGACGTGACGTCACTCTTCACCAACGTACCAGTAGAGGAATCAATAAACATCATCGCAGAATTGCTGATTGGAACAAATATACCTACTGAATACATCGGGGCGAGGACTGGGATGGTTAAGAGGGGAGGCAGAAAGAAAGTAGGAGACCAATCTTAGGGACAAGAAGTCCCGCCAAAGTATGAAATTCTTAGGGACAAGAAGTCCCACCTAACTAATAGGGACAAGAAGTCCTACCTGATACATGAGGGCAAGAAGCCACACCTGATACATGAGGGCAAGAAGCCACACCTGATACATGAGGGCAAGAAGCCACACCTGATACATAAGGACAAGAAGCCAAGATAGAATGTGGGGACAAGAAGTCCCAATAACAGCAGAGCATCCAACACACTAAGATGTGACTAATGTCACCCTGCAATTAGGGTTATATTGTAGAGTTAAATCCACAGAATCTAAGCTAGAAAATCTCGCATAGGGTTGCCAGATGGGAAAATGAAAAAGGAGAACAAATCAGTGCTACTAAGCTAAGAGGACTTCGGAAAAAAGGAGGACATACTTAAATAAAACGATACAAATATTATGTTTTGTTAGTTAGGTTAGACATTTATCAGCATTGAACCTATTCAAGATGATATTTGTATATTTTGCCAGTGTAACATGCGTGGTTATGCGTGCAGCGCAAGTATAAATGGGTGAATGTGACAGCGATACCGCAACTCTACGCGAGAGAAATAGGAGAATGAACCGTGCCGTGTGGGCTAACCATTCTAACCAAGTGGTGTCGGTATGGTAAGTGCAAAATTTGAAAAAAGGAGGACAACTGATAGGTGAGGGAGGACGGGAGGACAAATTGTGAAAAAGGAGGATATGTCCTCCTTTAGGATACCATCTGGCAACCCTAATCTCGCAGAACCTATTTTGCGACAACTGTTACTGTAAACTTGAGCATACCGTATATAGGAAGACCACACACACGGACCGGTACCTGAGCACAGACTCACATCATCATCCCTCGCACCTGTCTTCAGTACCTCGTACACTGATTAACAGAGCATTGCGCCTGTGTGATCCTTGGTCGAAGGTGTGATCCACAGTACGTGGATGCTGAGCTGAAGCATGTTGAGGTATTAGAGATGAATGGATTAGAGATGAAAGCGAGCTGGCCAATTTTTGTCGAAAACTTTCATCTGTTAACAGACTTTGGCTTAAATCGTGAAGTTGCAAAAAAACAAATTTTGAAAGCTGAAAAGTTCATTATTTACGTGTACATAAAAAAAGCCTGGGTTGCAATCAATAGACATATACTTATATAATATAAATGTGTGTAAAATTTCAAACTCATGCTTAATAAACTTCACTAATACTGAACTATTGGCGTCAATCAGACTCAGGCGTCAACAACTTGACTCAACTGCCACATAACAATAGAACATTACGATACGAGAGCGATGAAACGTTTTCTGACGAGTGTGAGTTTGCGGCATGAGCCGAAGGCGAGTGCTGCAATCACACGAGTCGAGAAAAAGTTTCTCGCACGAGTTTCGTATAATTTTTTATAGCACAAGTGCGGAAAATGCCGACTTTACGCACGCGCGTGCGTAAAGTGGTCATTTTACTCACGGTGTGCTATAAAATGTTTTAAATTTTTAAATTCTAAACAAGAAAAGAAATATAATAGTGCTAAGAGAATAGCAAAAGGATGGAAAAAATACTGGTCTCTTAAGCAACGGCGGATCCAGGGGAGTCATGGGGGTCATGACACCCCCCTGGGCCTAGTTCAACTTTTTTTTCTATACAGACCCGCTAAATTTACCTATAATTGCACCATCCATCCATCCATCAGCCTAGTTCGTCCACTGCTAGACGTAAGCCTTTCCAGGACTTTGCCACTCCCGGCGGTCATCCTGGAAGAATTGCCCATACTCACACACGCTGGGCACGCGGGTTGGTGAGCGTGGTGCCGGAACCCTCGCACCAGTGACGCCGCTGCCCGTCACCAGTATGTTCCATATAAGGCCCGGCTATTAGGGATGGATATACCGCCATCCATCGGTCCCAGGCATGGTGGACCTCCTGGTTTTTTGCCTGTGAGCTGTCCTCTTACTCCCCCCGAATTACTTCGAGGGGGTCTTCAAGAGGTATCTCCACAGTCCAGCCCGGCATCAGCTCTACCACCTTGTATAAATTGCATTATACATTTGGACTAATTCGGAGCCTGTGACGCCCCCCCCCCCCCCTCCGGCTCGCAGGCTGGATCCGCCCTTGCTCTTAAGGGGTTGGGTTATTCCCAGAGCTCCAAAAATTTCTTCCCACGGCTCCAAAAATTCAATTTAATATTTATTATTATCATAATTTGATTCTCGTCGGCTCCAAAATATTAACTGTACATGTATACAGAACAGGACGAACACATCGTTTTACTAAAAGCTAGACCCATGTCAGTGAAACCCTTATAGCGTTCTGTTTAAAATTTTTGGAAAGCGTTTAATTTTTAAAATTGTGATAATTTATTATTTTAAGGCTGATTAACTGTGATAAAACATGTCCTTAACAATAAAAACTGTATTTAGCTGTGATTTTTTATAAATATTTAAGATATAGAGTATATCAAATCACCTAATTTTTTCATTATTTTTATTATTGCGTTTTTCCCACAGAACATTTAAATCAAATAGAAAGCCTAAGTGGGCGTGTCACGCGCGCCACAACTACTGTTGAACATCAATACTTAAACCGAAACACGCGATCGCTGCCCATAGTCGCACGCGAACCGTGACTCTGTGAACAGCTCTGCCTAATCTAAAGAGAAATGCCGTCTTGTGCAATAATTACTTGCAGAATCACGAATAAGAAAGCAAACCGGAAAAATTGAGATATTTCCTTTCACCTGTAATTATAAAAACTTTGTATAATATGAGAATTTTAGATAAATAACTAATTTACTCATGGTGACAACAAAAATATACATTACCGGCAATGTACGCTCACAATTTTGGCTAAGATGTAGTAAACAAGTAATGTATGCTCTCCCTACTTGTCAAACTTGCTCGCTAGTGTTGTGCCGTATCGTGGTGTCACACAATCGATAGACGTTTTTTATTCCTTGAGCAATATTCTTAAATAAAGATTTAAGATAAAACTTTTATAACATTCGAGAAACCGTTGTCAGTTACCCCAAAATCGACCGGATAACTGTACAAGCAAGGAATTTTTTTTTATATAATGTATGAGAAAATATTTAAAAGTGAATAAGTGTGCGTTTATTTCCTCTACGGTGTAATTCTTGGCTATGCATAAATACATATTTTTCAAAATACATGAGATATTTGTACAGTCGAGAACAAAAGTATTCGTGTGAAATGTATGAAAAAAAAAAAAAAAGTGTTAAAGCCTGTTTTAATTACTCTACAATGTAATTCTAAGCTACGTATATGTATGTCTGAAAACATTTATCAAAATATATAGGGTAAAATGTACAAACGAGGTCAAAAGCTTTGGGATAAAATATTTAAAAATGTATGAGTGTGTGATTATTTTTAATCTATAGGGTAATTCTAAGCTATGCATATGTCCAATTGATTATTTATCAAGATATACGGAATCTGTATAGTCGAGGAATAAAGATTTTGCTAAAATATTTAAAAGTATATAAATGTGTGTTTAATTATCTAAGCTATGCATGCATATCTTGAATATATATTTACAGTAGTTACAGTATCAGAGTTGGTATAATATACGAAAGGTTTTTACAAAATATATAGAAAAAAAGAGCTTGGAATTACACTGAAGAGTAAATAAACCCACACTTCCAAGGAAGACAGTCAAGACTGTGCAGATGCCTCTTATATGTTGATAAATAAGTATTTAATCATATGCATAGCTTAGAATTACCATATAGAGTAAATAAACAGACACTTATACACTTTTTAGATATACATATGCATAGCTTAGAATTACGTTGTAGAGTAAATAAAATACACTTTTACACTTTCAAATGTTTTTTCATACATTTCACCGGAAAACTTTTGTTCTCGACTGTACAAATATATGATAGATATTGAAAAATAAGTATTTATACTTATGCATAGCTTAGAATTACACCGTAGAGTAAATAAACACACACTTGTACGGTTTTAAATATTTTCTCATACATTTTATATGAAAACTTTTCTCCTTGATTGTACAGTTACCCGATCGATTTTGGAGTAACTGTTAACGGTTTCTCGAATGTTATTATAACACCTATTTATGTCACCTAACACAAGTGTATTGGTGGTATGGACCAAAACGCCCATTCTCCTTTGAAATGGGATTTTCCATAAGAGTGTTTATGAAAAATCCAATTATTTTGAAGCTACCATAATATAATTTAAAATACGTTAAATCTTAATATATTCGTCGGTGAAACGCGGTTGTACCGAGTGTGGACTGTAACTTGCATTTCACAGTTCACACTCGGAATACCTCTGATACCCCCTCGGGGATTCATGTCGTGACCATATATTATCATTATTACTGATCACTTACAAAGTTTTAAGTATGAATTTGGCTATATCAATGAAATCACCTTATATACACCTAATACACGTTAAAACAATTTTTCTAAAATGTGTAAAACAAGATAATAAAAAAAAAACAACACACAAATAGTCTCAGAGCAAATTGGTTTCTTGATTGATTATAAAAAAAGTTAGTCGAAGTTTTACGTTAAGAAAATACATCTGTTCCCATCCCTAGCAATAAATCATCACGTCATATAATCAGACTGTGTTTAATATTAAGTTCGCAATACCGCTCCGGTCAAGTTATCAACCACCTAAAGCCGGTAGGTTTATAATGGTCACATGGTATCAAAACTAAAACGTCGTAAATGAAATCGTTTGTTTGAAAAATACACCGTTTTACACAGAGATACGGTAGTTTTTTCATTTGATAAGTTTTCGATATAAGTCATTTGTTGTGCGTAGAAAGAACAACCACTTGGATTAAAGTTTTGATAGTATTTCAATTACGACAAGGTGTGTGCCTGTGGGTGTGAGGCGACAAAGGTTCTGGTACGCATACAGCTCCAAGGCCTTTCTAACTATTTAAATGTTCTGAGGTTTTTCCTCATTAAGTACAAGAAAAAAAACGCTTCGTAGTGCACTGTAGTATATTTATATGCTTCTACTTGAATTTGTTATTTATGTACAATGTGACTGTATATAATAGCTTTTGGAGCCGGTGAGAAATGAATATTTTCGACAAATTAATTTTTGGAGTCCTGGGAATCTTTATATGAAATTTTATTTTTTTGAGAACAATGGTTTTTGGAGCCCTGAATAACCCATTCAAATGATAGGTAAAAACTATAATTATATTAATTTATACACTACTTACTAAGATAGCTTACATATATAAATACATGCCTAACTTTATCATTTTTGTTATACTAAAACTTATAAGTACTATAGAAAAAACATAATTATATCTACTAGTTAAGAGCGGTTTCGCAGCCGGATTGTGAAAAATCCGCCTTTTTGTAATTAATCGAAACAGAACAAATTAAAAATTCACTCAATAGTTATTCAACAAAACCTTTACCTATGTATTGTGTATGTTGCCATCGCAAAGTTTCCATTGGTTTCTGTAAATTAGAATAATTGTACACAACACATAGGTAATAAGGTTTTGTTGAATAACTATTGAGTGAATTTTGAATTTAAGTGTTCTGTTTCTATTAATTAGAAAAAGGCGGGTTTTGCGCAATCCGGCTGCGAAACCGCTCTTAAGGCAATGAAAAAAATAAAACAAAAATATATTAAATTTACCTCATCACTAAACGCATGTCTGTCGTAGGTAGAGATAAACTACGCTAACATGGCCCGCCCCTCCAAAGTACAAAGCGGTTGAATGCATTTGTGAAAGTATTAACAGGAATTTGGAGGGGCGGGCCATGTTAGCGTAGTTTATCTCTACCATTAGTCGAGGCGCTGCTTATTTTTTTGAGGTGGGTAAAGATCGCAAGGGCATAAAAAAATCATTGCGCAAGAGTCATAATTTACACTCACCAATTATACGAACACAGACCGTTTACACGTTGCCAGAGAATTTAAAGTCTTCCATTTAAAGTCTATCATAATGTGATTTTAGTTTATTAACTTTTAATACCTTATTAATGCATGTTAGATATACAAGGTGACTTTTTGATCATCGTCCAAATTCATACTGGTGGCTTGGTAAGTAATCAGTATCATGGATCAATAACAATTATTGTAAAATCCGTAAAATGAAATTTCGACTCCCCATAGTGATTTACTCGGAACTGGAAGTGAATTTCTATGGGAAGCCGAAATTTCATTTTACAAATTTCACGAAAATTGTTATTGATCCAAGATACTGATCACTTACAAGCCTCCAGTATGAATTTGAACGATGATCAAAAAGTCACCTTGTATAAGATGAAAGTTTTCTTTAGTACTTAAGTCTTCCTTTTAGGGTTCCGTAGTCAACAAGGAACCCTTATAGTTTCGCCATGTCCGTCTGTCTGTCTGTCCGCGGCTTAGCTTAGAGACTATTAGTACTAGAAAGCTGTAATTTGGAATGGGTATACATATTTATCACGCCGATAAAGTGGTACAGTAAAATTTTGAAAAAGATTTTTTTTTAGGGTACCTCCCCTAGGGTTCCGTACCCAAAGGGTAACCAACGGGACCCTTTTACTAAGACTCCGCTGTCCGTCTGTCCGTCTGTCACCAGGCTGTATCTCATGAACCGTGATAGTTAGACAGTTGAAATTTTCACAGATGATGTATTTCTGTTGCCGCTATAACAACAAATACTAAAAAACACAACGCCATTAATGTCGTTGAAAAAACAGAATAAAATAAATATTTAAGGGGGCTCCCATACAACAGACATGTTTTTTTTGCCGTTTTTATATAAAATGGTACGCAACCCTTCGTGCGCGAGTCCGACTCGCACTTGGCCGGTTTTTTATTTTGTTCAGCACCTCCTACATGATTTAAGGCGATTTGCGAAAAAAATACGGGTGTTTCTTTTCTGTGCATTTCATAAAATACACGGAAAGTTATAATCAGTTTCTGGTATATGCATTTTGACTATATAATCTAGGGTTTTGAAATTGGAAAACATGTTTGGATAAATTTTCCTCGATATAAATAATTGTTGAAATGAGGTCTTCAAACACACTTTTTCTCCTCGTTTGACGAATATGAACCATACAGAACTCAAACACATTTTATTAGGTGTGTTTAAACAATATCTAGAGATTAGATATTTGAAATTTTGCTAGCTATTTTAGTTCTTTTATAAAAATTATAAAAGTAACATTCTTCGCTTTCGGTCTGAATCCGCCCCTCTCGCACTGCGCGATTTTTCGCTTGAAGTGACATTGACAAAAATAAAATTCGCATAGCCTCTTAATGACATATATTATACAATACTCTCCTATGCTATTAGGTTAAACATTAGGTAATTAGATTATTTACAACAGTTTAGTCTATTATTCCATTTTTTTTTTACATTTTTTTTAATCGTTTATTTCCAACAATACAAATTACGTAGGAATGGAGCCTTGCTGAGGTGGCGGCTGCCAGGTGACGGCACCCATCTTGCGGTTTATCTCTTGGAGGATGAGTCCACATCTCGCGACCTGAAATAATAACATATTGTCACGACATGAATCCCCGAGGGGTCTTCAGAGGCGTTCCGAAGTGTGAACTGTGAAATGCAAATCGATCACCGAAGTGACGTAAAATTTCGAATAGATTAAATTATGTTAAGGTGTGTTATTCGAAAACCATTTCGAGATTTAGGTTTAATAAGCCGTATTTGAGAACTTGTGGTCTAAAAAACCTCATGCTGATGGATATTTTTACGAAAAAGCTGCAACTTCCATTTGCCTTCGTGTGACATCCCTTGAGAAATGGCTGTTTAGAAATGTGTCCTTTGCTATCAAGATAAATTTATAATAATTTGCTTCCGACTAATTTGACAGCTGGATGACAGACGAGTAGACAGACAGAGACATACCACTTTTTTTTATATGCAATCACACATCACAATCAGTGTAATGTCTAAAATTCTCAAGTGACGTCATATCGGACAATTCTTTAAGCAATCGTAAAAAAATAATGGTTAATTATATACCAAAAGAAAGAAAACTATGTCCTAAAACGACGTAAATTCCCAGAAAAAAAAAAACTTTTAAAAATTAAGCCATGGTAATTGGACCCCCTGTCCTGGCAAAAACGACCGAAGAAGTAGAATGGCCATCCTGCTTCTGAGGGCCACAAACAGTTGTCGGTACAAACCTGCGCAGGTATAAGCAGAGGCGTGGAGTCGCGCTGTCTCTCGCTCTGCTGCGTCGGTTTCTGGTGCGCTCGACGCAGCGCGCGACGACGCCTGGCACGCACCGTCGCTGACAACACGAGACCACAGAAATAAACTTTAACAAAAAAATAGTAACCGACTTCAATAGTAACAGCAGACATTCACTAAAAAGTCAATAATAATTCTATAAAGACCGATGGTACCGAAGCAACACTTTTGCCGACTTCTTTCTTCCTGAAACATTATGTTATCTAGAAGTCAGCGCTCTTATATTGGTTTTTATGTTGCTATATCGTAGGAAATACGCCGACTTCTTGTACCTGTACAAAGCGATTACCTCAATTTCGAGAGGTATGCTGTCATTTTCTGAGGAGTTCCACTGCCTATCTCTGAAGGCCTTCCATCAGATCATGAGCAAACCCAAAATGGGACCAACCTGGAAGTACACTCTTTCTAACAAAAAAAAAAGAATTATTCAAATCGGTTCGAATATACAATCGAATTGAGAACCTCCTCCTTTTTTGAAGTCGTTTAAAAATAGATACTACCAGAAGGCCGACTCGACGACGGAGCGAAAACAGACGCACACATGTATAGACGCGTACGTATGATGATCTCGGCAGAATTTCGTATTGACATTCGACCGACTTCATCCGAGATCGTCGTACGTACGCGTCTATGTGTGCGTGCGCCTGTTTTCGCTAGTTATGCGGAGTGAACCTTCTGTAAGTGGTTATTTTGTGACGAGACGCTCTATTTAGTTGTCGGTACAGACCTGCGTAGCGACTTAAATTGTGACAAATTAGTTACCTTCAAAAATAGTAATTATATGTGTTTTGGCTCATACACATACTTTTGAAATTATAAGCAAAAAAACAAGTGCGAAAACTTCAACGTATTTTGCGTTTATCTCAAAACGCATAAGGAAAGGAGACGGTCAGAATCGGCCTTGACCGGGTACATGAAATAAATGTATACTATAATTTTTGTTAGATTTATTCGTAGCTAGTTTCACTTTCATAATAACACGGACACAGATATTAAAATAATATATGTTGCAGCCGGTCATGAGAGCGAAAGCGCGCCATCTACCAAGTACAAACTACGCTTCCAGCGTGCTTTGATAGAGTCATGCGTGACGCAATCGGCAGTCTCAGCTTTTTATTTCACGATTCATGCTTTTCTTCTGGATTTTGATAGAGATTACATTACGACTGACATTCGAGCATAACCCTTTTAAATATATCAGAATCATCGTGAAACATTGTTACAACTATGAACGTTTCAAACGCGCTTAAGTTTATTTTCGCAATGCCATATGAAAATAACCTCAAAATAAAAACGATTTATCATAAAAAGTTATTAAAAGATGGTGTCCGTTTTAAATGGATAGTCAAACCGTGTTATTTTGAATTTGTTTTTTATCATTGACCACAATATATTTGTATACTCTCTTAAGGCATTTTGCTTATGGGGAACTGACCGTCTCCTTTGTTGGACAACTTTTGATTCGGAACCAGTATCCCGAAAAACATAAGGAACGATAATAAAACCGACTTCCGGATTTTTAACAACGTGGAAATACCAATTGTTTGTATTTTGCATTAAGTATAACTGAACTCGATGACTTTTCGTTATTGTTCAAAACAGCGCGCGCTGTGCCGTGGCTGTTACGAGAACCGAAGCATCGCGCTATCTTAAAAAAGAGCGTGTTTAACGCAAAAAAAAATTTTATGGTGAAATGAATAGTAATTTTTTTAATGAAAATTATTCAAGGCGTGCTTTATATTGTGATCAGTTATAATGCAACGTTTCATAATCTATTGTTAAGTATTAACAGAATACCAGCAGCTTATTGTACGGTTTAGAGGTAACTTTGCAATTCTTTTCTATCGAGAAAATTTAATGGAATCATGTTTTTGCCAAGTTCTAGGCGTAGCGTCATCAACTTTACCATATATTTATTTCAGAGTGATTGGTGCAGTATTGTTGATATAACAGAGAATCATTCGAAGCAATGTGAGGTATTGGTATCGATTCGGAACACGACTTAACTTATTTGACAGGACTAACCTTATTTTAAGCGTCCTTTCTTTTTCTTTCTTTATCGAAAAGACAAGGACAGAACGCTTAAATTAAGTTTAGTCCTGTCAAATACTCGTAAGTTAAGATGTGCTATACCGAATCGGTACCATTGTAGACTTTAAAGGACAGACATCACGCCCAAACCTCCACACAAACGACAACACAAAATTGTGAGATGTCTGTGGAATGTTCGCTACATTCGGGCGCTAGCTCACGCCGTGCAATAATGGGCTATTAATTTACACGTATCGTAAAGTACAATAAAAATATGTTTTAAAATGTTTAAAATCTTGCCAAAACCATGTTACGCTTGACACAAGTTTTCAATTTTGCAGCCGCGACGAAATCGGCACGATTGTATTGTCTTCGCAAGTTTCATGGAACGTGCATATTATAGTGAAATGAAACAGCATGACATTTGGCCGCACACACTCACAGCTGATTTGGTCGCGACATTTCTGCTCTTAAGGCGATTATCCCGGACAAAATGTGAAATTCGACATTTTAGAATTTCGAAGACGCTGCATCCTGTCGCTTTAGAAAATTGCAGCTCTGCATAAACATACGTTGATTCTTATTCTAAGACCCCTTGGAATTCGTTTTTACATAATTTATCATTTAAAGCTATAATAAGCTTCACGCGTTACTACAAAGTCATAAAAATAAGAAACTGTTTATCATCAGTTTCTCACCAAATACGGGCTAAAATGCAGAAGACATCACATATTCAGGTATGGTTCAAAGAAGTAAAGATTCCTATGAGATTCTTTTTTTATTCAATTTGTTTTAGAAGGAAAAAGCTTGAAAATATTTAATAGCGCCTGAAAAAAAAAATACCAAAACAAGATCTAACGATTTTGATTATTGCTTTTAAATTTAATCAGGCACTTAGAGTCAAACGACACGCTCCCGTCACGCAAAAATAAAAAAATAAAATGTCTTTATTTCGGGCAATGAAAAACACATAGAAAGTGGAAAGAAAATTTTGGCTAATATCAGGTGTTTTTGTGGTAGTGTAGTGCATTTGACGATTCCGATTTTGTATCAATATTGTGAACTAGTGGTGTGTGGTGTATAGTAATGTAAATATTCCCTTTTGTTTTGTTTTTGTGCAATAAGTGTAAGTGTAATGTATAGGTTAGGTTAGTTTGCTGTATCATTTATTAAATAAACTAACATTGTAGAAGACAATAATAAATGGTAAATAATGGGTAATAAAAGAATAATAAAGTACTACGGTTCTGGTAAAGCCAAGCGAGTTTACCAAAATAAAGGTCGACGACTCCTCGGTCTCAAATAGGTACAGAGCATAAAATATAATCTTTACGTCAAAAATAAAATAAATCAAAATAAAAAACAAATAAAAGGCCAATAGAGGCAATATTATATATTTATTAAAGTATTACTCGCACATGTGATTATATTATAAACTTATGAACGAATAACTCTTTTCGAGTGCAACAACAATAAAAAGATTTTATGCAACAAAGATTGAAGAATCACGTCGAGGTGCATAATTGAAAAACTGCAGAGACGCAACCACACGTGCATTTGTCCCAAGAGCTGCAGTTGATTTCATACAGTGCATTGTGTGCGCAAGACATTCGAAGGCAGCCAGAGACTCAAAGGATTTCTCTCCATTCTTCAGAGGGCTATTGACGGTCTCCAATATCAATACGTAACTCGATGAGGACTGCTTGAAGCAGGCATATGGAACAGAACCCACACAATTATTGCTGCTCGTTTGATGGACTCTAATCTTGTGCTATATAGGTTACACTGTGTTCTTCTTACTGCCGTCTCAATATAGCGTATCCACGTTTCAAAAACATCTTTAATTATTGTTATATGCTCCTTTGTGCATTTTTGACAAATACCAAAATCTTGATCATCTGTTACAGCCTTCTGTCAAAGTCAGTATAATTTTGATGAACATAAATACTCGCAACGTGCCAGTTAATCAAATTAGAACCTTCTTACTTACATTTTAACGTAAATGAAGGAAATCGTAAATAAAATAAAAAATATAACAGCCAAACTTTCCCAATATTATACCCATTTACAATTTTTAGGAAAATGTTTGGAAATTGGTGCAGCACCGAAAGGGCTGATACCAAAAATTGCCCTCAGTGCAATACCACCAATAATCAGAAGCAACATGATTATGGTTAACTACATGAAAGCCTTACACTCTACACACATGCTCTACATACAATATATACACCTCTGCACAGATCAGAAAAATTTCGCACAAAAAACCCATCCTTCCAGAAGAGCTACAAATAAATATCCAAATACGCTACAAATAAATTTAAATATCTGCCTAACTTTGCCCGTTCAATTAGTCTTACTAAACAACCAATCAACCCAAATTTTGGATTTATTTACGTATATAACATGTGTTATTATTTTACTCTAATTAATGATTCTTTCGCTAAACTCATAAACTAAACATGAAAATCAGAGGTGCGATTGTGTAAGAAAATAGTCATGAAATCGTATTCATTTGATAGCTTAAAACTAATCATTTCACTTGTCAAACGGCCAATTTGAATTGTCTATGGTATTCATAGATGCTTTACGATTTGTATTGTTATTTTAGACAATGAGTGAATGATTTGTTAAGATTGACAGATAATTCGAATTGTCTAAGATTTTGTTAGTTCATCGCTAATGTCAAATGATTGCGGCGACTTGTTGTCTATGACAATCGTTTAACGGTAAGTGTTTTTGATTATTTTGGAATAAAATTAGGTAAAACAATTTTTATTCTACCATTAAAATCAATAAATGATGTTCAATAAATTAAAATTGTGGAGCTTTTTAGTCAAAACCCTTGGCTTTGGCACAGAAATAAGAATTGTTTTTTATATGAACACAGTTTGGGGTTATATTTTTGTAGGAAAGATATTATGAAAAGGTTTAGGGCAGTTCGGCCACAGATTAAAATATTTTTTCTTACTTTTTAGGGTTCCGTACCCAAAGGGTAACCAACGGGACCCTATTACTTAGACTCCGCTGTCCGTCTGTCTGTCCGTCTGTCAACAGGCTGTATCTCATGAACCGTGATAGTAAGACAGTTGAAATTTTCACAGATGATGTATTTCTGTTGCCGCTATAACAACAAATACTGAAAAACAGAATAAAATAAATATTTAAGGGGGCTCCCATACAACAGACATGTTTTTTCGCTGTTTTTATATATAATGGTACGGAACCCTTCGTGCGCGAGTCCGACTCGCACTTGGCCGGTTTTTGTATTTTGGTTCGGTTGCTATTTCGTCATACTAATATAATAAAGAAACATACTATAAAATAAAACACCGACCGATTCAAAAATATTTTGCAGTTGCAGTTGACTTGACACTTGAATTGATTCGAAACTATGACGCGTTATTATAACTACAAAACTCGGACGAAGACAAATAATACGATAAGATATAGCGCTGTCTCTTTCAGACATCACATCTAGTAAAAAAAGTAATCCCGTGTCAAGCTCTTCAACTACATATACTGTTGAGTAGTAGTAAACTTATGCCACCACCAGTGGCGTGCACAGAACTTTTTGCTGGAAAAGCAAACAATTGGTCAAGAACAACAATAAAAAAAATATGAAAAAATTTAAATATCACTTTGAAAAAAAAAAATTTGTATGACGCCAGGGTAGACAATGTCTACCCTAGAGTGAAAATTTCCTATACAAACTTTTTTTTTTCAAAGCGATATTTAAATTTTTTTATATTTTTTTTATTGTTGTTCTTGACCAATTATTTGCTTTTCCAGCAAAAAGTTCTGTGCACGCCACTGGCCACCACCTGGGGTCGAGCAGCTGAAACTCGGTTTTCCTTCAATTGTTGCGTTTGGTTATACGAGTTGCATGGAGATAAGTTTCGATTGAATTCTATGTTTTAAATTATAAAAATTAATTTTTGTGGTGGATTTAAAAAATGTAATCAAAAAGATCTATTATTTTTGTGTTTGACATAATTTTAAAGTAAATAAGTTATCAAATTTCATTTTACGTAGGTAGTACACAATAAAACGCAATTTCATTTCGCATTTTTTAAACCATCGGTCATTTCTAAACCTTCGGTTACTTTTCGGTCTTCATTTTATGGACAGTTTTACACAATTCGAATTTGCCCTACACGATCCTTGACAATGGTATAGATTTATCATCTATGACCAACCTTACACAATCGCACCTCTTTACATTACCAGAATACGGACGCCTCACAGAATAAGGTTGCGGGAAGCGCGCGGGGCGACTCGCTTGCAAGTGCGCCGCGCAGCAGGAATAAGACGATAGTTTTTTTCAAATACAGACTGTTCACAGGTATTTTACCTCTGACAGCTGTTCTATGTCCAATACTTAAGAAACATTTTCGATCAGCCTAGAGGTAAAATAACTGTGAACGATCTGTACCTATCGCGGCCGCGGCCGCTAACTCAATGATTCCCTTAATAACAAATCACTTACCACTTTCAGATTTGTTGTCTTTATGTTTGTAATCTTCATCTAAAGAATTAGAATGGGACCTCTTCTTGTTTGACTGAAACACAGGGTTATAGCTTGTTAGTTGATGGAAAACTTTTTGCCCTAATAAATTATACAAAAATTTCCACCTATTTAAGGTTTAACGATAGTGACAATTTATACATAAATAATCGTAATTGATTTATAAAATTAAATTAAATTAATTTAAACAAAAGCTAGAATTAAAAGAGCGAGTAAAAGTGACAGCATGAAGAGCGAGTAAAAGAAAAATTTGTGAAATTCAAGTTTTTTCAATTTTATTTAATAAATCAATAATAATTATTTCTTTATTTTTATTTATCTTATTTTTCATATTAAATGCAAGTTTGCACCATAAGCAATGCCTACGATTTAAAAAACCGGCCAAGTGCGAGTCAGACTCGCATACCTAGGGTTCCGTATTGTGGATGATAAATTTAATTTTGTCATTTTTTTTGCGTGAATTTCTCAACCGCTTTATTTTTCCTGTAATTTTTACGTAAACACATATTACCATTACTTTCTTCAAATTTTTTGGTCCACCAGTTTTGGAGATAATGGGGGGGACATACATATTTTTGGAGTTTTTTAAAGATTTCTCGAAACCTGTGCCAGTAAATACAGTAAAATTATATATTTTTACAATCAGCTCTTTAATACCTACAATTTGATACCCATATTGTATTTTATAAAATATTTTAAATTTTTTTACTTCTTTTTTTATGTTTCTCATTTGTGCTCAATTTTTTTTATCGCTATAGTATTCCTGTAATTGGCCAGTTATGATCTATAATTGTCATTTTTTCCATATTTTTCGGTTTACCAGTTTCGGAGATAAGGAGGGGGGGGGGCATACATAATTTTGGGGTTTTTTAAAGATTTCTCGAAACCATTGTCAGTAAATATAATAAAAGTGTACATTTTTAGGATCAACTTTTTAATACCTACAATTTGATACCCATATTGTATTTTTAGGCTAATATTTTTTATTTTTCTCACTTTTGTTTTGGAAATATTTTGAACAATTTCAAATTTTTCATATTTTTTTTACACCTTAATATGTGGCCAAATTAATGCTATTTTTGTGCTAAATTTCATGTATTTATCTTTAAATATAGCCTCATAACTTTAGCACCGGCTAAAGTTATGAGGCTGCGACATAAGGACAGACGGACGAACAACGGAGTCTCACCATAAAGGTTTTTTAGATACTACGGAACCCTAAAAATTATAATTTTTAATGGTTTAATCCGGATTTTAAACGTTAATTAAATGCAACCATTAATTTCTCTGTCTTGAAAATCAGGGGGATTCCTCTTAAAACCTCAATGAACGGACGGACGGACGGAGTCTCACCATAAGGTTCCTTTTGTACCTTTTAGGTACTACGGAACCCTAAAAAGATCAAATTTGTAAGCTTTAAATTTTTTCACAAAATTATTTTAATTTGTATTAAAATACCAATAACTTTTTATTTTATTAACAATTATATATATTTTTTTTCTGTTTTTTGATGGGCACTAAATATAACACTTTTCAAGCCGATGGGCACTTTGGTCACGAATCACGATAGATATTTTTTACCTTTAAAACATTTAAATGTTTAGCAATTAGACATCTTTGAAGGGGGTAGGGAGGAAGGGAGGGGTTGATTATGATTTGTTTTTTGTCCCAACATAATTAGACACCTGATCCTAAGAAAATTGTTTTGAGACATGGTCTAATAAAAGAGGATATTCCCAAGGGATATCCCAAGGGATGGTCCGATGTAACTACAAAATTTATGTATTTTTTTTTTCCCAAATGCTCATCCTAATAAAACAATATAATTATGAAATATAACTATCCCCTTATTATTAGATAGGTAGTTATGTTTTTACTCTTTTAGCAGTGTCCTATGAGGGTGAATTTAAATTTTTTTGTACCTAGTTTGAAAAGATTTGAAATTTGCAGTGCAGATTGAATCTATATTCAACTAAATTTGGGTGCTCTATATTAAATCATAAAAAATTTATAACAAATTGCGACAAATAAAAATATGATAAAAGGTCTAATAAAGACCCAAACAAACCCCTACAATTACATTCAGACTAAAAATCAGATGTCCTCCTGCTAAAGCCAAACCCTTATATCTTTGGGCTAGGTTTTGTGTCGCTGAGTGTACGTAGCTTTAAGACTCATATCCTCTCACCCTTCTCTTCTGCTTCTGATAATGCTGAGCATCGTAGAACTGTGGCTGTGAGCGTCTGACTCGGCCCGTCCGGCGTCTGATATCTTCCACGGCTGGCAAGTTGTCCGCAGCTCGGCGAGACGCGAAGAATGTGTGTCCACATTTACAAGACTTGGAGGCAACTGCCACCTGCAATATCAGTTGAAGCTGCTTTAGTAAGTGTTGATAAAGTGGCAGAGACAATTATAAGCAGCTCTGCTAGTAGAACTATTCTCTAAATATAAATTTATTTGTAATTTTAGCGCAAAACAAATTGTAAGACAAACCTGCATTTCACATTTTGGGCAACTCTTTGCAATCATTTTATTTCTGCCCATTGCTTATAGGTGGTTTATCTCTAACCAAAAAAACTGAATCAAAGAATATAATTTCTACAGTGTTCTACATCTAATAAATTGGATTCAATATTCGGTTCTTATTTATTTGTTTTGTTTGACGGTTTGACATTACTGATTACACAAATTGTCACAGATAGATAGTACACATCATTTATACCTCAGAATAAGGAATTTATTCTGAGATTTATATTATACCATGGTACACATTACAGCATTATAGTTACACCCACTGAGCAAAATTACACTGCCTTCTAATCTAAAGGAGGAGGAGGAATAGGTAAATTAGGTAACAAAGGTGTATTATCTATGGTAAGATGGTAACAAATGCTCCAGCTGTTTTTGACATGAGGTGGGCGGTCCACCATTTTGAAAAAAAATAATATTAAGGGTACGTTCCGAAACGTGTGATTATCACACGATGCGAATTTTATCCTGCAGCGTTCAAAAATCGACCTGAGTGAAAAGGGTAAACGAACTGTTACTTGTCTTGACAGTTGCGCTAAGTGTTTTGAAACGCTTTCGAGAAATGTAAATATCGCACTGACAAATGCGATTTCTAACTCTGTCTGGGTACCGATAAAATTCGCCTGACAGTTGTCATTTCGGAGTTTTCTCGGGATTCGGACAAATTTTGAAAATAGAATTCAAAATTTCCGTACGAATACGGTGAAAATTTTTCGGAAATTGAGATGGGCGGTCCACCTTTTGAAAAAAAAGTCATTAGGGCTACGTTTCAAAACGTGTGATCTTTGTGCGAAATTTCACTCGTTTTTAAGAAAGAGACAGTTATATACTAGAAAGAGAAAGAAAGATCTGCTTTTGAAACGCTTGCGAGTGATTCCCGTGAGAAAAGCGTTTTGGAACGGTCTGGAGTAATACACGTCAAGTAAACGAAGAAATTGAACCGATACCTATTGCTCTTAATATGGATGGCATTGCAACCTTTGCATTTGCAAGCCATAATCCTGTCGGAGCAGTTTCGAAAAATTTTCACCGTATTCGTACGGAAATGTTGAATTCTATTTTTAAAATTTGTCCAAATCCCAAGAAAACTCCGAAATGACAACTGTCAGGCAAATTTTATCGGTACATACCCAGACAAAGTTAGAAATCGCACTTGCGATATTTACATTTCTCGAAAGCGTTTCAAAACACTAAGCGCAATGGGTGATGGATGAAATCATTAAAAGTGCCTGAATATTTTTTTGTTGATAGGAATAACCTTCCCCATGAGAGGAAAAATAAACTCAATTTTTTAGGTAGCTTTAATTACATTAAAAAATATAAAAACTTTTAAATTTTAGATATACGGGGCTATACATCTGCATACGAATACTTCCTTTGCCTGCATATAAAAAAACCGTTATTTGTCTATGGTAACAAAATGACACCAAAATTGACCAAGACATAACCTCTCGTGTTGTTATTCTTTTATGGTATTTTGTTTAATTTTGCGACTGCTTACTCACACCTGACCTTTGAATTTGCCTGCTTCGACGACTACCTACGCCTTGTACCCCGGACTAGATCTTGATAGCCACTACGACGACCACTGGAACTGAAACTGGAATTTGAACGCTACCGATATGGATACTGCTGTTTTTGTTAGAGCAAACTCTTCCAATTTGCCAAAAGTTGATACATTTATGCTTTTGGAGTTTATGAAGAATAGTGACAAGCACAATATTGCTGAAATTAGAGGTGCTAAAGCTTTGATGTAAGTATGAAAACACAAATCTTTTCTTCCGTCTCTTATATGAGGTTTCTGCTTATCACTATGGCAGAGGAGCGGGTCAGTGTTGGTAAGGGGGCACAATCTTTTGCGTTGAAAGATTTCTGGGTTGTGTTGACAAAAATAACCACCTATATTTAAATCTTACCTTACGGCTCGGTACTGCGCTGTAGTTTTTCTAAAATTTTCAAGTTGTTTTATCTATATTTCTTATCTACACCCCAACCACATGGACCTTTCAAATGCTGCTCTGACGCCATGGGATATTAAGACTAAGAAATCAATATTTTTTGTCTGTTAACCTGCTTTCAATAATGCTTTTTGTACTTTTAAGGTCTTCACGGGAATCATATGTAAAAAATGCAGTTGGTTATGTGGAGGTAAAACGAGCTGGAAGTTTATGTGATAGTAGTTACGAGCGAAAGTAGTTCCTGAACACAAAATATCCAACAAATATTATGTAGTAACAGTCCATCTTGACGAAGCAAATGATACCATTACGGATACATCATGTGATGGTTGTGCAGCCTCGGCGGGTATGTTTTGTTACTAATATCTTTACAACAATATAGCAATATATATAGCAAGTACTAATGTCTTGAGTGGTTTCAATAATTTTAAATTACTTAAAGAAAATAGATCATAAATGAATGGAAAATAATTCAACCTTTCATGCTGATTTTCTTGATATAATTTTGTATGTGAAGCCCAAAGTATTTGTTACATTTTTGATCCACATTCATCAGCTTGCTCAGCCAACAGACTTCATCTGTTTATTCTTCTGTACCATTCTGTTTTACCTCAAGCATCAAAAATATTTTATTCTGTTTCTCAGGCGGATGTAAACACACACTTGTGTTGTTATATTGGTTGCAAAAACGAAGTGCTGAACCTTCACCTACCAGTGTGCAGTGCTATTGGCTCAAACCAAATTTGACTTCTGCTCGTCAAGAAGTAGTGCAGTGCAAGGAAATATTTAAAACCAAGCCTATCCAAATGGGATCAAGAGACACAGCAGTACTCGAAAAATTCCGGGCTGAAGCAAGTAAACATGCTTGCGGTAAATCTCTGATTCTGGCCTATGATAATGATGCCAATAATAAAACAGTCAGACTTACAAATTATTGCTTATTCGACTTAATGGTTGCTTTTGTTTTAAAAGAAGATGACCATAGTTTTGAGAATTTTAAAGAGTTTAGTAACAGAAAGTTTGACAATGTTAAAGATAAAATATGTGAAGAAACATTGAGCCAGGTAAACTCAAAACTTTGGCATTGCATGAGGCAAGGGCGGATAACTGGCTCTAAAGTTCATGAGGTTGCCCATTGCAAGACATCAAATGGCAGTTTAGTTGAAGAATTATTAGGGGGATATAAATTAGAAGAAACTAAAGCAATGAAGAGAGGAAAAAATTTAGAAAAATTAGTTACAAAAAAATTACAACAAGAATTAAATAAAAAAATAGTTGATTCGGGATTTATCTTAATAAATGGGCTTTTTGGAGCATCTCCTGATGGGATTGGTGATGATTTTGTCATAGAAATAAAATGCCCTATTTCAGACAAAACGAAAAGAAACTACATAAATAATGGTACTATATCTAATAAATGTATGGGCCAAGTACAAATGGAAATGTTGGCTGCTGATAAAAAAAAATGTTTGTTTTGTGTAGCAGACCCAAACTTTGAACAAAACGGAAAGATAGAGAAAATTATTGTTAATTTTGACGAGAGCTACATACAAAATTTGATGAGCGAAGCCGAAGCATTTTGGAAAGTAAATATTTTTCCTACAATATTGAGCAGTGCTCTAACATAAGTTTGTGATTTTTTTGTTTATTTAAATAAAACAAGAAAATTTAATCAGTATTCTTTTATTATAGTATCCTGTAAATTTATTAAACCACATGCAATGATGACAATTTCATCTAAATATTTAAGATGTTTATTATTAACAACTGAATGGGGCTTCAGGATATGAAATTCCCTTACTCTTTTGATTACGCGCTCTACATGCACTCTTAAACTAGCAATGACTTTAGTCTGAACAACTTCTTTTTTTGTCATGCTTTTATTGTTAAATACACTAGGAGGACGAAGAATCTTAATATTTTTTGCGCTAAGTAATGCTTCTATTTCTTTGAACCCCCTATCTGCCATGATAACAGCATTTAGTGGTAGACTATCTATAAAATTACTTTTCTCAGAGATAGCTTTATCTGACATTCTTCCACCATACCCTTTGGATATAAATGAAATTAATCCAGCTGGTGTACATCCAATCAAATATTTCACAGTATTGCATGATTTATATTGGGACCAAGTCTGTGCTTGTCTAACTGGATCACTTGGTTTTTCAATTTGTATTTCAAAACAGTCTATAATACATTGTACATTTGAGTACCTAATTTTGAAAACAAGTGGTAAATTTTTTTTAATTTCTATTGGCTTTGGTAAATAAATGAAATTTTGAAAATAAGTAGCAAAAACCACGACGTTTTTTTCAAATGCTAATCTAATGGTTGATCTAGCCATTTCAAATTCTTCACTCATTCTAACAAAAGTGTCATTATTTTTTATTTTAAACAATGTTAAAATAATATGGAGAGCCAGGCAGGAATATTGCTGTGCAATAAAGTCAACAACCCACCAAAAGTTTTTAGGCAGACCTAAGTACATTTTAGGTTTATTTTTTATCATTTTCATGATATGTTCTCTTCCTAATTTTTCATTATCATTTACAACAGCATGAGAAGACGAAGTGGAATCAAAATTTGATGTTCCAAACAATGACGCTGATGTGGAGGGATTCTCCTCACTGTCAGTTAAGTGTGACATGAGTGATGGCACTGGCTTTTGCTTCATTTTACGAGCCCTAAAGTTGGTACTTTTGTCTTTTGTACTTGGCTTAACTGTAACTGATCTATTTATCAGAACCAAACGTTCACACTGGACAGCAGCGTCAGCCTAAAACAGAAATTCAAGTATTAAAATTTAGGATACATAACATATGTACATCTATGAGATGTTTGTCCATCCATACTTACATTTTGAGGGGTTTGAATGCATATTTCACTAGAAGATGATGAAGCAATGTCTCTGTCACTCGTCAATGTCTTTTTTGGTAGTATGTTATCTTTAGCCTGCAAAAGAAGCGTAGTTGCTTAAAACTATTATAAAACTGCAAGGGTTAAAAGAGGTAGGAGCATAATAACTTAAAAGTTAACACACACTTAAAAGTGTAGTAAACGGAGCAAACACTACATACAGTGTGACAAGGATCTAAATAAATGTAGCCAAAAGTAGAACTCATTTTTTCAGTTCACCGCTTTGTACCCACACCCTCGTTCACATTCATTTAGATCAATGTTGCACTGTGCTTTAACTTTTTGTGATTTTGCATCATTATTTACTTACAGGTTGTGTTTTGCCCATTATATTTGTTGGTCTTTGTGGGATATTTTTCAGTGTGGCATTTAATTTAAGTCTTGCTTTGCCACCAGAGATCCATTTTTCATAATTTTCTAAATCTTCTTCAAACTGTAAATAAAATAATACATTATAGGATAAAAAAAGTACAAAATGGTGCTTCGAAGGGAACAAACACAGATTGCTTATATAAAGCCCGATTTGTTGCCCAAACAGCCACCAAAAAATTTTTAGAAGAATATATATAAATAAATATAGGTAACTTTAGATTGATTAGATACCTACTTATACTATTGAAACAAACTTACGTTAATATGGTCCTCGCAACAAAAAAGTGGACGTTTTGGGCAATTTCGGCTAACCATATAGCACCAATTTTCTTTCAGTTCCTTCCTAATAGAAAAAAATTTCATGCCAAGGTTTTTTACATCATTGTGGTGACATGATGGCACAAAACATGTTTTAGTGGGTTCTCTCCAACGTTGGTGTTCTTCAGTATCCATTGGTAGAGTACTAATACACAAAAACCAGAAGAAAAACACAATAGTCCAGTTTCAGTTCCAGTGGTCGTCGTAGTGGCTATCAAGATCTAATCCAGGGTACAAGGCGTAGGTAGTCGTCGAAGCAGGCAAATTCAAAGGTCAGGTGTGAGTAAGCAGTCGCAAAATTAAACAAAATACCATAAAAGAATAACAACACGAGAGGTTATGTCTTAGTCAATTTTGGTGTCATTTTGTTACCATAGATTAATAATGGTTTTTTTATATGCAGGCAAAGGAAGTATTCGTATGCAGCTGTATGGCCCCGTTTATCTAAAATTTAAAAGTTTTTATATTTTTTAATGTAATTAAAGCCATTTAAAAAATTAGTTTTTTTTTTCCTGTTATGGGGAAGGTTATTCCTATCAACAAAAAAATATTCAGGCACTTTTAATGATTTCATCCATCACCCATTGTCAGGTTCGTTTACCCTCGGTTTCACTCGGGTCGATTTTTGAACGCTGCAGGGTAAAATTCGCATCGCATCGACAATCACACGTTTCGAAACGTACCCGGTATATTAGCCAGCCAGTTACGTGGCTGCATAGAGTAAATTATATGTGGCTGCCAGGCGACAAACACGTAAAAAAACAGTGGTTTTTAAGCAAAGAGTATAGTAAGTGTCCTATGTTTTAAGTACATATGTTATGTACAACTACTTGAATAAATAATTTGTAATAAGTATTTTGTACGCTATAATTATGGTCATTTAATAATATAATCACGTCACATATAACCATGGTGGATCCAGCAGTCCTGACACAGAGAAGATCAGTTAAATCCGAAGACAATATTCTTTACTTCAAAGAAACCAGCAGCCTTAATAAATATTGCCTATGTAACACTTGCAACAAACGCTTCACAACAAAGTACGTGTTAGCAAAACACTTGCGAGCATGTGAATTTCCAGAAAATATAATGTGTCGATGGTGCAACATATTGTTCACGAATCGTGGACACCTTGGGATACATACGAAAACTATGCACAATAATCTTATAAGGTAAGTGTGTTTATCTCATCCTATTTGTATGTTCTGTGCAATCTCAAATGCGCCTCTGAAGTTCGTCTAACTTTGTGGATATCTCTCTTTCAATTCTATTCCAGTGGCGTGCATAGAACTTTTTTCCGGAAAAGCAATCAGAAGGTCAAGTTTGACAATAAAAAATATGAAAAAATTTAAATAACACTTTGAAAAAAAAAAGTTTTGTATGACGCCAGGGTCACACCCCCGACACATCATAGTCAAGGCTCAAGTTATTTACCTACACTCTAACGCGCGCATCTGGCTTGTCCGCACACGCTTGTGTGTGTGCGTGAACTAGTCTAGGGCTGGCAGCAAGCGTGTGAGCGTCGTCGCCCGAGAGGGACACAATATAAGTCAGCAACTTATGTGATTCTCTTCCTAAATTTTAGCGTAGTCCAATTTCTGGTTCCCCGTGGATTAATCAGTATTAAAAAAATATATGTATATATATATATATATACAAGGTTAAATTCAATTAGTTGGCGAAATTTGAAACATATGTAGAACATGTCCATATGAATAACTTTTTTTAATAGGATAGTGAAAAATTCTTAAAATTCGTTTTCACCTTTCCATACTGGACGAGACAGCTGATCGGAGCAATTTATACATTATGTAAATTCCGAAGAACTCATTGGTGCATGCCCGACCGGAGATCGAACCTTAATCTCAAGATTAAGAGGCCAGCGTTCTACCCCTGAGTTACCGCTGCTTTTTCGTTACTTTAAAAGTAAATATATATATATAGTATGCCTAAGCTTAGTAGGTACCTATATAGTTTCGTATGCATAAATTATCATCATTAAATTAACAACTACTCAAACATAAATTTTGGAAAAAAAATGAAAACTTGTCAAAACATGGAAAGTTATAAATACTGATTTTATTGTTCCAAATGCGTTACTGAACGAAATTGTAAGGTTTGATCACGAAATTCTAATTTTTGAAAAAAAGTTTTCCAGGCATCCATAAACACTGCAATAACGCACCATACTGATTAAAAATCAGTATCGTGATAAAACTTTGTAACAAAACACGCGCGCAGCAAACGAGTGGTAATCGAGCTCTGCCTGACTCCAGATTTCCACTAACTTGCGGGGGACCGCGGGGGCCGTTAAATTCGCGCGGGGAGGTGAGTGTCGCTTCTTTACGTAGTAATACTTTATATTCTCTGCCAGGGTAAACACTGTCTACCCTAGTGTTCACGCTAGACCGTGACGCATGATTCGCACCCGCAGGCGGGAATGACCCCCCCCCCGCCGCGCGCCGGTCGAGGCGCGCGCGGACGCTGGTCTCGCTCTGTTCGACTCGAGTCGCCTCCGGGGGCGCACGCGTGCGCGCTAGCGCCGCCAGCTCTTCCGCTCGGGACATCGTCCAAACAATCCGTGGGCACACATTCGCGCCGCCACAACCAAAACCTCTCATACTTAACAGTGTTGTGTTCATACTAGTGCTGTGTACATTACTCCAACCAAGACATTTAGCACATCCCTGCACAGACGCCAGCTCCATCAGACCACCAAGAAGAGACGCCACGCAGCACATACCAGCCCATTCAAAACAGGTTAGTTCACCCACAATCTTTTCTTCTCCCGTGTCATATCCTCAAATCCCACCAGCCCTGCAGTTCTGTAGCCAGCGGCTATATTTTTGGTCCTTCGGCCGGATCGAATTCTGGTCCTTACAGTCCATTTTCACAATTTTGGCCCTTCAAACCGCTACTGAACCAGCCCTCGTCGAGTTACTACAGTCCATTTTCACCCGGTTACATATTTTGCCCCCTTTCCCGGCAAAAAATATTTTGTGGTTTCGAATACCTATCGCGGGTAGATAATTAGAACCGCCGCCTGGAACATTCCATTTATCGGTTAGAACCGACCCCCCCACGCCCCTTTACAGAATAACTCATTTTCATCACGGTTGTAATTATTGTTCAGCTCAGATAATATAATTATATCCATTCGGCCCAATTGTTTATTACAGTCCACTATATTTCTTTATTAAACCCCCCCCGTCACTTCCAGGGATTAATTATCAGCCCTTATAAACCCCATACGTAAAATTAATTAAACTCAAAGTCAGCATTTTGCTCAACATTTTTTTACATGTAATTCCCGACCCAATCTTTTCAAATGTTCTCGAAGTGATTCAACTTTGCTCGTAAATACATAGTTCACATTTTAGTTTCATATCGTGTTACAACGTTTTGAGTACCTACACTTCACTTTGTTTTCTATCGCGCGAAGAGGTGCAAATCTACCCACTGTCAAAGATAGTTCTCGTATCTTGCGAGATATTTTTTTGTGAGAGTATAAATTCGCTTTATTTCGTGCATATACATACGTATTACGTATATTACTAAAGCGTGATTTCAAGGCAAATAACATAAAAGTGAACAGGTTCATCAGCCCTTTTCGATATTTTTGTGTTGCGGTAATCTCACGTCGCAGTAATATATTGCCGGACCGTTTATTTGTGTTATTGTCTGCTTTTTTTACCCGGGTATATATATATAGCACAAATATAGTAAACAATTTGTTTTTTTTCTCTTCTCATCTCTGATCTTATTGTTAATGGTACACATATAGGGTGTTCCACGTTGGTACAGCTCATATACAGGTTGTTTTTTAAAAAAAAAAATATTTTTTCTCTCTCTTTCGTGTTTATTTTCCGTGTTCCGTTTGAACATAGCCTTTGTTTTTTTTTTTCGGCCCGCGCAAGTTACAAGCTATCCGCACGTTGGAGTTGGTAGCGCTCAAGTTTTTAATAACTCATTTTCACATACACACTCAACTCATTTTCACTCACACATTCAATCAGCACATACACACTCAGCTCATTTTCACTCACACATTCAATCAGCACATATAGACACACTCAGCTCATTTTCACTCACACATTCACTCATCAGATACACATTCAGCTCATTTTTCACTCAATGAAACCAGCACTCAACGCACTCAGCACACTTATCACACACACACTCATCACATACACACTCATTTCATTTTCACTCAATGACTTCAACTCCAACAGAGAATTCTTGTAACCCCGCACAACGTGTAGTGAACGCCACTAACACACCAATTTTGTTGCCAACCGTATCACTTGAAATAGCAGACGTACATTCACTCAATCACACTCAATTTCACTCAGCACGAGCCCTGTTAGGTTTTATCTCACGTCGCGGTACTCCAGTTCTCATTCGCTCAGACTGCGGCACAAACAATGATGCAATCACTCACAAGCTCGCGAATCAGCACATAACTTGGTTCGGCGCTCTGCACGAAATAATACTCAACTCAAGACCCCTCTGTCCAATTTCATCCGACCCTACGGACTTTGAACCTCTCACGGCCGGACATTTCATTATTGGTCGTCCGCTCACCGCTCTACCTGAGCAGTCTTTTGACGACAGACCCATATCTGCTCTTAAACGGTTTCAACTCATTCAAGCGCTCTCTCAGCGCTTTTGGATTCTCTGGTCCAGATCCTACCTCCATACCCTGCAAACCCGCCCCAATCAGCTCTCCCCTTCCTCCCCTCCTCAAGTGGGTGAACTGGTCCTCATCAAAGAGGATGACTTGCCTCCGCTCCAATGGAAGTTGGGGAGAATTCTCCGCACAATGCCTGGCAAGGATGGAGTGATCCAAGTTGTGGATCTGGACACAGCCCATGGAGCCGCAGCCCCGGCCCCCCCAGGATGTTCACGCTAGACCGTGACGCATGATTCGCACCCGCAGGCGGGAATGACCCCCCCCCCCGCCGCGCGCCGGTCGAGGCGCGCGCGGACGCTGGTCTCGCTCTGTTCGACTCGAGTCGCCTCCGGGGGCGCACGCGTGCGCGCTAGCGCCGCCAGCTCTTCCGCTCGGGACATCGTCCAAACAATCCGTGGGCACACATTCGCGCCGCCACAACCAAAACCTCTCATACTTAACAGTGTTGTGTTCATACTAGTGCTGTGTACATTACTCCAACCAAGACATTTAGCACATCCCTGCACAGACGCCAGCTCCATCAGACCACCAAGAAGAGACGCCACGCAGCACATACCAGCCCATTCAAAACAGGTTAGTTCACCCACAATCTTTTCTTCTCCCGTGTCATATCCTCAAATCCCACCAGCCCTGCAGTTCTGTAGCCAGCGGCTACACCTAGAATGAACATTTTCATATCAACTTTTTTTTTTCAAAGTGTTATTTAAATTTTTTCATATTTTTTTATTGTCAAACTTGACCTTCTGATTGCTTTTCCGGAAAAAAGTTCTGTGCACGCCACTGCTATTCATCAGACAGCTTTACAGTGCTACTTAGAATCTTTTGGTTGTGTCCAAAATCGAAACTAACGCCGCTAACATACACCTTGTTTCACATTTGCGCCAAAAACTCCTATTCTGTGTAATTTACATGAAGCAAATATATAAATATGAAATATTTACTACCCAAATGGTTTTGTTACTTCTATTATATCAATAACATGAATATTTGTTATATAATTCTCATTTTTTTTAGCATCACAAATGGGAAACTAATTTTCAAACCTATACCTACAGAATACGCCTGTGTAGTCTGTGATAAAGCATTCAGAAACTCTTCGACTCTCAAAGTCCACATTCGACGAGAACACTTCAATTTAACAGCCAAAATCCTTCCATGCAATATGAAAAAAGTTAACCAAGTTTGGTTTGAGAAGGTCCTTAACACTAATGCGATAATGGAGATGAAGAAAACTGGACAGAACGTCCTTGTAATGCGGAAATTAAGTCCAAATACAGCCATTAAAGTACAAGAGATTGATGACCCCATTACTGACTTGACACTCATATATCCGATCACTAAACGTTGGGAGAGGGAACAAAGGGTAGTTGAATGTGACTGGTGCCAAAAAAAATTCCAGTACAGATGCCTGGGTAAACATATACAGGAGACGCACATGAACTCGCGAAGACACTATTGTGCCAATTGTGACATGTCTTTCACACGACCATACTTATTTTTGAGACATGTTTGTTTCAAAACTAAGAAATATACTTAAAACACGAAAAAATGTACCTGATATTCGGACCAAATTGTTAAGTAAAATGCCGTTGAAAAATTTCAAGCTTTAAATTTATTGTATACTGCTGCAGTTATGTCACTTTTGTGATTCTGCAGCCAATCACAGCTTGCGATTTGCGAGCAGCAATACTAACAGCAGTATTATATAAGTGAAGGGTACAGGGGAAAAAAGATGAATGTCACAAATTCATTAGAACTTATAAAACAACGGAATATAAAATCTGTCCTATTTGGAGTCTTACTGTTTTGTAATTAAAAGTCAAAAGTCAATTCCGCATAAAAATATGAAATTCTGTCTCTTAGAGTCTTAGTGACTATCATCTCTTTTTCCCTGTACCCTTCAAGTGCAATAAACTTAAGCCAATGATTTTGTAATGTAACCTCAGTGACCCAAGCATTCATTTTAAACTTTTCGCTGGTGTGGGGTTTGTAAACAACTTAGTTGGATTGTAGATAAGGGGGCACTGTGGGAAAAAAGACCAAGTTAAGTTAAGTTAGAAGGTTGGATATGGCTAGTCGCGGAACATAGGTCATTTATTTATGACAAACCAGAAATCCTTCAGTGCAGAAGATTGTATATTATTGATACCCTGACAACAACTTCTTTGAGTTATGTAATACTAGTTACTTAGTGGATCTGTTTGTATTATTTTTATCAATTTACTTGGAAAAGTCTATACACAAAGTTTTATCTAACACTATCACAAGGTTTATGAGATAATAATTAATAGTTAAGTAAGTAATATTTAATAATTTATCTTTTTCAAAGGGCAATATTATATTTAGTGACCTTTCCATAATCCTTTTTGGTAATAAACTGAAAATGATAAGTATATATTTTTTTTCAATGCATGTGCTCGTAAAGGCCCACTTTTTATGCATCAAAACCGAACAGAAAGTCGATTATTTTGCCCTAGGGCTTTAATATTATTATTTTTTTAATTTATTTACAATGGTTGGCTAACCTGCAGCCTTTCCTGTGTACCATAGACGTTATACTTTTTTTTCCACTGTTTAACGGCTCTGGATACAGTCCTTTTGAGCCAATTATAATTTAAAGTTCACAGGATTACATTTGTTTTCATTTCCTCACACTATGCATTGAAAAATGTAGTATGATACACGGGCGTAAAAGCAATAAATTACTCGGTTACGTTTAAAACACTCGCTACGCTCGTGTTTTAAATCGTCCTCGTAATTTATTCCTTTGCGCCCTTGTAGCATAAACTACTATTACTGTTAGCGTGGCTACCAATGATATCATAAATACAACCCGGTCACATTATCTCGAGACCTGGCGTCGATGACGTCACGTCGCGTCGGCGCTCAGATATGGTGCGCAAAACAAGCATCCGTGGCGAGCGCGGGGAGGTGAAAGGAGAACGGGGCGGGTGGTTCGCATTCCAGCGAGGTCTCGAGATAATGTAACCGGGTTGTAAATCCTGCCTATTCTCAGTACAATATTAAACCTGCCTACAGGTCCTCTAAAAAGGCCGTTTTGCGTGAATCACATTATGATTCTGTTGTAATGCCGTCTCTTTTGCACGCGTGAAAAAACTCTGACTCTGCCCTACTTTCAAATAACTTTATGATTCACCCAAGTCGGCCTTTTTAGATCCCCGGTTGTTCCATCCTACGAAGTCTACTTGGCTATGGTTGTATAGTAGTGAACACAGAGCATAATATGCTCTGTGGTCACTACTATACAACCATAGCCAAGTATAACAGTAGTGACGTGTACCGACACGCGTGTGCGCGTTTTGTAAGTGCTCCCGAGGTTACGCACACCAGAGAAAGTGCGTGTGCATGCACTAATACAACCATCGGTAAGTAGACTTCGTAGAATAAAACATATGTACAAGTAAACGTCGTCATTCAGGTGGGCTAAGAAAACCGGCCCTTGTTATCTCTTTACATAGCTTGAGTAAAGATTCACATTCAAATTAAATTGGTTCAATGCTCTAAGGATTCACCTTCGGCCGAGGGCGGATCCAGACTGTGAGCCAGGGGGGGTCACAGGCTCCAAAATTACAATAAAAAAATCTTCGTTCCCACGACACTTCTCGACTTTTTTCATGTCAAAACTTTAACGGTTCATATGTCCGGAACGGCTGGGTCGGCTGGTCTAGCCTGCCTGCACTCTCGGGTCCTGACTGAGGTGTAAAAAAAAGTATTTTTTATCTGTCAAAGCTTTAATAAAAAAAATTGTATATTTCGTGACGAGTATAAAATGGCGGATTTTCTTACCCGAGGAATGAAGATTCGGCTCACGTCGAAAGCTTACATTCCGAGGGTAAGAAAACCCATTTTTACTCGTTGCGAACGATACTTTTTCTACTACCTGATTGATGTATTTAAATATTTAATTTTTCCTTTCAAATTTAATGTATTTTATGACTGCAAATCGCGGCGCGGTTTTTACCTTTTTTTTCAGGCTTAGACCGGCACCTTTTATTTGCGGCCAGTATCATTTTGCGAAAAAAGAGTGTCAGACGCGATATAATCGATTATGTCGTGAATCGGAACGCAGGGAATTTCGATTGTAAAGACAAACTAAGGACGTCAAAAAGAACCTAATTTAGCATGAAATGAAGACAAACGTCAAAAATTCATTTCAAACTGACCTGATAGTCATTCCACAACGGGGCCCAGAAAGTTCGATTCTCAAAATTAATTTTTAGTATTAAATGGAACTTTTTCATAAAGTAGGTAGTAGAAAAAATATCTTTTTGGGGAAATTTTGATTGACCATATTTCCAGAATGGCTGATGCTACCTACAGCCTCCGGGCTTAGACTATACTGAATGGGCTAACAAGGGCTACATGACGAAAAAAAATGGACATTTCACAGGTTTGACAGTTTTTTGACGAGTTGTGAAAAGTGGGCCGATTTGCACGAAAGTCGGTATCGGAGGCAGTTTGGGGTCACCGATTACAAATCAAATCAAATCAAATTTATTTATTTCAGATCAAAGATCCATATAAAACATGTTAGTAATAAAACAACTTATGCTATTGTTAGTAACTTATGTTATTACAGCTTACATGTATAGAAGCGTGATTCGACGCCCCACTACACATGGACATGCAATCGAATTCAGTGGCGTAGAATCGGAGAGTCCCACCTGTCTACAAACGTGCTCAGCAAGCTGTTGGAGCTGGAACGCACGCGCTCCAACAGAGACGCACACCTTTTTCTTAATACGGCATGGAAGCCGTCGGTATACGCCTCTGTGAACATGCCGGAAGCGCTACAAACAACAACACCCTAAACGCGTTGTTATATTAGAGTGCCTTAGTTATATTGCACGCACAGGGCATTGTATGCTCCCTGCGTATATCCGGTCCACAGACTACTGGTGTACAAAGACTGGCAGAATGCCTTGAAGAGCATGACTTTCACTTCCTTTGTACACCTAGCAAACCTACGAGCCAACATATTGCAGCCAATACACAAAGCCCTGCGCTCCCTTTCAACATCTGCATTGTCGTTTAAATCCGCGGTCCCGTTTTCAGATTTGACAATTTTTGACACTTACAGGTTTTTTGACAGTTCTTTGGCAAACTTTGGTACGGCTGATGCTAGACCACTCATGTTTGGACTGTAATGAACGGTATTAATTGTGGGTACATTCTGACCGAAGAAATTTTTTGGCATTTGACGGCTGTCAACGTTTGATACTAGCGAAAATTCGTCCAATTCGCATGAAATTCAGTTTTTACACGTTATTAACTTCGCCAATCACTTTCACAAAAGATTTAACGGACTGCGTGTGGGCGCATCGAGCGAAGGGTGCAGATAAAAATCTGTTCTTTTAGTAAGTACCTATATGTGTATGATTAAGTGTAATTTTAAGTTTAAAAAAAGGTTAGCCTAGGCCCAGGGGGGGGGTCATGACCCCCGGACTGACTTCACCGACTCTTCACTCGAGTGGTAGTGGAACGGTTGACAGTTAAATTTTGCATTTACCCGGACGTTTAGGACCGCAACGTAAGTATTTGTCAATATATGTAGTTGTCAATATTGTATTTGAAGTAGCTAGGTACATAGTAAATGTAGGTACGTATGGTTATTTTTCTTGCAGCTTCATAACCATTGTTAAGAAAGATTTCCAGGCCTTGGAACCAGTAACCAAACCAGTTAAAAAAATTATTTAAACAAACAATAACGATGCTTATTTCTTTTTCTCAGAGTTTCCTTCAAAGAGTACATTGGTATCGATTCGGCATAACACGTCTTAACTTATTTGACAGAACTAACCTTATTTTAAGTGTCCTGACTTTTTCTTTCTTTATTGAAAAGACAAGGACAGATCGCTTAAATTAAGTTAAGTCCTGTCAAATAAGTTAAGATATGCTTCACCGAATCGGTACCATTGTTTCCTTCATTACAAGTTTAGAAAAGAGCAACCTTTCAAATGAAGTCGGCAAGTGATTAAGATTTAAGACTTGAAAATACTTTTTAAAGTGCTCGAGACCACCTTGCGTCAAACGAATAAGTCACTAGTGCAAGTTAGCAAATGATTAAGATTCAAGACTTGAAAAAACTAAAGTACTCCGAGGTTACCCTTATCAAATGAATAAGTCGGCCAGTGTGAACAACCGCACTAACATTTTTTTAAATATCTGCTTATCAGACTGGAATAAACTACTTGAAGTATCTTGAACAGAAGAGAACTTTAGTCAAAGAGGCTAGACAATTTTTTTGGAAAGAGCAGTGATATGCACATCATGCATGAGCTTTTAGATAATGGTATGTACATATTATTATATATATAAAAAGTACGGGCCGTTCATCTTCGGGGCGTTTTTCCGCTCTGGCTAAATACACTTAGGCTACGTTTCAGAACGTGTGATCTTCGTGCGAAATTTCACTCGTTTTTAAGAAAGAGACAAAGCTATATACTAAAAAGAGAATGAAAGATCTGGTTTTGAAACGCTTGCGAGTGATTCCCGTGAGAAAAGCGTTTTGAAACGGTCTGGAGTGACACACGTCAAGTAAATACATAACCTCAAATCAAAATAAATAAATTAAGTAAAGTACCTAAATACCTATTGCTTTTAATATGGATGGCATTGCAACCTTTGCATTTGCAAGCCATAATCCTGTCGAAGCAGTTTCGAAACATTTTCCCGTATTCGTACGGAAATGTTGAATTCTATTTTCAAAAATTGTCCGAATCCCGAGAAAACTCCGAAATGACAACTGTCAGGCGAATTTTAACGGTACCCAAACAGAGTTAGAAATCGCACATGTCAGTGCGATATTCACATTGCCCGAAAGCGTTTCTAAACACATATCGCAACTGTCAGGTAACAGTTCGTTTACCCTCGGTTTCACTCGGGTCGATTTTTGAACGATGCAGGGTAAAATTCGCATCGCTCCGAGTGATAATCACACGTTACGAAACGTACCCCTAATGACTTTTTTTTTTCAAAATGGCGTTTCGCTGATCTCATCTCAAAAACAGCTGGCTCATGTCAAAAACAGCTGGAGCGATTGTTATTGCTATGTACACCTCATGACGTTTGTCTATATTGTCTATGCATTTTTGAATCACCTACAAAATATTTTGTGTGTAAGTAAGCGCCGACCGATCGATGGCTTTGATTGATTTTTCCTCACCAATTTTCCATGAAAAAACTGATGATGTTTAAATTAACAAAACAAAAGAATGTACAAAATGGAGGAGCGGCTTCATGTTGCTGTTGTGTTGGTGACGAGCGAAACGTAAGTAAATTAGCTTAATTTTTCGCAAACAATATGTAACACTTACATGCCAAGAAAGGGGAGAGGCCAGGAAGACATTACAGAGCAAGAGCGGAAGATATGTAGTAGAAATAACTGGTCAGGCAGCAATTATCGAGTTCTCTAGTCAAGACTTCACTGGCAAAGTTAAAATATATTGTAGCAGTCATCGATTAGGCCTTTCAAAGTTATGTCTGAATAACATAAGTACAGTTCAGTTATCCCATCTACTGCTGGGACACATGACCTGGGACCAAAACACTAATACATGTGGTTTACATGATGGATGACACTTGTTCAAAAGCCTTCAAAATCCCATTACTTCATGGTGTAGTGAAATTATTTGTTTTTCTTTCTGTAATACTTGTGCCAAGTGATATTATTACATTTTTTCAGAGATGCCAAAAGGTAGTGGAGTCTCTATGCCTGGCCTGACCAGCCCAGTCTTATTCTACCTACTCTACCTGAGGACCTCTGGACGCCTAATCCCAGAGCCGCACTATAGGATGTGGAGGCCCCTGGGCAACAACGAAGTAGAGGCACCTTCTTTGATTCAAGATCGATCATATATCCGCTGTTTACATAAGTGCTCATATGTATTACTATAACAAAAAACAAAACCAAGAATACTCACAATAACATTATCTTATTGTTATAACTCGTGTTTTTTGGCAATTGTGTGATATAACTTGTTGAATAACAAACTTTCCAAATTTTTATACTTGTCACGCCAGTATAGTTCGCCATTTTGAAAATCGATATTTTTAATTTATTGGAGGAGCCACTATTGTGGGGGCCCCTCTCTTGTGGAGGCCCCGGGGCTGTAGCCCCGGTTGCCCTCCCCTAAATCCGGCCCTGCCTAATCCCAACCCAGATCTAGATCAAGCACCCTTCACAGAGCCCGTGGAAATTGCCCTGTCTCCGCCTGCGCTTGCATAAGGGACATAAGCCAAGTCAATGGGCGGAAGGCTACAGTTTAATATATAATTTGTAAGAATAAATAATTTCTATTTATGGAAAATATTTTCGGTATAATTTTTTTATCTTTACGTATAACAGTTATGAGATAAGTAAGTACACTTAAGATTACTGATTCATTCCAAACAATCTTAGAGATAAGCTCGCCGCTGTGTTCAACTTTAAATTGCAAGGCTTGTTTTTTTATCTTTTTCTGTGTATGTACAATAAAGAACGTGAAATTATAATAATACTTAAATATAAAAACTTTCCCTTTTATATTATTTACTGCTGCGGCTCGACTTTACCACTATCTTACTGGCAAACCCACCCGAGTTAAGTTATTCAGGGAGAGTAAGAGGACAGCTCTCAAACAGGCACAACCAGGTAGCCCACAATGTTTAAGACTGTTATAGCCGGGCGTTGACGGGCACTGGTGTCACTGATGCAAGGGTTTTGGCACCATGCTCACCAACCCGTCTGCCCAGCGTGTGTGAGTATGATGGGCATCACTTCCAAGAGGACCACCAAGAGAGGCGAAATCTTGGAAATGCCTATATCCAGCAGTGTAAAAAGACAGGCTGATGGATAGATGGACTGCTGCTGATTGATTAACAAAAACAAAACAAAACAAAAAGTACAAACAAAATTCACATGAAATCATCGTCTTTTTTTTGGTCGTAGACATTCGAAGAAGAAAATCTGAACAGAAAAACGAAATGATTTTCAACTTTCTACGCGGGCATCTACCTAAACCATTTTTCATCCAACGTTAAGCCAACAGTTGGCTTTAGTCATAATATTCTTTTAAAATAAACCGACAGATTGCATTGAAACCGTTGACCAATTGTTGCCAACTCTATTGTAATATTTTCGTCGAAAATTCCACTGAATTTTTGTTCTTACCTATAAAAATTTATGTTTACGAGCACGAAATCCAATGGAATAGTGCAAATACATTATAATTTCTACTAAAAAGTTCGTCAATCTTATAAGAAACGTTTGTATAATTTTACATTTGCTGTCAAGGTTACAAGCAATGAATTTATTTATTCCTTACAATGTCAGGAAAAAATGTGAGGGCAATACTATCGAAAAAAGAAAATTAAAAAAAGTGGCCATTTTTTTAATATTAGGATTTAGACATGGCCTATTTTTCAAAGCCAGTTTTGTACGGCCTTGTTATTCAAGTACATGGCACGTAATAGGGGCTGTACAAAACGGGTCGTACATAATTTGTTTTGTGTTTGCAAAGAGTATAGTAGGTGTCCTATGTGTTTGTACCTCAGAATAAGTTATTCTGAGGTTTGTACAGTACCTACATAGTTTTGTTTGAACGCCAACAATCTTATTATGACTAATAAATGGTTATCTGCATGGTAAACTATATAATAACTAGTCTCTGCTGCTGTTGAGTTGATGCAATTTGCAAATTGTACATTGGTACACGAATAAAAAAGAAATGAATGAATACGACTTCTTAAATGAAAACAATACAAACGGGCGTTGCAGATTATGTTTTCAGACAAATTTTGTCGTCCGATTAGCTACTAATGAGGAACTATCCCTGCTCCAAACATTTCTTCAGGTATATTTACTATATTTTCTTAAAAACCTCTTGTGGCCGAGTGGTGGAGCCCTCGTCTGCTAACCCAGAGATCGTGCGTTCAATCCCCGGGAAGCACTTACATTTGTGTTCTGTCTGCGTGATTCAGAAGGTACATACTTTTAGCTGTTGGCCATTTGTGCCTGAAGTACGTCGATAGGACTCTCCACCCAATCCATTACGTTTGGGACGTAACCATAGATGACAAATGGGTGTACCAACTGTTGACTGTGACTTACAGTTCACAGTTTACACTTGGAAAGTCAGAATATCGAAAACGTGACCGTACATCCCGCTTTGGGCGGGACAGTCCCAATTTTAGGCCGTTTATCCCCAGCGAGTGCAAAACAGTAAAAAATTTGCTTTCGCAAAGAGACCAAATGGTTATAAATATACCTTTATTTTTTAGCCTTGGATTTCTATTCCTGCTTGAAAAGTGAACCCGATATTTTAAAACTGATTTGCTAGGCCGACAAATATAAAACAACTGCCTAGATCAGCGTTTCTTAACCTTTTTTGTCCACGGACCCCTTAGGAAATCAAGCACAATTTTAAGGACCCCCTTACTAAAAAATCAGCAATAAAATTTGTTTCATTTATTTTAGTTCTACAAATTACAAAACAATATGTACTTTTCGTATAAAATACGTTAATGAGAAGGTTGGTGTTGCTGTTTTGCAACTAAATTAGTGATATTTGGGTTTATATTACTACTGAGATGATAATCTAGTAATGATTAATGATTTAGTAATGATTTATAATCTAGTAATAGCCTCCCACTCCCCGGACTCCCATACATATCCCATACATATGCCACAGGTTAAGAAACGCTGGCCTAGATGTTAGATTCCATTAAGTACTAAGCTAACGTGTATAATAATAATAATAGTAAAGGCATTGGGATGTGACAACCCTATTGCCCTTATATGTATAATTGTATCTATTTATTCTGTACACCGCCTCTACACATTTTTTTCTTTCTCTTAAGAGTTCCTCCATCCAAAGGTTGTCTGGAAGAGATCGCTTTTTAATGATAAGACCGCCAATTGTACCCTACTTTTACATTTGAAATTGTCTATTAACTTTGTTTTTGGTGTGCAATAAAGAATATTGTATTGTATTGTATTGATAGTTGATAGCATATATTTTATATTTCAGGCACCATGCTTGGATTACAACATAAAGCTGTGTGTATACTGTGGCAGTTTACTTAAGAAACTTTCGAGGTTCTGCAGGCAGTGCCAGAAAGCCAGTGACATATTAGTTCAAGGTTTTGAACAGGTAAACTATTTGAAATATATGTTTTGGTAACTATGACGGAAATAAATTTCTATGTTTGAACCATCGCAAAGATATATAAATTAACATTATATCATTGCAGTATAGAAATGCAGAAAGAAAAGTAAATCTGGATGTGAGGATTTCTGAACCGGGATCCCAACCTGGGGCCTCTCTCTTACCGGGCGATTGGTCTACCAACTCTGTTGTGTTGTGGATAGCTCAGTGAGTAGAGCAATCGCCCGGTAAGCGAGAGGTCCCAGGATCGAATCCCGGTTCAGAGCTCCTCACATCTAGATTTACTTTTCTTTCTGCGTTTCTATACTGCAATGATACAATATTAATTTATATGTTTTGGTATTTGAAGTATTTTAACGCATTTGTACTAATATACTAATTTCTCTGTCAATTTACCTCATTGGCAGAAAAATTAATTACTATGTAGAAAGACAAATATTTTGTGAAAAAATTACTCAGGCTAGAAATTGAATCTGCGATCTCTTGCTTACAAGACAAGTGCTCTCCCAACTGAACTACCGAGGTTCTCACCTGGACTGTTGAACTATTCCACCCTTTATTTGTCTTTTTTTTGTCTCTTATCCAACGGTTGGTATGACATACTAATCGATCATCTGAAGGCTTTCATTTAAGTTTTAGTGCTATCAAAACTAAATTTTCATCATTACAAAATAGTTCATAAGAACAGAAGCTAAATTAATTTGGAAAAATTTAAGTTTTGACAACACTAAAACTAAAATTAAAGCCTTCAGAATCAGCTTTAAAGCATTGCTAAATACTAATATAATAATAATAAACATCACATTTCGATTGAATTGTCTAAAGGGCCTCTACGTTTTGGCTTCGGCCCCACGCACACCTCGTACAGGTCCGGGACTACATAGTCCCGAGATATGACATATACAGGTCGTCCCACGGTTATGCCACATGGAGGGAAAGTATCTTAAATATTGTAGATGGAACATTTTACTGAAAGGAGACATTATTTTAATTTAAAAAACAATTTAAACTGCATTTATAAATTTTTTAAATAGTTACATGGTTGAACCGGGAATCGAACTCGTTACATGAGAAAAATAATTACTCAGTAGCTTTATCATACCGATCGAAAGGCTTCCTCATAAGGATTATTTTTTGCTAAATAACATAGTGTCAGAAATAAAAGGAAGACCATGAATTTTAACATTTTTAATACAAATTTAATCAATTTTTCTCGTGTAGCGGGTTCGATTCCCAGTTCAACCATGTAACTATTTAAAAATCTATGAATGTAGTTTAGATTGTTTTTTAAATTAAAATAATGTCTTTTTTCGGTAAAATGTTCCATCGACAATATTTAAGGTACTTCCCTCCATGTGGCATAGCCGTGGGACGCCCTGTATACATAAATATATATATGATAATGTAATTGCTATCTGTAAGTCTGTATATATGTCATAGAAATGGGTTTGAAAAATATAGGTATATTAAATATAGGTAGTTTTAAATCAAAACTTCTTAATTAGCTATGTTTTACTAATTTCCTACACAATATACATATTTTCTGTGATAATTTTTGAGAATTAAGTATAAAGACGAATCGACTGACATGAATTTATTTCGCGATACGCGACATGTTTCGAATTCCAGTGCAGAGACATTGTCCTCTGACGACAGACCCTCGCTCGCTTGATAACGAATCCATGCAAAATTAGAGAAAAGAAAAAAAAAAGCATGCAAAAGAAAAGCTAATCTTGAATTAAAATATACTTTCGAAAAATTCAAGTTTTGACAGCAGTTAAACTAAAATTAAAGCCTTCAGAATTTGCTTTATTGTCCCCCTATTGTTTGTAATACATAGTAATTCAGGTGGTAGAGCTGATGCCGGGCTCGACTGTGGAGGTACCACCATCTTACTTGGAGACCCCCTCGAAGTGATTCGGGGGAGAGTAAGAGGACAGCTCACAGGCAAAAAACCAGGAGGCCCACCATGCCTGGGACCGATGAATGGCGGTATATCCATCCCTAATAGCCGGGCCTTATATGAAACAGACTGGTGACGGGCAGCGGCGTCACTGGTGCGAGGGTTCTGGCACCGCGGTCACCAACCCGCCTGCCCAGCGTGTGTGAGTATGGGCAATTCTTCCAGGATGACCGCCGGGAGTGGCAAAGTCCTGGAAAGGCTTAAGTCCAGCAGTGGACGAACTAGGCTGATGGATGGATGGATGGATTTGCCCACATCAACACACTGTTGGATTTTATTTTAATTGAAGTATTTTTGCTTTTTTCTCGTTATTTTATGGGGCAGCAAACCTTACAGGCTGCTTAATATTGGCCTCTTCTTTTTTAGGGTTCCGTACCCAAAGGTTAACCAACGGGATCCTATTACTAAGACTCCGCTGTCTGTCTCTCTGTCCGTCTGTCCGTCTGTCAAAAGGCTGTATCTCATAAACCGTGATAGTTAGACAGTTGAAATTTTCACAGATGATGTATTTCTGTTGCCGCTGTAACAACAAATACTAAAAAACAGAATAAAATAAATATTTAAGGGGGCTCCCATACAACAGGCATGTTTTTTTTGCCGTTTTTACACATAGTGGTAAGTACGGAACCCTTCGTGCGCGAGTCCGACTCGCACTTGGCTGGTCGAATTGGCTTGGTCGTGGGTTCAATCCCTGCGCTGTACATTATTTTGTGTTCGGTTTGCGTGCCTCGGAAGCCTAGTTAAGCTATTGGTCCATTAATGATTGCGATAGAACTCATCACCTATAACGTTTGCGATGCAATAATTGTCGGTGAAAAGTGGGTGGACCGTGTGGACTCCGGGGATTCATGTCGTGACGATATATGTAATGTATGTTATGTACGTAGGCGGGATGATAATTGGTAAGCCTTCCGTATTTATTGTTCTGTGGCTATATAAAAACTTTTTACTTATCAACTCATTGGTTTACTGGCAGCCAGTGATAAATTTTTCCCGCCCATTTTGCTGTCACTTTTGAGGTGACAGTCATTTTAAAAAATGTAGTTGTGGATTTTTTACAGCATGGATAAAATAGAGTTAAGAGCCGTCATTAAGTATTTGAATATGAAAGGATTGAAGGGACGAGAGATTTTGATAAAATGAAAGCTGTTTTAGGTGTGAATGCTCCATCGTATGGAACTGTAAAAAATTGGGTAGCTGAATTTAAACGGGGTTGGACCTGCATCCAAGACGAACATAGATCAGGTCGGCCAAAAAGTGTCACAACTCCAGAAGTGTCAGGTAAATTCACGAAATCGTTCTAGCCGACCGCAGACTGAAACTGTCCGAGATAGCCGACACTGTAGGCATCTCTAAGGAATGGGTACATCACATTTTGTCTGAAGAATTGCACATGAAAAAATTATCGGCAAGGTGGGTGCCGCGATTGCTCACAATAGATCAAAAACGCGTTCGCATGCAAATATCTCAAGAATATTTGAACCGGTTTAAAAGCAATGCTGCTGATTTTCTGCGGCGATTTGTGACCACAGATGAAACATGGGTCCACCACTACATACCGGAATCAAAAATTCAGTCGAAACAGTGGACTGAGGCAGGATGTCCGGCTCCAAAGAAAGCAAAAGCCGTAAAATCTGCTGGAAAAGTCATGGCATCCGTTTTTTGGGATGCGTGGGGTATATTGATGATTGACTACCTCCCAAAAGGACAAACCATCACTGGGGAGTATTACGCTAACCTGCTAAGCAGATTACAAAACTGCATTCATGAAAAAAGACCTGGACTAGCGAGAAAAAAAATCTTTTTCACCAAGACAACGCGCGTGTCCATACGTGCGCCACTGCTATGGCCAAATTTCAAGAATTGAGCTATGATTTGCTTCCACACCCGGCTTATTCACCTGATCTAGCACTGTCAGACTTCCATTTATTTCTCAAACTCAAAAAATTTTTAGCTGGGCAAAGATTTCAGAACAATGATGAAGTAATCGTTGCAGTAGATGGCTATTTCGAAGGCCTCAAGGAAGACCATTATAGATATGGAATTAAGGCTTTAGAACATCGATGGATGAAGTGCATAGAGCTTGCTGGAGACTATGTCGAAAAATAAAACGATTTTTACCACCCTCCTAAAGGTATTTCATTACTAGGCTAATTACTTTTCATCCCGCCCTCGTATGTAACCAATATCGTCGAGTACGTGCGCCAAAAGACGGGGTATCTACCGAGGGTGCAGTTGCTGGAGTCGCGTGGTGCGTGTGCCGGACTGTTTTCTGCACCTCGTCATGGAGGAAAACTATTGGCCGCAGGGTGTGGTGTTCCGTCGCTTCCGCGGACAAGTGCCACAGAACAGCACAAATACACAGTGTAAAAAGTGAAGCGTTACTAACATAGTATTAAACTTTATTTACCAACATAATTTTGTAATAGCATAGTATATATGTTAGTTTGTAAGGTATTTATCTATGGGCCATAGAAGCCTGAAAATAAATGATTTGATTTGATTTGAATATCAATATAATAACGGGTGTAAGACATAAGACATTTTTATTCATAATTATTTAGATTACACGTCAACAGACTGGTACCTTTAAACGAAACTACATATTCTACCGATCATACTGAACCACTTTTCCCAACAAACATACCCGCGTGAACCGTTAGTTTAGGTAATATTTGAGTTTCAAACAAAATTTCGTGAACCCTAACTCCACGAGATCAGAGAGCCTACTCCGAAGTGACAAAATTCGAACAAATATCGTTCGGTCATATATCCATCTCTATCACACTCTCTATGCGTGCGTCAGAGATGGACGTATGCTCGAACGATAATTGATCGACCGAATATTTTTGGGAGTGCCGGTCCAGGGCGTTTTTTTGAGGCAGCGCTATCGGTGAAACAGCTGTTCACGCGCACCGTTCTAAAACAGACCTTCCTCCTACGGGTTAAAGTCTTTAAGTTACAGTTGAATATCTTCTTTTATAATGTTTTTTGCGTGTTTCTTCCATGAAGAATATTTCGGTTTGGGACCGCAAAGCTTCGGTTCCGAGATATAGGTGCCAAAACATAAATACATATCTTTTAAATGCATGTGCTCGTAAAGGCCCACTTTTTATGCATCATAACCGAACAGAAAGTCAATTATTTTGCCCTAGGGCTTTATTATAATTTTTTTTTAAATTTATTTACAATGTTTGGCTAACCTACAGCCTTTCCTGTGTACCATAAATGTCATACTTTTTTTTCCATTGTTTAACGGCTCTGGATACAGTCCTTTTGAGCCAATTACAATTTAAAGTTCACAAAATTATTTGTTTTATTTCCTCACACTATGCATTGAAAAACGTAGTATGATTCACGGGCGTAAAAGCAATAAATTACTCGGTTACGTTTAAAACACTCGCTACGCTCGTGTTTTAAATCGTCCTCGTAATTTATTCCTTTGCGCCCTTGTAGCATAAACTACTATTTTGATAAGCGCCTTAACCAAATGGTGCAGCAAACTTTTCTTGGGATTTCTGCTATGCTATTTACATAGGCGTTCTACAGACGAACAACGCTGCGTCCGCTAGTGGACTATAAAAATGTATATGCTATTTATTTCTTTCCAGAATCCAAACTGCGTAGCAGAAAACTTCCACAATTTATCCATAACCAAACCTGTCATTGTCCACTTCGACTCAGATAATGATGATATTCAGTCGGTCTGCAAGAGCGAACAGTTTGAAGTATCTGAGGACTCCCCATTCCATGACTTAGGAGCTGATGATGACGATGATGATGTGCCATTGTCTATGCTAAGTAAAGATGTTGATCTGGAATCGCTGGTAAGAAAACTCGAATTAAGGGGCTGCACAATGCTAAAATTGATTATAAAAATTAAATCTTCAAAAACAGTTCGTCCTAAATGCCATCCATTTCCATGATAAGATTCGTAGTAATTTTCTACAGCTGACAATTAAAAAAAATAAATTAATACTGCTGTTAGCTTAATGTTGTCTCATTCATACACAAAAGAAATTTGAGTTTCCTTCAAATTCTCTATAGAAAACAGCAATTTCATATGTAAAGACCTAATATATGTATATAATATATATATACAAAGTGACTTTTTGATCATCGTCCAAATTCATACTGCAGGCTTCGTACATGATCAGCATCATGAATCGATAACAAATTTTGTAAAATTCGTATAATGAAATTTCGACTTCCCATAGTAATTCACTCCCAGTCCTGAGTGAATTACTATGGAGAGTCAAAATTTCATTTTATGAATTTCACAAAAATCGATATTGATTCATGATGCTGATCACTTACCAAGGCTCAAGTACGAATTTGGTCGATGTTCACAAATTCACCTTGTATATATATATATATATATATATATATATATATATATATATATATATTTGTAAATTTTGGTGTATTTGTGAACGTCGCCAAAATTCATCATCAGCATCATGAACCAATGGCGATTTAAATAAAATGAAATTTTGCATTTTACGGTTTACTTGGGATCACCTCTGGCACCCTGGGGGATTCATGTCGTGACTATATATATTAAAAGACCTAAACTTTTCAGACTGAAAGCGGCACCAATAATGGAGTTGACATAAAACATGAAAACCGCAGTCCAACTATTTTTGATGAAATGAAACTAGAAGAAGAAAAAACTACAATAAGTACAAAGAAAAAGGTCAAAGAGAAGGTCAGAATGTCTAAAAAGAAGTTGAAAAATGGTTTCTCATCCAGAATGGTTCGAGAGACAGATGAATATGTCGTTATAAAGTTGAGTAAGGGAGAGGTAAGCTACTATTATCTTTTTAATAAAGTTGAGTAAGTGAGAGGTAAGCTACTATTATCTTTTTAATAAAGTTGAGTAAGGGAGAGGTAAGCTACTATTATCTTTTTAATAAAGTTGAGTAAGGGATAGGTAAGCTACTATTATCTTTTTAATAATGTTTAATGTAGTTAATTAAAAGTTAATAATATAAAGGTAAAAATTAAAATTTTACTCAAGATATATTTCGGGCCCCACTGGGCCCGGCATCAGTTGAGAATCTGACAATAAATTAAATATTGTTATTTACAAAAAAGAAAAAAGTAAAAAAGGTTTATTTACAATTTATCTAAATTAAATTTTCATTCAAATTCATTCATTCATTTAATCGATCATTCATTATAATGTATTTAAAGAAATTATTATTAGACAGTGGTACCACCCAGCAGCCACGATAGGTATGTGTATTGCGTTGATTCCTGCGGCTGCTAGATGGCGCCACCGTTGCCACACCTTGGTGTGGGTTTCTCGTGTCGGAAACTGTCAGAGTCGTCAGTGTCAATGTTTAATAATTTTAATAATTAGTAGATTTAAGATTATGTTTATTTTTGCGAAATCCATCGCTATGAATATTCTAAATATTATTAGAGTGCATTACAAACTGGAAAAGATCAATCAGAAACAAACCCAAAGATAAGAATTTGAAAAAATTCCCTGGGCCAGGATTCGAACCTGCGACCTCTTGTTATCAAGACAAGTGCGCTACCAATTGCGCCACCGAGGTTCCTACCTAGACCGGTGAATTCTTCCATCATACTTGTCCACTGTTATTTTTTTTTTATTCTACCCGATATACTAGCTTGTACTGCACATATAGAACGCTCACGAGGGCATTATGTGATTTCACGCCTTGTTCTTAAGAAACAGATGGCGCTGTCGTCGCTACAAACATTAAATTAACATTATATCATCGCAGCATAGAAAATTAAAATAATATTAATAAATTTGATTGATGGTTCTTCATGAAACTCCATTATAGCAAATAAAAAAACATTACTTGTACTATAGTTCCACAGTATTTATTTGTTATTCTTAGCGACCAGTTTCGTTCAATCATCTTCAGGCACTAACTAGGTCTTAAGGTGGGCCATCCCGCTCAGCTGCCATATAAATGTTTTAGGTGTTTGTGATGTCCTGGCTTTGATCTCAATGAAACTTTGTACACAGCTTTATACAAGCTGTAACAGAAAGGTGTAACCATAATAATATGTGAAGAGCTTATTCAGACAATCGTTTAGAACAACGTTTACTATGGAACAAATCCTGTATATCGAAAAAAAAATTACTCGCTTCATAGGAAAATGCAACGCCGCTCGGCCGAAATGTATGGAAGGGCAGATTTTTTCTTTGAGTTTTCAGGATTGACTATAGTAAAAGTTGTTCTATACTATAGACTGTATAAGCTCTTCAAATATGGTTACACCTTTCTGTAACACGTTGTATATGTTTCCCTCACCCCCGACACCCATCTCTCATCAAGAGGTGCAAGATGGCGAGATATCCAAAAAACGCCGAATTTGTGAAATGGTTTCAGGTAAAAACTGTTTTCCATGAAACAGTAACTGTTTATTTATAGAAAAGTGTATAAACTTAGTCTTCTTTACATGAACGACGTCTGTATTTCTCTCTTTTTTATTTCCCGTATAGATGAAAATTATATAACTTTCTAAACTTTGGGTAAAAACGATTCAATATTCACGATATCCTGACAGCTATTATGATAGTTGTTATTATGATAATTGTTTACGTTGCTCAGAGCTAGTGCCTGGAATCATGTGAAATATTTTTAATTAAGATCTTCCCTTGAAAATGGAGTAAAATCCGTAACCGGTTGGGAGTTAACAAAAATAAAGTGAAACTACAGTACAAGTGTTTTAATTCAAGATATTATGATAGTGTTTCATCAAATATTGCTTTTTGGGCTGTATAGAGACGTCGCTAGATGTCGCTAGACAATACTTGTGAAAAAAATATGAAGAAAATAAGCTGTTTACTTCACAATCAGTTTTTACCTTTTGTTTGAATCTTAAGAAAATTCCAAGCGTTAAGGGGCCTCTTAAGGTATTAATTAGTAGATTTCCTAATGATTTGATGATTTTTTGCAACTTGTGTAAACAACTTTGAAACTATAGTACAAATAAGATTTTTTCATTGCTATTATCTATTAGATTGTCTTTTGTCAAGAAACTAGGCGTATGTCACAACACCAACAATTTCAAAAACCGGCCAAATGCGAGTCGGTCTCGCGCACGAAGGGTTCCGTACCATTATCTATAAAAACGGCAAAAAAAACATGTCTGTTGTATGGGAGCCCCCTTAAATATCTATTTTATTGTTTTTTAGTATTTGTAATTAAATATATTTTCATTTTCATTTCATTTCATTTTCATTTTCATTTCATTTCATTTCATTGTTGTTATAGCGGCAACAGAAATACATCATCTGTGAAAATTTCAACTGTCTAACTATCACGGTTCATGAGATACAGCCTGGTGACAGACGGACAGCGGAGTCTTAGTAATAGGATCCCGTTGGTTACAATTTGGGTACGGAACCGTAAAAATTGATCTATTTGGCGGGTCGTCCGCAGTGTGAGGGGAGCGTCGTGTGACGCGGAGTTACCCCGCTCGCACCGCACCACCCCGCTCGACTCTCACCTACGCACTGACCAACGCTCCCAACGTTAACCACAACGGACTAAGCCGAAATACGAAAATATCTGAGCAGTCCGGTGTCGGACTGGGCCTAACGGGCCCGGATGGCAAAATTAATTTTTTCAAAATTTATAGTCAAGCTTTCATTCGGCCGGGGGAGTAACGGTTTTCTTTTTTTAATACGCAAAATGACGAGCTTAGATAATAATACGCAAATTTTCATCACCTCTGCAATAAAAATTTATTACAAAAAATTATAGTTTTTCACTTCAATATCTCGAAAAACTTGCTTCGTTTATTGATATGTTATGGTTTAGGTAGGTAGTTTTGCAAAATCTTGAGACAAAATTTATGGTTAAGATTAAGATCTTTATTCTCATAAGAACATAGTTCACTTAAAATGAGATTTTGCTTAAATAACATTTAGTTTATTCTATGATTTGTCGACAGTGTACACATGTGGGTTGGTAATATTTTACTTTAAAACACGTTTGTTGCAATATAAGTTTTGAGCTTAGTTTTAAAAGTAGATATCAATTCACATTCTTTTATGTCATTTGGTAATTTGTTATAAAGTTGCACTCCACCATATAGTAAATTTCTTTTTCCATACTCAGTCCTTGGACAATGTGATTTTAGTATATTTTTTCTTCTGAGATTATGTTTAAATGTTCTTTTCTCCAGGTTAATATCTGTATGAATTTGTCTATTTATAATTTTTCGTATAAGGATACAAGTATTATATGTGTATATTTTTTTAAGATTGAATAATTTGGTATTTTTATATAATGTACGTGTAGGTGTTAAGTATTCAAACTGTAGAAGAACCTTTATAAGTTCATTTTGTGTAGTTTGAAGGCGTTTAAGGTTAGATTCTGCAGCACAACCCCATTTTTCAATTAGATAGTCCAGTTTTGATTTCACCAGGGTGTTATACTGGTGTCAAATTTAAATTGGAAAATATTCAAAATTTTGAAAATTTATCTTCGTTTATACATACGTTAACTATTTTGCGTTAAGGTAGTATAGTAAGGCTGGGGGGTCCGCGCAGGCTTCGGGCCCGGATGGCAATCGCCGCCCTGACTCTATGGCCAGTCCGACCTTGGAGCATTCTACAGTCCACGGACGTGCTCACGGTTAAATAAGTCCTTTATTTAGGACATTTTATAATTTTTAGGTTTTATTTCGGACTTTCATTTATTCCATGTGACAGCTCTGATACACGTACTTCAGACAAGCAAATGACTATCGTAGATTGCAAGGACTATGCTTTTTTGCGGGTATTATCATAGTCACGTACACTTCATAGGTACTATTTTTGTAGGTGCTGCAAGAAATGAAAAAGAAATCTCAGAGCGAGTCCTACATCCGAGCCCAATACAAGTGTCCGCTGTGCGTCAAAGGGTTCAATTTCGCTGATGTACTGCGGAATCACAATGTGCGACACTCGCCGGACCACGGGCCGCTGCAGTGCGACATCTGTCAGCAGTACTGTCCGAACGCCGTCAGTCTGAGAGGACATCTCAAGTCACATACGAGCAGGTACAGCGGTATAAAAGGTTCTATTTTGTGGGTATACTGCGAACACCCGTCGAACCACGGGCCGCTGCAGTGCGACATCTGTCAGCAGTACTGTCCCATCGAACCTTAGAATAAGGTATTCCTTATTCTAAGCATCGAACACGAGTCAAACGATTCTTTGACGCGAACACGAGGCTGAAGTACGTAAACGTGACAGGCAAACCTGGAATTACCTTTTTTAATTCTTTATCAATTACCATATAAAGCACTCCCTACATGCCAATTTACCGAAAAATTAAGGTAAAGTCTTACCAGAAAAATAAAACACCTGTTCTAGAAGCGTCATATTGGCTTTTATGATTGCAACACTCATATGAAAACACACAGCTTGGCAGAAAAGAGTTTGAAAAAAATAGGGACGTTAACTACCACACTGTTGCCACACCATATAGGTACTGCGACCAGCACTCGTAGCATAGTGTTTAATCGCGCGCGATGCGGCTTAGTTGAATCACAAGTGCGAGGAGCGTGACACGATGTTTTTGCGATTAAACAGTATGTCACGCTCCTCGCACCTGTGATTCAACTAAGCCGCATCGTGCGTGCTTAAACACTATGCTACCGGGCCAGAACGGTATACTACGACCAAAATATTTCGCAAAAGCAATGAAATTGACCACGCCTCAACAACATCACATTTTCTTTTTTTATATATATATATATATTTTTTTTTTTTCGTCATGTAATCTTTACGTAAACATTTATTACCATGATTTTTCTCATATTTTACTTATTTTTATTTGGGCGAAAGTGCAAACTATTAAGGGTGTTTTTATCAAGATGATATTAAGAGTGCGATATCCGCAGGTACAAGTGTAAGATGTGCGGTGAGGTGCGGCTGGCGCGGCAACATCTGTTGGAACACTATGCCACCACCCACATGCCGGAGTCGGTCGCCTACACGTGTGAGCACTGCGAGTTTGTTACCAAGTAAGTCTGTACTATTGTTGAGCGTGCGATATACGCTGGTACTGTTGAGAGTGCGATATCCGCTGGTACAAGTGTGCGGCGAGGTGCGGCTGGCGCAGCAACATCTGCTAGAACACTTCGCTACCACCCACATGCCGGAATCAGTCGCCTGCACGTGTGAGCACTGCGAGTTTGTTACCAAGTGAGTCTGTACTAGTGTTGAGAGTGCGATATCCGCTGGTACAAGTGTGCGGCGAGGTGCGGCTGGCGCAGCAACATCTGCTAGAACACTTCGCTACCACCCACATGCCGGAATCAGTCGCCTGCACGTGTGAGCACTGCGAGTTTGTTACCAAGTGAGTCTGTACTAGTGTTGAGAGTGCGATATCCGCTGGTACAAGTGTGCGGCGAGGTGCGGCTGGCGCAGCAACATCTGCTAGAACACTTCGCCACCACCCACATGCCGGAATCAGTCGCCTGCACGTGTGAGCACTGCGAGTTTGTTACCAAGTGAGTCTGTACTAGTGTTGAGAGTGCGATATCCGCTGGTACAAGTGTGCGGCGAGGTGCGGCTGGCGCAGCAACATCTGCTAGAACACTTCGCTACCACCCACATGCCGGAATCAGTCGCCTGCACGTGTGAGCACTGCGAGTTTGTTACCAAGTGAGTCTGTACTAGTGTTGAGAGTGCGATATCCGCTGGTACAAGTGTGCGGCGAGGTGCGGTTGGCGCAGCAACATCTGGAACACTTCGCTACCACCCACATGCCGGAATCAGTCGCCTGCACGTGTGAGCACTGCGAGTTTGTTACCAAGTAAGTCTGTACTAGTGTTGAGAGTGCGATATCCGCTGGTACAAGTGTGCGGCGAGGTGCGGCTGGCTCAGCAACATCTGCTAGAACACTTCGCTACCACCCACATGCCGGAATCAGTCGCCTGCACGTGTGAGCACTGCGAGTTTGTTACCAAGTGAGTCTGTACTAGTGTTGAGAGTGCGATATCCGCTGGTACAAGTGTGCGGCGAGGTGCGGCTGGCTCAGCAACATCTGCTAGAACACTGCGCTACCACCCACATGCCGGAATCAGTCGTGACGACTCAGTGTGACTGCTGGGGGTCCGTGGCATGATGTCTAATACCGAACGCCGCACAACGCTATTGTGTCTTTACCGCGCAAGTAAAAATGAAAATATGTATTGATATCATCAATATGAACAAAACATTAGGCTATATAACATACACAATAAAAAAAACTTTACAAACAAACCTTTGTTACTTTTCGGTGACAAGTGGAAGTAAATATTGCTTTTCGTAATTGTTCGTGAACGATTCAATAGGAATGTAAGTTTAAAACATTACTAGTTAATTTATTTTTTTATTTATGAAAAACTAGTAATTGCTTTCTTTGAAATTAGGTTTGGAAGGGGTCCATCAGTTTTAGAAATTGTGCAAGAGGTCCGCGACTATTAAAAGTTTAAGAACCCCCGCTCTATACAAACGCTGTCACCACATTGTGGGGTGTCTATAACATGTTATTATAATATTTTAGGCTGAGTCCGTTAACATTATCTAGATCTATGTTTAAGTCGAACTAAAAACCATAAAATTTGGGTAATATCTTAACAATAAACTCCTAAACTATGTAAATTTTACGTTTTTTTTTTACTAAATGTGTAGCCGAATGTGCTTTTATTGTTTAAGATAAAATCAAACAATTAATACGAGTCAAACATCGAAAATGTAATCTAAATTAATAATAACCAAAAATAATGTTCGAAAACGTAAACCAGTCTTGCAAAATCTGGTTTCTCCTGAAACAAGTTTTCAATATATACTATAAGCAATAACATTCTAATGCGGAGTGTCATTGACTATAAAATAGAGTTACCACTGCTACCTATTATTATAACTTTTTATTGTAAACTATCATCTCATGCAAACAAAACATGCCGACCTAGATTAGCGTTAAGTCATATAAAGTCGCCGTCAATAGAAATTGTGGACTATGTAAACAAACCGTTTTCTTAATTTTTCTCAAGGTTCTGTCACGGAGTCTCACTGAACATTATTCCAAATCACGAAGCATCAAGTCTTACCAGACATTCACTGTATTTCATCATGAAATATTCAATAATCACCAGTTAATTACGGAAAATCATAGAATCAATAGTCAATTCTGTACTGCGTCGAGATTGCTGTCATATTTTTTTCTCATCGAATCTGTATTGTCTTTGAAAATTGGTGATGTACGAATCTATTGGAATATAAATCTATTTTATTCGTGATGCTATTTTATTCCGTCATTTTTTTTTTGACAGCGTTACTTCGTAATCTTTGACATAAACGTGTGTGTGATTCTATCGAGAGCTGTGTGATCGATTTGACCAGCGATTCATCAGAATATTTTAGCGATAAATCAAATAAAGAAAATTAATTAAGCACCTAACATATTTTAATCACATACTTACCCATCTCTAGATAGTTCACCTATTCATAGACAAAGACAACATGGCGCTTTGTTTACATAGTCCACAATTTCTATTGACGGCTACTTTATGTGGATCACGGACGGCCCTCACACACGGGCAGGCGGAAGCGTGTTGTGTGTGCGGACCGACCGCGATCACCACCCAGCTATGGTTGTGATACGCTTACCTATTGCTACTATAATTTAATATAAGTACCGAACTCCGCAATCACTGATAAACCATATGGGTTTTTGTTGATTGTGCATTTTTGTTACTAGGTTAAGATTTTTGAAAATAAAGAAAAATATACAAGGTGAATTTGTGAACATCATCCAAATTCATACTTGAGCCCTGATAAGTGATCAGCATCATGAACCAATACGGATTTTTGTAAAATTCATAAAATGAAATTTCGACTTCCCATAGTGATTTACTCAGGACTAGAAGTGAATTACTATGCAAAGTCTAAATTTCATTTTACGAATCTCACAAAAATTGTTATTGATTCATGATGCTGATCACTTACCAAGCTCATACAGCATGACATTTAACCACGCCCACAGCTGAGTTGGTCGCGTCATGGTGTCTGTTCTTAAAAAGCATGTGCGGTTTATCATTTAACGATAGAGAGAAAAATATCAATATAAAAGATCGTTGTGGCCTGAAATAAGATGTAGTGACTATAATATAAAACGTAATTCCACATTGGTTTGGGCATATACACCGTGTAATGATGACCTGCTCAGAAAATGAAACCACGTATAGGGGATGTTATGAGGGTTCTTTGTACTAAATTTCATTTCGACATTCCTATTAATACATCTACAAATTAATAATTAATTTAGTTTCGCTCACAAGTGCAACGTACTAACCACGTTTTTTTAACAGGCTTAAAAAATGCGATGTTGCCGCTTCGTGCAGGTTACTGACATGTAGTAATACTGGAAGGGAAGGTGCACACTTGGAACACGATTTATTTTGTTCGAGAAAACAAATTTCTGTAAACAGAAATATTTTCTCGAAATTGTTTTTTTTATGGCTTTGTAGAGGTATTCCCTACATGTGGTTTCATTTTCTGAGCAGGTCATAATTACACCCAGTAGAGGAAATGCTTGAAAGAAAAGTGGCGAAAGAAATATGCAGCTCGACTAGGCAAATTGGCGTCAAAGAGAGAGAAAGGCCTAGCCAAAAGCATCCGGAATAGAAAAGATTGTGTATGAATATATTTATGGATGTACAGATGCTGTAGCCGCTGGCTACAGGAATGCAGAGATGATGAAAGAGGATAAATGGATGGGTTGACACGAGAGAATTGTGGGAAACAATGTGGGTGCACTAACCTGGTTGGAATGTTTTCGATGTGCCGGCTGAAATTCGCCGCGTGTCGTCTCCTCTCGTTGGGCTGATGAAGCTGGCGTCTTGGGCAGTGATGAGCTGGATGGCTTGGTTCTTGGTAACGTGAACACTACACTTTCACAATCTAAATGATGGGTCCGCAATATTATTTGTGCTGGCAGCGCGAATGTATGCACACATGTATTGTTCGGTCGACGGTTGCGACGAAACAGCGTGAGACCAGCGCCCGCGCGCGCCTCGACCGGCGCGCGGCGGGGGGGGAGTGGTCGTCCGCGCATGCGCGCGAATCACGCGTCACGCTGCGCGTGAACATCCTGGGGGGGCCGGGGCTGCGACTCCTCTTGAGCTGAATCCAACGGCAGCCTGGCTATCTTGAACACAGGTCGTCGCAGATTTCCATGAGCTGTGTCCAGATCCACAACTCGGATCACTCCATCCTTGCCAGGTATCGTGCGGATAATTCTCCCCAACTTCCATTGGAGCGGAGGCAGGTCATCCTCTTTGATGAGGACCAGTTCACCCACTTGAGGAGGGGAAGAAAGGGAGAGCCATTTGGAGCGGGTTTGCAGGGTATGGAGGTAGGATCTGGACCAGAGAGTCCAAAAGCGCTGAGAGAGCGCTTGAATGAGTTGAAACCGTTTAAGAGCAGATATGGGTCTGTCGTCAAAAGACTGCTCAGGTAGAGCGGTGAGTGGACGACCAATAATGAAATGTCCGGCCGTGAGAGGTTCAAAGTCCGTAGGGTCGGATGAAATTGGGCAGAGGGGTCTTGAGTTGAGTACAGCCTCAATTCGAGCCAAAAGAGTAGAGAATTCTTCAAAAGTGAGGTGCTGTTCACCTATCACGCGATAAAGTAGTTGCTTGGTGGATTTTACGTTTATTTCGTGCAGAGCGCCGAACCAAGGCCCTTTAGGCGGGTTCAATAACCAAGTTATGTGCTGATTCGCGAGCTTGTGAGTGATTGCATCATTGTTTGACCTGAGGAAGTTCTGAACTTCAATGAGTTGATTCCTAGCACCTACATAGTTTGTGCCGCAGTCTGAGCGAATGAGAACCGGAGTACCGCGACGTGAGATAAAACGTTGCAATGCCGCAAAGAACGCTTCCGTTGAAAGTGCAGAGACTGGTTCCAAATGAACCGCCTTTGTTGCGAGGCAAACGAAAATGCAAAAGTACGCTTTTATGAGTTTCGCGTTCCGCAACGTGCTGGATTTAACGAAGAAGTGGCCAGCAAAGTCCGTCGTGACGTGACTAAAAACTGGCTGAGGATTAACTCTGTCTACTGGGAGATCAGCCATGAGCGGAGCCTTAGGCTGAGCGCGGCACCGAAAACATCTAATACATTTAAACACGCGGTGTCTAATAATACGACGAGCGGACAGAATCCAGTACTGCTGGCGTAATATGGCGTGTAATGTGTCAGCTCCAGGGTGGCAGTGTATTGTGTGATAGTGATCTATAATGAGATCTACGAGCGGACTTGAGCTGGGTAGAATGAGTGGGTGTTGAGCGTCATACCTAATTGACGCGTGAGAGAGACGACCACCGACTCTCAAGAGGCCGTCCTTTATGAAGGGCGAGAGACGCTGGAGCCGAACGGGACAAACCTTATCAGTCTGGATACGATTAATGTCTTCAGCAAACTCATTGTGCTGAACAGAGCGGACCCAGTGCAACAGAGCGTCCCTGCGTTCACTAGCTGTCAACGGACCAGAGCGCCGTGCATCTGGGCTGTGCCGACAATTGAATATGAACCTTTTAATACAAGCCGTCACTCCGACGAGCTTGTCAAGTGAGCTGTAGCGAGTGAGCAAGTCCAGATCGATATCTGGGACTGCTATGTGTGCTGGTACCTTTTTGGGCTTAAGGCCTGGGAGAGCATGATGGCCTAGAGCGGGTGGCATCTTGGGCCAAGTGCAGGTAGGTTCTTTGAGCCAACTGGGTGACCACCAAAGGTCATGAAGTGAGAGAGACTGGGCAGACATGCCTCTGCTTGCACAGTCAGCAGGGTTGAGGTTCGTGGGCACATGCCTCCACGTATGGCTAGTTGAAGTAGCTGTGATCTTAGCCACTCGATTGGCCTCGAAAGTCTGTAATCGGTGAGGTGGGGTATCGAGCCATGCCAACACTATTGTGCTATCTGACCAGCATGTGTGTGTTTGAATGGCTATATGAGCTGACAGTTGGGCTGACACTCGAGTCATGAGCTGAGATAAAAGAGTCGCGGCTGACAACTCCAATTTCGGGATTGAGAGACGAGTCTTTATGGGTGCGACCTTGGACTTGCCAATGATTAGGTGTACATTGACATGTCCAGTGATATTGCGCTCATGAAGGTAGATAGCGGCACCAAAGCCAGCCTCTGATGCGTCCGCGAACCCGTGAAGTGAGTAAGTAGACGTGGGCTTGTACTGACAAATGTGTCGAGGTAAACGGAGGTTTGAGAGCTGAGGAAGATCCTCTGAGATGTGTTGCCACTCTGTGTGGACTTCTTCAGAGATAGGCTCATCCCATCCTATTTTCAGAAGCCAAAGCTTCTGGAGAAGAATCTTTGCGCGGAAGATGACTGGAGTAACCCAGCCATTGGGGTCATAGAGAGACGCTACTGTACTGAGAATGGAGCGCTTTGTGACTTGAGCATGAGTGGGCAGAGAAATGCGATAAGTGAACTCATCAGTTTGAGGAATCCACTGTATTCCCAGAACCTTAATGGAATTAGAGTCGGGACTGAAGTCAAAGTCCTTGGGCATGTCGCACTGGTCATCTGGGAACCGTTCAAGGAGCTGGGGCGAGTTGGAGGTCCATTTACTGAGCTGAAAGCCACCTAGGGCGAGTAACTCGATCAGTTCGCTTTGGAGCGACTGAGCAGATTCTACAGAATCTGCACCTGAGAGAATGTCGTCCACAAATATTGATTTGCGGAGGACCTGAGCAGCGTGGGGGTAGCGATGACCTTCGTCATCAGCCAATTGGAGTAAAGTGCGGATGGCATGGTATGGGCTGGACCTTAATCCATATGTGACGGTATTAAGGGCATACGTGAGCAAGGGCTGGTCGGGTGAAGACCGCCAGAGAATGAGTTGAAAACGTCTTTGCTCTGGGTGAATGAGTATATTTCGGAACATCATTCGGATGTCTGTGCTGAAAACTTGTGAGTGGATCCTGAAGGACATGATAATGTCAACAATATCTTGTTGAAGAGCTGGACCTGTATGGAGACAATCATTTAAATTGACGCCGTTTGAGCTTTTACAACTTCCGTCAAACACGCAGCGTAACTTTTCTGACCCTGGCTTGAATATGCCATGATGTGGGATATAGAAATGGGATTTATGAGCAAAGGTATTGGGGTGACACGGCGACATATGTCCCAATTTTATGTAATCTGACATAAACTCTACGTATTTCGAGCGGAAGGGCGGGTTCGCTAGCAGCTTCTTCTCTAAATTGAGAAACCTGCGTAGCGCAATAGCGTGAGTGGAACCTAATGTCGGCGCGTTGTGCAGAAAGGGCAGTGTAACCACATATTGACCTGATGGTTCACGAGTAGTTGTGGTGCGGAAAATGTCCTCACACTGATCCTCTAATGGGCTGGTATGCTTGTAAGTTTGGGGTTCCTCGGATTCCCAAAACCTCTCAAGACTTTTGTGAATGTCATGAGTGGAATGCTCTGAGTCCGTGTGAGAGCCGACAATGTGAACTGAGTTGACCTGATTCGTGGGTGAAGTATGTAAACTTTCGAAAGGTCCAATCAATGTAAAATCAAATATCGTGCCGAAGGCTATAGGCTTGCCAGGGCCGAGCGAAACCTTGGTTCCGTCTAACACTTGACCAAGAACGTCAGATCCTAATATTAGATCAACCGGAGCTGGTGTGTGATATTCTCGATCAGCAAGAGGAATCGGTGGGTGACCTGTTAACTGAGCGAGATCTGGAACCTTTTCCAACGGCAGGTACCCAGTTACGTTCTTCAATATATGGGCTGTGGCCGTGATCATAGGTGTGTCACGGTGAGTAGGTCGGCATACAATTGTGATTGATGCCTTTGAGTCTTGTGTGTGCTGATTTCCAACTCCTGCGATTTTTAGAGATGTATGTTTTAATGGTAAATTTAAAATTGTGGCCATGCGCTGAGAACAAAGAGTCAGCATACTTCCACAGTCTAACAAGGCTCGTGCTGAGTGAAATTGACCATTTACGTCTGCTATTTTAAGTGAGACGGTTGGCAACAAAATTGGCGTGTTGGTGACGTTCACTACACGTTGTGCGGAGTTACAGTAATTTTCTGTTGGAGTTGAAGTCATTGAGTGACAATGAGCTGAGTGTGTATGTGATGAGTGTGCTGAGTGTGCTGAGTGCTGGTCGTCCTCGCCTTCATAGTGCTCTGTTATTGTAGGTAGTCATTGTTGCCTACCTACCCAAGACCTACTTGGCGATCGCGATTGAGTGGGCGAGTTGGGATGGGACGTGTGTGCCTGTGTTGCATGTGCCGAATGGTATTGAGGCTCATGCGCTGAGCGCTGTCTGGGCTGCTCACGTAGAGACGGAGGCAGCAAATGAGCAGATGAGCGTGTCGGAGACATGGCCCCATGGCGATGCAGTGAAGTATGGTGGTCAGACCGCCCACACTCCTTGCATGCACGTGTAGACCTGCACTCGTTCTCATAATGAGGACCCAAACAGCGTCGGCACCGGTTGCGTGAGTTCACAAAGTCCCACCGACCTTGAACCGGTTGGTTATTAAATCCTGGGCATGCGATGAGTTTGTGTCCCCTATTCCTGCAGTATGGGCATGGCATACCACCAGTAGGGGAAGAAGGTTGAGCCGAATAATTCTGTCGGCGAGTGGGTGATGGGGATGATCGGGCCGAGTAAACTGGCGCTGTCTCAAATGCCATAAATGGTTGACGAATAGGACGGGGGGAGCGATTGTCCTGCCGAGGAGCTATGGGGCGGAACTCTTGATGAGCCTGGTAGGGCTGACGTTGAGTACCTCGAGTGGGTTGAAGCAGCTTATTGAGCTGAGCGAGCCTTTCTGACGGGCCGAGCCGTGATGAAGAAGGAGCCTCCTGTGACGCAAGGAACGATGACTCATTCTCCTTGCAGCGTGCGTGCTCTTCCAGAAACTCAATGAGGTTCTTGAGCGTGGGCAGAGTTGCACGAGATCCGTACTTCCGCTCGAAAAGAGTGCGGAGCTCGCCTTGTAGTTTTCGCACCACCATGGACACGAAAACATAGTCGGAATCTTTCATGGGCAGATCGAGGTTGCGGAGAGCGCTTTGCGCTGAGATAAGCGGTATCAAAAACGATGTGCGGATATCCGAGCGCATGTGGATGTGCGGAAGGTTCATGATGATGTCTACAAATCGGTCAATGAGTACACGACGATTGTCGTAACGCTTGGTGAGAATTTCCATGGCTATGGGATAATTCTCGTTGGTAGGGTAGAGGTGTTTCACCATATCATGTGCCTCACCCTTTAGGGCGCCTAACAAATAATGCAGTTTGACAGCATCCGAGACTGTAGCCATCTCACTGACGAGGCTCCTAAAAACGGCAATAAATGAGGGCCATTCTTCAACGTTCGAATGAAACTCCGGTATGGGTATTTTTGGTAGAACACCAACGGGTGTACCTGAGCTGAGGGGTTGCGTCTTGTCCGGAAGAGCTGATTTTACTTTTAAACTTTCGAATGCCACTAGTATAGCATCATAATTGCTAAGTGCCGACTGAAAATTTTTTGTGTAGGTTGCCTCAGTTTCGTCGGACAAATCCTCATCGTCAAGGATCTCATAATATACGTTCTCTAACTTAGTTTTAACGCTTTGTATGTTTGCGTAACGAGCGGTGAAGTCCGCCACAGAATAAGTTTTTCTGTCGCCTGCCTCGACCGCCGCACCGATCTCCTTTAACAGAACTATCGCCTTTACGGCCTTACGAAACATCGCGGCTTGTGATTTCGAAGGCATCTTAATCTTGTTAAACTAGGTGGTTGATTACTAAGATAAAATACGCAGCGAGTTTGAGCTGAACTATAAGAGCGGACGTACAACTAAAATAATTGATGAGATAGATGAATAGAGCTGAGATACTTGCGCGGATGAAGTAACAATGACTATGTTCAAACGGAACACGGAAATAAACACGACAGAGAAAAAAAATTTTTTTTTTTTTAAACAACCTGTATATGAGCTGATACACCAACGTGGAACACCCTATATGTGTACCATTAAACAATAAAAGGCAGACAATAACAGGATAAAACTGTTCGGAAAACTTTTACCGTAACACAAGATTACCGTAACATAAAATATCAAAAAGGGTTGATGACCTTGTTCACTCCTATGTTATTATGCTATTCTATTTATATAATAAAATACCTATCTACTGCCTCGAACTCATAAACAACAAAGAATGCGTTTACCTAGCCGAAATCGGATCTAAATGAGCGGACAATCCAATGATGCAGATCAAGCTTTGGTAACGTAATAATACGTAAACGTAAACGTTCGTTACGTAATAACTTATGTATACGTGGGTTTTACGTATGTGCGTAACTTACGTAAATGCACGAAATAAAGCAAATTTATACTCGCACCGAAAAAATATCTCGCAAGATACCTAAACTATCTTTGACAGTGGGTAAAGGTATTCGAGACCACAAAATATTTTTTGCCGGGAAAGTTGGCAAAATATTTAACCGGGTGAAAATGGACTGTAAATCGACGGGGGCTGGTTCAAACAAAGTTACGGGCCGGCGAGGGGGAGACGGGGGGTGATATAAACCAAAAATTTTCCGCTCGACGGACCAAAATTTTTCTTGTATTGAAAATGGACTGTAGTAAATAGAAGGGGGGGGCTGGTTCTAACGGTTCGAAGGGCCAAAAAATGTAGCCGCTGGCTACAGGAATGCAGAGATGATGAAAGAGGATAAATGGATGGGTTGACACGAGAGAATTGTGGGAAACAATGTGGGTGCACTGACCTGGTTGGAATGTTTTCGATGTGCCGGCTGAAATTCGCCGCGTGTCGTCTCCTCTCGTTGGGCTGATGAAGCTGGCGTCTTGGGCAGTGATGAGCTGGATGGCTTGGTTCTTGGTAACGTGAACACTACACTTTCACAATCTAAATGATGGGTCCGCAATATTATTTGTGCTGGCAGCGCGAATGTATGCACACATGTATTGTTCGGTCGACGGTTGCGACGAAACAGCGTGAGACCAGCGCCCGCGCGCGGCGGGGGGGGAGTGGTCGTCCGCGCATGCGCGCGAATCACGCGTCACGCTGCGCGTGAACAGATGCCATTCTTTATTCTCTGCTTACCCCTCTGAGAGTTAGACGTGAGTATACAAGGTGAATTTCTGATCATCGTCCAAATTCATACTGGAGGCTTGGTAAGTGATCAGCATCATGAATCGATAACAATTTTAGTGAAATTCGTATAATGAAATTTCGACTTCCCATAGTAATTCACTCCCAGTCCTGAGTGAATCACTATGGGGAGTCGAAATTTAGTTTTATGAATTTTACAAAAATCGTTATTGGTTCATGATGCTGTTGAGTTACCAAGGCTCAATAATGAATTCGGACGATGATCAGAAATTCACCTTGTATATGTCGGAGAAAAGTCAACATTTGATTTAATAACGCCGTGGCAGTCGATCAAACAAGAAAACTTGACTTCCTGTTTCCGGAGGTAAAACAAGAAAACGGAACCACGTGCGCGCGCGCTACACCGCGCGGTCTCGATCATCATGGCCTTTGAGAAGGCGAGCGGGAACGCCATTTTTTACTGAATTTAGACACAGACGGAACGGTGTGTGCGGTGCACCTTCTATTCAGATTTCGTTATTGTTTTATATCGCCTTTTATCTAGTGGTGTATTTCAAAGTGTGTAACATTAAATAACGATTATTAATATAGACATTTTGAACTATCTGTGCAGTTATTTACAAGATCGACCTAACAACGATCACGTGACGTGTAACTCGGACCATCAGCTACCTGAGCCCTCACTTCTCCCCGTCATATGTAATGTTAATTTAATTTGTATATTTCAGTAGAAGGACAGTGATGCAACGGCACATCAAGACGCACGAGCCGAGCTTGGATTACTCTTGTGAAATATGCGGGCAGCGGTTCAAATCGATTGAAACGTTGAGAGTGCACACAAAGTGAGTTAGAAATGATTCCATAGTCGAGTTTTGACTGTATTAGTGACAGCCATAGATATCTTACAATACATGGCTCCTATGGCGCATAGATTGGTTGTATCCAAAATCGGAACTAACACCGCTACCATACTCCTTGTATCACAGCTAATATCATATATAACAAAATAACGAGTTTTGGTAACATTTCGTCGATAAGTAGGTACGATCTGGGTGGGCTGCGCGGGGCAGCTTTCCGCTCTGTTGCGAGCGGATAAACGGTCGGCGGAACTTTCCCCGATAATATATTATGGTACAATTTTCTTTGTGTTTGTGGGCTTGTCTTTTGTGTGGTGGTGGTTCCATTTTCTCTTTCTTATTTTTATACGTTCTCTTAGATAGGCGACGCTCGCGGAAGATTTATTTATGGGCCATAGGCCTCTTTAAGTCTGAAGCTCACAAATTGAAATTGCGTTCTTGCTACACTAATAAATCTTATGTTACGAAGACTTGTGAAATGACATGAAATATATTATTTCAAACTTATTACAAATCTGCTTAAATCTGGAATAAACGTAAAAAAATAGCAACAAGGGCATAAAACAATCCATTTTATCCGAGACGTTTATACGCCCGAGCCGAACGGCGAGGGCATATATTGAGTCGAGGATAAAATGGGTTTTATGCGTTATACACTCTGCTTTTCACTTCGATTGCGAGGAAATGAAATTGCTAGCAAATGACATATTTAACATTCAGTAGGTAATATTTAATGCAAATTCAAATATATGTACCTATTGAGAAAAAACAACAGCACTTTACCGCCAGACCAGTTTTTTTTAATTTTCCCGCGGAGAAGTGGGAAGGCAAAGGGCACTTAGCCCATACAGCCATGTCTAAAGAACCTAAATAAAAAATCAGACATGCATGTTTGTTTATTTATTTTATATTAACTCCCTTTAAAGTCACTGTATATAATATCATTCTTGACCATCATCTGAAGCTTCTGTTCTATCAGTTTGCGCTAATATGATAGAATCATTATTGAGTTTCAAAAAGTTTGTCTATGAAGTTGTACTGTGTACTGGCTGTATGGTTTATTGCCAATAGTTTTAGAAGAAAACTACTTTATGCCCAAGTAGATAAAATTAAATTTTATGCCACTTACACCTAACATAAACAAGAACTTTAAGAGAATGAGAAGTGAAAAAGAATTTAACTAAATACAATACAGAGAAAAACGTTGAAAAAAAAGTTTGGCTTACATAAACTAAATATAAAGTATAATACACTTACAAAAATGAAAATACAGGAATAAATAATAAATGTAGTGCAACAAATATAACTAAGTCGATATACTGGGTGTTAAGGCCCCAGACTCTCTTTGCAACATTTCGCTTTTATCTTACCTGAGGCTTTAGAAGTGGCGCTCCCCCCTCTGCATTAAGATGTTAGAGACCGCACCTGAATGTTGCTCTACTTCGTTAAATGAGTGTACGATTACTTAAAATTTGACATGTGAAGATTTTTAATTATTCAAGTAACGGTAATTTACAATGTTTGGTTTGTTTATCCGAACAAACAAAATTAATTTGCAAAAGCAAAATAAACAAAAGTAAATCTACCTGGAATAGATGGCTTATTGGTAGCAGTAAGAGTGATTAGTATTTAGACACAATACATTTTATAGGTCATGCAATTATTTGCAGATTTTTACCGAAGGGGTGTCAAGAGGTGTTCTGAGTGTGAACTGTGAGATGCAAGTCATAAGTCCACCCATACGTGTACCTATAAGTACACCCGTGTTTCTCTGACGATTATTACGTCTCAACGTGATGAGTCCTATCGCTCTAAGGGAACCTGCATGCCCTAAAAAGCGTGTAGTTGTGCCCGAAAATTTCTTTATTCATCAAGATTTTCATTTAACTAATGCCTGACATAAAAAATACCTTTATAAAATTTGGAAATGTAGAAAATTAATAATCAAATCGTAACAATGAAAACATTTAAAATTATGTATTCCTAATACTCACACACATATTATAATCAGTTTTTAAGTAATATAATATCAAAAATAGAAACTCTTACGGTAATTAAGTGTCTGTCAGTTTGTGTTTCCATGATTATGACTAAGGTGCAATAAAAAAGGTAAAAAATTTAGTTTTAGAAATGTGATGTTTTAATGATAAGAACCGCAGCTGCGTACGTTCTTTTGTTTTGATGTATTATTGTCTAGCACGTTGTTATCTCGACTGTCAGCTTTAGTGACTTCGATAGCTTTTTAAGATATTTTAAATAAAAGTAAGTAAAGTAATAAAAGGATGTAGCTTCGGCTTTAGTTATTCCAAAAAGTGGCGACAGCGGTGCCGGTATAAAATTTGTGTCACGCCATCCCCGTGGGTATTTTAGACCACAACTTCTAAAATACGGCTTTACGGGTTTTCGAATTAACACACATTAACATAACTTAATCTAAGCGAATTAGGGCATGCAATTATTCGCAGATTTTTACTATCCGGATAACGGATAATGTATTATCCGGATAACTGGATACTGATGGTAAAAATTAAGGGTAGTAATAAAAGCTCCGAAAACTAAATTAAAACCACCCAAAAAAACGGCCTACCGCAAACATCTTGAAAAAATACCGCCCAAGTGCGAGTCAGACTCTAGTCAGAACCTAGGGTTCCGTATTGTGGATGATAAATTTAGTTTTCTCATTTTTTTTCGTGAATTTCTCAACCGCTTTATTTTTTTTGTAATTCTTACGTAAACGCATATTACCGTGATTTTTTTCATATTTTTCGGTCCACCAGTTTTGGAGATAAGAGGGGGGACATACATTTTTTTATAGATTTTCAAGGATTTCTCGAAATAGATGCAATTAAATATAGCCAAACTATATATTATTACAATAAACTTTTTAATACCTACAATGTGATACCCATATTGTATTTTTATAATTTTTTATTTTATTTATTTTACTTTTTTTATATTTTTAAATCACTATAGTTTTCCCGGTTATTGTTCAGTTATGATCTATAATGGACATTTTGTTCATATTTTTCGGTCTACCAGTTTCGGACATACACATTATTGTGGTTTTTTTAAAGATTTCACAAAACGAGTGCCAGTAAATATAGTAAAAGTATATATTTTTACAATCACCTTTTTAGTGTCTACAGTTTGATACCCATATTGTATTTTTAGGGTATTTTTTATTTTTCTCACTTTTGTTTTGAAAATATTTTAAAAAATTTCAAATTTTTCATATTTCTTTTACAATGTAATATGTAGGCAAATTAATGCTATTTTTGTGCCGAATTTCATGTTTTTATCTTTACGGTGCTAAAGTTATGATGCTGTGAAATATGGACGGACGTAGATTAGACTTTATTTTATCGAAACAGGGATTTCTTAAAATATTCAAAAAATATTTTATCCATAGTTGTTTACTTATTAAATGATAAGTGCAATATTCAAGTAGAGCAACTTTCATGATATCGTTCGCCTCTCCATAAGAATCTACGCGAGGGAAAGGGAGCAACCGTGCGAGCGGGAGGTAAAATGACGTCGAGCTACACAACACACGTCTGAACGCTGCGATGTCCCAGCGAAACTGAGGGAAATATCGACGCGTTTTGTGTTTTAAACTCTCGATAAGTTTCGATTTGATAAATGTTTTTAAAATAAGTTTTTAAATACCGTTTTTTGTTATTTCACTTATTAATAGTTCTATTCTACGTGTTTTAAATTTGACTACGCTAAACGATAGTTTTCTAGTAGAAAAAAAATATTTTATCAGTGGTTGAATTCATAAAATCACAACTACTTAAAGCACACGAAATAAGAAAACTAAAGTATTATCCAAAAAAGTAATCAGGTAAGATTATTGTTGAAGATATGGGAATAAATGTTACCTGAGTAAATTTCTTGTTTTTGTCATAATTTTTACGTGACGTGTGCATGAATGAGACTCTCAACGCGTAGAACATAAATAAAGGTATGTTTAAAGCCTAAAAAACCTATTAAAAGTAGCATTAAAGTAAATGAGAAAATGTGTTTTGGAATCTTCAAATTCCACACTTTAAATTAACGTAAAATGTATTGTATTTATTGCTTTCTTACTAACTAAAATAAAATCTTTCTTTTCTGATAATTCTGCAAGAATGCTGATTTTTAGGGGACTGGAGCCTTAAGTCATCTTATAAAATAGCTTTTTTATTGTTCAAAAACAGAGCATTAACACAAGTTGCAAGGGCCCCTGTACTAGAACTGAAAGACCTGATTTACTGGGTCTTAACTTCATAGTTGTTTTTTTTTAATCTTATTTATTTTATAAGCCATACATCTTAAGATTAATTCGGCGTAAAAATAATTACAATGTTGGATGATGTGTAAAACAGTTGGGATTACTACTATGAGTATTTTTATAATATTCAGATCTAAGGTTCAGTGAGTCTATTATGAAACTTACAAATATATCACTATAATCGGCCGTGAACCCTGAACTTAAGATTTGATGGACAAAGAAGAGAAAATCGCCAGTAGAGCACCGAGTTTCATTTAAGAAATCCAACCTACATTGTTCGTTGATTTTACACTCGAGGACTTAAGTGTAGGAGGTCCTCTTTTTGTTTTTTTTTTTTCTTTTGTGACGAATGTTTTGTTTGTCCCCAGACGGCACGACGAGAATAACTACCTCTCCTGCTCAGAATGCAACAAGAAGTTCATCTACCAGTCCTTGCTACAACGTCACATCAAATTGGTGCACGTCAAGAGAGACTTGTACTGTGTAGAATGTGACAAGCGGTTCAACTCGCCCGTGAGTTTATAATAATAGGTCTTTACATATGAAATTGACGTTTTCTGTAGAGAATTTGAAGGAAACTCAAATTTCAGGACTAACATTTTTGTATTTTTTTAGGAATGACAAATACAAATTATGTAATGTATTTTGTGTATAAATGAAACAAAATTAAGCTAACAGCGACATTCATTAAATTTTTGAAAAGTGTCAGCTGTAAAAAAATTATTATGAATATTATCATGGAAATGGATGGTTTTTCGGAAGAACCGCTTTTGAAATTTTAATTTTGGTTGTCTAACTGACAATAAAAACAAAATTAATATGTAGATGTAAAACCTTGAAAACAACTTTCAAACAAAAAACAAATAATGGGAATAGTTATTGAATTATAAAAACTATGAACCCATGAATCTGTAAGAAAATTTCGGCAATTTCATAGGTAAACTACATTTTTCGTGATTTTAGTGATCTTTCCGATTTTTTTCCCCGATGCTTGTGATACTTGTGTGAAATCTGAAAAATTATAATGTAGTCCAACTCCTTAACTACCTACACAAATTTTATTTGTTAAAAATATTTTGTTTTAATATGCTAAATTTTAATATGCTAAATTAAATAAACGCGAGAGCATGTTTGGCGAAACGGACCCTTAAGTTCACCAATCATGTGCGCATATATTATAGTGTCCAAACACAATCTTATACTAAAGAAAACACCCCCTTGGATGACGTACTAGAATTATAAGGCGTGGTATAACGCCTGTGGTCACGATACACAATTACACATACACATTATGATAATTACACATACAGGGGCTCGGTTGATGATCATTGAACCTTGTTCCTGGTCGCAGGCCGGGTTTCCGGTATGGGTTCGGGCGGTTGATTGGATTTTACCTTGTATCATACATATGATATTATCTATCATTTTAATCGTATATATATTGCTCCATAAATTAAATAAACCTTTAATTTAGTCCATGTACATTTATTATTTTTCAATGCATGTGCTCGTAAAGGCCCACTTTTTATGCATCAAAACCGAACAGAAAATCGATTATTTTGCCCTAGGGCTTTATTATTATAATTTTTTTAATTTGTTTGCAATGGTTGGCCAACTTGCAGCCTTTCCTGTGTACCATAGATGTTATACTTTTTTTCCCACTGTTTAACGGCTCTGGATACAATCCTTTTGAGCCAATCATAATTGAAAGTTCACAAGATTATATTTGTTTTCATTTCCTCACACTATGCATTGAAAAACGTAGTATGATACACGGGAGTAAAAGCAATAAATTACTCGGTTACGTTTAAAACACTCTCTAAGCTCATGTTTTAAATCGTCCTCGTAATTTATTCCTTTTCGGCCTAGTAGCATAAACTACTATTATTACATATCTTTTTTTAGATTAAATTTGACGTGTAAAAAGTGTATTATATATGCCTACTTTGCAAAATAAACTATTTGAATTTGAATTTGATGTCAAGAGAGACAGATTATCAAAAATATGTGTTTTCTGTTTTTAGGAAAACCTGAAAGTTCACTTCAAAAGAGCAAAGAAACATAGAGATGCTTCTTCTTATACGTGAGTATTAATTATCGTATCTCTATATATAATAATAGAACCAGACCGTATGTCTGTGCCCCTGGCTGCCACGCTCGCGCCATCCACGCAAGTCGCCTCGGGTCCCATCTCGCAGCCTCCTAATCCGCAGAACCTCCCAAATTCGTGTCCTAATATGCACTTGGCCTAGTCCCGTGCATATGAGTAAACCGGTGAAAAAAAAGCCGAGAAAAAAAAAGGAAAAAAAAAATAATAATAATAAAGTAGTAAAAAGTCTTGTATGTAAAATTAATATTTTTTCAAAATCTTAATTGTACTCGGTTAGTAATTTTTCGTATAATAGAGTTTCCTGCTATAGCAAAACGGAAACGCATTGGCCTTCACTTTAATTGAGTGGTTATGAGATCACAATAAACCACTATTTGTGACCAAAAACACCCACGATTCGGTCACAACCCTCAACAAACGTCAAAAATCGTTGGGAAAAATTGGCTGTCAAACGTGATTGTGCAGATAACTTCAGGCCACTTTAAACCACCATGGTATGTACTATGTAAAGTTTTACAAGCCATACGATTAAATAAATAAATGTACTATGGTGGTTGGTGGTGGTTTGACACTTCAATGGTCGGTCATGAAGTCCGTATGGGTTTATTCGGTTTGTTTACGTAACCAATTTACCAACGATAGCTGAGCGCGGTGAATCTGTTTATTTTGATAACCACATCCTTTATCTACGTTATCCATCCATCAGCCCGTATTCGTCCACTGCTGGACATAGGCCTCCCCAATATTACGCCACTCTTGGCGGTCCTTAGTCATCCTCATCCAGCCGCCACCCGCAACATCCTTCAGATCGTCAGTCCAGCGGGCATGAGGGCGGCCTACGCTACGCTTTGCTGTACGTGGTCTCCATTCCAATGCCTTATGGCCCCGACGGTTATCACGTCGGCGACAAATATGGCCAGTCCACTGCCACTTCAACTTACTGATTCGGCAGGCTATGTCGGTCACCTTCGGTCTCTGACGGATATCTTCGTTTCGGATTTTATCCATCAGAGATATCCCAAGCATAGCTCGCTCCATAGCTCGTTGAGCGACCTTAAACCGGCAGATCAAGCCTTTGGTAAGAGACCATATCTACGTTAATACGGAATAATTTCCAGCCACACCTGCCCCGAATGCCCGGCGCGCTTCGTACAACAGTCGTCTGTGGCGGCGCACCTGGCCGCCGAGCACGGACACGCCAAGCGGTTCGAGTGCCACGTCTGTCGCCGGGTGTACTGCTCGAGGGACTCTCTAAGGTGGGAGCAAGTTGCAATCTATACCTATATCCATCCATCAGCCTTGTTCGTCCACTGCTGGACATAAGCCTTTCCAGGACTTTGCCACTCCCGGCGGTCATCCTGGAAGAATTGCCCATACTCACACACGCTAGGCAGGCGGGTTGGTGAGCGCAGTGCCAGAACCCTCGCACCAGTGACGCCGCTGCCCATAACCAGTCTGTTTCATATAAAGCCCGGCTATTAAGGATGGATATACCGCCATCCATCGGTCCAAGGCATGGTTGGCCTCCTGGTTTTTTGCCTGTGAGCTGTCCTCTTACTCTCCCCCGAATTACTTCGAGGGGGTCTTTTAATACCATTTTAATGTCGTGTAAATAGGTTAAATGTAAACAGTTTTTTTTTTTTTTACTTATCTATTATATTTTCACCGCAACTATGACAGAAAATAAATTTCTATGTTTGAACACTTGGCGATTTATCCATCGCAACAAGATATAAATTAGCACTATATCATTGCAGTATAGAAACCCAGAAAGAAAAGTAAATCTGGATGAAAGGAGCTCTGAACCGGGATTCGAAACTGGGACCTCTCGCTTATTGGGCGATTGCTGTGCCAACTGAGTTATCCAGGTCTCCACACAACAGAGTTGGTTGAGCAATCGCCCGGTAAGCCAGAAGCCCCAGGTTCAAATCCCGGTTCGGAGCTCCTCACATCCAGATTTAATTTTCTTTCTGCGTTTCTATACTGCAACGATATAATATTAATTATTATATTTTCCTTTTTACTTCATTGTGAATGATGCGGGGCCCGAATGGCCCGAAATATGGCCCACTAAAATTTCATTTAAATGTGTTTTATCTAGTTTTGATCGTTTAAAAAGACAAAAAGGTCAATATTTATGGGGCTTCAGAAGCAAAACTGCGTTTACAGACGTTTTTAAATTGGTTTAAACTTTCTATATGAATATTACAAAACTTTGAAAAAAATATATCACACATATTGACCCATCTCCCGTTATTGTGATGTTTTAAAATCTCAAAAGTTTTAACCTACAACGAGAAAATAAATACCTATAATAACCTTTCAAATGCTTTAAAAAACTGATAAATAGAACTTATACACACACACTAGCAATACAAAAATCTAACACAATGATGTTTAAAACTTTTAAATATCAAACTTAACACATGTGAAAAGCATTATTTTCTCTATTTTGTGCTACCCGGCGACACAGCGATCGTCGTAACAGCCACTTTACAATGCACTCTGATATGAACGTTATTACTATTTTGTTTCTGTTGATATTTGTACCGACACATTCCGAGCTGCTAATCTAGCTTACTGAAGCCCCTTAATATTTATTTACATAAATAATTACTAAAAATAAATAAAAATACTGGCAGGTATCATAATATTGTTGTCTTGCAGATGTCACGTGCGGCGCGTCCATTCTAACACCATAGAAATTAAGAAGCACGCGTGCGACGCCTGCGACAAAGTGTTTGGGGTGTGTATTTATTTTGGTCCGGTGAATAAATGATTTAAGGCGATATGTAAAAGTTTTAGCGTCCCTGTTACTCCATATGCGGAAAAACTCTCAGTGCGAGAGGGACGGATTCGGGGAAAAGTAGCAAAATGTCGATTTTGTGTAACAGAAAGGTGTAACCATATTTGAAGAGCTTATTCGGTCAATGGTATAGCACAACTTTTACTATGGAACAAAACCTGTATCTCAAAAAAAAAAAATTTACATTTTCATAGAAAAATGCAATGCCGCTCGGCTGAAATGTAAGGAAGGGCAGATTATTTTTTTGATATTTCAGGGTTGGCTCCATAGTAAAAGTTGTTCTATACGACAAGACAAGACAAAATGATTTTATTGCATGAGATTTTACAAAAATTTTTATTCAACTATACTTATTACTAGAGACGTGTATATGCTGAGAAACAAATTAACTAATTTACCAGTGGTCCCCAAACTCGGCTAAGCCAGCAATGCGGGGTACCAGATAATTGTTATTAATACACGAAATTATACATTGCTTACCATTGACTGAATAAGCTCTTCAAATATGGATACACCTTTCTGTTACACCTTGTTACATTAACCTGGCTTAACCAGGTCCAAGGCTATCAAATCAAATCAAATCGTTTATTATCAGGCATCTGTGGCCCATAAATAAATACCTTACAAACTAAAATATATACAAATACATTACAAAATTAAATCTTCACTTTGAACTGTCCTGTGGCACTTGTCCGCGGAAGCGACGGAACACCACGCCCTGCGGCCAAAAGTTTTCCTCTATGACGAGGTGCAGAAAGCAGTCCGGTACTCGCACCACAAACGCCAAAAAGTTGACGTTGCGTTGCGACTCCAGCAACTGCACCCTCGGCGAATATCCTGTCTTTTGGCGCACGTAGTAAAAATGATTATTTATATGTCGAATTAAACAAATTTATAAAAATAATGTTCCAATAATAACATGAAGTCCATGGAAACCTGTAGCTAAAAAAAATGTAGGCTATGAAAGTTGTGTTTTTTATGCATTTAATGCGTTACATTGTAAACAATCCTGAATAACAAACAACTAAAAACAAGCTTTTAAGTTGTTTTGCATGATTAATTACAAAGTAATGCATACTTTATAATAATAATAACAAAAGCGTAACGATGTGACGACCCCATCGCCCTCTGGTACGTCCAGTACGTCCAGTGCAGTCAGTCACCGCAGGGCGGCTTATGGCGAGCCGATGGTGAGTGGCGACACCACGGACCCTACCTCCAGGGGACACTATCACACATGCGCTTATACACACACAGCAACACACACCCCGCCTCTGCGCTTGTCTTAAAGCTGCGCCGAGCGTAGAACGATTAGACACCTCGCTAGTTCTCTCGTGGTCGTTATTATTGAATTTAACGGAATAAATCATATTTAATATACCAGACAAAATTTTAAAAATGTAAAACGGCCCTATTGTATTTTATAACGGCCAGAGTGGAGATACAACAGCGAAACCTATGCTACAAGTTGGAAGTGTAAAATGTCATAACGCTGGGGGCACTTAACTGTATTAGGATCTTGCGCCCCGCAGACTCACCTCTCGACAACTTTAGCTACTTATAGTGTTGCCCTCGGACCGCCCCATGTTGGCTAGATAGGGGGCCCACAACGGCTATCCTGCTGGATAGTTATCAATCAGCAAGCCACCGTCTGCCATACTTAAATTTGTGAGAGATTTTCGAGGCAGATGTTCGTTATCTCACTCCATGGCCCTGTTATCTGGTCCATTTAGCATCCCATCCTCATAGCCCACTCCAAGTCGCTTCCTTCCTGCCAATAGATTGGCAACTGTAGGGGACTGTCCGTTAGTGTATCTCAATGATACATTGAGGGAGAGGTCTCCATGGATGCAGCCATCTCACATCTAGATTAAATGGTACCAAAGGCCTCTTCAATGTTGGCTTCGGCCCCATGAATGCCTTTCAAATGACAGAGTCCCTATGGGCACGTGACTGAAAAGTGTACCTACATAATAATAATAATAAAGGCGGAAACGCCTGATGAGTATAATAAGTTATCGTCCAATTTTAGTACAAACTAGTTTGTTACTAAAGATTAACAAACTTTCTGGGCTGCGTTTAGTTTGATTGCTCAACGATCATGATATCTCTTTTGCAAGTGTTGAGTTTTTATTTGCTATCCTGTGTCAGTGATGAGCGAGCGATCAAACTGAATGTAGCCCTGACCCGGTTACAAATCGATAATGAAATATCGACTTTAGCCGCATCACTATTTAAATTTTTCTATATATGGCAACACTCCATCTGTCAATGTTGTCTCACGGATGATGGTTTCGACTTAATAACCTTAACCAATGACTTTTTTTTTGCACAAAAACAATATATTTCTCGTGCAAACTGCTCACCCCGAATGTTTTCCTCTTGGACATTGTAACGATCTGTGTTGTTTCAACAATGAGCGTTTTTCTTTTGTTTTTTTTTTTCATAGTTCTTAACATTCCTCTAGATGGCGGTGTGCATTGAACAAATTATGTTTCGTAGCAATCAATGACGGCAATTCGGCGCAACACAACTTAATTTCTTTGACAGGACTAACCTTATTTCGAGCTGTCTGGAGTAGAGAACCTTGTCACACCAAATGACTGTTATCTATAAAACAACTGTTGAATGTGTTAGAAAGTTATAAAATTTGCTATATTTGAGTATAAGGTTCTATATTGACTTTGATTAATTTAGTGAAGATGCGGTATAACCACAACGCGGTTGGATCCACAAATACAGGTCCAGCGGGCCTATCTTTGTTTAGTAGTATTCCAGGTGGCGTTTGTGTGCACGTATTTGAAAACACCTTTACCTGTGCTATAAAGTCCAGAATAAAACCTGCAGATATGCCTTCGTGTGCATTTATCGGGTGTATAAACCACTCAAGGACAAAAAACAAATTTAATGGCATCACCTTCCACTCGTAAGTACACCAAAACCAGAAAATTTCCTTAAAATACTTTCTGTTTGTTTTGTTTACACTACGCCATTTGCAGAAAAGGACGGTAATATTCAACATGTAACAAAACTGTAACACTTATTCTAAGGTAACACTAGACCTCACCGCTCGGCTCAGCTCGCTTTCTCTCGGCTTTGTAACGAACCGAGCCGACCAAGCAATATCCTGTCTTGCTCGCTCAAAGGTCTTGTTTCGTCAATCTATCTCTTTCGCTGATGGTAATTGCATATACATAGTACGAAATACCTGTTCCATTTCTCGAATCAGTCGAGTAAGGGCGTTACGAATTTTCACTAAATTAATCAAAGTGTATTAATGTCGATTTTGACAGGACTAACCTTATTTTGAGCGTCCTGTTTTTGTCTTTTCGATACAGAAGGAAAAAGACGGTACACTTAAATTATGTTTAGTCCTGTCAAATAAGTTAAGTTGTGTTGCGCCGAATTTACACAAATGTCCAATCCAAAAGTTTTTCGTCTTTGACTTTATGCTAAAGATACGACAGTGCCATCTAGGAATATTATTGAACACTAAATTTGACACAAGGAAAAAAGCTCATTGTAATTTTCTTGTAATTTTGCAGCAAAAGTCGACGCTTCGTCGTCACCGGCGCGTTCACACCGGCGAGCGGCCGCACGCGTGCCCCGAATGTTCGCTTCGGTTCGCGCAGTCGTCCACTCTGCACACGCACCGAGCGCTCGTGCACAGGAAACTGCCCAGGAGTAAGGTTTGTACACATTGACTATTTTTGAGAAATTTTAAATAACATGGGTTAATTTGGGGGCACTAGTGCCACCCGCCAAGACGAGCCAAAGGAAGCGGGGCACTACGTACCTTTTCTCGAAGCGTTTCGTCATATAGTATTGTATTGAAACCGAAACTACCATTTTTATCATTTTTGTCTGTCTGTCTGTCTGTATGTATGTATGTATGTTCCGTTTTAACTCGAGAACCACTCAATGAATTTCGGTGAGGTTTTCTTTATTATCATCGTAGTGACCCTGGTCAAGATATAGGCTATATGTTGATAAAAATAACCCCTAAATATAGGGGTGTTATAAAATAACACCCAAGCCGAAAACGGGACAAAGATTGTATAAACGCGGGCGAAAGGCTAGAACATGAAAAAATTGTAATTAATGGTCAATCAAGCCGCAATTTCAAAACCCAATCCAATCCTTCTTTTTCTTCTAAATTCTTTATTGCACAAAACTCAGTTTAATGTACAACAGGTGGCCTTAATTCTAGAAGCATTTTCTCCCAGTCAACCCAACAGAAAATACAAGAAAGTTACAGAGGCAGGTGTGCAAAAAGGCTTTACAACTTTCTATTTTAATTACGTAAAGCAATTTAAACGCATAAAGCAAATAAACGCATCCGCCCAGCAATAAAGCGAATAAACACTGAAAAACAGGTCGAGAATATTAAATTTTTTTTTTCACGAAAATTTTATAAGACCGATGTAAAAATACTATAATATAAAAGCGTAAGCCTAAATTCTATTACCACGCAAATTTAATCGCCTAAAAGAGTTTTTAATAGTAGTTTATGCTACTAGGGCGCAAAGGAATAAATTACGAGGACGATTTAAAACACGAGCATAGCGAGTGTTTTAAACGTAACCGAGTAATTTATTGCTTTTACGCCAGTGTATCATACTACATTTTTCAATGCATAGTGTGAGGAAATGAAAACAAATATAATCTTGTGAACTTTAAATTATAATTGGCTCAAAAGGACTGTATCCAGAGCCGTTAAACAGTGGAAAAAAAAGTATAACGTCTATGGTACACAGGAAAGGCTGCAGGTTAGCCAACCATTGTAAATGAATTAAAAAAATAAATAATAATAAAGCCCTAGGGCAAAATAATCGACTTTCTGTTCGGTTTTGATGCATAAAAAGTGGGCCTTTACGAGCACATGCATTGAAAATGTATTTTTCATACGACCGATGTAAAAGTGTTGTCGTTTGAAAGCGTAGGCCTGAATTCTGTTGCCGATCAAATTTGGTCGTCCAATATGAGCTACATTAGACGACTGAATGTGAATGGTTGTGGAGTTTGGGCTTGTACTTTTGAATAACAGTGTTTTTGCATCGGTCGTATTAAGTTCCGTTTTTCTGAACTAACAAAACCACCAAGTTTGTTCGTAAGTTTTACAACAGGTGGCGTAGCGGCAGCTTCATCTGACTGAGTGGTTTATTGTCTTTAACTAAGCTTTAAACGTAATGAGCTTGTAATTTTAAACGTGCTTGAACGTTTTTTCTCAAAAACTCTGTTTAGTTTATAGCTTTTCGGTTGTTTTGGGAACTACGAGATAATAAATCAGTAAAATATTTAATATGTAGGTACCTATTAACTGTTTTTCTAACACAATTCACATACACAACGAGTATGCGATTGTTGACCCACCTGCAGTTTAAACAACAAATAAAACGTAAAAAGTACATTTATGTACTGATATATAGTTTTGTAATTAAATACTAATAATGTAAAAAGTAAGCTTCAGAAAAAAAAATATAAATATAAGAAGATAATATACTACATAAATACTTATAAGCTTATAACGTTACGAATATGTATATATGAATATATATACCTATATAAATATACTTACATAAAACAATATTAAAACATATGCATATAATATAATTAAAGACGAGAGTATCCGGTAGGAGCGAAACCCTAAAAACATTGAAATATTATATTTTATTCTGTTTTTCAGTATTTGTTGTTATAGCGGCCACAGAAATACATCATCTGTGAAAATTTCAATTGTCTAACTATCACGGTTCATGAGATACAGCCTGGTAACAGACGGACAGCGGAGTCTTAGTAATAGGGTCCCGTTAGTAACCCTTTGGGTACGGAACCCTAAAAAACAGAATAACATAATTATTTAAGGGGGCTCCCATACAACAGACATGTTTTTTTTGCCGTTTTTATACATAATGGTACGGAAATCTTCGTGCGCGAGTCCGACTCGCACTTGCCCGGTTTTTATTATATTGTAGTCACTACATATATATCAATTGTTTACAGAAATTACAAAAACAGCAGCAGGCAGCTGCAGTGGACGCGTTACCGAACGTGACCGACAATTCGCAGCAGCAATGTATGATGAAGATCGAAGGATGATGTCCGCCTAATATTAATTGAAAGGTGATGCCGGAAAAACGCAGCAAATCTTCGTAACCACAGATATCTGGATATATGGCGAGGGGGCGTGGCGGTTGCGAACACATGAGGCCAAAAATGGTCCTCACGTGAGATCCAATGTCAACAGAGATATGATGTGTTTGTCTCTGGCTACAGGTTTGATGCGCCGCTCTATTTTTGTATTTTGCGTGAGAAATATGAAGAAGAAATAGAAATAGAAAAAGTTTATTTGTCTAATAAAACACATAAAAGTAACACAACATAATTAAACACAAAAATACATTGAACAATAAGGAGACAGCTCAGCTTATGCTGTGAACATGGTAAAACATGTCTACACAGCGCTGATTTTCAGCTGATCCTGTATCATCTACAATTAAACATAAATTTCGGTAGATGATGCATAATATACAAGCAACTACAACATAACAATAAAATAAATAAATGAATATATATAAAAATACACACCGATTACAATTTTGAAGAAAGAAAAATAAATTTAAATTAAAACCACTATTGAAAAATAAATTGAGCACAAAAAAAATATTTGGTTTTAACGGCTGGTTTTAATGAGAATGTATGCCGTATAGTTTTTGTGTTTATGTCGATGAAATTAGTGGGAGGAAACGTGAAGACATCTGAATACGAACAATAACCCCTCGGCCATAGCTTCAGGCTTCGAGAAGCGCGCCTAGCGGTTCTTCTTGCGACGGCGCGGCGCCGGCGGAGAGAACAAATGTATGAAGTTGTATAGGGCCGTCCTTCGAGTGACTTGCGCTCTCATGACGGCGGTGTGCGGGGTGGCGGGTGGTTGAAACAGTGATCGAGCGTACAGGACAAACCTAATGTCAAACGCTTTGTGCGAGCGAGCGCGCTATACATGAAGCCACCGACGGGTGTCGTGACAGGGCAAAGCCCGTCGCAAAAACCGCCTCGCCTGGAAGCGCAGCAAGAAGCGCCGCCAGAAGACTGAAGCTTTGGCCCTGGCGTTAGGGTTCGTTTCAAAACGAGCGATTATCTCTCGCTGTTATTTATTTATTTATTTTACTTTACAAAATAAACTATTTGAATTTGATGCTATCCCGCTGTCAGTGATGAGCGGGTGATCAAACTGAACGCAGCCGAGGAAGTGAGCGCTCTCGGTGGTCCTGCCTCCTTTTCTGGGTAAAGTTGTAAAAGCCAGAAGGCAACAGCACAAAATAGATACTACAGAAGGCCGACTCGACGACGGAGCGAAAACAGACGCACACATGCATAGACGCGTACGTATGATGATCTCGGCAGAATTTCGTATTGGCATTCACCCGAGTATCTCCGAGATCGTCGTACGTCCGCGTCTATGTGTGCGTGCGCCTGTTTTCGCTAATTATGCGGAGTAAACATTCTGTTAGTGGTTATTTTGTGGCAACAGTATAGGAAGCCATTGGCAAAAAAATGTGAGACAAGGATATGGTTTCGTGTTATTGGTCTCCATGGGTAGAATTAAGGTCTCCATGGGTAGAATTAAGGTCTCCATGGGTAGAATTAAGGAGGGTCACACTACATACAGAGTGTTAAGATGATAATATTTTTCTGTAAAGCAGGGTGTTCTACCGTCTAATACGAACAGCTTTTACTCTGAAGCCTACCCCTATAGTCGCAAAAAATAAATCAGCTGTTTCACACATTTTTTCGAGTAAGTATTTAACTTTCTATGGAACAGCTCTTACTTGGAGACCCCCTCGAATTAATTCGAGGGAGAGTAAGAGGACAGCTCACAGGAAAAAAACCAGGAGGCCCACCATGCCTGGGACCGATGGATGGCGGTATATCCATCCCTAATAGCCGGGCCTTATATGGAACAGACTGGTTATGGGCAGCGGCGTCACTGATGCGAGGGTTCCGGCACCGCGCTCACCAACCCGCTTGCCCAGCGTGTGTGAGTATGGGCAATTCTTCCAGGATGACCGCCGGGAGTGGCAAAGTCCTGGAAAGGCTTATGTCCAGCAGTGGAAGAACTAGGCTGATGGATGGATGGATGGAACAGCTGATATTTTTTAGCAATTTCAGGTTTGGCCCCATAGTAAAAGTTGTTCATACGCTATCCTACTGCTTATATGGTTAGTGGCATTATTATGGGATTGCCAACTAATTAAAAAACCGGCCAACTGCGAGTCGTACTCGTGCACGAAGGGTTCCGTACCATTATCTATAAAAACGGCAAGAAAACATGTCTGTTGTACAGGAGCCCCCTTAAATATTTTTCTTTATTCTGTTTTTTTAGTATTTGTTGTTATAGCGGCAACAGAAATACATCATCTGTGAATATTTCAACTGTCTAACTATCACGGTCCATGAGATACAGACAGACGGATAGCGGAGTCTTAGTAATAGGGTCCCGTTGGTACGGAACCCTAAAAAACTCAGTCTCATATTTTGTTGGCCAGACTTTAATTACAATAAAATTGTTTGAATAGTCAGTTCTTGCCAATGTATGTAAATATTTCAATAAACAGTATTTTCAAATGAGTGTTTTTTTTTTTCATTTATTTCTGGTTTACTGGCTTGGATATTTGGCGCGCACTGCCACGCCTAATCCATGGAAGCCGATAGTGGACGAATATACAGCACTTTTATCTCACGACGCGACGTCAGGCTTGGTTGTAGTTGTGCGCGCGCCGCGTAATGTGTGTGAGCGGGAGTGCGCTTTAAAAACGTGCACACACTACTGCAACCAAGCCTGACGTCGCGTCCTGAGATAAAAGCATTGGCGGATACAAATGCGCATACAAATCTTCGCCACTGTTCGTATTCCCGAAAAGAAGCCGAGTCATACATTTTTGTATTTGGAAACTTATTAAGGAGTAAATTACAGTCAAATTTATTTTAGAACATGTGCAAAAAATCGGATCCGGAAGCAATTATGTATGGGTGTTATTTTGGATGTCTTTAGGCGACCGGAAGTGGATAATCTGTCATTGATTGTATAGAAAACGGAAATACGCGAGTGGCGAATGAGCCCGTTTCCAACATGAAGATTTTTTATGAAAACCAATTCCATAAAGCTAAAAACAGTAAGCTGTAAAATCGTTTTTGATATCTCTAAAAAATACGAAGTCCGACATGTCTCGTGACACGATTTCATGCTAAAAGTAATAAATATCACTATCGCTAATGAATTTTTAAAAAATTCTAAGTTTTGTGCTTTTCTATAACTACTTAATTAGTTATTAGAGTGCATTACAAACTAGAAAAGATCAATCAGAAACAAAACCAAAGACAAGAATTTGAAAAAATTCCCCGGACCAGGATTCGAACCTGCGACCTCTTGTTATCAAGACAAGCGCGCTACCATTTGCGCGACCGAGGTTCCTACCCAGACCGGTGAATTCTTCCATCATATAATGAACAGAAAATCACTTGTACTATCTTCCATCATACTTGTCCACTGTTATTTTTGCTTCTGCCTGATATACTAGCTTGTACTGCACATATAGAACGCTCACGAGGGCGTTATGTGATTTCACGCCTTGTTCTTAAGAAACAGATGGCGCTGTCGTCGCTACAATATTGTTGCTTCAGACAGTTAAGAAATTCACAGTTCTCATTAACTAAGATTATGTTGAGTATTCATAGCGATGGATTTCGCAAAATAAACATAATCTTAATTAATTAGTTACTATAAAAAACTAGCTTTTGCTCGCGTTGATTAAGTTTTTGTAGTCGTATCGAATCCCATCCCACTAATATTCAACGGCGTGAACAGTACATCACTTTTCTATAGGGACTTATCACCCCATTGTCCCTATTAAATCCCTTGGCCGCCCTCAGCGACCGAGTAGAGCTATGCTCCTCCGATTTCCCGAACACAGCACTAACATGTATACAAATTCTTTCACAGTGTCAGCAATCCGCCTGTGGAATAGTCTTCCTCTGGACATCCGACAATCTCCCACCATCTCTACCTTTAAAATCAGAGTCTATCAACACTATCTACGGCTACAGAATCAGTCACCACACCTGTAATTTTTTTCACTTTGTCCCCTGAGTCATCCTTCTCATAACTACCGATATATTGTTGTATATTTATTTTCAATGCATGTGCTCGTAAAGGCCAACTTTTTATGCATCAAAACCGAACAAAAAGTCGATTATTTTGCCCTAGGGCTTTATTATTATTATTTTTTTAAATTTATTTATAATGGTTGGCTAACCTGCAGCCTTTCCTGTGTACCATAGATGTTATACTTTTTTTCCACTGTTTAACGGCTCTGGATACAGTCCTTTTGAGCCAATCATAATTTAAAGTTCACAAGATTATATTTATTTTCATTTCCTCACACTATGCATTGAAAAACGTAGTATGATACACGGGCGTAAAAGCAATAAATTACTCGGTTACGTTTAAAACACTCGCTACGCTCGTGTTTTAAATCGTCCTCGTAATTTATTCCTTTTCGCCCTAGTAACATAAACTACTATTATGTATAGTATATACACTAATATGTATATTAAATGCATGTATATTTTTGTATTTATATATGTTTATGTAGATATTATATGTTATATTATTAAAAGATAATATTTATAAATTAATTAATTAATTACTTATTTGGCACTAGCCTTGTAATCTCCACATCACCAAAGGTTAACTGGTAGAGAATGCTAATTAGCATTAAGTTCGCCTTTGTGCATTGTATACTTATTTTGTGCAATAAAGAATTTACATACATACATACCCCATTGCCTTCCAATGGGAACTGATTTATGGAATAAAAAGTAACCTATGTCCTTTTCTAGGTCTAGCACTACATTTGTGCAAAGTTTCAGCCCAATCGTTTCAGTAGTTACGGCGTGAAGGAGTAACAAACATACATACATCCAAAATTTCGCATTTATAATATTAGCGGGATGGGATATACTGATATTTCACTACAGCAGACGCGTCCATTATTTTTACACACAATACTGAAATGGTTCTACTGTATTTAAGCCGCGCCCCCTTTATTTTCTTGAAAAGCAATGGAGTGCGGTCATTGTCTATCAAGAAAATAAAAATGCACAAATAAATTATTATTCGTTGATTTCTTAGTTAAAACATGGTAAAACAGGCGCCATCATAGATAAATAGGAAGGATAGATTGCTATCTCCTTGTACTGTTCGCAATATTAAAAATAACGTTGCTAGATGGCGTTACTTGTCTCGCTGGAAATAAAATTTGTCTGAAATCGACAAAATATAGCATTTTACTGTTCTGGTTTATCATATTTATTTATTTTATGAATAAAAACACAAAATTTTCATAACATCGCATCAGAAAATAGTGAATTCTTTTTAACATTTTTTTTCATTAAACTTTCGGTGGTAAGCTGGCAATCTAACTAAGCGTGCAGATGGTTATTCTGAATTCCGGTAGATGGCGCACATATTGTCACACGTATTGTCGTATTCTAGCAAATTTTTGTTATTGTGGGCGCAGTATAGTTGCTACATACACAAACACACACATCGAATTTCGTTTCATCAACTGTTCGATAGATGGCACTAGGTATGTCACAATTTATCTAGTATAGTAGCGACATCAAAAATAATAAGTCGAACTACTAGGTACCGGCGAAAATAATAAGTTTTACGCGGGCTTTGTTCTAATGTATGGAGTGAGCAATCTATCCATCCTTTATTTATCTATGGCGCCATGTGAAAAAAAAAAAGTAAAATGTATTTTCCTTTATTTATATAAAAATTATACTCTAATAAATAACAATACATACCTACTTACAAATGCAACTGATGCACCGGATATAAAGTTTGAAAATGGATGGATAATTATTTAATTTATAATTAAATACATTTATATTTGATTTAACTTTGAGAACTATTAATAGGTTTTCTTTTTACAATTTTATTTAGCCTGAAATAGCACCTACTAAATTTTATTTGATGCAGTCTTATAAACACTGTATCAATTATTATAATTAATGAACATGCAGTTCCACTGCTTAATATTTAAGGGTCGGTGTTCCGAGATTCGGGGTTCGGGGTTATGGCTTTATAAGACGGTAAAAATTCAAATTTCTGAACAAAATAAATACCCTTGTTACCTTACAAGATTCATTAAAAAAAATCACGGCAATAATGTATAGTAACTTCAGAAAAAAAACGGGAATTTCAAGAAAATCTCTTGAATAGCATTGCAGCGCTACGGCTGTCACCTGAACTTGACATCCTGTTTTTTTTTTTCTGAAGTTACTATACATTAGTGCAAAGATTTTTTTTAATGAACCTGTACTTCATCTTGTAAGGTAACAAGTGGTATTTATTTTGTTCAGAAATTAATATTTTACTATCTTAAAAAGCCATAACCCCGAACCCTGTTTTGCCCAATCTCGGAACTCCGACTCTTAAATTCAAATGATAACATCAAAACGGAATACAATGATACCGATTCGGTGTAGCACATCTTAACTTATTTGACAGGACTAAACTTAATTTAAGCGTTCTGTCCTTGTATTTTCGATAAAGAAAGACAAAGACAGGACGCTTAAAATAAGGTTAGTCCTGTCAAATAAGTTAAGACGTGTTATGCCGAATCGATACCATTATTAAACAAATTAAAATTATTTATTATTAGAATGCATTACAAACTAGAAATCAATAAGAAACAAATTTAAAAGCACAAATATTTTTGAGAAAATTCCTCGGGTCAGGCCTCGTGAGCATTCATTATGTGCATTACAAGCTGGTATGTCAATTAGTTACGAAAATTCGGTGTACAGATATGGTGGAAAAGTTCGTCGTTCCAGATACGAACCTCGGTAGCGCAGTCGGTAGCGCGCCTGTCATGTAAGTAGGAGGTCGCAGGTTCTAGCCCCAGGAATTTTTTCAAAAATATTTGTGCTTTTAAATTTGTTTCCGATTGATTTATGTAATGCATTCTAAATTCTATTAATATTTAGTGTATTCAAAGCGATAGATTTCTCAATAAAAACATATAATCTAAACTAAAATTATTTACATAGTTCATGCATTTTATAAATTATTTATTATGCTGATATTTTTATCACTGTCTAAGGGCGGTTTACGTCTTGTTGATTTGCTTACGCACGTGGGATCCATTTATCTATCAGCCTGGTACGTCCACTGCTGGACATAGACCATTCTTCTTAGAAAATCTTTTTCGCCACTCCTGGCGGTCCTCCTTTAAGAATTGCCCATACTCACACACGCTGGGCTGGTGAGCGCGGTGCTGAAACCCTCGCACCAGTGACGCCGCTGCTGCCCGTCACCAGTCTATTTTATACAAGTGTCCCAAAAGAAAGTAAACGCAAAAAATCTTAGGGGCACGGGGTTATGTCAATCGATAGCCTGGGAATTTAGACACTATGTAGGTTTTTTCAGGGTTGGACCGAGTGTTCTATGTGCTAGGGTTTTTCAAGTACCCTAAAAACGGTGATTCAGCGAAAACACGGAGAAAAAATTGAAAAGCATTTTGATCTGTGCCATTTGACGCCAATAGTTCAGTATTTGTGAGGTTTATAAAGCAAGAGTTTAAAATTGTATAGACAATTAGTCATGATCTTCTCAAAACCAACTTAAAATGCTGTTTTAACTTTGTTTGGACAAGATCACGACTAATTGTGCATTAAATTTCAAACGCATGCTTTATAAACTTCACTAATACTGAATTATTGGCGTCAACTGCCACATATCAAAATGTTTTTCTATTTTTATCTTCTAAACAAGAAATACAAAGTTAAGTTATGCACTTTGCGCTAAGCGACTGACGTTTAACCTTAAGGCGTTAAAAAAAGCGAAAGTGCTGCCACTATTAGAAAAAAAAAAACATTTTTTACTTGCTAGAATCATCATTGAAAATCTTCTCAAAGTAAAGGTCTAGAAATAGCAATGACCTATTTTCACATACTTAGCAAAGTTTTCAGAAAAAACGTCTTTTTATAGAATCTTATTTTTGGCATAAGTTAAGATTTTAGCACTTTTTTAGGGTTCCGTACCCAAAGGGTAACCAACGGGACCCTATTACTAAGACTCTGCTGTCCGTCTGTCACCAGTCTGTCTGTATCTCATGAACCGTGATAGTTAGACAGTTGAAATTTTCACTGATGATGTATTTCTGCTGCCGCTATAACAACAAATACTAAAAAACAGAATAAAATATATATTAAAGGGGGCTCCCATACAACAGACATGTTTTTTTTTTGCCGTTTTTATAGATAACGGTACGGAACCCTTCGTGCGCGAGTCCGACTCGCAATTGGCCGGTTTTTTCTAAAGTGGCAGCACTGTCGCATGTAATGCCTTAACCCGAGGCCTAGCCCCAAGAATACCTATGTCAGTCTTTCCTCATACACTTCCTCTTCTCCAAAATAATCATACTCTTCAGCGCGCTGGCTACAGTGTACCGTAGCTCGTGAAACTTGCTCACTGACAGACGGAACGTTTGCGTCCGTCCGTCAGTTAGTTCCATGATAAGAATGATATGTGTGTCCCTGTACATTATTTCTCTTGATCGCTGCTCCGTTGCTTTTTCTGTTCTGATGTTCGACTGGCTGTAAAAATAGAAACCGAATGGTAAGTTTTTCTTGTCTTGGTGGATATTTTTCTTTCAAAAATTGAGTAATGTATGAAAGTAGAATGATATTTCTGTTGAATTCTTAACTTAGTATGTAATTATAGCTATATGGCCTTTTATATTTTTGTTCCCATTGTTATCCAAGCGAAAAAGGTACACTAAGTCTAATGCCGCCGCTAAGCAATTTTGACAATTAAAGTCTTATAAATGTAGCTCAACGAAATAATTATTTCAATGATGTAGCTATTTTATAATTTATCTTAGAACTAATCTTTTAAAATAAAGAAAACACAGATTTGAATAAAATAATCCGTACCCCTGTTAGTTGTTGGTTTATCATTCTTTTACGCAGCAACGGTGCAATGGACCGACGTGATATTTTGCATAGAGATAGTTTATGGGCCGGTGAGTGACTTAGGCTACTTTTTATACCGGAAAAATGCAAACGAAATCAGCGCGGGCGAAGCCGTGGGCAAAAGCTAGTAACACAGTAAAGCAGACTCTGAAGGCTTTAACTTTAGTCTTAGCGCTGTCAAAACTTAAATTTTCTCCAAGTAATTTAGCTTTTCTTTCTAATAGTTAGATTTGCAATTTTTACTGTTTTGCAATTAAGAAAATTTAAGTTTAGGTCAACAAAAATTAAAGCTTTTAGAATCTGCTTTATTATAAATACAATTTAAGGGGCTGCACAATGCTAAAATTCAGTCCTGCTCTAACGCTTTTGTTTTTTAACTGTCTATCCTGCTCTAATCAGACGCCGCGCACGCAGAACTTCAGTTATTTTGAAATCGTAGCTACATTAGGACATTAACTATAATTTTTTATGTAATGAAGATGTTTTTTTCTAGTAAGTATCTACGTGTGTTGGTTTTATTTCCATCGGTTTTGAAATATGGAAACTGAATCACTTTTTTCGTGAAATTCGTGGTTTTTTAAAGGTATTATAATTAAAAGAAGATTGAAAGTATGTATATTTATAAGTGTAATTAATAATTGTTTTGAGTCAAAAAATACGCTATATTTTTTTCAAATTTTTACAAACTACATTCACGGAACTGAATCTAATGCAAAACTGATGTTAAGCATTGTGGAGCCCCTTAAGTTTCAAATATGTAAGTATTAATTCAAAATCCATCACCTCAGCGAAACATCAATCTTCCACTGCAAGCCAGCGAGTCCCGGCTTCACTCTCAGATGTGTAGGGAGGTTGCTGTATATCTGATCCATGCAAAGCAGCGATGTCAGCTCTTCTATGCATTCTGGTGAAAATCTGAAACAGTTCACCATTCAGCAAACTCAAGTGTCAGTTGTCACGGCCTCCATGCAGGTCTTTTCGCTTAACTACAATTATTCCTCGATATCAGCCGGTACCAACAGCTTTTTACATGCTTTCGGAAGGACCCAGTTGAAAATTGTCACCCATCCAAAGACTGACCATGCCAAGCTCCACAATGCTAAAAATCAGTTCTGCTGTAACGCTTTTTTTATTTTATTTTTATTTACTTACACTTTTTGTATACTAAGCTTGTACTTTTTCACATAAAAGACAGATATTTGTGTTGATTTGGTGTAACACGACTTAACTTATTAGACAAGACTAACCTTATTTTCAGCGTCCTGTCTTTGTCTTTTCGATACAAAAAGAAAAAGACAGAACACTTAAATTAAGTCTTGTCCTGTCAAATTACTTAAAACGTGTTACACCGAATCGACACAGGCAAAGGCAAACTTTGGGTGGAATAAAAAAGATGTTAAGGGGTAGTGTTTATGCTAACAAAATAAGCAACGTGCCTTTGTTTTCTGTCTATCCTGCTCTAAACAAATGCCGCGCACGCAAAACTTCAGTTATTTTGAAATCACTTCTACATTAGGACTTTAAGAGGCTATGCGAATTTTATTTTTGTCAGTCACTCCAAGCGAAAAATCGCGCAGTGCGAGGGGCGGATTCAGGGCAAAAGTGAAAAATGTTCGTTTTATAATTTTTATACAAAAACTAAAATAGCTAGCAAAATTTCAAATTTCAAATGTCTAGATATTGTTGAAATACACCTAATAAAATATGTTTAAGGTCTGTATATGGTTCCCATTCGTCAAACGAGGAGAAAAAGTGTGTTTGAAGACCTCATTTCAACAATTATTTCTATCGAGGCAAATTTATCTAAACATGTTTTCCAATTTCAAACCCCTAGATTATATAGTCAAGATGTACCAGATATACCAGAAACCGATTATTATTTTCCGTGTATTTCATGAAATACACAGAAAAGAAACACCCGTATTTTTTTTTGCATATCGCCTTAACTATCATTTCTTTTCAATCGGTTTTGAAACATGGGAGCTGAATCGCTTTTTTCTCGCGAAGTTTATGCTAAATAAAAGAAAATTTTAAACTTGAAATATATTTCGGCCCTTAGTAGGCCTGATAGTCGTTCATAAACTCACACCGAGTTGGGTTTCCTACCCGGATCGCAACACTAACCCGTTCAAAAATGAACTCGCGTCTCAATACCAACCGTTCAAAAATGACAGTGTCGCTACACTGGTGTCGAATTTTTCAACATCATCTCTGAGCAGCTATGCGAGCACGTACGCGTCGATTAGATAAATTTGGCAGATAAAATCGATAAATTCTAAACGATAACCCTTATTGCAATGGAATAAGAGTTGCATTTTTATTTATCGAATCGATGTCGAGTCGATACCAAGTTCATGCTAGTACCCCAGGGTTCACAAGGTTCGTATAGGCTCCAAACGTCACCTGACATTCACGTTAATTTTCGTAAATGAAATGACGTTAATTTTCGTACCGAGGGGGTCTTCTCAACGTTATAGTTGATATATTTACGTTAAATTTCGTGTAGAGGGGGTCCTCTCAACGTTATTATACTAAATATAATGCAAAAATGACAACTGACATTTGGAGTGTCGTCACACGACGAAACCTGTTCAAAAACTCAGCGTTACAACCCCAGTGTTCCTACCCAGCCCAGGGTTATTTAATGAACGCACTTCTGATGACGTCATCAGTCCGTCACTTGACTGATGACGGCCTACTAACCCTGCGGTCCGTAATAGAATTACAATGGATCATAAGCCATTCACTTCATACTTTCGTAATCGATTTTAGCGATATAATTATATTTCGGAACGCAGGGTAAGGGTTGAAATTATATTTCAAGTTTAAAATTTTCTTTTATTTATTATATATATTTAAAGTTATATATGTGACATTTGTACTTCCAAATAAAATGCTAATAGAGGAATATTATAATATGTATTAAAGAACACTACTTACGGGACACCCAGCATAGTATACTCACTAGAGATGAAACGGATATCCGGTTACTATCCGGTATCCGACCTATCCGGCCATATTTTTGGTATCCGGTATCCGGCCAGATAGTAGCCAGTGTCTGGCCGGATACCGGATACTTAACAGAGCATAAAAAAGTCGTTTAAATCACAAAATAAATTGTTTATATCAATGATTGAATAATCCAAATTCACATAAAGTGAATAGGAGTTGAGATAAAGATAAAGACAAGCTTTACAGCAATTGTTGGGAATAAACGTTTGTGCTTGTCTTCATACATTACACCAGCTTCTTTTGCTCTCACAATATACCGAATGTAACTCAACAGGTCATAAAAACACATGATCTAAGAATCATACTGAACAAGTTTTCTAAAGAAAATACTTGTAGAAATGAAAAAATATGTTCATGTTACTTTATTCATTTTGAAAACCTATTGTGAATTTTGAAAGGGCACTGGGCGGGCAGGTTCCATTTTTTTTCAATATGTTACTTTGGGAAATTTGTTCAGTATGAACAGTAGATTACGCAGTTTCCTAGATGCCTGTCCATTTATAACACTGCTGCAAGGAGACAAAATATACAAATTTACGAATTTCGTTAAGGTCGGATAATGGTTTCGCGTTTGCAGACCAGCATTTGTATGATTGTGGTACGAAATTTATCGTCATTTAGAAAATGCACAAATAATCTCGCCCAGTTGCACCCGCACGCACCTTGGTGCATAATGTTTAGACTTGCTCAATTAGTGCGAAACGCATATCTTGAGCCGGATATTCGGCCGCCGGATATCCGGCTATCCGGCCAAGTGCCTCGCCGGATATCCGGTATCCGGCCAAATCACTATCCGTTTCATCTCTAATACTCACACTTGTCTCCCTGTCTCACCTGTCCCTGTCACCAGTCTACCGTTATCCATGACATACTTTTTTTCCTCTTCCACATCCATCAATCTAGTCATACCCAGCCCACTCTTCCTTTTTGGGCGCTTTTCGGTTGGCCTTACTGAATTTGTCACCAATTTAGTTGGCATTTATTTTTCTAGGGCTGCTCAGTCGAGCTTTACCTTTCACTTGCTATTTTTCTTTCGTCACTCATTCTCTCTAAGCTTGCTTTTTGTCGGCAATGTTTGCTCGTTTGTTATGAAATTCAAATATACAACAAAGGTGTTACCTAAGCCCCTCCAAGAATAATTTAACATCGTCCTGATGCCACGGGTCCCTGGTGGCAGACCGAGTTCTCGCCACATGCCTCACCACTTCCCTGACAGCGGAAAATTTGTCCACCTTCATAAGACTGGACGTCCGGCTGTCTGGGTTGCCTTCTAACTCCTTGAGTGCCACTGAAATGTAGGATGTCGAGTTAAAATTTTATCCTCATTAAGACGAGGCCTTCCTTCGGGCTTTGCCTAAGACCTTAGTCTATAACCTGTAGACTAACTTTAATAAAATTGAAAATTGCACGCTCTAAAATTATTCAGAATGAGTCCAATTTCAAGAATAAAATTACAATAAATTATTTAGGTTTTTTTTTCTATGCAGATTTTAGAGAACTGTTTTTTTGTTGCTGTGAGTATTTATTAAGCTACATAAGAGAAAAAATTTAAAATAATTCCAAAAAGCATAATTTACAAAAATTTAATATATCAGATGAAAATTATCCAATTAGATAACTGGCTTTGAATTGTCAAGATAAAGGTCTGAACAAATAAATTAAAATTTTATTTTGATCAAGTATGTAGTTGTCTCAGCATATATAAGCAAAAAATCTAGGTCAAAGTGTCGATAAGGGGGCGCGATAGCCCCCAAACTCTGCAATTTAGGGAGCCAGTCTTAAGCTTAGAAAGTACCTAAATTAAGTTTACACCTCGCGCGATGATGTTATTACCTACGAATATTATTCGTAGGTTATAACCTATACTAATCAAAACAAAATAGGGGCCACTAATTAATTTATAACTTATACGTATTTTATTTAACAAAACAAATTGATAATTAGCAAAATATTGATGTTACGAACTCTTTATTATCTGAACTCTTTGCTTGTGGTATTTGAAACCAGATGCTGGCCATAATTTTCAGTTAACTTTAAATTTGAATTCTTTATGGCGTTTTGTATGGATTTTTGTTTTAGCTCGGAATCATTTTAGCGTTGATTTTCAAAAAGGAATCGTAATTTTTTTGTGCAATTATCTTTTGAAGTGAACAATGCTAAGAGTACGAAGGCATTTGGACACGATTACTGCAACCAGAGCCATTACATTGATTCTTGAGAAGGACATTCACAGCGTTCAGTGGGGTTGCAGCGGGGTTTTTCTCGCAGAGCTATCCAAAATGCTTGGAATCGTTTCCAAGAGACAGGCACTGTTGCCAGAAGACCTGGTTCGGGGAGACTTCGGGCTACAACTGCTTCAGAGGACCGATACATACGCTTGAGTGCCCGTCGAACTCGAACAATGACGGCTCGGAAATTACAAACTCGTCTTCGGCTGACAATGGGTACCCGTGTCAGTGACCAAACAATCCGAAATTGGTTGCATGAAAATCAGCAAAGATCAAGACGACGAGTAGTTTGAATCCCTTTGACCAGGGCTCAACGTGCAAACCGTTTAAGGTTCTCTCGTCAACATTTGGACTGGGGTATAAACCAGTGGGGCATCGTGCTCTTCACGGACGAGTGCAAAATGAAATTACTTAGTGACGATCGGCGTATTAGGGTGTGGAGACGATCTGGCGAGCGATTTACGGATGACTGTATCCACGAAGTTGACCGTTTCGGTGGTCCCAACTCGATGATTTGGGGTGGGATTAGCTTACACGGCAAAACTGAGCTAGCCATTCTGAATGAAGGTAGCGTAACTGCACAGTTACATCGAGGATGTCATCAGACCCCATGTGATCCCATTTGCACAGCGAGTGGGTCCTGGATTCATCCTGATGCAAGACAATGCCCGTGCACACACAGCTCGAGCAACCTAGTCTGTACTGGAAGACGCTCATATTCAAGTGTTACCGTGGCCAACGAACAGTCCGGACTTAAATCCGATAGAGCATATGTGGGATCAATTGAAACGAAAGGTCAGAGAGAGTGAGCAAGAGATCCACAACCAGCAGCAGCTGATTATTGCATTAAAAACTGCCTGGGAAGAGATTCCAGCTGAAAACGTGAGACATTTGATCGAGAGCATGCAATCCAGGCTTCGGGAGTGCATAGCAAAGAGAGGAGGGCATACCCATTACTAAAAGTTATGATAAGTGCAGATTTAAAAAAAAAACAGTCACTTTCCATTGTTTGTTTATCATAAAAATTACATACTTTCCCTTAAGTTAATTTATTTTTTAATTTTAAGCATTATTTTAAATAATCATTAGCCTTAATTATAAGCAAGAACATTATTTTACTGTTAACTAAATAAAAATTGTTATTAATTGTATTGTTTTTATGCTACATCAAAAATACTTAGTGGCCCCTATTTTGTTTTGACTAGTATATATTTGCATTTTATCGAGGTGCAAACTTTACTCAACCCGGGTAGGAAATAGGTAATAAAAGAAGAAGTCTTACAAACGACAAATGGTTTAATCTCCTTTTTCTGTATTTCTGGTGTGACGAAGGCTACAGTTGTCCATTGTGGTGAGTTCTCCGTAAGTAATTCTAGTTGTTTGGACATTTTAAAAGTTAGAAGGAAGGAATATGTTGTTGATTTTTGGGAATTTATCACAAGCAACATTTGCTCAGTGTCACAATTAACACGACAACAATGACATTTTTGTTTTTCATTTTCTTAATTTCTTTCCTTTATGGAAAAGGCTAGAGGCTTAAGTCCATACTGCCTGGTCTTATTTTAGTTTCTTTTCTTCTCTGTGTTTGTATATATATCCTCTCTTGAGGATCATCTCAAGGAAGGAACTGTCCTGTCAGTTCGTGCTAAAGTGATAGACCCATACCACGAACAGAATGTTGGGTTCGAAAAAACACATTAAAAAGGCACGGCCTGCACTTTTGTTTCATTGAACAATACACTACACTGATTACGGCAATTTTAATTCACAATATTCTATCACTATTGGTGATCAAAACGTTCAAATTGCAATATCGACGCCATCACATCTTCGCGCCTTTTTTCCAACCCCATTATAGCCGATTCTGAAGGCATTAATTTTAGTTTTAAAAGCCTTCAGAATCGGCTTTATTATTATTTCTTTGGATTTGTAGTAGGGATGTCGATTTTAAATCGATTAATCGGGGCCCAAAAAATCGATATATCGATTTTTTTAAAGACCAGAATCGTGGACACGATTTTATGCGGTTTCACGGCATGTTTTGCTCACAAATGACATACAAATAAAAAGATAATTATATAATTTTATTAACGTACAGGCGCGCCAATCTTTTAGTCGCCTCTGAAGCTAGCCCCTAGAATCGACGCATTAGCCGTTTTACGGTGTCAGGGGGACGTTACAGGAGCGAGGGCGCGGAGCACACCCGCCTGCATGCCGCACCACACCCCCCGCTCGCCGTTCGGCAGGTGTCAACACTATGCTTTAGTGTTAGTGCTACGTCCGTACACTACACACGCGCGCGTTGCATGAAAAGTACGTTCGTGGAAAAAAATCTATGATTCGTTAAGTTAATCGTTGAATCTGTTTGTGTTGCCTTTATTTGTTGTTTTGTTGATTTAGTTTGTTAAAGTTTATTGTTGTTGTTATGCCTCGCGGTCGTTATAGCGTTTTAAGGCGACAATGTAAGAAAATGGTGTTTATATTAATTTGTTTTGATTAAACAGTTAAGATTGCACTAAAATACTAATATAATATAATATTAAATAGGTAAGTACAACAAGTACACCTTCCCACTTATAATAAACATTTAATAGTGAACCGTTCATATTATTGTTTCCTTGACTGTACCTGCGCAAGCTTGCACTCGTAACTCAATCAGAGGCGACTAAAAGATTGGCGCGCACTATACCCACGATAGCTGAGCGTGTTTATTCTGTTGAATCTGTGACCACACTCTTGATATCTCAGAATAAGGAATACAAATAGAAACCTGGCTAAAATAATACGCGGAGAAAGACACCTATCCTTGATTTTCTTACGACATTCTAGTGCGTTAGAGAGAGATGGATATGTATTAGTTTTTTCTTAATTAGGTAGGTTGTCACTAGTTCATTGCTTTGCTAGTGATGTAACAATGTCGATTTTTGACTACTATAAATAAACCAAATCGAAATGAACCGCGACCAATCTCCTTACCACACATTATATCGTATCAAAGTGTGAAAAAAAAGAGAATGCAGGAGGCACCGACCTTTCTGGTGACATCCTCTTGCTTTGGAAGGAGGCCAAGAGAATTAATAGCAAAGTGGTCTCTGTCTACCCCAGTGGGACACATGTTATATTGTGTAAATAAGGAATTAATAAAAGGATATCTTTCGTTTAGCATAATATTTTTTATTAAGTACAAATTACTATATCGTAGGCAGGTAGGTACATAAGTTAAGTCCAAAATTGTGATTGTTTCTAGTACAAAAAATGCTGTAGCTTGTATCAGAGATACAACCGTAAACTATTTAAGTGGATACTTTTCAAGTCGCCTCTTAACTAAATCAAATAGATGTTCGTTGATGTCGCGTCTTTGTTCAATCAAGGAGGAAGGAATTAATCGCAACAATAGAAATCATAATAATCATAGACTTATATGATTCGTAATAATAATATTATGTCAATGATGAGCGATGGCAGCGCAATTACTACATAGGTAATTAAATTATTTTTTTTTATTTCTGTCAAATAAACATCAACTTATCTTGAATAAAAACTAATAACAAATAATGAACGATTAAAATACATAATAACCTGTAATAAGAAATCAAATTATGCGCAGTTCAAGTCAATAAGCATTCCCAAAATTCATTTCACGATAGAACTACCCTGTCAAAGTACTTTTATTGTCAACCACTAAGTACGAAAATGTCTTGATCTGCGGAATTTCTTTGTGAAGTCGATCACGGCAGTAACGTGAACGAACAGGCCTTTCAGAACGATTTGCGAACATAGAAGTATGCACTTTTCTAAACCGCAGACATCCATAGGTACTGGTTCTGTTGCCTAAAATTGAAAAATTATAGAGTTAATATACTATAGTATAGTACAAGCACGTACCTACAAACAAGATTGATAATGCAATTATACATAATTATTTAAAGGTTACCAATGTGTCTGTATCTGGTAAATATAACGTTGGTAAGGCATCTGCTTTTAAAAGTCTCCATTTTAAATTTTCGTTTGGTCCAAAAGAATCCGACGTAAAGTGTTTCGAACAAATATGACTACTTTTTTTAATTGCCCAATTTGGTCAAATTATTCGTCTAAGCCATTCACTTTTTAATTCTTCCCTTTTTGGAAATCTGTAACAAAAAATATAGCGATATTTATTCGGCATTATTTTTCTTTTAACTCGCGCTGCAATTAGGGATTTTCTTTTCTTTTTTTTTACTCTTCCCTAGTCGCTGGATAGATGGCGCTGAACGTGGTAAGTTACTGCAAGGAACGGAACGTCACATAATTTTTTGATTATTGAACTTGGATGTAATTTTGAGATCGTTAAACGAAACGTACATAAAAAAGTAATTAATGTCATTGTCACATCACATCACAATGACATTTTTGAAAATAAATAAATAATAACAACAAGGAAAAAGAAAAAAATAATTAGCAGTCTTTTTATGAGTTTTCTACGCCAGAAAGAAAATGTCCCAAGAGAAAAAGAAGAGAAGTCTGTGCCTTGTGGATTTGTATAAAAATGGAGGCATACATCTTTTTCCTAAAGATGAAAGTCGTAAAGCGCAATGAGTACAAGCCATGGTACATTTTAAACCTGGACGGACCATAACAAAGCATTCGCACATAATATGCTCAGCACACATGTCATCAACCAACGAGCGTATGTGACGTGACGTGACTTGACGCAATGTTTTTTTTTTTCAATCGTTTTGGCTTTGGCACCTAGCAACGTAGTCAGTTCAACACCATCTACAGAGTTCTTGGAAACTATGTTTTTTTTTTAATACTCAAAAAGAAAACCTCTCATTAATCTATTATGCTTTATGCACGGCTGCCGCGGGAACCAATGTTCGATAGTTTGCCACACGGACTTTAGTACATCACTATACGAAAAAACATAACCTCTCATAGTCGGCAGAAAATCTATATAAAACAGGCAAATATCGGTGTAGAATTGAACACGAGTATGATTTACAAGAACTACTATTATTGTTACTGAGTTTTAGGTATGATCCTGCAACTTATTAACATAAAAACTATCAGAACTCACCGATGAAATGATATTGCTTCATTGTTGTTTTCTTTTCTTCCTGTATGCGATTTACAGCCTTCAATCGCACAAGACATTTTATTACAATGTTAAAAAACAATCAACACAAACAATAATAAATCACACTTTCACGAATTTTTAGAGGAAGAGCACCAAAATATTTAATTTCTCTCGGTGAAGCTGTAAACTTTCGCAAAATGCATTAGACATTTCGATGCCACCAAATTAAGATGTGATGCACGCAACGAACGATATTACAACAAAACGATACAATGATGAGACGTATTTAATTTGATGGTATTATAATTTTTAAAATACATCCAAATTACATCCAACTGACATTTGCTTGGTTCAATCTACCTTGCGTTCCGAAATAGAATTATATCGCTAAAATCGATTACGAAAGTATGAAGTGAATGGCTTATGATCCATTGTAATTCTATTACGGACCGCAGGGCTAGTGACACACCAGGAAAAAATATAAAGTAAGTGCGGTCCGCTGTTTCATTCACTCTTACACAGGAGTAATTTACGTTAGATGAGTACAATGGCTAATGCCCAGTTCTTATTTTAGTCAGGCTTCTATTTGTATTCCTTATTCTGAGCTTTATTTGTATTCCTTATTCTGAGCTTGATATCGATACCATAGAGTATATTGAATACAGGATCGATACGTCACTCCTGCTTACCAATTACCATAGAGTATGTTATTGCCATACCATCTATAGTGAAAAAAAAAACTGTCATGGCGACGCGACGACGGTAGGCAAACTTGTGATGCGTGTGTGAATCTGAATTTTTCTGCTTACATATTACTTCTAATTAGTAAATGTTATCGAAGTAAATCCTGTACTAAACCGTGAGAACTTGTGTCAAACTTATTCGGTGTGAAATCAGTTAAATACATTAAAGAAAAACGTCACAACACAAAAATGGCGGCTGTGCAAACTCCTGGAAACAAAGCTTGGCCAGGGAATAGGCCGGGTATTCAGCATCAAAACAGCCAAAATAATACCATTGTGACACTAAATAGATCTATAAATCTTTATCCGCTAACAAATTATACATTCGGGACCAAGGAACCGTTATTTGAGAGAGATGCTTCAGTCCCGGCACGGTTCCAGCGGATGAGAGAGGAATTCGTCAAGATAGGCATGAGAAGGTAATTAACGCTTATTAACACCATGTTCCCCCTGTTTCCGTCTTCTTATGTCATGATTTGCTCTGTTATTGTAAAATTTTGTAAAGATAACCTTACTTTTTGTTCAATGAGACCTAGCAACCTCGGTAATTTTTACAGCCAATCATCAGGCTTTTCCTAAACAAGTTGCCTTGAAAAAATAACTACAAAGGTTGTGTACCTATGGCAAAGACTCCACTGTTTTCTATAACTCCCCATACCTAATGTAACCATTTTTATATTTGCTCTAAACGGGATATAATTATGGCTACCGAATCAGTGGTACAATAAAAAATATACCTTTTGCGCTTGAAAATCAAGACCATTTTTGCAAACAAATTATTTTCTTTCAGTACTTAAACTCAATCATTCACAGTTTTATCTGAACTTTCACCAAGCTGATACTAGAGTTCTAAAATTTCAACTTATATCCCTTCGTAATGTATAAAATAGCACACAAATAGTGCCGTCATTTTAAATAATAATGTGAGATTTCCCCAATTTGCCCACAATTCAATCATACTCAAAGAGATCAGCACGGGGCAACGCAGCGGAAACGGGGAGTGAAATTTGAATTTTTTGCACTGTTATACAAGTAGCATAGCATTCTCAAAACGGGACAATTCTGTGTCCCGAAGCTTTCCACGGAGACACCGGGACGTAGTACCGAAAAAAGGACTGTGCCATTCAAAACCATACCTAATCTTCTAACCCAAACTACTGGCTCACTTCTGAAGGGGTTCTGAGATTTTCTGAGCCTTTTTTCACATTATCAATGTCCCAGGTAAATTACAATTTCACTGGGTTAGGTTAGTTTATAAAAGACTTAAGAAAAACTGTGAAATTATAGTTTCACCAGAGAATTTATAATGTCATGGCTGTGACAACTTCCCTGCGACATCTACACTCCAAACCTAACGTTGCAGTTGACATACTTGACAAAAAGAACATAATATATCATAGCTGCTCCTGCAAAATCAGCTATGTGATTTTAAATTTTATGCAATTTAAATGACTATTTTCATTATGATATGAATGAAGATTCCATAATATTTAAAAACACACAGTTAAAGCAAAGCAAAGATATTTGCTGAGTATGAAAAATTGCCAACCTGGTTTCTCACAGTTGTATCACTAAATAGATACTACCAGAAGGTTGACTCAACGACAAAACGAAAATGGACTCACACATGCATAGACGCGTACGTACGTATGATGATCTCGGCAGAATTTCATATTGGCATTCGACCAACTTCATCCGAGATCGTCGTACGTACGCGTCTATGTTTGCGTGCGCCTGTTTTCGCTAGTTATGCGGAGTAAACCTTTTTCGTGGTTGTATTAAGAAGAATCAGAGCACTCCCTTATTTAACCGCCTCTGACTATATAACCATTAGAGAAGGTTCTGCAGGCCAGAGGCGTGCACTCCATAAAGGCATAAAGGCACTGCCTACCTTGCAATCAGTTCAGCGCTTTACAGTTAAACACAGTCTCTTGACCAATAACAACGCGTGGTAGAGCGTCGAAATTCAAACTTCCAAATAGACGAACATGCATACTTTTAATAATAATTATTGTATACCGAAGAAGCTACCAAAGGCAACCTGATGATGCACACTTTGAAATTCTCGTTCACACAAGTACAGTATGCACACATCCATGGCTCGCTTTGAGCTTGATTACAAAACCACAATAAATTATTCATCTGTATTTTGCTATTATCACCCTTATCTTAGACCTGTAAAATTTCAACTCTGCATGTAAAAGCTGTGCCTTGTTAGCACACTACATAATTACGTAGTATGCAGTCGCCAAAGAAGTAAAAGGAATGTCTCACCTTTTTAATTTATCCGTGTTGCATCAGTTGTCTCATTGCGAAGGAAGCATTTTGTTTGTTTTTATTAGTTTTCTTTCTGGTGTCATCGCGCGTGGAATATTGTTTGTTTATTTAAGTTATTCAGAGCAGGGTTCGGTTATTTAGTGCATATATAAATAGGTAGTATTGGTTCAGTGATTTTGTTGGTTGGTATGTTGTGGAAAAATTTACTTGTGAAACTTGCAACGTTCTGTGTGTTTTGTCATTTTCATTTGTCAAAATGAATTCTGCCTACCTAGGTTAAATATGCCGTGCAGGCGCCTGCTGCATTCCCACTTGTGATTTATTGTGATTTAAAACCACTTACAGTACATTCCTGTAATTAGCTTTTGTTTGAGATAAAATAAAAGGTTGGATGGATTTTATACTCGTCTTGCTCTGTGGCTTCCAGGTCAGTAGAAGGAGTCCTTTTAGTGCACGAACATGGACTGCCACATGTGCTGCTGCTACAGCTTGGGACAGCATTCTTCAAGCTGCCTGGCGGTGAACTTAACCCTGGAGAGGTTGGTGGTTTCTTACTTTATGGCAGACTACCTGTTTCCCGTGACTTAGTCTGCGTGGAAGCACATAATCAATCAATCAATCAATCAAATCAATCAAATATTTTTATTTCGGACTAGGCCATAGGTGTTAGTACTACAAACAACTTATTAACTATGTTAGTTTAAATAACCTATATTACTGTAAACTACTTTGGGACTCTGTCCATATGTACTGAGACCCAGTGTCTCAGGATTGAACTATCAGTCCTGTTAGCAATATTGTTCAGGAGACCATTGACGCTGCCGCGCGTCCTGTGCATCAGCGAGGCAGTTCTGTTGCGTACTATGGCATAGAAATCTTGGGTACGAGCCTCAGCAAACATGCCTGATGCACTACAGTAACGCGGCAGCCCCATCAGTATCCTGAACGCATTATTGTATTGAACACGCAGGGCATTGAAGCATTTCTTTGTATGGCTAACCCACAAGCTGCACGTGTAAAAGTTCTGACAATATGCCCTGAATAAAGTTATTTTCACATAATGCAGCCAGTGTAATCCCTTGAGAATCCCACATAAAAAGTGTCCCAGTTGGATAAGAAGTTATTGAACAGTGATCTCCCTTCCTTCTTTCTTTGCAATCCATGTTGATTAATAAATTTCGATTTATCATCCTACACCGCTATTTTTTTTGGAATATCATCAATGTACAGACAGACAGCTCTTATAGTTTTTTAACATACTTGGCTTTACTATTTTCTGTTATAGTACCTAGCCCGTTTCATCGAAGAAGGTAATTAGATCACCCATCAATGTTATACAATTGCCGCAACTAATTGTGCATTAAAACTATTTATTTATTAAAATAGATAATTTAAAAAAAATGTATCGATTTTAGTTTTTTATTAACACAATAAAAACTACTAACAAAAAATATTTTAATCTGCACCTGGGTCAGTCCGCGGTGACGGGTCTGACATTTCAACTTCTAATAGTGTTAATATTTTTTAAACGATAATTGTTAAGCACCTGATTTAATCACTTCTCTGGAGATCCTATTTCAATACATGTATACTGAAAAATTAAATATTCTACGACAATAAGAAATGAAGATACAATAGATCAAAGCCCTGTGACGGGTTTGACCTCAACTATTAAAAATTTTGCAACCTCTGTCCAAAATTTCCAAAGATTAGCGAAAGTATTGGGCTATAATTTATAAATCATAATTGAATAAGTAAAGAATAAATTACATAATTTGTATTGTAATCGCATTAACTAAGAAATAATATATTTAATTTTCTATTAATTGATTGGTTTGTGACGGGTATGACTTGATATCGTGACGGGTATGACAAGTTGAATAAAGTGCTGAAATAAAAGACCTTTTGTGACCTAAACTCTATTTTATTCTGTTCACTCTACTTCTCAAACACGTCAACAGGTTGGTTAAACCTATAATAAATGCGGTTTCCTTTCGAAACCAACATAGGGGTGGGTAATTTTTGTATAATTTGGTCGAATTTTACATCGGAAATGTCATTTTCGGCAACTTTGTACAGTTTGCCCTGATCGTCACATATTCTTAAGTAGGTTATTGTCATCTCACCTTCTTGATTGTCAATATTATCAACTATACCCGCGTATCGATATTCAACCTTATTGCCGAGAAGTTTTACGAGTACGAAGTCTCCATTGTTGTACGGATTTTTAAAATGTCCACTGGTTCCTGCATTCTGCATTTCTTCCTTATTATCTTTTCCTTTATCTTTTATCACTCCTTTGCCGGTGTTTCGGATATCTTTCCTCTCTACTTCGTTTATATAATTTTTGACTTCTTTTTCTTTATTTGATTCATTTGTTTTGTCTTGACTTGCATATTCACTTTCTTTTTCACTGTTTTCCTTACGTCGTTTGTAAGCCTTTTTTTCCTCGTCACTCTCTTCCTTCCGTCCCTTTTCACTGTTATCGTTTTCTTCTTCTTTACTGTCTTCCTTACATTCCTGTTTACTGTTGTTTTCTTCCTTTTCACTGTCTTCCTTGCATCCCTTTTCACTGTTCTCCTTGTCTTGTTCTTCAATGTCTTCCTTACTTTTATCTTCACTTACTTCCTTTTGTTCTTCTTCACTGTCGGAGTACACGTCGTTATAATTGACTTTGTTTTTAAACAATGAAGTGGTTTTTGTGGTGGAATATGCTGTTAGGTTGTAAGTAATATCCTTTCCACCGGAATGCCGGAAGAAATGGTGCTTCTGAATTCCAGGCAGCAAATTCAAATTTTGCCAACGTAGCTGCAACTCTTCATTAATGTTGTCCGAGTTATAATCATCGGCATCGACGAATAAATATGTGACATCTTTGGAGTTTGCTGTTAAATATTCATAGCAGTCCCCTGCTGTGTTGATAGTGACTTGTCTGGCTTTTATAGCGCTCCAAAGCTTCCGTTTTGCTACTGCACCTAACCCATCTACAGCACCTTTGCCATGACTGGTGGCGAAGAAAGCCCAGTCAACCTTTACTCCCCAGTCCTCAACACTGTAGTAGATACTGGAGATCGTGTATCTGTTTTTAAATTGTGCTGCGCAGCCGTCAGAAAAAACTATCAGTTTTACCAAGTCTGGGTATTCAATCCTTGTGTGTTCAATAATCTTTTTTAAGAAAATCCAAACAGATTTTTTGTCGTGGGACAAATCATTACTTACCACAACATAATTGGCTACCTTTTGGGCTTTGCGGATCCACACACAGCATGTGAATAAGGTTACTTGCGGGTGGCGCCAATGGGCGCTTTGTATTTCATCTTGTGAAATAATTGAAAAATTTTCAGCAAAATCTATTTGCATCACCCCATTAGTATTCGATGTTTCCTGCCTCGACGTTTCGAAAAAACTTGACTGGGCCTTTTTGACGAAGCAATGAGTTTTGTAATTAGGTAATTGCCCCTCAATTTCTTGCAGCAATTCTTTTCTGGTGCCACGAATTTCCTGAATTTGCAGCCAACCGTCAGTTGACTTCCCCCATTGCTTCCATTCCGTTTGAGTATTAAGATCCACATTTAATTTTACAACATCTGAAACAACAAAACATGACTGACACTTTCCAGTCATACATTGTTCGTTATCAGTGTCACAACATACTGCCTTCAGTAGTTGATAAGGATCAGTTATCATTGCATCCAATGAATCCTTGAGTGCATGGATGAGATATTCAAAATTTCCATGATAGACACATACACAAACATTGTGCGGCATTTCTGACATGACCCGCACGTGAAACGGCCTCAGCTCGAAGAACTTGGTTCGCTTGATCATCACATTGGGGTGTTTCAGCTTGAACAATGCGTAGACTTCGTCAACCGTCATAACCAAATGCTTTTTAGGAATAGTTTTCTGCCAACCGTCAGCGTTTTTAACACGGATGACATCTTTTCTATTAGGGGTCTGACGGCTTATATCATCAGATTCATAAAATGCCTGAACCGACTTTATAGTGTCGTCCGTCAGAGCGTCAGACCTCTTCGGAGCTTTAGTAATAAGATTTTCATTCACCAAGCCTGTTGGCAATGTTCGTTTTGCCAGCTCAAGAATCACTGCCTGCGATTTAGTAGGGCTTGAAGGCAATGTTTTTAGAGATTTATTTACTGCCTTGCTTAAGGTTTGCTTGCATTTATATGAACCCAGAGGAGATATTGCCACCTGTTCTTGCAGTAAAGCTAATTTTTTTTTTTCTCTAAATCTGCGTTGGTAAATCCTGTTAGCTAGTTTGCTATTTTCTGAATTTTTCTTGTTTTTCAACAGCTTAGCTCGTTTTATTTTGTATCTATTTTTGTCTGTCTCCCTTTCCTGCTCCAGAATTTTTTTTAACTTATCGGGGTCACTCTTTAGTTTCTCACGACTCTTCCTCTTTCTAGCAGCAGCATCCATGCTGCAAAGAAAAAAAAAAAGAAAACATGAAAATATGCACTTTTATGTTAAGGCATGCCATGAATTGCAAATTTTAAACACTGATCAAAAATAATCATTTTTAGTGACGGGTATGACTTGTGACGGGTATGACAAGGTGAATTGTTACAAACCAGCTAAAAGTAGGCTTTCTTCAAACAGCAAAACACTTTCCAGACATTATTCCACCACATAACCTCACTTTCCGAAAGCTGTTACATAGTAAAAGATTGTATAGAATATGCAACATTAACTTTTCTATGTATTCTGTGACGGGTCTGACGTAAATACCCGGGAGAATATAATCATTAGTATAATTATTGCTATTTACCTTGAAATATTCAGCTTTTGCAGAAGAAATTGACGAGACTCGTAGCAATCAGGAGAAATAAAAATGGCGCGCCATCAGTGTGATTTTGACATTTATTAAAGTGTTGCTAATTGTGTAGTTTTTTGTACCGTTAGTAGCTTTTACGTTCTAATAGGTTCAAATGCAAATATTATGAAAATTTATTTAAAAGCATCCGTTTTTTTTTCTGGATTATGAAAGTTGATAATATATGGCTTATATAAATTGTGTTTTTATGACTATATTCGCAAATTATTTTTAATGCTATCTAGTATCGATTACCGCGGACCGAGCCACCTGTTGATTTTTTTATGTATTAAAATTTTATATGCTACATAATTTATACCAAATAAATGTATATTTTTTTAAACAATCAATCATGACATCTGTAGGCCTTCTATGCTAGAAATTATTATTTGCTACGTAACTTTTCTACTAACTAAATAAGTTAAGTAAATTCCAAAAATCTAAATGATGATAACTTGTTTTTTCGACATCCAATTTTAATTAAACAAAGCCTATATTCTGCTTCAAATTAAGTTCTGTCGACCTGAACAGGCAGAAAAGAATTCTAAAAATCGCTTATTTGTGTTCACTTTCTAGATTTTATGGTTACTTTGTAAGCAGATTTGGCACATGCTAACTGCTAAGCCGAAAACGGGTCAATAGTAAAGTATCTAGCTTCAGTTTTCATTTAACATGAGAATTCGTAACATTTCCAGGACGAGATTGAAGGTCTAAAGAGGCTGCTCACAGAGACCCTCGGCAGACAGGATGGAGTCAAACAGGAGTGGGTCATCGAAGACACCATTGGTAAGTTGTTTTCATATTAAGGGGCTGCAGTAAGCTAAATTAGCAGCTCGGTGTGTGTCAGTACAAATATAGACAAAAATGACATTGATATAACTTCATATCAGTGTGAATTGCACAGTGGCTGTTAGGACGATCGCTGCGTCGCTCGATAGCGCAAAATAGGACAAATTTTTTATTTATTTTTATTTATTTATTTATTTTTCCTTCTTACATCTATCTTTACAAGTTTGCACTCAAAACGATAGCGTAAACAAAAACAAATCAAGGCTATACATACACATAAAAAAAAGAGAAATATAAAGAACAAAAATATTAATAATACAAAATATTATATAATATAAACAATTGTAGTCTTCTTCAGATATTTTTAGGTTTTAAATATAATTATGTATTTTTTTATTGCTCATGTGTCAATTCTCAATTCGAATGTGTTTTTTTACAAACTAGATGTGCCCGCGGCTACGCCCGCGTTGAAAATATAATAAATATTCAATTTGCGTCTAAAGTTGCGTTGCATGATGTTACGTTTTTGCAAAACCAAAACAGTATGAACGGTGCCGGCCGTTTAGACATATGCCATACAGATCTGACGTTTCTGAAACGCGGAACATTTTGATTTCATAATTTCATTCTCTAATAATTAAAGAATGAAATTATGAAATACAATAAAGCCGATTCTGAAGGCTTTAATTTTAGTTATAGTGCTTTCACGAATAAATATATACGAATAAATATAAATATTATTTGATTATAACATTTATAATATAAAGAACACTACAGACATTTTTTCATTGTAACTAGTTTGATATTCCTACGATTGTTTTGTAAAAACTTCAAGTTTTTTTTTTTACATATTATATATTGACATTTGTTCTTATTTAATTGACATACATATTTTATAATTATTCTTAATTTGTTTTTTGTTAATGCATGATTTAAATATACAATAAAATTTTTGTACGCCATGACATGGTTGAATTTGTTTCGACTGTAATTATATGTAACATCCATTGTAAATCCGAATTCTCGCAAATAAACGATTTACTTACTTACTTACTTACTTCAAAACTAAATTTTCTTCATTGCAAAATACAAAATAGTCCTTAAGTTTTAGGAACTGAAGTTAAATTACTTTGGATAATTTCAAGTTTTGACAGCACTACGAGGGTGAATCCAAAAGTTCTAAGCCCGACCTACAAAGAGGTATCAAATCTTTGTAAATCTACCGTCATTTGTTAGTATGTTTTTTCGTGATTGATTGTGTGAAGTTGAAGTTCGATACTGCAAGCTATTATTTTTTTGTGATATTTTGTTTAACGCAGTCTGACGGGATTTTTCACAATGGAGAAAATTTAACACCGTGCTGTGATTAAGTACCTCAATAAAAAAGGTCTTTCACCTAAAGAGATTCATTAAGATATGGAAACAACATTAGGGGAATCTGCTCCATCGTATTCCACTGTCAAAAAGTGGGTAGCTGAATTTAAACGCGGTCGGGAGACCATTGAAGATGACCCAAGGAGCGGAAGGCCTTCAACGTCTACCACTAAAGAAAACACTGACAAAATTTGTGATCTCATCCTAGGAGACCGACGATTGACCATTAGTAGGATACCTGAGATGACAGGCATCAGTTATGGCCGAGTGCAAAACATTATAACTGTAGAATTGGGGTTCCGTAAGGTTTCTGCTCGCTGGGTCCCAAGATTGCTTTCAGCTGACCAAAAACGAGTTCGATTCACAATTTCGCGTGACTGTTTGGAACTTTTTGAGGCAGATGCTGAGGATTTTATGTCTCGTTTTGTTACCATGGATGAAAGCTGGGTTCATCACCATACTCCTGAAACAAAACAGCAATCCAAACGGAAAAGATCTGGCTCACCCACGCCGAAAAAGGCCAAGTGCGTTTTGTCAGCCAACAAAGTCATGGCATCTGTTTTTTGGGATTCGAAGGGAGTTATTTTATTGGATTATTTACCTAAAGGTGAAACTATAAATTCACGCTATTATTGTAACCTATTACGAAAACTTCGCGAAGAAATAAAAGAAAAACGGCCGGGGATGTTGCGTAAGAGAGTTTTGTTTCTTCAAGACAATGCACGAGTTCACACTTCGGTTGAAACGATGGCTGTGATCCGTGAATGTGGTTACGAGTTGCTGCCTCACCCACCTTATTGGCCGGATTTAGCCCCCTCTGACTATCATCTCTTTCCAAATTTAAAAAAACACTTGGTGGGATCAAAATTTCGACTAGAGAAGAAGTGATAGTCGCAGTTAATGACTATTTTGACGACCTTCCGGAATATTTTTTTTCGAGGGTATAAACTGGTTGCAGGTCAGGTGGAAGAAGTGTGTTGATCTAGATGGAGACTATGTCGAAAAATAAAAATAATTTTGAACCCACTTTTCTTTCATTTTCACGGTCGGGCTTAGAACTTTTGGATTCACCCTCGTATAACTAAAATTAAAGCCTTCAGAATCAGCTTTAATGATGAACGGTAACGAATTCATCCAAGGAATCGAATTGCATAATTCTTTTCGTGATTTTGGAGTTCGTGTGAGTGATAGGTGTGTAGAGCGTCATCTCACCTTTTCTCGTGAATTTTGTCCCTTTCTAGCTCTTCGATTTCATATAATAGATAAGCTTCATTATTAATGTCTATTTTCCAGGCAACTGGTGGCGGCCGAACTTCGAGCCCCCCCAATACCCCTACATACCCCCCCACATCACCAAACCAAAAGAGCACAAGCGGCTCTTCCTAGTTCAGTTACAAGACAGAGCCTTGTTCGCCGTCCCTAAGAACTACAAGCTGGTTGCAGCGCCCCTGTTCGAGCTGTATGACAACGCTCAGGGCTATGGGCCCATCATCTCTTCGCTCTCGCAGAGCCTCTGTCGGTTCAATTTCATATACATGTGAGAGTGTAAGGACACTGGTGTGAGGATTGTACTAAACAAGAGCTAGTTTTGAATGGGATTCTTTTGGTTCACTGACCTTCATACTATTACCACTGGACAGGCGGTCGTCATTTTTGTGCCCATTAGATTTACGCCATTTTGGCGCTATAGGTACAGACAGTAAAGTAGATAAGTACCCAGGCCCAGCGCAAACACTTTGATCATAAGGCCCACAAGTGAGTGATTGATGATATAAAAAATACTTACTAAATAGTGCATGTAGTATTGAGCGTTTTTCCTTATGTCAAATTTAGTGTTAAATAAGATTCCTAGATGGCACTGTCGTATTCTTTAGCAACAGAATCAAAGACAAAATTTGCACAGATTCCAAACAAATGAAAAACTACTTTGACATTGACTGCTACGAAACACATTTTATCTTTGGTGACATGGACAGCGCCATCTGGAGGAAAGCTAAGAACTAAGAAAAAAAAACAACGAGAAAAACGCTCATTCTGTTCGTTTTCACTCGGGTGGTTGGTGACAGTTAATTTTTACCTTTACCCCGGGCTTTAGGAACGCTACCTTAGAAGACGCGTTTTGCGTTAAACGTCAAAAATGGTTCCTGGGAACTTCAGCGGTGCTGCTTCAAATTGGTACAGTTTATTAGCTGTTATTTGTACCGGACACTTGATATGGCGGTCAGTTGGTCAAAGGGTATAAGGTTCGCGACTTGAAAAAAAAAAAGTTTTGGCAAAGGGACTAGAATCCAAAGCCGGCTAAAACAAAAAAAAAATCGCTACGATGTGTGACCAAATTTGGGTAGGAATCTTATAACCTGTGTAAAGTGGAAAAGATAGCATTGTTTAGTACGATTTAGTCGCCATAATCTTTGACTTAAGGAGTGTGCGGATGCATGTTTATTATTTTAATTAAGGATATAAATGACTTGTCAAAAATAGTTGAGAGTGTGTTTCATTTAATTGTACCTCAAGACTGAAGAAAGAAGACTGTATTTAATTTTTAAGTACTCAATAGTTTTATTTCGTAAACTATATATTTGTAATAAATATATACATGTTGCTACATAGAGCATTTATTTTATTTTTATTTTTTGTATAATTAAAACGCCGTACAAAAACTTAATTTCGAAATATATTTCGGCCCACTATGTATAATTCGACTGATGCCGGCCCCAAAGTGGGCCGAAATATATTTCGAAATTATGTTTTTGTCCGGCGTTTTAATTATACAAAAAATAAAAATAAAGTAAACTATATATTCAATTCACTGTTATTTGAAAGAAGAAAAACTTACGCCCGTTTTCACTAACCTTAAGTGTCACCTAAATCGGATGCCTAAATATTCAAGAGTTCTTGAGATAATAGAAATAAGAGTTCCTAAATATTTAGGTATCCGATTTAGGCGTCACCTAAGGTTAGTGAAAACGGGCATTAGTGTGCTAACATTGACAGATACAATTTATTCCTATGAATAAACTTCGTTGGTTTCACTCTAACACCTTTAGTTTTATGAAATCGATATAGTTTATTCCCAGGAATACGTTTTATCTGGCAATTGAAAAATCGGCCCTAAGTAATTTAAAATTTCCGTGATGCAATAATTGACATGGAATTTTTACGTATTTGTAGACGTACGAAAAAATTACTGCAAATGTTAAAATAATAAGTACTTATGTTTTTCAATAGCCTGGAAGAGATCAATTAATGTAAAAAATAACTCTTCAGTTGAATCTTATATAAGTGGAAATCAAAATATAGTGAATGTATAGTATAGTTGTTTTGGGGAAGACTGTGATATTAAATTAATATATGTAAGGGCAATATTTTGATTAAGAGCGGGTTCGCAGTCGGTTTGTGAAAAACCTGCCTTTTTCTAATTAATCGAAACAGAACACTTAAATTCAAAATTCACTCGATAGTTATTCAACAAAACTTTATTACCTATGTATTGTGTCTGTATGTTGCAATCGCAGTTTCCATTGGTTTCCGAAAATTAGTTTTTAAAAAATTTTGAATAGAATTTTTTTTTAAATTCTAATTTAAAAAAACCAATGGAAACTTTGGGAATCAGTATACATGATACATAGGTAATAAGGTTTTTTTGAATAATTATTGAGCTTATTATGAATGTAAGTGTTCTGTATCGATTAATTAGAGAAACGCGGGTTTTCACAATCCAGCTGCGAAACCGCTCTTAATATTTTTTAAAAGGTATATAAATATTTGCTGTACATTTACCACAAATTGGTGTACCATACCTTGCAGTGAAATAACTTTACAGATGCACTGTAAAAGAAATCGCAGAAGATTTTCTGTATTTTTATTCCGAGTTTGAATGAATTGGTTATTTGTTAACCGAAATAATGTAAAATTTTAAAGTATGGCGCATATGATTGCTTCGGAAATGTAAATTATAAAATATTAATTGACATGAATACAAGGGTGTACATACACAATACCATTGAGACGAGGCTCCCTAAATTGCAGAGCTTTTGCATCAATGACTCGACTAGGGGTCGTTCACAAATTACGTAACGCAATTTGGAGGGAGGGGGGGGTGACGGTCAGGGGGGGTGGTTAATGTTTGCGTTACGTAACGATTTTAGCATAGCCAAATGGAGATTTTTTATCGTTTTTCTCTTTGTAAAGACCACCTACTGCGTAGCAAAGGTTATATAAAGCACCTGTTACGTAACAGAATGGAGGGGGGGAGGGGTTACGGTTCTGTTACGTGGAGGGAGGGGGGGGTCGAAAATTTAAGAATTTTGCGTTACGTAATTTGTGAACGACCCCCTACATACTTGATCAATGTAAAATTTAAATATACGTTATTTCAGACCTTTATTCCAGTTAGTTACCTTATTGGATGATTTTAACTAGAGGTAGACAGATTTATTTTTTGAAAATGATTCTTTTATGGAATGATTTTAAAATTTTCTTTGTAGCGGCTGGAGTTTTATGTCTAAAGCAAGAAAACATCGTTTATTAAAATTGCATGAAAAAAGACAGCTAAATATTTATTTGGAATTTTAAAATTTTATTAAATGCAGTCTCCGGGTTGGCTGTGCGCCAAAGGAAGGCTTCTAATGTCATGAATATAAAAATCTGATGAAGTATTTAGTAATCATTTTGAAAGTAAACGTAGGGTCATATTTTAAGAGCGGTTCGCAGCCGGATTGTGAAATACCCGCCTTTTTATAATTGATCGAAACAGAACACTTAAATTAAAAATTCACTCAATAGTTATTCAACAAAACCTTATTACCTATGTATTGGGTATACTGAATTCGCAAAGTTTCCATTGGTTTCTGTAAATTAGAATTTCAAAATTATTTAAGTTCGAAATGTTCGTGTTCTGTTTCGATTAATTACAAAAAGGCGGGTTTTTAACAATCCCGCCGCGAAACCGCTCTTAGTGAGCAAAAAGTCGGAATTCGAAAAAAAAAAATTGGTCGCGTACTGCCTATACAAGGAATTGTATTTGAACTAGTCCAGTTCGTATTTTTACAAGCATTTTTTTCATGATTTCAAAAGACCCGAACTCATACTGGAGACTGATCAGTTATTCAGTCAATGGTTTAGAACAACTTTTATTATGGAACAAATCCTGTATATCGAAAAAAATAATTACTCGCTTCATAGGAAAATGCAATGCCGCTCGGTCGAAATGTATGGAAGCGCAGATTTTTTTAAGATTTCATGGTTGACTCAATAGTAAAAGTTGTTTTATTCCATTGACTGAATAAGCTTTTCAATTATGGTTGCACCTTTCTGTTACACGTTGTATACCCGGTATGTATGGTAAACAAAACTGTAAATCAGGAATTAGTTCCATACCAATCTGTCTATCTTTGTATCTGTTATGAAGAACATATAAAACCAGCAATGTTTTACCAAAAAAACAAGGTATGTTCAAACATTAATTTTGTTTATTTTTAATCACAAGTACAGCTATAATGCCATGGGCGTAGCCAGGGGGGGTTTGGGGTCCAATCCCCCCCCCCCGATAAGTTAAAAATTCCCCTGTTTTGATGTTTTCTGGACCAAGTGTCATTTCTGCTAGAAGCGTTTAGCGTTTGCAAACATTTTTTACAAGCAATGAATATTAATTTTATTTCAAGCACTTTTTTTCTTGAACTCCCCCCCCCCCATTTCTAAAACCTGGCTACGTCCGTGTATAACGCACATAGAAATCTTCGCCAGTTTTCGTATTTCCGAAAATAGCCGAATCACAAAGACCCCTAACATTTCGATACTATACAAGGTGAAATCTAATCAACCGCCCGAATTCATACTGGAGACTCTGTTAGTGATGAGGAACAATGTTTAATGACCCTTACGTGAAAATAGAAAAAATGTTTTGCTCCCGTACTGCCTATACTAGGAATTATATTTGAACTAGGTAGTCGAGTTCGTATGGGAACAAAATCTTTTTTTTATGATTTCGAAAAAAAGGATCTTGAACCTTGTTCCTGATCACTAACCGAGTCACCAGTATGAATTCGGGCGGTCGATTAAATTTCACCTAATATACAGGAAAAAGGTCAGTCATTTTAGAACATGTCCAAACAATCGGAACCGGAAGCAATTAAGGGTTTAATTTTGGTTGTCTAAAAACACACCAAGTATTACTACGCATAGACTAGCAGTTGCCATACATCAGTTAGTAGCTACAAAAAAGGTGTAAAATTCTAACGAAATCTAGATGGCGTTGCTAAATCCTCTAACGAACACAATGCTAAAAAAGACCGATTGGTGACGCTAGTGGCACAGCGATGGCACGTAACATGAAAATAATTCCCACTTCGATAATAGATGGCGCTGAAATTTTCACTATTAGTGTTTCCAACTAAACGCCATCTAGTTTTTCTAAGCAAAACTATTACAGCCACATGTTTACTTGGTAATCATGAGAGTTTACTTGCAGCCAATTAAACAAATTATGCTTATTTGCAACACTTGGCGACACCTAGTGTCGTAAGGGCGCGTAAAAAAATTTGCTAGGGTCTTGTCGGTCTATACGTAGTAATACTTAGTATATGCCATAGACGACCGGACCGGACTTACACTATCCCCGATTTCTGAAAGGCCAATCAATGTTAACAGTAGATTAAAAAATAATTATCTGCGGATTAAGCCCGAAAAAGTGGGAATTTTACATTGAAATCAAAAATTAACTAAGTTAATTATTGATTCATCACTATTCAGACTTCATATATGCTTTATTTTCACCGTTATTTGCGGTTAAAGTTTTTTTAATCTACTGTTAACTTTGATTGGCCTTTCAGAAACCGGGGGTATCTGTCGTGGATAGATTGTGCAAGCGTTCGAAAATTACCTTTGCCGAAGATTTCTACGCGCACTTTATATAGTACTACTGTAAACTACTTCGCCTTTGGTATCAGTCTGTATTGGCATTGCTTTCCGATGTCTCCGTAGAGTATCTTTATGTACTGCTTGTCGGTTTCGCTCAGACGCGTCTTGTGGCCCATAGCCAGGGTGCGATGCCAGAGGTGGTCCTAAAAAAAACAATCCAAATTAGCATGAACCGACAAATTTTCTTAAAATGTTGAAATTTTATGTGGGACTAAAAAGCGCGGCCCGCAATTATTGCCAGATTTCCTATTCACATGGTTTTAGGCTGTCGAATAAATAGTACTTGAATCCCGAAGAAAACTCTTAGTTGAACAGGTTGATTCTTCTATCATAGAATCTATGGGATTCTTGCCATTGATATTATAATGTAGGAAGTGCCTCAGCTGCCGGAGCCGGCACTTGTGAAAGCTGCCGGAGCCGTGAGCCGGCACTGAGCGGTTATCCAGACTGACCCTGATCAAGCTTTCAGAGGTGAACATAGATGGCGTTACCCTGCTTTCAAGTGTCAAAAATCAAAGATTGGCTGCGGGCACCAATATTTTGTGGGCTAAAAAATTTCAAGTCAAGTGTCAAATGCAACAACACCCTTCACAAAAATATTCTTATTTTGTTGTGTATATATGGTTTTGTTTTCTACTTGGTGTTTCATTCAACTTTCAACATGGTTGTGGCTAATTGTAAGAATATAGGAATACAGTTTCCCTAAGAATTCACTATGGAAAGAAGAATAGATCTTAGCAATAACACATGAATCTAGTGTTGCCAGAAACACATTTATGGACACTTAGTACAAGCTGCACCATCTATCGAGTCGTGCGGTACTACTTTTTCTTTTTTAATTTGACTTTGAAAACCCCTCCTTGTGAAAGCTGCCGGAGGTCACGTGATTAAGTTGTCTATGCTCGTTTGAGATATGGACAAGGAACTTCTGTTTCTTGGATATCGAACACGAGGCACGGTAGAACTTGTACCTATCTATTAGTTTAGGTATTGGTGTCGATTCGGTTTAGCACATCTTAACTTATTTGACAGAACTAAACTTAATTTAAGCGTTCTGTCCTTACAGGATACTTAAAATAAGGTAAGTCCTGTCAAATAATTTAAGTTGTGTACGCCGAATTGACACAATTGTTTGGCGAATATTATTTTACCAGACTAAGAAATTCAAAGTCGTTATTACAATTACATAGTGTTTTAAAGCAAACTATTACGAAAAATATGTATCTATATACTCGTATAAATCTATGGCGATATTATGAGAGACATTTTTATAGCATATAAAAGTTGAAATGGACCACTAAGGGTAGGGTTGCCAGATGGAAAAATGAAAATGGAGGACAAATCAGTGCTACTAAGCAAAAAAGGGGGACTTCAGAAAAAAAGGAGGACATACTTAAATAAAAGGATACAATTTTTTGTTTTATTCGTTAGACATTTATCAGAACTACATTTTCAAGCTTATTTTTTTTTTAAATAAGTTTTACGGCCCTGGAAACTAGTCATTTTGAGCCATTTTCAAGCTGATATTTGAATGTCTTGCCAGTGTCACATGCGTGGTTAATGCGTGCAGGATAGGAGAATAAACCGTGCCGTAAGGGCTAACCAAACGGTGTCGGTATGTCGTACAGTAAGTGCAAAATTTGAAAAGGGAGGACAATTGATAGGCGAGGGAGGACGGGAGGACAAATTGTGAAAAAGGAGGACATGTCCTCCTTTAGTATACCATCTGGCAACCCTAACTAAGGGCAGCTACCAGAACCGTCAATAGCTAGAAGAAAACGTACTTCGGAGACCAACCCTAACTTTTGTATTATTTTTCGTCCTATATCTAAACTAAGTCATTAAAAAAAAGTAAATAAAAGACCTGTATCGGCTCCACGCTCCTGCCGTAGAGCTTGCACGCGTCCCCACACACGTAGTTGGCGGGCGCATGCGTCACACTTTCCAGGTCGTACGGCAGCTGCCGCAGCCACGCTGAAGCTGGGATCCGCTCCAAGTAGTGCTCCTTGCCTGCAATGTTGGTCAACCGCGACGGGTACAAAAGGAGCGTCTTCGAGTGGCGTAAACCACTGATTTAAGCTATGGTTTCCTCCGATAGCGGCCGTATGATGGCCGTAGACACGTGGAATGTTCGAGACTGATACGGCCGTCTTTTTACGGAAAGAACGGACCACAAAGTACAGTGGAGACCACATCAAGCTACATACTTGCAGTATGACACTAGCCCCATACAGAGAAGAATATAAGATAGGTACAAAGTCCAATGTGTCTATAAATAGAGTATTTAGTTGAAAGTTATGATTTTTCTGTTAGTGAAGTGCAATTTTTTTAATAACATTGCATTTTAAAGATTTTCTTACGTAGGTACGAAAAGATTTGTTGGGTTTACACTATACCATAGATAAATAAAGGAAGGATAGATTGCTCACTCCATACATTAGATCAAAGCCCGCGTAAAACTCATTATTTTCGCCAGTACCTAGTAGTTCGACTTATTATTTTTGATATCGCTACTAAGCTACTATACTAGATAAATTGTGACATACCTAGTGCCATCTATCGAACAGTTGATGAAACGAAATTCGATGTGTGTGTGTAGCAACTATACTGCGCCCACAAAAACAAAAATTTGCTAGAATACGACAATACGCGACACATGGCATACGATAAATCGCTCAACCGTACATGACAGTTGAGTCAAAGAGTAAAGTTATATACCGGTATGTATGAGTAGTGTGTGTTAAGTAAATAAAGGGTATTTTAATGCACATTAATTTGTTTAATTGATCGTTGTGCGCCATCTAACGGAATCCAGAATAACCATCGGCACGCTTAGTTAGATTGCCAGCTTACCACCGAAAGTTTAACGAAAAAATGTTAAAAAACACCTGATTAAGAATTCACTATTTTCTGATGCGATGTTATGAAAATGTTGTGTTTTTATTCATAAAATAAATAAATATGATGAACCAGAACAGTAAAATGCTATATGTCGTCGATTTCAGACAAATTTTATTTCCAGCGAGACAAGTAACGCCATCTAGCAACGTTATTTTTAGTATTGCGAACAGTACAAGGAGATAGCAATCTATCCTTCCTTTATTTATCTATGACTATACCTACTCTGATTTTTCATTCCGTAGAATTCTGACAGTTCAATAAAAGGGATAGAGCTCTGTAAGTAAGCGAGATGAACTGTATCGTTTCTCCTTTACTTGCACAGCTCCATCCCTTTTATTGAACTGTCAGAATTCTACGGAATGAAAAATCAGAGTTTAGGGGCGTAACCTAGGGTTGCCAGATGGTCGGGATTGTCCCGACATTTCATGTGATGTCCAGAGTCCCGAGAAAATGAAAATAACAACGATCGGCGGGCAAAAAAGTATTTTGTTGTAATTACTTTAATTTCAATAACAAAAAATATTTTTTTGATTCGTAATATTTAGTATTTGTCCCGACCATAATCCCAAAATCCCGACTTTTTGAAATTTTGGTTTTCCCATCTGGCAACCCTAGGCGTACCGCAACCCTTACTTCATTCATTACACACACATAAGCATGTGTAACATCGAGTTTCCTTGGCTTTATAAATGTATGAGTTACTATCCCTGCGGTCCGAAATAGAATTACATCGCTAAAATCGATTACGAAAGTATGAAGTGAATGGCTTATGAGCCATTGTAATTCTATTTCGGAACGCAGGGTATATTGATGTAATTTTACCTTTGATCACGTTCTTCCAGTTAATAGTGACGTAGTTGTCTCGGTCTGGCCGATTGGACGCCATGGGCATGCCGAGCGCTCGCAGTAGATTGACGATGGGGTGGGCGCTGTGTCCAGCCGCTCCGTGCGTCATCTGTTCCAGGTTTATTGTCTGTTTAGAAAAGTTCATTTATTAGCGATGAACATTAACATAGATAATAAAGCCGATTTAGAAGGCTTTAATTTTACTTTAAGTGTTGTCAAAACTTGAATTTTTTCAAAGTAATTTAGCTTTTATTCGTAACACTTATGGACCATTTTACAATGAAGAAAACTTAGTTTTGACAGCACTAAAACTAAAATTAAAGCCTTCAGAATTGGATTTATTGTATTCTTAACTTAAAGGATAATTCATTATTATGTACGTAAATATGCACAGCGGGCCTAATATGTATCTTTTTGCCAACTAGACTGGGTGCCATCATCAAAAATACAGTTCTCCCAAAGTGATAATGCGCATACAAATCTTCGCCACTGTTCTGCAAAGTTCGTATTTCCTTAAACTTTCTATACAATCAATAAGGTCACGTGGTACGTCCGGTCGCTCGGCTATAGATTTGTATGCGCATTATTACTTTGGGAGTACTGTATACTATCGAATTCCGATTGTCTAAGGACATGTTCGCACTTGAAGTGACGTCACAGTTACCCACTAAAGGCAACTTTGAAAGTTCAGTTTTTAGACGATTTTACCCACCCAGTCCAGTTGACAACCAAAGATAAATAGAGGGTCAGATCTATCACAAATATGGGCATAGAAATCTTCGCCAGTTTTCGTGTTAACGAAAATAGCCGAATCATAAAATTGTTGCAATAGGACTCAGTCATTTAAGAAAATCGTCCAAACAAACGGAACCGGAAGCAATTTAGGGTTCCCTCTCTGAACCCGTACTGCGGTGCCTCCTCCCCTTCATGCGCGAACTAGAAGTTCTTGGCTGCTAGCTCCTGTAACAACAGTGACGTCGTCTCACCTGGTTCCCCTCTCTGAACCCGTACTGCGGTGCCTCCTCCCCTTCATGCGCGAACTAGAAGAATTTCTTGGCTGCTAGCTCCTGTAACAACAGTGACGTCATCTCACCTGGTTCCCCTCTCTGAACCCGTACTGCGGTGCCTCCTCCCCTTCATGCGCGAACTAGAAGAATTTCTTGGCTGCTAGCTCCTGTAACAACAGTGACGTCATCTCACCTGGTTCCCCTCTCTGAACCCGTACTGCGGTGCCTCCTCCCCTTCATGCGCGAACTAGAAGAATTTCTTGGCTGCTAGCTCCTGTAACAACAGTGACGTCATCTCACCTGGTTCCCCTCTCTGAACCCGTACTGCGGTGTTTCCTCCCCTTCATGCGCGAACTAGAAGAAGTTCTTGGCTGCTAGCTCCTGTAAAACAGTGACGTCATCTCACCTGGTTACCCTCTCTGAACCCGTACTGCGGTGCCTCCTCCCCTTCATGCGCGAACTAGAAGAATTTCTTGGCTGCTAGCTCCTGTAACAACAGTGACGTCATCTCACCTGGTTCCCCTCTCTGAACCCGTACTGCGGTGCTTCCTCCCCTTCATGCGCGAACTAGAAGAAGTTCTTGGCTGCTAGCTCCTGTAAAACAGTGACGTCATCTCACCTGGTTACCCTCTCTGAACCCGTACTGCGGTGCCTCCTCCCCTTCATGCGCGAACCAGAGGAAGTTCTTGGCTGCTAACTCCTGGAATGTCAAAATGCATCATTATATGTAACGTCTGCACGAGCTAGATTTTATAATGAAGCTGAAAACTATAAATATGTTACTCTTCCATACGAACAACTTTTATTTAAGAGCCCACTGGAGTTACATGCTTGGGATATCTTTGATGGATAGAATCCGAAACGAAGATATCCGTCAGAGATCGAAGATGAAGTGGCAGTGGACTGGACATATTTGTCGCCGACGTGATAACCTTTGGCGCCGTAAGACATTGGAATGGAGACCACGTACAGCAAAGCGCAGCGTAGGCCACCCTCGTGCCCGCTGGACTGACGATCTGAAGGACGTTGCGGGTGGCGGCTGGATGAGGATGACTGAAGACCGCCAAGAGTGGCGTAATATTGGGGAGGCCTATGTCCAGCAGTGGACGAATACGGGCTGATGGATGGATGGAGTTACACAATGCGCGGTCGCAGCCTAAGATTTTGGGGGTCGGGGGGGATCATCCACATAGTTACAAGTATTTTTATTGTCGCTGAATTCTTTATAATATTAAACAATTTTTGATTTCTTCGCTTAGACTTGAATAAATTGATCGCGGTAGACCCGATAATATATATTACACTAATTACTCGTATAATATATATTATCGGGTCTACCGCGATAAATTTTTACCTTTTTACGAAAAGGGGACACCCGACGTTTCGAGACAGTTGCATGTCTCGTGGTCTACGGGAAACTGGCAAGTATGGCGAGGCACAGTGATGAGATGCAGGTGACGACCGAAGTATATCCGATATTATATTATAATGTTTACGAAACACGAGAGTTTAAAGTTATATTATATTGAATTTTTAATTTACGGAAACCAATGGAAACTTTGCCAATGCAGTATACACAATACATATTGTAGGGGTACGTTTCGTAACGTGTGATTATCACTCGGAGCGATGCGAATTTTGCCCTGCATCGTTCAAAAATCGACCCGAGTGAAACCGAGGATAAACGAACTGTTACCTGACAGTTGCGGTAAGTGTTTTGAAACGCTTTCGAGAAATGTAAATATCGCACTGACAAGTGCGATTTCTAACTCTGTCTGAGCACCGATAAAATTCGCCTGACAGTTGTCATTTCGGAGTTTTCTCGGGATTCGGGGACGAATTTTGAAAATAGAATTCAACATTTCCGTACGAATACGGGAAAATTTTTCGAAACTGCTTCGACAGGATTATGGCTTGCAAATGCAAAGGTTGCAATGCCATCCATGTTAAAAGCAATAAGTATTAGGTACTTTACTTTATTTATTTATTTTGATTTGAGGTTATGTATTTACTTGACGTGTGTTACTCCAGACCGTTTCAAAACGCTTTTCTCACGGCAATCACTCGCAAGCGTTTCAAAACCAGATCTTTCTTTCTCTTTCTAGTATATAGCTTTGTCTCTTTCTTAAAAACGAGTTTTGAAACGTAGCCTAGGTAATAAAGTTTCATTGAGTAACTATTGACTGAATTTTGAATTTAAGTGTTATATTTCGATTAGAAAAAGGCGGGTTTTTCACAATGCGGCTGCCAAACGGCTCTTAAATTGGATAAAGCGTTTTACATTAATGGTACCCGTATTTCAGGGGGAGGGGTTGGCAGATGGTACGACTCTGAGGAGAGCGTGCGCCTATCAGAGACAGAAGTCCAGAACCCTCACAGATACCTGGTCATCAGCGAGCTCCTGGAAGACGACGCAGGTGTCGAGCTCGATGGTCATTATAGCGTGACGCAGCAGTTTGACATCTTCTTCACTAGAGTCTTCTGCAAACCCAAGATTTGATTTGATTTATTGAACCACCTCTAACAGGTAGTAGAGCTGATGCTCGAAGTAATTCGGGGGAGAGTAAGAGGGCAGCCCCAGGAGGCCCACCATCCCTGGGACCGATGGATGGCGGTATATCCAGATATGGAACAGACTGGTGACGGGCAGCGGCGTCACTGGTGCGAGGGTTCCGGCACCGCGCTCACCAACCCGCCTGCCCAGCGTATATGAGTATGGGCAATTCTTCCAGGATGACCGCCGGGAATGGCAAAGTCCTGGAAAGGCTTATGTCCAGCAGTGGACGAACTAGGCTGATGGATGGATGGATGGATGGATGAATTGATTGAACTAATTCCCATAGCTCAATTTTTAAAAGTTTTTTTTTTTTCGGAGAATTTACGTCATTTTAGGGCATAGTTTTCATTATTTCGGTATATACATTGACCATTATTTTTTTCATGATTTTTTAAAGAATTGTCCGATATGACTTCACTTGATAATTTTAGACATTACACTGATTGCGATGTGTGATTGCTTACAAAAAAAAGTGGTCTGTCTCTGTCTGTTTACTCATCTGTCATCTAGCTGTCAAATTAGTTGGAAGGAAATTATTATAAATTTAGCTTGATAGCAAAGGACACATTTCTAAACAGCCATTTCTCAAGTGACGTCACACGAAAGCAAATACAAGTTGCAGCTTTTACGTAAAAATATCCATCATCATGAGGTTTTTTTAGACCACAAGATCTAAAATACGGCTCATTAAACCTAAATCTCGAAATGGTTTTCGAATTAACACACCTAATCTAAGCTAATTGAATTTGACCTTTCTAAGTGTCTTGCCCTTCTTAGCAAGACTAATCGAATGGGTACAGTAAGGCTTATATTCCCTGGAAACATGGGCGTCCGCTAGTGTGGGACGCTACATGCGTCGACACACGAAATGTTGCTCGCCAGCTCCCGAACTACTAGCACACATTCGTTTCGCCACCATTGTCTATGGGCAACCGACTGGTATCGTGGCCAATACTTAGCTATTTAAAGTTTTGGATAAAAACCAATCAACGATAGAAGTGTCGTACTTACTCACGTTCTTGCTGATACCATACATGACGATGCCCAGCGGCCAGAGTTTCTCTCTGTAGTACTGCTGGGTTGCTTCTGGTATCTCGTTAGCGTCTACTTTACCGTCGGCGTCGGCTATGTCACTGGCCACAAACAATGTTCAAATTTAATATACAGGGTGTAATGATGACCTGCTCAGAAAATGAAACCACATGTAGGGAATACCTCTACAAAACCATAAAAAAAACAATTTCGAGAAAATATTTCTGTTTACAGAAATTTGTTTTCTCGAACAAAATAAATCGTGTTCCAAGTGTGCACCTTCCCTTCCAGTATTACTACATGTCAGTAACCTGCACGAAGCGGCAACATCGCATTTTTTAAGCCTGTTAAAAAAACGTGGTTAGTACGTTGCACTTGTGAGCGAAACTAAATTAATTATTAATTTGTAGATGTATTAATAGGAATGTCGAAATGAAATTTAGTACAAAGAACCCTCATAACATCCCCTATACGTGGTTTCATTTTCTGAGCAGGTCATCATTACACGGTGTATACAAGGGGACTTTTTGATCATCGTCCAAATTCATACTGGAGGCTTGATAAGTGATCCGTATCTTGGATCAGTAACAATTTTTGTGAAATTCGTAAAGTGAAATTTCGGCTTCCCATAGAAATTCAGTTCCAGTCCCGAGTGAATCACTATAATAATAATAATAATAGCCTTTATTAATTTCCCATGCAATTTCAAAATTTACATTACACTATATAATGCACAAAATTCGGGAACAAGTGACAAAACAGATTAAAATTAAATTATAAATTAATGATTAATGATTAGACACATATAAAAATTGTGATAATAATAATAAATAAAATTTCATTAAATTATGAATTATAGTGCCACTCCCGATTGGTGGGATACCCATTTTAGGGCAAAGGCCTCCTCCATTCGATGCCAAATTTTTCTTTCTTTGGCTAGTCTTGTCCAAGTGACACCAACAAAGGAAGTGATGTCGTCCCGCCATCGACGTCTGGGCCTGCCGCGTGGTCTGATGGTGTCGTGAGGGTACCAGTGGAGGACTTTCTCACTCCAGCGGCCATCGACTGTTCTAGCTATATGGCCAGCCCATCTCCATTTCAGTCTGCATGCCAATTTCGCTGCGTCGATCACTTTTGTTCGGTCTCGTATATCAGTATTCCTTACTCTATCTGATATTCTCAATCCTAACATGCTTCTCTCAGCCGCTCTTTGGAATACTTGAAGCTTATGAATTATACCTTTGGTAATAGCCCAGGTTTGGCAGCCATACAGCAAAGTTGGAAGGATTATTGTATCCATAGCTTTTTTCTTGAGGTTGTTTGAAATGTTGGACTTAAAGATGTCTTTTAGAGACCAAAATCTATTCCACGCTTTCTTTATCCTACGCTCGACTTCTTTAGTTGTTAAGTTAGTAAATGTTATATTCTGTCCTAAATATATATATTCTTCGACGTAGTTAATTAATTTATCCTGGACAATAACTGGTCTTCTTTCTCCGTTAGTCATGACACAGGTTTTATCGGAATTCATTTGGAGTCCACATTTGATGCTTTGTTCGTTTAGTGTCTGAAGCATGTATTCCAAATCTCTGTGATTTTCGCTCAAAATTACTATGTCATCCGCAAAACGTAAGTGATTTAAATATTCGCCGTTAATATTTATGCCTAGTTTGTCCCAGTTTAACTCTCTGAAAATATATTCCAGGAGAGCATTAAAAAGATTAGGTGAAATAGGATCGCCTTGTCTTACACCGCGTTCTACTTTGAATGGTGTTCCTTTTCTTTCTAACTTTACCATAGATTTACTCTTCTTGTAGATTAATTTGAGGATGGAAATGTATTGCTGGGGAACATTTTGTTTTTCTAGTGCCGCCCAAAGAGCTTCATGTGAGATTGAATCAAATGCTTTTGAATAGTCAACAAAGGCAATAAAGAGAGTTTTTCCATGTTCTAGGAACCGCTCTATAATTTGTGTGAGTGTGAAAATATGGTCTATCGTAGAGAAATTTGACCTAAAGCCGGCTTGTTCTACTGGCTGATTGTCCTCAAGTATGCCAGATATTCTCTTTAGGATAATGCCTGTAAAAAGCTTATATGTTGTCTGTAATAAGCTTATGGGTCTATAATTTCCAATATCTGAAGGGTTTCCTTTTTTATAAAGAAGTGTAATAACTGCAGTTTCCCATTCCTTTGGTATTGATTTTTGCAATAGAATGTCGTTAAATAGTTGAGCGAGAATGGGAGTTAAAGATTTTGAAAGACTCTTAAGGACATCATTAGTGACGCCATCTTCTCCTGGACTCTTCATGGTTTTCAAATGTTGAATGGCATGTTGCACTTCGCTTTCAAGTACTGGTGGTATTTTATCTTCGGTATTTTTTTCTACTGTTTTCTCAATATGGTGTTTAATGTTTTGGTTTGATTTATAAAGATCTTTGTAAAAATTTGTTGCAATAGTGACAAGTTCTCTTCTATTGCTTGTCATATGGTCATTACCTTTTAGTGATGAGATCCATGTCTTGGTAGAGTCGAGTTTCCTTTGGGCTCTCTTGACTGATCCTCTTTTGTCTATTTCTTCTTCAATTATTTTGTATCTATATGTTTTTATATCTTTCTTTATGCTTCTTTTTACTTTCTTATACAGTGAGCTTAGTTCTTTCTTTTCTTGTTTAGTTTTTTTCTCCTTTTCTTTTAATAGCGTTCTTTTCGAGATAAGTATTCTACTATCATCGCTTATTATACTTGTTTTGTCTCGTTCATTTTTGTAAGGTAGCCTACGGATGCTTTCTCTGATTTTCGTAATTATGTCCGTGTAGGTTTCTTGAACGCCAATAGTTGATATATTGCTAGCTAATTTAGAAAAAATGTTTTTGAGCGACTCTTGTTCTATTGGTGTTAGAGAAGTTGTTTTTCTTGAAATGTATTTTCTAGATTTCTTTTGGCTTTGATTCAGTAGAAGTTTTGAGCGAACCATTCTGTGATCTGTAGGGAATGTTGTGTTAATTACCTCTACATCTTGTACATGTGAATCACTGAATCACACATCTTGTGAATCACTATGGGGAGTCGAAATTTCTTTTTACGAATTTCACCAAAATTGTCATTGATCCATGATACTGATCACTTACCAAGCCACCAGTATAAATTTGGACGATGATCAAAAAGTCACCTTGTATAGAAAACGACCAGCGGCCCAATTCCCATGGCTTAATTTTTAAAAGTTTTTATTTTTTTCAGAGAATATACGCCATTTTAGGACATAGTTTTCATTATTTTGGTATATAAATTAACCATTATTTTTTATGATTTGTGTTGATGTTTGTTAAGAATGATGATATTGAATGAAATAGACTAAAAAGGAAAACTACAAAGAAATAAAACAACATTTATTCAATATTTACATTTTTTCCGATGTTTTTTTTTCATTGACAGTGTAATTCAAAAGGAATATAAATTAAAATATTTTAATTACTATTATTCAACTACATGCGCGAAGCGTTTACCCCTTAAACTGATACCATACTGTTCAGCTAACCATTCTGAAGGGGTCATCCGACTGTTTGGCTTACCGTTATGAAGGGGTTACCCTTATTTTCTGTTGATTTCCCTTCTGTTCATTACGCTAGCCCTCACGGAGCCGCCGCGCGTGCCTGCGCTGCTGTTCCGTACCACACGCCCGCACGCGCCGTGCAAGAGCATTGCGATTGTGAAAAAGCAGAGCAATATAGTTACATATATATCTTTGGACTCTGGACGAAGGTTGACGTAGGCACGCGCATGCGTCGTAAGTACGGTAATTAGAGGCCAGACACAGCAAAACAAAACAAAATACGCATCTTACGTAATAGATCTCCTGTAGCTGGGGTCGAGGCCGGGCCGCGATGAGAGGAGAGCACACTCGAAGGCGTACATGGCGTTGACGTAGTTGCGGTCTGCGGGGGACAGGAGGAAGGGGCGCGAGGGGTCGTCTTCCTGTAAAAGTCGAAACCGCATTGAAATCGGTTCTGTAGTTCTTTAGCGTTCCAACGTTCTCTTAGTGTTCTCGATCATAATTCATCAACACCGGGGGCTCATACAACGTGTAACAGAAAGGTGTAACCATATTTGAAGAGCTATTCAGTCAATGGTATATAACAAATTTTACTATGGAACAAATCCTGTATCTCGAAAAAAAATCGACTGTTTCATAGAAAAATGCAATGCCGCTCGGCCGAAATGTATGGAAGGGCATATTTTTTTTTGTTGAGATTTCAGGGTTGGCTCCATAGTAAAAGTTGTGCTATACCATTGACAATATGGTTACACCTTTCTGTTACACATTGTATAAGGGGGGTGTTAAGAAAGTCCAAACCCGTTTCTTAGGACTGATTTTAGTAGATTGCGAGTACAATAAAGCCGATTCTGAAGGCTTTAATTTTAGTTTTAGTGCTGTCAAAACTAAATTTTCTTTGATGCAAAATGGTCTTTAAGTGTGAGTTTTAGAAGCTTAATTGCTAGGGGAAATTTAAAGTTTTGACAGCACTAAAAGTAAAATTAAAGCCTTCAGAATTTGCTTTATTATATCATAAATTAAAACCTTTAATATTTTGTAACAAGTTGTCTACCTCTGCTGCCGAAACAATGTGTTAAGGGGGTATACCGTCAAAATCGACACCTTTTGAAGTTATTTAGGTTCGAATCCTGGCCCGGGGAATTTTTTCAAATTCTTGACTTTGGATTTGTTTCTGATTGATATTTTCTAGTTTGTAATGCACTCTAAGTAATATTTAGAGTATTCATAGCGATGGATTTCGCAAAATAAACATGTTCATATTCAATTTATTGATAACGATATGTTACAAGTCATTTCTCTTATTAAAATACAAAAGTTGATTTGATTAAAAATACAACTTATACAATATAACAATACATTAAGTAATTGAATTAATTTAAAATTAATTAAATAATCAATAAATTCAATATTATTTGTTTCTAGATCCAAAATGTCAAAAAGGAGTCGTTTTAGATTTAGAGCTAACAGTTAGATTTGGTTTTATTCGTCTTTAATTTGTAAGGAAAACACGAATTAAATTTGTTAACATAATCTTAGTATAGTAGTTAGTAGTAGTATAGTAGTTAGTAGTAGTATAGTAGTTAGTAATAGTATAGTAGTTAGTAATAGTATAGTAGTTAGTAATAGTATAGTAGTTAGTAATAGTATAGTAGTTAGTAGTAGTATAGTAGTTAGTAATAGTATAGTAGTTAGTAATAGTATAGTAGTTAGTAATAGTATAGTAGTTAGTAATAGTATAGTAGTTAGTAGTAGTGTAGTAGTTTGAAAGGCTTCCGTAACATTGTGCAACAAATTCATCCAAAGTCTGATATTTTATTTCTATTTTCGTAATCTTCCCGAGTTACAATAAAAACCTATCAAATGACTACTTAGCAAAGAGGTGTATTAATTTGCCATTGTTGCCAATATAAATGAAGGCGATTGCAAAACAGATAAAAATGTAAGTAACAATTTAAATGCGTTATTTCACAACTCACCACTAACTTAAATTTCTTAACCAAGTCGTAACTGTTTATCGGAGCTGAAACATAAAAATATTACTTGATAAAACATTATTATAGAAATACCAGTGGCGAGCACAGAACTTTTTGCTGGAAAAGCAAGCAATTGGTCAAGAATAACAATAAAAAAAATATGAAAAAATTTAAATACTTATCACTTTGAAAAAAAAAAGTTTGTATAGGAAATTTTCACTCTAGGGTATGGTGTCGATTCGGCGCAACACAACTGACAAGACTAAACATATTTTGAGCGTCCCGTCTTTGTCTTTTCGATACAGAAAGCAAAGGACAGAACACTTAAATTAAGTTTAGTTTAGTTGTGTTGCGCCGAATCGGTGTTATTGTCTACCCTGGCGTCATACAAAATTTTTTTTTTCAAAGTGAGATTTAAATTTTTTCATATTTTTTTATTGTTGTTCTTGACCAATTGTTTGCATTTCCAGCAAAAAGCTCTGTGCACGCCACTGAGAAATACAAACATAAAAGAAAAACGCTTACATTACATAATTTCAGTATAAGTACTTTATTCTTTTTTACCTTTGTATAGTACAAAATGTGTTTTAAAAAGAAAAGACATGATCTTGCTAAGTTACTTGCCCTTCTTCTTAGTAAGACTAATCGAATGGGCGGGGTTAAGCATAATATTTATTTATTTGACGTATGTATTTGTATTTATTTATTTTTATATCAACTCTGTTGTATTTATTGTCTCACAATTATTATTTATTCCGACTAGATTACAGGGGTTCCCAAGCAGTGGGGCGCGCCCCACTTGGGGGGTGTAAAGTGGGCCAAGGGGGCGCGAGTTGGCTTCAAAAATAAACTGTATGTTACTAGACGTTATCGTTACGACTTATTATAATGTTTTATTTACTTTTGTTCGTTGATTACCTACTTGTTATTTGATTAAAATACGCCCATTTATATTTTAATCGCATGTTTAATTAACTTATATTGAAGAAAAAAAAACGGCCAAGTGCAAAATCACGTTTGTTGTATGGGAGCCCCCTTTAATATTTATTTTATTCTGTATTTTAGTATTTGTTGTTATAGCGGCAACAGAAATACATCATCTGTGAAAATTTCAACTGTCTAACTATCACGGTTCATGAGATACAGCCTGGTAACAGACGGACAGCGAAATCTTAGTAATAGGGTGCCGTTGGTTACTCTTTAGGTACGGAACCCTAAACATCAAGGTAAGTAGGTAAAATCGTAGGTAACCAACAATGAGCAGGTGTACGCCGTTCGCAAAATTATTTTAGGATAAAGTTGGGGGAGGTGCGCATGGTAAAAGGTTGGGAACCTCTGGACTAGAACAAAGCAAGTTCTCACCAGATTGTGACGTCACACTCGATCGCAGCATGTCCACGACGATTCTAGCTATTTCTTTCGTGTTGATGCATTTGTACCCTATAGGCATATTCTGGAAGAAAAATACGAACATTTAGGCTAAGAAATGAAAGTTTCAAGGAAGTGAAAGACAGACTATTTCAGATTTCAGAGACTATGCGAATTTTATTTTTGTCACTGTCACTCCAAGCAAAAAATCGCGCAGTGCGAGAGGGGCGGATTCAGGGCAAAAGGGAAAAAAGTTGGTTTTATATTTAAAAAAAAAAAACTAAAATAGCTAGTAAAATTTCAAATATCAAATCTCTAGATATTGTTAAAACGCACCTAATAAAATATGTTTGAGTTCTGTACATGGTCCCTATTCGTCAAACGAGGAGAAAAAGTGTTTTTAAAGACCTCATTTCAACAATTATTTCTATCGAGGAAAATTTATCCAAACATGTTTTCCAATTTCAAAACCCTAGATTATATAGTCAAAATGCATATACCAGAAACTGATTATAACTTTCCGTGTATTTCATGAAATACACAGAAAAGAAACACCCGTATTTTTTTCGCATATCGCCTTAATATTTTTTTTAACTAATACGCACGTCCGATCACTGCGAGAGCTATGAACGTACTGAAAATATCCGACATGTAAGCCAACCCATTGCCTAATTGTGAAAAACCCGCCTTTTTCTAATTAATAGAAACAGAACACTTAAATTCAAAATTCACTCAATAGTTATTCAACAAAACCTTATTACCTATGTATTGGTGTCAATTCGGCGCAACACAACTGACAAGACTAAACTTATTTTGAACGTCCCGTCTTTTGTCTTTTCGATACAGAAAGAAAAGGACAGAACACTTAAATTACGTTTAGTCCTGTCAATTAAGTCAAGTTGTGTTGCGCCGAATCGGTGTTATTGTGTACGCTACCATCGCAAAGTTTCCATTGGTTTCTGTAAATAAGAATTTCAACATTTAAAAAAAATATTAATTCAAAATTTTGGAATTCTAATGTATGGAAAGATGGATGGAAACTGGAAAGATGGAAACTTTGCGACAGCAACATATACAATACAGAGATTCACAAGGTTTTGTTGAATAACTATTGAGTGAATTTTGAATTTAAGTTTTCTGTTTCGATTAATTAGAAAAAGGCGGGTATTTCACAATCCGGCTGCGATAGCACTCTTAACCGATGGGAACACACAGGCGATTTTCTTTGGGAGTTCGTCTCGTGGAATAGGGTATAGTTCAAATACAATGCCTGCCTAGTACGGAAGAAAAAAAAATTCAATAATCCATTCACCTTATACAAGGTGACTTTTTGATCATCGTCCGAATTTATACTGGAGGCTTAATAATAATTGATCAGCATCTTGGATCCATAACAATTTTTGTGAAATTCGTAAAATGAAATTTCAACTTAGCATAGCAATTCACTTCCAGTCCCGAGTGAATCACTATGGGGAGTCGAAATTTCATTTCACGAACTTCACAAAAATTGTTATCGATTCATGATACTGATCATTTACCAAGCCACCAGTATGAATTTGGACGATGATCAAAAAGTCACCTTGTATAAGAAAAAGAAAAAAATAAAGCTCAAGATATAATTATTTTTATTTATTTATTTATTTTATTGCGAAAACAAACAGTCACACAGAAACATAATACAGTAAGTTATCTTAACAATTAAATCGACCTAAAGTTTTCCGAATTTACATAAGTGTGATATAAATTTTTAAACTAAAATAATCTAAATTAAGTAAAGGAAAATAATAATAACAAAGTAACTTATATTAAAGCCTGAAACATTTTCTTTTTGAATATATTCAATCTGTTACAGAAAATGTCAACATCAACTAGCCTTATAAAGTTTACATGCACGTCTGAAAAAACGATTCTGACCATAAGATGTGCGGTTAGTGGATATTTTTCCGTCTTTTTTTTCAGTAAAAGTAAATTTTTTCAAAATAATGTCCCCGTTTTACTATACTTTTATTCCTATTTATCATTGCCTATCCCAATATCTTTCTAACAAAAAAAAAATACAACGTTCTATCATAAATACAATATTTTCTACGAGCCGTTAACCAAAGGCACTGCGCTCGCGTCCCATACAAAGATACCCAGGTGGAGTATTTTTTAAAGATTAAAAAAATAAATTAAAAAAATATATTTTTCTTTGTTTTTGTCAATATATTTAGATCTAGTTTCACCCACTTTCGGATGTGCACTTGTACGAGGGACACACTGTATTTCGGGTCCAATTTAGCACGTCATCGGCTGAGAAGTTTTCTTTTTTATTTTCAAATACTCACCACAACGTTTCCGGTGAAGTCATAGTTCGAAGGCGGGCAATCCTTTTTCTTATCAGGGTTGGCGATGTACAGAATCTTATCTGTCTCAGTAGCTGTATAGTTGACGGGTGTATTGAAGAATTTCACACAAATCTCTCGCTCCAGACTCGCTAGGGTTGCCGTTATCTCGTCTTGGGAATGGATGTCTGGAATGGAAAATGACCCCATTGTACAAGTAAATAGGGCACAAAATACAGTTTTGGGTACGTGCGAGTCGGACTCGTGCACAAAGAGTTCCGTACCACCACACAAACAGTGTCGTATTTCAGTGGCGTGCACATAACTTTTTGCTAGAAAAGCAAGCAATTGGTCAAGAATAACAATAAAAAAATATGAAAAAATTTAAATATCAGTTTGAAAAAAAAAGTTTGTATTGGAAATTTTCACTCTAGGGTAGAAATTGTCTACCCTGGCGTCATACAATTTTTTTTTTCAAAGTGATATTTAATTTTTTTTTTTAATTGTTATTTTTGACCATTTGCTTGCTTTTCCAACAAAAAGTTCTGTGCACGCCACTGTCGTATTTACCCTAGCGCCAAAAGGGCCATGGCCCGGGGCGGCAGGTTGCGAGGGGCACTTAATTTTTTTTATAGCACACCGTGCGTAAAGTCGGCAGTTTCGGCACTTGTGCTATAAAAAATTATACGAAACTCATGCGAGAAACTTTTTCTCGACTCGTGTGATTTCGTTTCATCGCTCTCGTATCGTAATGTACTATTTTTTGCAGTCAATTTAGGCCATTTTAGGACATAGTTTTCATTATTTTGGTATATAAATTAACCAATATTGTTTCATGATTTTATAAAGAATTGTAGGTTATGACGGCCGGCGCTTGAGAATTTTAGACATTATACCGATTGTGATCTGTGCTTATGAAAAAAGTGGTTTGTCTCTGTTTATCTACTCATCTGTCAAACCAGTCGGCAGCAAATTTTTATAAACTTATCTTGATAGCAACGGACACATTTCTAAACAGCCATTTCTCAAATGACGTCACACCAAGGCAAATGGAAGTTGCAGCTTTTTCGTCAAAATATTCATCATCATGAGGATTTTTAGACCAAAAGTTCGAAAATACGGCTCATTAAACCTAAATCTCGAAATGGTTTTCGAATTAACACACAATTTAATCTAAGCGAATTGCCGGCACCGCGCTCACCAACCCTAGCAATAGGGTTGCCAACCGTACTTTAAAATAAAGTAGGTATCTTAAGTTATTTTGGGTCCCTGTACTTTATACTTTTGAATACCAATAAAATACGTGAAAATACTTTATTTCAATGTTTACGTAAAATTAGACGTAAACTGAAAACAAAAACAGAGCCGTAAAGAAATCCAAGGGAAAATGTATGACTTCCTTCATTATGAATGGTATTTTTATGTTGTGCGTTTGTGTTTATGCAAAGAGCACAAAAAATACAGTTTCACAAAAGGATTTGAGGATGTTAGTATGGAGTCTGGCCTTCCTAGTTCCTGCCGTCCGCAGCTACCATGACAATTTTTTTCAAAAAATATTTGAGCTCCCTTGAATAAAGAATACTTTTTTCTAAAGGACCGTACTTTTTATTTACCTTCCCTGAAATCAGATATACTTTATTTCTCCTAAAAAAAGTTGGCAACCCTACCTAGCAACCCAGCGAGTGTGAGTGTTTTAGGCATGTCTTCCAGCAGGATCGTCAAGAGTGGCAAAATCTAGCATTGGCTATCAGTGGACGAACGAGGCTGATGGATGGATGAAGAAAAGAAAAACTTACCGTAGTCTTTTTTGTTGATAGCATAATGTACGACACCCTTGGGCCAAAGCACACAAGACACAAAATTGCATAGCACCGTTACAAAAACAACAACTCTGTGCATTGTTGCTTGTTGACTTGAATATTTCATAGAATGTTTACGATCCGAAATTCAATTTGTAAAATATAGTCGATAATAAAATTAAAATGTTGCAATCCAACTTGAATTCCAGTTTTTATAGTAGACACTATTTGTTATTATCGGAATCAGAATTAGAATATTTTTATTTGTTTAGACATAGGTTAAATAGATGTGTATACTTAAATTAAATAAAAACCGGCCAAGTGCGAGCCAGACTCGCGTACCTAGGGTTCCGTATTGTCGATGACAAATTTAATTTTCCATTGCGGATGATAAATTTAAGGTGATATACCGTGCTAGCAAAGGTCCCCGTTACTCCAGGCAGAAAGAACCGCAGTGCGAAAGGGACGGAATCGGGGAAAATTGTCAAAAAGTCGGTTTTAAATTAATGCAAAATTAACTAAAATAGATACAAAAAATTTCATAACCAGTAATTTAGGTGTAGTTAAAACCCATCTAAATAAATATTTTTCAAGTCTGATGCTATCCTAGTTTGTCAGAATATCAAAAAAAGTGTAAATTTAGACCTGATTTCAATAATTATTTCTATCGAATGAAATTTCTCCTATCGCGTTTCTGATAGACCAAAATCTAGTAAAAGGTCCCAAAATTGTTATATCGGTTTTAAATTAATGCAAAATTAACTAAAATAGATACAAAAAATTTCATAACCAGTAATTTAGGTGTAGTTAAAACCCATCTAAATAAATATTTTTCAAGTCTGTATGCTATCCTAGTTTGTCAGAATATCAAAAAAAGTGTAAATTTAGACCTGATTTCAATAATTATTTCTATCGAATGAAATTTCTCCTATCGCGTTTCTGATAGACCAAAATCTAGTAAAAGGTCCCAAAATTGTTATACTAAGTAATTTATTTTACTTGGAACTTCATTAAAAGAGCAGATAAATAACTTCAAAAAGTGTCAATTTCCACGGTATAGCCCCTTAATTGTGTAATTTTTATTCGTGAATTTCTCAACCGCTTTATTTTTTCTAAAATCTTTACATAAAAACATATTACCATGATTTTTTTCATATTTTTTGGTTCACCAGTTTTGGGGATAAGGGGGGACATACATTTTTTAATGGTTTTTCAAGGATTTCTCGAAATAGATGCAATTATATATAGCCAAACTATATATTTTCACGATCAGCTTTACAAATACCTACAATTTGATACCCATGTTCTTATAAAATATTTTGTTTTTTTTTTCTTATTTTTTATATTTCTCATTTGTGCTCAACTTTTTCTAAATCGCTATAGTTTTCCTGTAATTGGCCAGTTATGATCTATAATCGTAATTTTTTTCGGTCTACCAGTTTCGGAGATAAGGGGGGGGGGACATACATACGAGGGTGAATCCAAAAGTTCTAAGCCCGACCTACAAAGAGGTATCAAATCCTTGTAAATCTACCGTCATTTGTTAGTATGTTTTTTCGTGATTGATTGTGTGAAGTTGAAGTTCGATACTGCAAGCTATTATTTTTTTGTGATATTTTGTTTAACGCAGTCTGACGGGATTTTTCACAATGGAGAAAATTTAACACCGTGCTGTGATTAAGTACCTCAATAAAAAAGGTCTTTCACCTAAAGAGATTCATTAAGATATGGAAACAACATTAGGGAAATCTGCTCCATCGTATTCCACTGTCAAAAAGTGGGTAGCTGAATTTAAACGCGGTCGGGAGACCATTGAAGATGACCCAAGGAGCGGAAGGCCTTCAACGTCTACCACTAAAGAAAACACTGACAAAATTTGTGATCTCATCCTAGGAGACCGACGATTGACCATTAGTAGGATACCTGAGATGACAGGCATCAGTTATGGCCGAGTGCAAAACATTATAACTGTAGAATTGGGGTTCCGTAAGGTTTCTGCTCGCTGGGTCCCAAGATTGCTTTCAGCTGACCAAAAACGAGTTCGATTCACAATTTCGCGTGACTGTTTGGAACTTTTTGAGGCAGATGCTGAGGATTTTATGTCTCGTTTTGTTACCATGGATGAAAGCTGGGTTCATCACCATACTCCTGAAACAAAACAGCAATCCAAACGGAAAAGATCTGGCTCACCCACGCCGAAAAAGGCCAAGTGCGTTTTGTCAGCCAACAAAGTCATGGCATCTGTTTTTTGGGATTCGAAGGGAGTTATTTTATTAGATTATTTACCTAAAGGTGAAACTATAAATTCACGCTATTATTGTAACCTATTACCAAAACTTCGCGAAGAAATAAAAGAAAAACGGCCGGGGATGTTGCGTAAGAGAGTTTTGTTTCTTCAAGACAATGCACGAGTTCACACTTCGGTTGAAACGATGGCTGTGATCCGTGAATGTGGTTACGAGTTGCTGCCTCACCCACCTTATTGGCCGGATTTAGCCCCCTCTGACTATCATCTCTTTCCAAATTTAAAAAAACACTTGGTGGGATCAAAATATTCGACTAGAGAAGAAGTGATAGTCGCAGTTAATGACTATTTTGACGACCTTCCGGAATATTTTTTTTCGAGGGTATAAACTGGTTGCAGGTCAGGTGGAAGAAGTGTGTTGATCTAGATGGAGACTATGTCGAAAAATAAAAACAATTTTGAACCCACTTTTCTTTCATTTTCACGGTCAGGCTTAGAACTTTTGGATTTACCCTCGTATTTTTGTGGTTTTTGAAAGATTTCTCGACACCAGTGCCAGTAAATATAGTAAAAATATATATTTTTATAATCAGCTTTTTAATATCTACAATTTAATATCCATATTGTATTTTTAGAATAATATTCTTTATTTTTCCCACTTTTGTTTTGGAAATATTTTAAGCAATTTCATGTTTTTCATTTTTTTTTTACACCGTGATATGTGAACATATTAATGCTATTTTTGTGTCAAATTTCATGTCTTTATCTTTAAAGGTGCTTAAGCTATGAGGCTGTAACATACAAATGGACGGACGGACAACGGCGTCTCACCATAAAGGTTCCTTTTAGGTACTACGAAATCCTAAAAAAGCTTTTCATTCGACGCGATTAATATTAATATAAAATGAATTAATAATCATTTATTGATTTCTTAAATACACACATATACTCACGCCTGTCTCCCAGAGAGGTAGGCAGAGACTACGGATTTCCATTTGCTACTATTCTGACACGCCTCTTCCACATCCATCAGTCTAGTCATACAAGCTCTTCTGTTCCGGGTACTTTTGACATTGCCCTTCTTCAGTGTGTCACCATTTTGGTCAGCATAATAATAATGGCTTCGGCCCCATGAATGCCTTTCAAATGACCAGCGGGTCTACCACGTAATTCTGATTTTCATCGACATCAACTTGAGATTGAAATTTGACGTGCGTGCGATGACGCCCGCCTAACATGCCATCTCTTTTGCACGCACGTCAAATTTCAATCTCAAGTTGATGTTGATGAAAATCAGAATTACGCGGTAGACCCGCGGGTCCCTATGGGCCCGTGACTGAAAAGTGTACCTACATAATAATAAAATTCTTTATTGCACTAAAAATTTGTACAGAAGGCGAACTTAATGCTATCTAGCATTGTCTTCCAGTTAACCTTTGGTGCTGTGGATTGTTATTGGGTAGTGCCGGGAAAGGTATCGTAGAAACAACACTAAATGCCTTAATGACCGAGGCATTAAAATATTCATGTAAACAAACGGAGCATAATATCTACATAATAAGTTATAAATAATAAACAAATGTACTAACTATAAAATAAAAATAATAAAAAAAAACATACGTCCAACAGCATACATCCTTCTAGGACGGCCTGAGGGCCTATTATGTATCTTTAGTTGCCATCTGGACTGGGTGTCTATCATCAAAAAACATAGATATACTATCGAATTCCGATTGTCTAAGGATATGTTCGCACTTGAAGTGACGACACAGTTCGTAAAGAGTTCAACAACCACTAAAGGCAATTTTGAAATGTCTGTTTTTATCTATATTTTTGATGATCCGCACCCAGTTCAGTTGGCAACCAAAGATACAGAATAAAGGGGCTGGTCGAGCTGTACATATTTTGCGAGGAAAAAAATGTGTTGTCGTCACTCTGGTGTGATGAAGAGTCGGGAAAGGACCTAATAACATAAATAAAATGTTGAAACAACAAGATGCAACAGAAATCTGTTTATTCGAAAAATTATTTAAATACCGATAGGTATCTAGAACTTATTTGTTAAGTATACTTTACCTACCGAATATACAAAACTATAAGCAAACCGGATGGAGTCAATCATCGCCCGCGACGTAACAGGGACGCGGGGGACAACGACAGAGGGAACCGCGCGGGGAACGGGCGGCGGGGTTGTATTATGCTACTTAAGGTTAAACGTCAGTCATTCGGCACAAAGAGTACAACTTAAATTTGTTTTTCTTGTTATGAAGTTAAAAGTGAGTAAGATGTTGGTCTGTGGCAATTCACGCCAATAGTTCAGTATAAGTTAAGATTTAATTTTATAAATCAATAGTTTGAAATGAAATGCACAATTAGTCATTATTTTCTCGAAACAAGCTTAAAATGCTATTTTACTTAAACTGAACTATTGGCGTGAATTGCCACAGAGCAATATCTATTTCACATTAAACTTCTTAACAAAAAAAAAAAACAAAGTTAAGGCGCTACGGAAAAAAATCGACACTTTTAGAACTTCTATATCTACTTCGGTAAATAATGTATAATTTTGATAAAATAGTATATTATTTTTGGAATCTTTCCCTAGGGATCTGTTAAAACAGAAACGCGATTGGAGAATTTCGGCTCGATAGAAATATTTATTGAAATGAGGTCTTTTTTGACAATTTAGAATGACATATGGACTGCAATTATATTTTATTAGATGGGTTTTAACAGTACCTAGAACCTGGTTAAACGAAATTTTGATAGCGTTTTTAGTACATTTTATATTAATAAAAAACCGACTTTTTGCTACTTTTCCACGAATCCGCCCCTCTCGCTCTGAGGGTTTTTTCGCATATGGAGTAACAGGGACGCTAAAACTTTTAAATATCGCCTTAAGCTGTGCACTTTGGACCGTGAGACTGACGTGAAGGCCGCCCCTGTAGCGTTGCGAGCGAAGACCAAGTTATCGGGTCGATGTATAGTAATATATAGGACAGCGGCATTTCAGTCAAATATTGAGATCTAATACAATATATACACAACCATCTTAATTTATGAGATTTTATATCTAAACTGATCAGTTTAAGTTACAAATATATATAATTTCAGGCATATATCAAATGTCCCGAAATCTGCCACCGTGTGGAAATGGCGGGATTACAGACAGTTAGCGACAATTGAGTCGACGCGTGCGAGTTGAAATCTGAACAGTAAAAAAGGAGCCTTTTCCTTGACTAGCTGACGCGTTGTAAGCAAATTTAGTATTCTTGCTAGAACAATTATTAAAAATCTGCTCAATAGAATGAACAATGTGTAGTAACACAATGGTGTCGATTCGGCGCAATACAACTTAAGGTTTCTCCAAACGCCAACCTTGAACTGAGTAACTTTATAACCATTTATACGGTAACTATAGCATTTTTTAATAGAAGAAAAATACATAGTAATCTACATGATACAAATAGTGATGTGGTTTTTCCTGAATTTAATTTTAATATAAAGAAGTGAAGCAAGAAAATTCAAAGTTTACCCTTATTTCTCAATGTCTCTCCTTGTCCACTTGTAACAATATAACTGCTACAGTGTTTATCGAAACAGTATAAAAATTTATAAACTTCTAGACAAAATAATATAAAATGATATGGTTTTCTCAGTTCTTGGAATTTCCTTTTATTTTAGATAAAATAAATTAAAAACAAACTATTTTCACACTTGTCAGCCGCAGCGACTGACGTAACAGCCATGTTGCAGTGCAAGCTGATAAGAACTTTATTTTAATATGGTTTTGTTCGAAATTTCAACCACCACGAATCGAGTTGCTAATTTTTCCGACGGAGCCTTAACTACTTTGACAGGACTAACCTTGACCGTTTTGTCTTTTCGATACAGAAAGATGATAATAAATATTTAAACTTAATAAAATCTTTTTTTTACCGTTTTATTATATATATACAGATTCTTACGAATATTATGGTAGAAATTAAATAAAAAAGAAAATTTTCGATATATATTTCGAAAAAAAAAATTAATTGTTTCATAGACTTCAGATTAGAGAAAAAAATGAAATCATATAGAAGGGGTTTAATACTAAGTATATACATTGATAAGCACTGCACTAGTTGACCTGAGGGTGCCACGGGTCTGAATCCAAGTTCCCATGACACCCCCAGGGGTGTCATCCAGGGGTGCCACGGGTCCGGAATGGAAAAATGCAATGCCGCTCGGCCGAAATGTATGAAAGGGCAGATTTTTTTTGAGAGATCAGGGTTGGCTCCGTAGTAAAAGTTGTTCTATACCATTGACTGAATAAGCTCTTCAAATGTGGTTACACCTTTCTGTTACACATTGTATAATGGTACTATATTCTATAAAAGTTTACAAAGAGTACCAAAAATCAAATGCAATGAACTATTTTTACATATTACTCTTTTATAGCTAGAATTTTATCTTTTAACAAAACTCGAAATTTTAGCTAATAGAAGACGTTGTATATGAAAACTATGTCATGTAAAAATAGTTATTTCTAGACATTTACTTGAGCAAATTTTCAATAATTATACTAACAAATAAAAAAAATTTTTTTCTAAATGAACGTTTTTCTCGTTGTTTTTTTTTAGTTCTTAGCTTTTCTCCAGATGGCGCTGTCCATGTCACCACAGATAAAATGTGTTTCGTAGCAATCAATGTCAAACTGATTTTTCGTTTGTTTGGAATCGGTGCAAATGGTGCCTTTCGATTATGTTGCTAAAGAATACGACAGTGCCATCTAGGAATCTTATTTGACACTAAATTTGACATAAGGAAAAACGCTCATTGGCAGCACTTTCGCATGTTATAACGCCTTTGTCGCGGTTCATTATTTAATCGCGTGAGTAAACCTTAGCGAGTAATGGAAATGAGGACAAAAAAGAAATCGGGACACGTAAAATCTACCCTACGAGTAATCACGCACGCACCATGGTATGACAAGGCGAATAAGCACCTTGTATCATCATATTTCAGCATTCAAAACTATTTTTTTTTTGTCTAAAAAGATTAAGCTGCTGTAACATACATATATGTTTTCGGATGTAATCAGAAGTACAATATGTATTACATTACTGGCTGGATGTAAAGTCCGATCCACATTCTCGTCGAGACTCTCGCCTGAAGGAGACAAAGCTATAAGAGTAAGGTGAAACGCAGTAGTCTATCTCCTTTACTCATATAGCTTTCGCCTCGTCGAGAATGTGGAGCGACCTTAATCAGAAGTGCAATATGTATTACATTACAGACTGGATGTAATCAGAAGTAAAATATGTATTACATTACAGACTGGATGTAATCAGAAGTACAAATGTATTACATTACAGGCTGGATGTAATCAGAAGTCAAATATGTATTACATTACAAGCTGGATGTAATCAGAAGTCAAATATGTATTACATTACAAGCTGGATGTAATCAGAAGTACAATATGTATTACATTACAGGCTGAATGTAATCAGAAGTCAAATATGTATTACATTACAGGCTGGATGTAATCAGAAGTCAAATACGTATTACATTACAGGCTGGATGTAATCAGAAGTACAATATGTATTACATTACAGGCTGGATGTAATCAGAAGTACAATATGTATTACATTACAGGCTGGATGTAATCAGAAGTCAAATACGTATTACATTACAGGCTGGATGTAATCAGAAGTACAATATGTATTACATTACAGGCTGGATGTAATCAGAAGTACAATATGTATTACACTACAGGTTGGGATTAATCAGAAGTACAATGCATTGTATTACAAGCTTCATGTACAATATGTAATAATTACACTACAGACAAGGATCAATCAGAAGTAAAATATGTATTATATCACAGGCTGGATGTAATTAGAAGTACAAAATTAATTACAATACAAGCCGGGTGTAATCACAAGTATAAATCGCCAATTAAGTACAAGGGTGTAAAAATAGTCACCCTTGTACTTTCCTTTCGAGGAATAGGGTTTGCGCGGGGTGTAATGTACAGGTAACAAGTAACTTCACACGCTTCATCATAGCTGACGCCAACTGTGTTCTACCTATCATACTGGCCAATTGTCTCGAGAAACCGTGTAACACTTGTTTATGAAATATTTTCAGTATGATCAATAAATTTTATTCTTGCACTAAATGCTGATCATATTAGTATAATGTATATTACAACACAATTTTGCAAGGTTATAAACTTATATTGCAAGTTTTCATTTCGATCCAATCCCATCTCTATGTTAAGTTCAAGTGCAAAATTTGGGATATCCAAAAACGGTATTACTGGTACAATCTGGACACGTGCATAACCCTAACAGATTTTCACAATGACTTGATATTTCATTTTGTCTTATTATCGCAATTACTGCCTTATTAGCAGTTTCCAAGTCTGTCACCACATTCTCTTTTTCAAAGAACTTTACAGTCATAGCTCTGTATGTTTTGTTTATCTCAGACTTGGTTACTGAAAACTTTTTATTATTTGGTTCGGTTGCATGATTTTTTTGCTTGATTTTACCATTCGTGCTACCAGTTAGAAAATTTAAATTGACGATTTGAGAATCTGAGTTTTTTGATTGTTTCTCTGTCGTGTCTTTCTCGCTAGTATTAGAGTCAATGTTTTTACAGTTTTCGGCCTCGTCGACGTTTTTATTACAATCTGATATATCTGTAATTTCTACATTATCGTCATCAGCCGTACTTTCTATGATTTTATACACTAAAATACGGTCTTGTTCACTATTTTGGACAGTTGGAACTACGTTTAATTCTGTATCATTTGAAGATTTATTCTTAGTGGATTTCGTAGAGTTAGCTATATCATTATGAGACTCTGAGGTATTTGTTTTAAATTTGTTTTTATCAGTCTTATGGTTTTTAATACTGTTCCTTAGAAAAAACTGCATTTTGTTATCAGATTTATCATTTGTGTCACTAATCTGTCGTTTTAACTTCAGGTTAGCTTCGTCAGTGCTTTTATGTTGAGTAGAGCCGTCTTCTTCAATAGTAGATGCATTTTCATTTACTTTTTCGTGATTTTCATCAAGGATTTCATCATCCATGATGAACTTAACATTAGTATCAGATATAGTATCTATCTCAGGATTTGAGACGATGCTAGAAGAATCAGTGACGTCGTCCGAATCACAGCTATCATTTTTAGAAAGACAGAGAGCCGCGATTTTAGTGTCAGATACTTTTGAGAACTTCTTCAAGGGAGGTAAGTTTTTAGGTACATCAATTTGATGATGCATTGGATTTACTACATATTCATTTCTCAATTTTACTACAGCGTCATTGACTAAGTTTATGGTTTTTTCATCGCCGATTTTACTCGACCATAACAATGTTTTTTGCGATATAATGTGTACCTTTCCCGTCCCTAATTTAGCCTTCTGATTGACTTTTTTTGATCTTGGTAACATTATTGCATCACTGCCTTCAACCATTGATATCTCTAAATTATCTTCAATCACCGAAGCAGGATTTACTTGAGTTTCAATTGTGGCGCTGTCACATGATCGACTAGTGCTAGGTTCACATCGATTTTCCGATGACATTTCTGGTAGATCGTCATCCAAAACGATCACTTCTGTTAGCGTATGAGCTGCACTTGCTTTAGTATCTGCGCTAGCTTTTTCCATTGGTATGTCTAAATTTTCTAGATCCTTCAGTATCTCATCATCCCTTATATCTGAAAGATCTGAGCTCTCTGAAATAGTATATCTCTTTGATTTGGTTGACGAGTCAGTTTCGTTTGACTTGGGTGAGCTAGTATCCTGTCCAGCTTTATTTGGCTTAGCTGGTTTTCTCACTTTTCGTAATGGAGATATCTGTACAGGAATTTTTACATTTTCGTTTTTCGGAGATATTTCTTTCTTAGTTTTTAAGTTTGAGAGAAGACTCTCTAAGGTGGAGCGTTTTTTGAGGAATTTATCTTCAGATTTTATTGGAGATATCTTTGCAACTTCACTGATTGTTTCTACTCCACCTACTTTGGAAGCCACCTTGTCATTTAGTTCAGCGATTATGTTATCTTCTTGTTTAATTTCTATTGCTTTAGCAGACCTTTCTTTTCGTTTTCTCGAGTTAATCAGTGGACTCTTGAATACGGGATCTGAAAAAATATGAATGCCATTTAGTAGACAGCATTTTCTTTTTACGTAAGTAGTGCACGAGTTCCACGAATAGTAACAAAAGACGTTTTCGTTGTGACACATAATAAATTAGTTTAGTAGTATTTTATAAATTCTGTTCTTACTTATCAAGCGGCCTAATCAACTCAACTTTCTTTGACACATTCTGCAGAGTATAACAATCACGACGTTCTTTTTAAGGGTTCCACTTCAATTAGCAAAGATTTTTATCCATTGGATATGGATTGGATTAGATTAGGATCCCAGAAAAATTCCAATCAATGGAACCTTCTGTAGAAAAAAAGATCGTGCACAACCATCCTGCAGGGCGACAGACGTTGGCAATGACGCGGTACTTTAGATGTTAGCAGGCGGCTGGTGGTGTAGCGGCAGAGGGAAAAGCGTGCAAGTCACGTACCAACATTCTCAGTCAGTTTCACTGAAGATTATTACATCAAGCGTAGTGGATGGTGACGGGAGCCCTATCGCCGTAATAGGCTATTTGACTAATGTCGGACGTAATTTTAAATGATTATTTATAACATAATAAGCACACTTCTTTGATATTTCCGAGAAATTTTACTGTTTTATTAATAAAATAAATATTTAAGTTTACGTTTTAAAAATCGCTCCGAAAACGATGTTTCTGTAATGGCGCTGGTCACGTGACACGCGTGACGTCACACGCTAGTAAACAAGTTCACATAACCTCAACAAAACAGTGCACCTAAGTGAATTCTCATTACAAAATTTATCCAAAATTGACCGAAAAGTGCTTCACAGATCGAATTTAACACTCAGAAAACATAAAATGCAAACAACAATCAGTCTAGGAATCCATGTTTACTTGCATGTGACGTCACCATGAGTTGCCACCAATCACAGAGCGTTCGCGGCACATTGCCGTCACAGATAAGATATTTTAAAATATTATATTTTATTTCGCGTAATTTGCAAAAAATATGCGTAATTTAGTTTAAATAACGTGAAATATGTCTTTTTTAGGCTATTATCTGATAGGATGACCACAATTTGTAATGTATTTTCAATGTTGTCAAATAGCCTATTCGGGCACAAATATAACCCAGTTTAACTTGCCTTTCAAAACATGCAGATCATCACAAATGTATCCCTACGGGATTCACACCACCGCATTAGTAAATAATAGAAAAATATTATTACATACGGCTTGAACACTCACGTGTGATTGTTGTTGACTATATGCCAACCGTTTCACCGATACAATTTCGGCATTATATAAAGTCCCGTGCGATTGTGGCAAAAGCTACATAGGAGAAACCAAGCGCAACGTGTCCACAAGACTGTCTGAACATATTCGATCCATGAAGAAACTGGACATTAACGGGTCAGCAGTAGCAGAACATGCACTAAGTTCGGATACGATCCACTTATCCGTTTCGACAAGGCTACAGTATTAGTGAAGGAGAAATATACCATTCCTCACAAAATACACGAAGCCATCGAGATAAGTCGTAATCCCAACTTCAACAGGGATCATGGTTGGCAGCTGGCTCCGTCTTGGAAAGCGGTTCTCGATAGATCGAGCAACTTTAGGACAGTGCCCAGTGACAGTGACGATGTTGTGAGTTCGTTTTGTTTAATGACCGCCCCTAATAACAAACAATTGGAACAATTAAAAGAATCAAGTGCGTCCACCATCCCACCTCCCTCGACGACGCAGCCAACGCTCAGCGCACGAGCAATGCGTGCAGCTCGCCGATCGGCGGCTGCCAGTGCCCGTTTGACAACGACGGTGAACGCCGCGTCGACGTCCTAAGAACGACACTCGCCTTGATAATGCCGAAATTGTATCGGTGAAACGGTTGGCATATAGTCAACAACAATCACACGTGAGTGTTCAAGCCGTATGTAATAATAATTTAGTATGTCAGCTCACGGGAGTTTTAATAATATAATAGAAAAATATTTAAACTTCTTGCACATTGTAAGACAACCCATGTTTCTTTTGCATTGATGATGTTGATTAAATCAATCAAACTGGTAGTGTGAGTGTTCTCTATATTAGCGGAACAATGTACAAGTGTTTAAATATTTTCTATTATTGTTAAAATGTACCATCAACAAGTGACAACAAACATCATCAATCCGGATTAGTACCGGAGGTAGGCATGTATTTATATATGTATCCTATTACTATGTAGTATATAGGATGGAATTTGATCGGCCGCCTGGATTCGTGCTAGGGGCTCGGTTGGTGATCATTGAACCTTGTTCCTGGTCCCTGGCCGGGTCTCCGGTATGGGTTCGGGTGGTTGATTGGATTTCACCTTGTATAATAATATTTTACCTATAATTTTAATCGTATATATATTGCTACTTAAATTAAATAAACATTTAATCTAAGTAGTTCATGTACATTTATTATTTTATTACATTAATATTTTTATAAGATTAAAATTTGACTTGTGAAACGTGTGTTATATATACCTACTTTGCAAAATAAACTTTTTGAATTTTGAATTTTGGTGTATGTCAGACCACCTAGGTGGTATTTTGTACCTTAAGCAAAATAAATATACCTTCAGAGTAGGTCACATCAGGTGGATCTTCCCACCACACGGGGCTTGGACACGTCAATATCTCCATCAGGTCTTCATCTGTAAGCTCGGTGTCCTCCTTCAATACCAACTCATCTACAGTCGCTTCTATTTCACTTTGAACCTTCTGCCTCTTCGGTTTAGGTTCAGAGATGTCTTTTTCTATGTTTTTTAACCTCTTGCAGGGTATTGATGATTTTGTTTCTGGAAATTGACACATTATTTGTAAAGGGGAGAAGAAAATATTGACAGTTTGTTCTTAAGGTTAAATGTCAGTCGCTTAGCACAAAGTGTATAACTTAAGTTTGTATTTCTTGTTTAGAAGTTAAAAATGAAAAACATTTTGGTATTTGGCACCAATAGTTCAGTATTATAAAGCATGAGTTTAAAATTTAATGCACAATTAGTCATGATCTTGTCCAAAGAAAGTTAAAACAGCATTTTAAGTTGATTTTGCGAAAATCATAACTAATTGTGTTTACAATTTCAAACTCTTGCTTTATAAACCTCACTAATACTGAACTATTATCGTCAAATGACACAGATCAAAATGCTTTTCAATTTTGTAAAACACACTTGATAAATATAGAATCCAGGAAGAAGTGTCAGTTGTTTAGACTCTGCCTTTCATTAAGAGGTACAAACTTATTCTACATAACCAAGCCAATTCTTTTTTCCATGTTACTGTATGTACCCTTTCTTTTATTATGAAATAGCAAAAACCTTAAATCACATTGTTGCCTAAAATTATACGGCTTCGGCCGTTTAGGAAACCGGAGTTTGGAAACCAGTTTCCTAAAAGGATTTTTTTATCCTTCTACGTAACTGGTTTCCTATAAAGACTTTTTTATCCTTCTACGTAACTGGTTTCCTAAAAGTACTATGTCCGTCGTTTAGGGAACCGGAGTTTGGAAACCAGTTTCCTAAAAGGATTTTTTTATCCTTCTACGTAACTGGTTTCCTATAAAGACTTTTTTATCCTTTTACGTAACTGGTTTCCTAAAAGTGCTATGTCGGCCGTTAAGGAAACCGGAGTTTGGAAACCAGTTTCCTAAAGGATTTTTTTATCCTCCTACGTAACTGATTTATAGCACACAAACACAACTTTTTTTCACATATAGGACACTGACTTGAAACTAAAAAAAAGTTAAACTCACCGTAATCAGTCTGAATTTTTTTTCATTCACCGCATCGAGGTCCATAACTCCACTCAGAAACTTATAATTAATAACTTGCAGTCTCATTCATACTCACAGTTCATTCCTAGTCATGCTATCCTTTTCACACTTTGCTATAATACTAATATATGCTCTCTTCACATTAGAATAAATTAATTATTACCTTTCTGTGGTGTAGTCCTTTTCCTTTTATTTAGACTGTGAACAGTGGTTAGTTCATGCTTTGGCTTTAAAGTAATCTTTGCAGTTTTTGTATTTCTTTTCATTTTATTTGGGTGAAATTCTTTGTTTTCTGTTACAACTTTTATCTTTTCTTTTTTGGGCAATGATTTTATTTTTTCAGTCAGTTTTTTTGGGCTCTTGGGCACTTCCTTTGCCTCCGTTTTTTTAGTTGTATTAGATTTTGATGACAGACTTGTGTTTTTGGTGATTGTAATTTTTGACGTTTGAGTTGAACTTTTACGGGTGTTTTCTGGAGATGTGGAGGGATATTTCGATGACGCTGGGTAAGTTTTTAGTAAAGATTTCACAATGGGTTTAGAGGGTTTTTCAGGCATTTTTGGTGCCCGTTCAGGGCTTTTGAGGAGCTGTGTAATTTTTTTCATGCTTCTATCCATTTTTCTGAGTTGCCGCTTTGATTGAGCAGATTTGTGTCTTGTGACCATTGTCTCCCAATGTGGCTTCTTTTTTGATGTATCTTTTGCACTCCCAGATGGTTTTGAAGACATCTTGCTAGATACTGAAAGCCAGATAAGAAAATTTGGTTGTAAAATAAACTTAGATATAATGTTAATGAGTTTAAAACTTGATAGAAAATTAAAAAGGTACAATTTCTCTGAAATAAGACACAAGAGCTTACTCTATTCATAATGAAACCACTGAGCATGTAAAAAAGAATGAAACTCTAAAACTATTTGGTGAGTGACAAGCAGAATCAAAAAGCAAATATTTGAAATAGGTCAACAACTAAGTAAAATGGCAAATTTGGCCCAATGAACGATCGGTATACTAAGAAATCTGTTGATGATTTAACAGTACAAAACAAGCGCAGTGCCTTCTCAGTCAAAAATAAAATCGTTTTCTAAAATTGGGATAATTCATTGTAAAGAATTGGCAAGTTAAATACTTGTGGAACACTTAGAATTACAGTGTTAAAGACAGATGTGGAGCATTAGATACTGTCGGTGTATAATTGCTTTGCCAGTACAAACTAAAACTAAGCCTTCTCGTAAACTGCAACTCTTCAATCGTACTTGGTACGTACCTATCATGTTCATGAAATGAGCAGTCTAGAAAATTAAACCTTTACCTTTTAAGGGCTACAGGGTACCTGTTGCAATAGTTAGACCTTAGTAATGTTCTTCATGAATGTAGAACTTGGTTTTATATCAAAAGTGGGGAAATTGTTAGTCTTACCTCACAACGAAAACCTTGCACGAATGAAAAGCACCGAGAAATCTATGTAAAGTAGCAATACATGTGATATACGATTGTGTCATGCATACTATGTTACTTCGAAGGATTAGAAATACATGGGACATAAAAAATGATTGCAATAAACAAAATATACCAGATTAATGAACAATAACATATTATGGGAGCCAAATTAGTTCGATAATATTGTTTTCCGGCTATGTCGAAACACCTTTCTTATGGCCGTGTATTATAAACTTTACCTGTATTTATGGCAAATCATCCATAGACAAAAGTCCCTTTTCATCGTTCCGATTTGACTAGTTCAAGTCAAGATATTAAATTTTAAGGTTTCCGGTCATGTAGAAATGCGTCGTTCAAAACTAGAATAGGTACAGTGGAGACCACATCAAGCTATACACTTGCAGTACGACATTAGCCCCTACAGAGAAGAATATAAAATAGGTACAAAGTCCAATGTGTCTTACTTGATGCGGTCTCCACTGTACCTAGGTATAAAAATATTTTGGGTATTTAAGTTTCTTGATAAGAAAGTGGGATTTATTTTTACAGGCATAATATCTTAAATTGAAAAAAAATATTTGGGCAAATTTTTTATTCACTATAAGATTTGTCACCTTTAAATAGCGTACCCGCAGGTTTTACACTTTAACATTTTAATTGGAATCAATATTTTGTGCATGGTACACTGGTGATAATATTTATAAAGGTAGTGTTCCTAAACGCCTGGGTAATGGGTAAATGCTGGTAAATGTAAAATATAAACTGTTGTAATAAAATACTCAAATAAAGGTATAGATTATTTTATATTTTCGGTCAGTCAACGGGCAGAGTAACGCCTTACAATTAAGTCTAGCAAAAATGACGTCAGCATGACGCACGGCTATGGCTTGGCTTGGCTAGGTATTGGTTGTTACACTGTCAAGTGAATTACATTTCTGACAAGGAATATGAACTGTTTGTTTTTGCTCTGATGGTTGTGGAACGGGTGACAGTTAGATTTTACCTTTACCCTGGCGGTTAGGAACGCTACAATACCTGCTTTTTAGTGGAATTGTGTCGTAAGAAAATTGTAATTATTTTGACAGCATTTAACGTAATACGTTTGAAATTTTCAATTATCCTTAGTTAGCGGGCTAATTTGCTTAGTTGGGTAGGCTGTCAAATAAATAAGATTTTCTTACCCAATGGCGATTTATACTGCCAAATTATCCCTGTAGATGGCACATTGTCATTGTATTGTTATGGTTTTTGCGCATTTTTTTGCGATTTTCGATTAATTTCTTGGAATTATACGTTTATATGCTGTACCAGGTTGCTATAATAATGGTGTTATCTGAGAGCACGATAGTGCCCCCCGCCAAGATGAGTCAAAGGAAGCGGGGCACTACGTACCTTTTCTCGAAGTGTTTCGTCATATTTTCGAACCTTCATAGCTTCGGTCTGGATAATACTAGAGATACCAAATTCTCAATATAAGATGTGGGAAGCAATCTTATTATAGACGATAAGTTTCATTTGTCTAGCGTTTATACTTTGAATGTTATTAATACCTAAAATACGTCGATTTCGTCACTCACTCACTCACTCACTCAGTCACTCATTGATGATCATCAAAACTCTACGGTACTTACTGAAGTTCTAGAAAGCTAAAATTTGGTATGAAGGCTAGTGCATATAAACAACAAGAAAATTAAGAAATCTGTAACTTTCACCCTCCAACATCTCTTAAGGAGGGTCTCGTTTTGTATTAAATAAAAAAATTAATTCCAATCTTTTTGAAGTCCCAGAAAGCTGAAATTTGGTATACAGGCTAGGATTAGCACACAAACAACAAGAAAATTAAGAAATCTGTAACTTTCACCCTCCAACCTCTCTTAAGGGGAGTCTGGTTCTGTATTAAATAAAAAAAATAATTCCAAACTTTTTGAAGGCCCAGAAATCTGAAATTTGGTATACAGGCTAGGATTAGCACACACACCACAAGAAAATTAAGAGATCTATAACTTTCACCCTCAAACCCCTCTTAAGGGGGGTCCGGTTCTGAAATATTAAAAATATATTCCCAACTTCCAAGTCCTAGAAATTTTAATTTTATTATTTGCCGTGTTAGAGGCCACAGTAACAGGTAGGTATTCTGTAAAATTAGTAATCCAGTAACTATCAGTGGCTATCTATAACGGATGAAGCCGCGCTGCTACGGACGGTCCTCCAAACGTGGAAAGACAAGTTTTTAGTTCTTTCAGACGAATGTAGATGGCACTGCATGTCGTTTACATCACGATATAACTCGCTAGCGAGCTGTCCGTCAAATATTCAAGTGAACTTTTCCCTATACGTTGAAATCGTTACTTATATTATTATTAGTTATACTCTTGATACTCTCTGGTAGCTGACTGATTTCTGTGCTATTATTGAAAGTGAAGTTTAGTTAGTTAGACATCGTCGTCGAAATCGAAGGTCCAGTTGCTTGTACCTGAATTGACAGCAATTGTCCAGAAGACTCCAGCCAGACTAGAATTGCTCATGTTATTGCGCGCGCAGATAAATATTAACGAGTATACTACTGCAACTGTATTCTTATGCTGAGGACGGAGAAACCTATCGTGATTCCGAGTCTTATTCACCAGCTAAAGATAAAAAAAAGGCAATAAGAGTTATAATTATTTTTAATAACGGTCTTAAACATAACTTACGCCTGTAAAAACAAATTTTGAAATAATTAATATAGCATTCGTACACCGTGAGCAGTTGTATCGCGTATGCCATCACTATCCATAAAAGCCAAGGGCTATTTAAATAATACTCTCATTCTTGTGGGCAGACTTATGTAGCACTTTCGAGGTAGACTGTTTTGATAGGGGTTCACCTTATTAATATTGACTTTGCAACAGCTAGTCAGCTATAGTTGAATATAATCGCTTAATATCTAAACACCGCCCTGATCTATCGCTTATTGCAAATAATAAGACAACAAGAAAAAGAGGCAAAGATAAGGAGTGGGCTATAAAAAAGTCATAGCACAGGCGCAAGAAATGCAGCCTGAAAAAATAAAAAGTAGTAGAACATTTTCCAAAAAGAAATGAAATCATGTAAACTAGGTCACCAAGACTCATCAAAAGCTCATAACGCTTTCCCTGTTAAAAAGTTATCAGATATCATGTTAAGCCAAGTCCGTAATTCTACAAGCCCTAACTTTACAAACCCTACATCTTGATCAAAAATTATGGCTTGGCCGTTTCGTGAAACTCATGACATAGTATTATATTACATGGGAGTGTCTGTTTGGCGGCCACGAAACGGCTAAGCCATACTTTTTGATCAAGATGTAGGGTTTGTAGGGTAAGGATTTGTAAAGTTAGGCCTTGTAGAATTAAGGACTTGGCTTTACATGAGATCTGATAATTTTTCAACAGGGAAAGCGTTATGAGTTTATAAGTCTTGGCGACCTAGTTTACATGAAATGTTTTTGATGGGTACCTTATTCCCGAAACACTCCGTATTAAAAATGAATAACATAATAACAATAACAAATATAATTATAACATATTGGAATACTGGTGATAAGAGAAAGTAAAAAAAAGCGAGATATTGGAGAAAAACCGTAGGAAAACCGGAACACACACAACAACAGAGTTTGACATAGCTGGACCGTAGTATTTATTGGCTGGACTAATGCTAGCTATCTGTAATTTTTCTGTGGATCCCCATTGCACCCTACTGATACACCAAAAAGCGTTCTGTTTCGTGATCGTAAAAAATGGTTCATTCCTTTTCGTGAGAATTACTAAAATTCGGACCGAAGTCCGAGCGAGACTGACAATTTGTTTGACAATTGACATTTCCGTCATACATTTTGCAATTTTGCGAAAGAAATTTTCAAATTCCCAATCTTAACAAAATGCTGGCCATCAGGAACCTTCTCAGGGCTGCTCCCCAAATGACCAAGAATGTTGTGCAGCAGCGCAGCATGAGCGCTGTCTCCACTCCTCCCAGGAATAAAGTTTCCAAAGGCGTAAGTTTTCATGCTAAATTTTGTTAACTTTACCATGTATTCTTTGTATTTCTAACTTATATTTCGGTCACTTGTGCCTAGCGAACTTTAAGCTGGTCAAATTTGCTTACGACGCTTAGTATGCGCGTTTTAAATATTTTAGAAAATTACGTAATTGGATAACAATTTTAGGTTAGGATTCATCCTAGTAAATTGATCTAGTTGTTACAAACGGCTCACTAAAAATAAACATAGGTAGTTAAAATATGAACATACATTCATACACATAATTACGCCTGTTCCCCTGAGGGGTAGGCAGAGACTACAGATTTCCAACTGCTACGATCCTGGCACACCCCATCAATCTAGTCATATTAGCTCTTCTATTCCTGGTACTTTTGACATTGCCGTTCTGTATGTTGCCAATATGCACCATAAAGGAGAATGTTACAAATGTATGGAGAAAAAACCCAGGCCCGGCGCAAAAGTTATGAATGTCATATTTTTTCTAAAAATGTGGTAAGTGAATATGTATATGAGGCATTATCAAATTCGAAGGCTGAATGTACGAAATTGCTATTTGTTTGTAGCAGGGGTAATTTTTTTAATATTGAAATGTATGTTTTATTTTTTCTAAAAATGTGGTAGGACAATCTGTATATGTGAAATTATCAAATCGATAGCTAAGTGTACGATATTGCTATTTGTTGCAAGTAGGGGCAACATTTTCATTATGTTTGTACTATCTTAAATAGCAAACGTTATGTACGTTATATTTTTTCAAAAAATGTGGTAAATAAATCTGTATATATGAAATCATTAAAATTGATGGGTAAGTGTACAATATTGCTATTTGTTTCAAGTAAAGGCAACATTTTTAAATATGTTTTTACTATCTAAAATCGCAAACGTAATCCGCACCCTTATATAAATGCGAAAGTGTCTCTGTTGGTTTGCCCTACTTTCACACAGCAACGGATCGACGTGATTTTTTGCATAGAGATAGTTTATGGGCCGGCCGGAGAGTGACAAAAGCTACTTTACTTTTTAAAAATGAAAGATTATATCAGCGTGGGTGAAGCCGCGGACAAAAACTAGTAGGCTATATTTTATGCGCGGGCGAAGGTGCGGGCAAAAGCTGCTGCCAGTGCCCGTTTGACAACGACGGTGAACGCCGCGTCGTCGTCCTAAGAACAACACTCGCCTTGATAATGCCGAAATTGTATCGGTGAAACGGTTGGCATATAGTCAACAACAATCACACGTGAGTGTTCAAGCCGTATGTAATAATAATTTAGTATGTCAGCTCACGCAAGTTTTAATAATATTATAAATATACCATACTTACATATAACGTTTGCTATTTTAGATAGTAAAATAAAAACATAATGAAACATTTTGCCCCTACTTGAAACAAATAGCAATATCGTACACTTACCCATCAATTTTGATAATTTCACATAATACAGATTTACCTACCACATTTTTTGAAAAAATATAACATACATAACGTTTGCTATTTTAGATAGTGAAAACATAATTAAAAATGTTGCCCCTACTTGAAACAAATAGCAATATCGTAAATTTAGCCACCTATTTTGATAATTTCACATATACAGATTTACTCACCAGATTTTTAGAAAAAATATAACATACATATCGTTTGCGCCGGGCCTGGGTTTTTTGTGGCATTGTCCTTTCATTCATCTTCTCTACATGTCAAAACCGCCTCCTTTTTCTATTCTAGTCACTATATTTTCTTTCAGGCCATATCTTGTGTTAAACGAATTACGATGAGTCCAACAAAGTAGGCAGATTACATAGGGCACAGGGAAAGAAGTGGCTCATTGACAGCTAGTCTTAATGTTATTTAGTTAAGCAATCAGCTTTCTTTTTCCAATAATTTCTTTGAGTGTTTTTTTTTTAATTTAGGATTGCAACTAAGTAAGTGATGGTTTTTATTAATGTCAATGATGCTCCTTCGTCAATGATGTGTGCCTCCTTTGCAGGCGTCTTGCAGTGGCGTGCACAGAACTTTTTGCTGGAAAAGCAAGCAATTGGCCAGAACAACAATAAAAAAAATATGAAAAAATTTGAATACAACTTTGAAAAAAAAAAATTGTATGACGCCAGGGTAGACAATGTCTACCCTAGAGTGAAAATTTCCTATAGGTACAAACTTTTTTTTTTCAAAGTGGTACTTACATTTTTTCATATTTTTTTTATTGTTATTCTTAACCAATTGCTTGCTTTTCCAGCAAAAAGTTCTGTGCACGCCACTGGCGTCTTGTTTGGTATGGTTCACTTTGATGCTGAGCAAGTCTGTTTTCAAAACCCTTTATGAGTATCATTTCTGTTTGCAGGAGATCATCTTCCTATCTGGTCTGATGGTGATTGGCTGGACCGCCATCCCAGCCTGGGTCCTCGTCAACATCAAGAACTACCGTCATGAAGAATAGTTGTGTTGCTCCACAGTTCGTAGTGCAACGGTTACTGCTTAAGTGAAATAGTTATAGTTTATTTAAGTTATTAAAGTTTTATTTCACATTTAATCTTGGGTTGTTTTTTTTTAAATATCCTGCATGGCTAGAATACAAATACAAATACAAAAATTATTTATAGAATCAAAAAAACATACAGAAGCACTTATCCAATAAAAACAATAGCATGCAATATGTTGTACAAAAATATAAAGATGTGCTAATTGTATCCTAAAACAATCTAGACAAAGACAGTCACCTACACTGACCTAAATGGCCGTCTCGAGAGTGACAGTTACCAAAAGCGGCTCACAGCATTTGGGATACTTTGATTTTATTATATCTATTAGTTTAACTTGATGACAACATAACTATATAAGGTCTTTCAATTTAAATGGAAAGTAATTTAGGTGATTCAGTATCGTTAATACATCACATTCCACTGCAATGATTTTTTTTTGCGTGAACATTTTTTTCACTTTTCAGTACAAAGTGGTCCAATCAGCTGACTCTGTTTGTATGGACAAGTGAAGAAAAAGTTCGCGCAAAAAAAAAGTACTTTTCAGTGGAATGTGATGTATTAACGATACTGAAACACCTCCTAAATTACTTTCCATTTAAATTGAAAGACCTTATATAATATAAGTATTTAGAATGAAAATATTTAAGAAGTTTTGTCTCTCGAAGAATGAAAACTCGATAAAGCTATATCATGTGATCATCGCCGCGACAAATAACTCGTCCCGAGTTTCCATTGGTGAAATGCTTCGTCGAGAGACAAAACTTTTCTATAAGTTCATCTATGCTAGCTATGCTGGATAGCTAGTTTTGCTCTCATGATGCACAGGCATAATATAAAAACAAACTGGTCAAGTGCGAGTCAGGCTCGCATACCCAGGGTTCCGTATCGTGGATGAAAAATTTAATATTGTCATTTTGTTTTCAGAATTCTCAATCGCTATTTTTACATTTTTATTTTGGTTTTCAAAGATTTCTCGAAATCAGTGCCAATAAATATAGTTAAAGTACATATTTTTGTAATATCTACAATTTGACACAATTATTGTATTTTTACTATTTTTAGGATTTTTTTTTTTTGTCTTTCGCATTGGATATATTTTGAACAATTTCCATTGACGTAGTACGTCAATGACGATTTAAATTTTTATTACTCTGTTTTGAGGGCAAATTAATGCTATTTTTGTGCCAAATTTCAAGTCTTTATCTTTAAAAGTGCTAAAGTTATGAGGCTGTGACATACGGACGGACGGACAAGGAGTCTCACCATAAAGGTTCCTTTTGTACCTTTTAAGTACTATGGAACCCTAAAACTCATGAACTCTTTATAGCAACATCTGTCTGCCTTTTTGTATTTTCCCTAATAACTAGAGAACTACTAAACATATGGTAATGCGGTTTTCATTGTCTAATGGAGGTTTCTTTAGTAAGCACAAATTATTATTTACGCTACAAGAAACATATCATATTTGTCGCCGACGTGATAACCGTTGGGGCCGTAAGGTATTGGAATGGAGACCGCGTACAGCAAAGCGCAGCGTAGGCCGCCCTCGTGCCCGCTGGACTGACGATCTGAAGGACGTTGCGGGTGGCGGCTGGATGAGGATGACTGAGGACCGCCAAGAGTGGCGTAATATTGGGGAGGCCTATGTCCAGCAGTGGACGAATACGGGCTGATGGATGGGCAAGAAACATGAACCTTTGTCTGTAGGTACATTTTATCCATTGGCAGATACAGGGGAACATGGTGCCCATGAACCCTCCCAAAACACTCAGGAATTCCATACACTAAAATCGACTTTTCGATTCGATTGGGGTGTAATTTTACACAGCAGATATACAGATATAGGTTTGCCAAAAGCGCTTCAAGACTTAAGGCGCCTAAAAACTTTATTTTTGTGATAAATCTTGTCAGAATTATCCCCCCCCTCCCAAAAGGAACTTGAAAATCACTGATAACCTTGATCTGGACTCCAATCTTTTGCTTTTGCTATATTGAGAGTTATGATTTATATAAACGGCTCACCTCAATACGTGTTATGATCGGGAAAGCCGACCAGTTTCAGCAGATTTAGACTGCCTTCATCTGGGCGAGTGAAGACGTTTACGCGACGACGTTACGCCTCACACTGGTCGGCTATCCTGATCACAACACGTATTGAGGTGAGCCATTTATATAAATCATGAATTATCCTCAAGTCTCATTTAATTCTAAAGTAGGATTAGTACCTACAATTTTCAATAAAGGGAGCTGAACAAGCTGAAATAAGTTGAAGGAAATGCAGCAGATGGCTAGAGTGTAATCAATTCAGGCGAAGCGGTAGGCATACTAAGTAAATAAAACAACCGCTTAATTAAAATTATTTCAACAAAAATTATATTTTACACATATGAGTATATCGATAAGTTCAATATTACCAGTCACAGTATGATCATAATCTTAGGCCAGGGATGTAACGGAGCTCCGCCTCCGCATCCGCAAGTGCGGAACTTCAGCATAAATAACTTTCAAAACGGAGGTTTAGCGGAGTGAAGCTGGATTAATCTATGATCCGCTGCGAAATAGATTGGATGCAGATAAAGCCGCAAAGCTGCTTTTCTTGAAATATAATTATTATTATTTTATTTTTAAATAATATGTTTTTTTTTTTTTTTTTTTATGGAACCCAGTTCTGAAATAAACGATTTTAATTTAATTTAATTATAAACAATTTTTAGTATAAAAAAAAATTTATAGTAAATTTTCGTATTTTTTTTTCACCTCCGCCTCCGTCTCCGTTAACCTCCGCCTCCGCAAAGGTTGAGTTCTAGACCTCCGCCTCCGTTACATCCCTGTCTTAGGCCCCCCAAGTCCCCCATAGATGTTGCAATATTATTGTATTGCAATAATATGTTCTACCAATTAATTAATACGAGTTACAAACAGCAGGAATTCCATACATTTGTATCCACTTTTCGATTCGAATCGGGTGTACTTTTACACTTTATAGGTATAAATGCACCTAAAAACTTATATTTTTTTTACTTCGTGACAAACTGTCAGAATGGCCACCCTAAAATCAAATCCTAAATTCGCCCTAGTTAGTTAAATCGTTCCTTGCCTTTATTGTACATTAAGTAATATTGTGAATAAAATTGAACATTTGTGGCCAGGGTCCATATATATGGAAACTAGTATAACGACCACCAAAATAAACTTTGATATCCCATAAATTGAACAACAAAATTAGTAAATGTGTACCAAATCTAGTCTTGAAAGATATCTGGAAATCGAATCGGAAATCCTTCAGTGCAGAAGAGAGCCGGTAGGTTAGGTATGGCGATTCGCGGCAGGTAGTCGCAACATTCGTGGGTATTTTTTTTATGGCAACCCAGAACCAATTTGTTGCATATTTACAATTTATGGCAATAAAAATTTTGGTGCACATTACATTTTTGGCAATAAAAAGTATCTTTTACTTTATTTGGTGGTCAGTTGAACAAAAGCCTTATAATATTATTCAAACGGACTCCCTCAGATTGGGCTTGAAGAGAGCTTGAAGCTAGCCACAGATGGCGCAGCAGCCGCCCATTCACGAGCTTCGACGAGGAAAGGTAGTGTGCGAGGATATTCTAAAAGCTAACTTCATGCCTACTTCACGGTCCGGATTGTAAATACCCTAGAACCATAGACTAATCACGCTCGCAACAACAAGCGCGGGCGTCACAGTAAACAAGATGGCGGCGCTCCGTACCGGCGCGCATTCCTTCACAAGCCACTCGTAGTCATCGACCAGTCCCCGCTCCTGCAGGATCGGACCGAGCGTAGCCAACACACGCGCGTGGTAGTCGTTCAGGTATTTTATCTAAAAAAAAATATATATCTATAAATTATAACCCGCACAAGTTAAAGGCCTCGCTCAATGATATTAGAAGAAAGTGTACATAGGTTACCTACACAAGATTCGAACTTCTAAAACGGCACACAACACTTAAACAAATAAAATGAAATAAAATAAAAATAAATTACTTCAGTAAATTACGTAGTGTTGCAATGTCGCATTGACACGTGGAAGGCATAATTATCGCGAGCAAAAAAGACGGGTTTAAGTTATCTTCGACATGGAGTTATGTTATACAAAAATTCAAACCACGCGATTTATCATCAAATATGTGCCTCGATACTGTTAGCGTTGTGTGTCGTGTGTGACGTTATTAACAATTATTATAAAAGACTCGGCCATAGCTTCAGGCTTCGAGAGGCGCGCAAAGCGGTTCTTCTTGCGACGGCACTGGCGGAGAGAAATGTATGAAGTTGTATAGAGCCGGCCATTGGTCGCATCTCGCGCGTCTTGTTCGGCTTCGAGTGACTTGCGCTCTCTCGACGGCGGTGTGCGGGGAGGCGGGGAGCTGCGCGAGTGATCAAGCGCATAGCGAGCACGCTACACATCCGATGCGGTGGAAGGCGCCGACGGGTGTCGTGGCAGGGCAAAGCCCGTCGCAAAAACCGCCTGGAAGCGCGGCAAGAAGCGCCGTCTGAAGCCTGAAGCTGTGGCCGACTGGTAATGACTTTTTTACTACCGCCGGCTCGCCAAGCACACTGCTGCTGCATCTCGTCAGTTCTCTTATGACCACGACAGCCTACAGAGGCGTCGAAACGTCAAGCACATAACCGTTAAGGTATGTTGTATGCTAACGCGATTAAGACCCGAATCTTATACTCATAGTGAGTGAAAATCGCGGAAGTTTAAACTTTAGTATTTCAATGAATTCCCACCTCATGGTCGTTCAGCAGCGCCACATCGAGGAAGGAGGTCTGATGCGGCGCGAGAGAGATAGTGTAGAACCCGACCGCGCCGCGACCATCGAAGTCTCCCACTAGACTGTCTGCCTGCAACATCATAACACACCCCCGTCAACAAATTATTACCCATATTTTGTCTCATACAATCTCCACAAATGTTTTTACTCGATGGATGATTTTTTTAATCATAATAATAATTTTTAACGTTAGTTTATATAGATTGACATTCGTATTCTTTTTAAATTGACGATTCACATAATTTAACATTATAAATTGAGTTATTTTATATATTTATTTGTAATTCAGATTTTAAGGTTTAAGGTCAATTGTTTCTTTGTTTGTGTTTATTTAGATAAATATTTGTACGCCAAATTTGGCAGATTTTTGAGGAATGACATATTTAAGCATATTGTAACACCTAATTTTCAAGGACCAACAGTCAAACAAATAAACTTTTCTATTCTATTCTATTCATAAAAGAAAAGTGACGATAATTATGGTGCGCAAGTGGAAGAATATTAAAAAAATTAAAAGAAGTTTATTTAAAAAATCTCAACTAAATGTGATCGTTTCTGAAACAGCCTATATAAAATATGTGTCTTATCATGGTTGGTTGGTTAGTTGGTCTGCCTATTCATTAGTGAATGAGTAATAGATAAGATTAGAGTATTGTTGTGCACACCGGTTACCGGATCCTAGTACTAAGTTTGTAATCCTTATTCTAAGACTAAGATAAACTCTTTGGATTGAGCGTTTTTCCTTGTGTCAAATTTAGTGTTAAATAAGATTCCTAGATGGCACTGTCGTATCTTTAGCAACAGAATCAAAGGCAAAATTTGCACAGATTCCAAACAAACTAAAAACCACTTTGACATTGATTGCTATAACATATTTTATCTATGGTGACATGGACAGCGACATCTGGGGGAAAGCTAAGAACTAAGAAAAAAAAAACAACGAGAAAAACGCTCAATTATGTAAGACAATAAATAAATAAAAAAAAAAACAAATTGGCGACATATTGAAGGAGGGCAATGTGAACAGTATCCGCAATACATGAGCTTGTATGACTAGATAGATGGACGTGGAAGAAGCAAAAGAGGTGTGCCAAGGTCGTAGCAGACGGAAAACTGTGGTCTTTGTCTATCCCTTCGGGGGACAAGCGTGAGTATATCTATTTATGTTGTTGTAAGAATCAAGCAGAAAGATTAAGCAAAAAATTACTACCCCTTTATACGCGCTATAAGACATTTTCAATATAATTTCTTACAAAATTATGTTGAGGATTCGAACATTTTGTATGGAGCTTGACATACCTGCCACATTTTTTTTTTCGGCTGCCGATTATGAAATGTATGCCAATCGGTAGTTAGTCAAATTACAAACAAAAAATGCTCTTTGATAAAATGTCGTAAATGGTATACTTTCAGCGATATTCACATTGCTAAAATATATTTTTTCCCTGCTTATTTTCAAACCCCGATATCTCTGATTTTACAACATTTTATCACAGAATATTTTTTATATATTTTTAGCGACTGGCATACTATTAATCTGTGGCCGAAAAAAATTAAATTTTTTCAAAGTTTGATTTGCCAATAAGGCGGATGGCCACGCTTGCGATTTTATCTGGGGTGACCACCTAAGAAAAGTAGGATACGATCTGATTGTTCATTTATTAAACTAATCACCGCAATGTATTAATAATACTAATATTCGTACTGCCATCTAGCGGTCATGTTTTAAACATTTCATCCATCTATCCATCCATCAGCCTGGTTCGTCCACCTTGGCGGTCCTCCTGTAAGAAATGCCCATAAACACACACGCTGGGCAGGCGGGATGGTGAGCGCGGTGCCGAAACACTTGCACCAGTGACGCCGCTGTCCGTCACCAGTCTGTTATATAAGGGCCGGCAATTGGGAATGGAAATACCGCCATCAATCGGTCCCAGGCATACTGGGCCACCTGGTTGCGCCTGTTTAAAAGCTGTCCCTTTACTCTTCCCGGAATAATTTCGAGGCGGTTTGCAATCAGTTCTACCACCTTTTTAAACATTACTGTTTTTGTACTCACAAAGATATGGTCAGCGTCGCTGGTCAATTCAATAACCTCCACTAGGTCCTCGTGACGAATGCCGAACTCTCCCACCTCGTAGTAACCTGGTTCTGTGGACAATACGAAAAAAATATCTCATTGAAATGCGCCGGACCATATCCCCGAGGGATACCTAGTGCACGTTCAGGAAGTGTCCCACATGCCCCGTCACGAGATCCCAGTGTCCCACTCACCATTACTGAAGATCATAGCTGGTACAATTCCGGGGTCGGAAGCGATGGCGCCAGACCCTATCCCCGAGGGTCCCTCGTGCACGTTCAGGAAGTGTCCCACGCCGTGTCCCGTCCCGTGATCGTAGTTCAGTCCCACGTCCCAGAGAGACTTGCGCGCGAGTGTGTCGAGAACGTTGCCCTGTTGGTTAAACATAAAGATTGGTTGTGCAAACATTTTCCAAAGACCAGCACCAAAAAGTTTGTCCTGATAAAACTGATAGTAACATAGACGATCTTTTATCATTTTCGTACATTTTCTGAATTTTGACAAAGTTGCTTGTTAGTTATCTTTTTGAAAATTATTTTTATAACAAAGGATAAAAACCGGCCTCGCGTACGACGGGAAAAACGGCAAAAAAAATATGTCTGTTGTACGGGAGCCCCGTTAAATATTTATTTTATTCTGTTTTTTAGTATTTGTTGTTATAGCGGCAACAGAAATACATCATCTGTGAAAATTTCAACTGTCTAACTATCACGGTTCATGAGATACAGCCTGGTGACAGGCTGACAGACAGACAGACAGACAGACAGACAGACAGACGGACAGACAGACAGACAGCGGAGTCTTAGTACTAGGGTCCCGTTGGTTACCCTTTGGGTACGGAACCCTAACAATGATCAGTCATGTATAAGTCGCTTTGTATAAGATAAATGCTGTCCAAAAGTAAATGTAAACTTTTCCTGAAAAAATAAATGTAAAACGTTTGTATCCCTAGATTACCTCCAGTAGTAAGGAAAAAATATTAATAAGTGTAGCAGATAAGACCATTTTCGTAATTTTTCTTATCCCGCTACAGCCTTTAAAAAAAACCAAACCACTTGACTCAGACTATAGCTTATTCCCTGGGGACGGGCAGTTTCCTAAGGACATAAGTAATGCGGGGAGGGCACTCCATCCATCCATCAGCCTAGTTCGTCCACTGCTGGACATAAGCCTTTCCAGGACTTTGCCACTCCCGGCGGTCATCCTGGAAGAATTGCCCATACTCACACACGCTGGGCAGGTGGGTTGCTGAGCGCGGTGCCGGAACCCTCGCACTAGTGACGCCGCTGCCCTTCACCAGTCTGTTCCATATAAGACCCGGCTATTAGGGAGTGATATACCGCCATCCATCGGTCCCAGGCATGGTGGGCCTCCTGGTTTTTTGCCTGTGAGCTGTCCTCTTACTCTCCCCCGCATTACTTCGAGAGGGTCTCCAAGTAAGATGGTAGTACCTCCACAGTCGAGCCCGGCCTCAGCTCTACCACCTGCCACACTAAGTCTTAGGGCACTAAGCAAGGAAATAGAAATGGGATTGTATGGAATGAAATTTGTATAGTAATTACAATTGCACTGTGTTAGCGAAAACGATTTGCCCTCCTTACGACGTTTAATTATGTACTTAGCGCTATGTGCGTGAAGCATATAACACCCCTCTATTTGCTTCGGGGGTTCCCCTACCGTAGATCCTCTGGTGTGCCCATCAAGATCCCTTCAAGACGCGAGTGAACGCGAGACGCTGCGTGGCGGTCGGGTTGTCGCTGAGAAGGCGCGTGCGCATTATGTCTGTCGTACCGTCTCTAGGACAGTCATCCTCATTTACTATTAACACTACTTGTCTAAGTCCTCTAGGGAAGACAGCGGTACCCATCAAGATCCGCCCCTTCAAGACGCGAGTGAACGCGAGACGCTGCCTGGCGGTCGGATTGTCACTGAGGTGGCGCGTGCGCGTTATGTCTGCCGTACTGTCTCTAGGACAGTCATCCTCATTCACTATTAACACTACTTATGTCTAAGCCCCTACCATAGATCCTCTAGGGAAGACCATCAAGATCTGCCCCTTCAACGCGAGCGAACGCGAGACGCTGGCTTGGGGTCGGGCTGTCGCTAAGATGGCGCGTGCGCGTTATGTCTGTCGTACTGTCTCTAGGACAGTCATCCTCATTCACTATTAACACTACTTATGTCTAAGCCCCTACCATAGATCCTCTAGGGAAGACAGCGATACCCATCAAGATCTGCCCCTTCAAGACGCGAGTGAACGCGAGACGCTGCCTGGCGGTCGGATTGTCGCTGAGATGGCGCGTGCGCGTTATGTCTGCCGTACTGTCTCTAGGACAGTCATCCTCATTCACTATTAACACTACTTATGTCTAAGCCCCTACCATAGATCCTCTAGGGAAGACAGCGATACCCATCAAGATCTGCCCCTTCAAGACGCGAGTGAACGCGAGACGCTGCCTGGCGGTCGGATTGTCGCTGAGATGACGCGTGCGCGTTATGTCTGCCGTACTGTCTCTAGGACAGTGATCCTCATTCACTATTAACACTACTTATGTCTAAGCCCCTACCATAGATCCTCTAGGGAAGACAGCGATACCCATCAAGATCTGCCCCTTCAAGACGCGAGCGAACGCGAGACGCTGGCTTGGGGTCGGGCTGTCGCTAAGATGGCGCGTGCACGTTATGTCTGTCGTACTGTCTCTAGGACAGCCATCCTTATTCACTATTAACACTAGTTATGTCAAAGCCCCTACCATAGATCCTCTAGGGAAGACAGCGGTACCCATCAAGATCTGCCCCTTCAAGACGCGAGTGAACGCGAGACGCTGCCTTGCGGTCGGGTTGTCGCTGAGGTGGCGCGTGCGCGTTATGTCCGTAGTGCCGTCTCTGTAGAGACAGACATCCTCGTTTAATATCTGATGAGTTCGGTTGATGATTTTTGGTGAAATGTCGGAAATTTTTGTACAGTCAAGATCACATTGGACTTTGTACATCCTATCTTATACGCTTCATTATAGGGGCTAATGTAGAACTGCAAGTGTATAACTAGACGTGGTCTTGACTGTACGTGCTTTTATTCCACAAATATTAATTGCTATACTAACTATTGATTTACAATGGACTTCCGGAACTTAACCAGTCAACTCAACGATATTCTGATATCGTTGAGTTAATGGTCGATTTTTGCCCGATGCATTGTTAGATGCATGATGTAATGCGTGCGCGTGGCATTGTGCGTGGCAGCTGAAGTTATATTGTATTGCGCGCACATTGCGTCAGTCTAGTTTCAACCGATGCTGACAGGCACAATGCCACGCGCACGCTACAAAAGGGCTTTCCATACTAGCCAACACCTGAAATTCAGGTAAATATGTATCGGAATATCCTACTGGTTCTACTAATCAAACAGCTCTATTCACGGTTGTGACTCACTTGTACTGTCCCCCCGAGTCCACAAGTAGCACGTCATCAGGTCTAAGCACCCGCTCCTCGCCCTCCCTGGAAGGTTTGTAATGAATGATGGCGCCATTTTCACCAGCGCCGGCGATGGTTGCGAACGATGGCCCCATAGCGTCCGCCTCTTCTCTGTAAAACATTCTTGTATTAAACCGAGTCTTTTTACACACACAAACACGTTGTTAACCAAACCCTTATTTGAAGTCCTGGATCCATCAGCCTAGTTCGTCCACTGCTGGACGCCTTTCCTGGACTTTGCCACTCCCGGCGGTCATCCTGGAAGAATTGCCCATACTCACACACGCTGGGCAGGTGGTTTGTTTGAAGTAGTAAACAATTAAATTAAAATCTGGGGAAGTATATTGGTATATTCAATACAAGTTTTTGCTGTCGAGCAGTCGGGCACACAACACACCCCGAGGATGCTTCGTTTAGAGGCGAAACACGTGTCGATAAGTTTTCTTGCTTGTTATTTAAGATTGTTTTATTTTGTGCTCGCACTGCTTGATTTGCTTGTGAATGTTTTATGCGGGAGGGCGGGCGGTGCTTGAGTCTGCATTTTGAATAGCATGGTAAGAGTGTTTAGCGGAATATTGCAAATTCAAATTAATATATTGGTATTATTGGGGATATATGGTAAATAGTATACACAATGGAAACACGATTTGATAAAGTTGGCTCGATAGAATAAATTCGCAATGTTACCTCTTTTCGAGTAATTTTTTCCTCTACTTCCCTACTTTTTATATAAATAAGTAATTTGATATAATGATTCATTTACGGTCAAATATTTGATCATAAATGACTGGAGCGTTTATACACGACAGTTTTTTATTTAAGAACAATATCATGAAAATAACAACGAAAAACATTGAAAAAGTGCGTAAGTTTGGTTATTTTCTTTACCCTTTACACGTAAAGAAAAATACAGAGGCAAAGGAAAACGTTCGGTGCGCTCTTAAGCTCTGGTAGTATGTAGAGGTGGCAGAGCTGATGCCGGGCTCGACTGTGGAGGTACCATCATCTCACTCGCAAACCCGGAAGTTACTTGGGGGAGAGTAAGAGGACAGCTCTCAAACAGGCACAACCAGGTGGTCCACCATGCATGGGACCGATTGATGGCGGTATATCCATCCCCAATTGCCAAACCTTATATAAAACAGACTGGTGATGGCAGCGGTGTCACTCGTGCGAGTGTTTCGGAATCGGGCTCACCAACCCGCCTGCCCAGCGTGTGTGAGTATGGATATTTCTTTCAGGAGGACCGCCAAGAATGGCGAAATGTTGGACAAGCCTATGTCAAGCAGTGGACGAACTAGGCTGATGGATGAATGGATGGAGTATGCGACAGGTGACGATGTACCAGACGTTCTTTCTACTGGACAAAAGATGTCGTATTCTTCAAGTTCATGAAAGTTCAGTTTTCATCTATGTTTTTGATGATAGGCACCCAGTTCAGTTTGCAACCAAAGATAGATGGGCTGAACTTTCAAAATTGCCATCAGTGGGTATTGATTTATTTACGAACTGTGACGTCACTTCAAGTGCGAACATATCCTTAGACAATCGGGATTCAAATTCAAATTCAAAATGTTCATTTTACAAAGTAGGTATATATAATACACGTTTCACAAGTCAAATTTTAATCTTATAAAAATATATGTAATAAAATAATAAATGTACATGAACTAGATTAAATGTTTATTTAATTTATGTAGCAATAATATACGATTAAAATTATAGGTAAAATATTATTATACAAGGTGAAATCCAATCAACCGCCCGAACCCATACCGGAGACCCGGCCAGGGACCAGGAACAAGGTTCAATGATCACCAACCGAGCCCCCAGCACGAATCCAGGTGGTAGACCAAATCCCATCCTATATAATACATAGTAATAGGTAACATACATAAATACATGCCTACCTCCGCCCATTCGAGTAGTCTTGCTAAGAAGAACGGGCAAGAAACTTGGCAAGATCATGTCTTTTTTTTCAACATAAACTTATGCTATACATCAAATTACTTATATCTACTATAACCAAGGGATAAGAAAGTACAAGACAGCAGGAATTCAGGTTAATGAAAAAAGAAAAACATATATATCTTTTCGATTCGATAGTATACTAGCTTTTGCCCGCTTATTCACCCGCGTTGATTAAGTTTTTGTATCATAGAGGCTCTATGTTTTGTATAGTCGTATCGAATCTCTAAATATTTTGAATGTGTCTTTGGCGGTCTTTGATAACTTATTTAATCCCCTGGTACAGTATGGGAACTGATTTATGGGATAAAAAGCAGTCTATGTCCTATTCCAGGTCTAGTACTACATTTGTGCAAAGTTTCAGCCCAATCGGTTCAGCAGTTAAGGCGTGAAGAAGTAACAAACTTCCATCCATCTATCCACCCATCCATCCAAACTTTCGCATTTATAATATTTTAATGCGGGTAATAGGCCCGCTGTACAATAGTAACAAACAAAAGAGGATCCCTCGTGTCCTCACTGCGGTGAGGAGGAAACGAGAAAACATTACTTAGGATAATGCTTCATATATTCTAGCCTAATATGGGAGATACTTGGTGATGACCACATCAAGGAGGAAGATCTCAAGTATCTTGAGTACTCAGATATACTTAGATTTATTAGAAGAAGCGGCAGATTTGAGAAGGGAACTCCCCTGGGATATTAGGATACCAAAGCTCTAAGCAATGGGAATTGTATGGAATAGCTCCAAATAGAGAGCCGACCATTCGCTTGAGCCCAGCAAGGCGTCCCACCCTAAACATCATCATCATCAATAGTAACAAACGTATACAAACCCTCTCAGTTCCTCTAGTTTGTCTGAGACATCCATCTCAGTGACATTTTGCCCCGCCGCCACTTGTTCGTGCACCCAGCGCAAGAAGCGCACCACTGCGATACCGTCCTTTATGTGTGCTGTGCGGAATCCCTGTGGAAATAACATTTTCTTTATACATACATACTTATCAAGTGGTTTTATCTTACACAAACACACCCTCACTTATCTCCTGTCACACTTATTCATATTCAACACACACCTTTTCTTCATTGTTTTACTGAGTCTTGCGATTTTGTCATTATTGTATTTAAAATTATCCAGTTCCTGGCTTTTAGTAATACATTAAAGCCAATTCTGAAGGCTTTAATTTTAGTTTCAATGCTTTCAAAGCTTGAAATTTTCCAAAGAAATTTAGCTTCTAATCCTAACTCTTATGGACTATTTTGTATCGAAGAAAATTTAGTTTTGACAGTACTAAAACTAAAATTAAAGCCTTCAGAATCGGCTTTATTGTCAGCATAGTTAAATCCGTAATTGGCAGTATCTGCAAACAATATTTTTAAGTCAAACTTTTTTGTAATGTTGTGGATTTTTGTTTATAAATAAATTAAATTAAATTATATATATAATGCTTCTAGCTTGATAAATATGTTCATATCATTTATCAGACCGTACTACTTTCAACATCAACAGACGTGTTATACTTCTCTCCGTAAATTATATTTTGAAAAAGTGGTTAAAAGTGTCATTACATCAAAGTGTTTTATAACAGTGATAACTTGAACAACCGGCAAAAAAAATGTGATTTTAGAATTAAAATATATCTAAAACTATGCGAAATATCAACAAAAATGTAAACACAACAATCACTAAAATTTGACCGCGAGTGACATTCATGCAGATAGTGATACAAAGGAACTCTGTTGAAGCTGAGTCATTAATTTCTAACGGTCAAAATATCCACGTAAAATATACACGGATTTCGTTGATCTCATCAAGACCTCCAGTGGCCGAGCGGATAAGAGTGATACCTAACTCAGACGCTTAATAATAACGTCGTAGGTTCGAGCCCCGCTCCCGGGTTAACTTTTTGTGTTTTATTGTTCCGGAAAATGAGTTTTTTCGAAAACATTACTTTTCGAGGATCCAAGACTAAAACAAAAACTCATTTAAATGAGGATACATTTGATAAAAATATAACACAAAATGAATCTACAGATGAAACAACCAGCACCGTCCCAGATATTTCGGAAGATGAAATATGCCTTACACCAGAAATTGACGAAAGATTAAAAGTATTAAACCACGACCCACTAGTGTCAAAAACCGAAATAACTTATTTGACAAAAGAAAATCTAGCCCTGAAAAAACATATAAAAGAGCTAATGGTCGAAAATGATATATATAAAAAAATTACCGGGAATAATTTCCTCACACCTAGCAAAAGCACATCTAAGGCTGCTGCAATAAACACGTTGGAACATAATGTAGCAGCTATGACGCCTACAGTGGATAGGCAAAATCGTGATCTTGTCAATATAGGCCAGACAACTTTAAATAATACCTCAAACAAAGAGGGAGACCAAAAATACGATGACACCAAAGTACTATTTGTAAAAAAAAAAATACATACAAACAAGGAGACAATTCAAAGTGTCCCAGAACAGAAAAATATGCTCTGCTTAATAACAAGCAATAAACATAATAACATAATTAAGATAGCACAAAGTACCTTTGCGGATAACTACAACATCTGTCACTTTCTCACACCAAATGCAGGAATAAAACAACTTTTCGCAGGACTGCAAGATAAATTAAACCAGTACTCTTTTAATGACTATTGCATTGTTATGATTGGTGAAGAGGATTTTAGACAAACCAATGATTATTTCGAGCTTGTTGTATTGATCAGGCAGTTAACACAGAGCATTGATCATACAAACATTATTGTTTGCCTGCCAACATATAAGTGCGGTATTTACAAAACGATGTACAACTGGCGAATTGAATCCTTCAATCAACTGTTATACCTTGACATATTAACACATCGAAACGCCTTTTTATTGGATACGAATGCAAAGCTTTCATATGACTTTACTATGTTTTCTGGGCGACACGGAACATTAAACGGCAAAGGAATGACTAGTGTATTTAATATTCTCAAAAAAGCAACAGAAGAAATAAAGTTGGTCAACGAATCTTACAATGAGATGCTAAAGTCTGAAACAAGCTTAAACCTAAATGACACCGAAACAAATGAGACTGAACAAAAAGGAAGACAAGAGATCAAGAATAAAAATACCGATAGAGAAAAAACGAATATTAAAAAAGATGATTTTTTTCGTCTTTAACCATCTGCACATAATACATCAAAATATAGCTGGTCTCATCAAAAAGTCAGATACTTTTACACTATATCTTGAAGAACTTGCAGAAAAAGATATGTCAATAGATGTAATATGTGTAACTGAGCATTTTGTAGAATCAGGACAGGAAGGTTTAATAACTTTGCCGAATTTTCAACTAGCAGTCCACTTTTCAAGAGAAGCTAAAAAGAGGGGGGGATCATGCATACTCGTAAGAGCAGGCCTCCAATATAAAATAATACCACAAATACCTAAATTATCCATAAGAGATGTTATTGAATGTTGTGGTATTGAATTGATACCACACCAAACCGTAGTTTTATGTATATATAGGGTACCTAAAAAAGAAAAGGTCAAAATGTACCTAAAACTTTTTTATGAAAAACTTGAAGAAATTCTTAAAATTGTGTACTTAAAATTTAAAAACCATAAAATTATTGTAGCTGGCGACTTTAACATTGATATTCTCAAGAGAAATAATATGTCTCTTGATTTTGAAAACTTTTTCCACAGCTATAACCTTAAACTAGAAATAAGAGAAGTTACTAGGCCCAAAAGTGGCACCTGTATCGATAATTTTGCCCACAATATGTCTCGAGGATGTAAAGGTGTAGTCATTCACATGGGTTTATCTGACCACACTGCACAAGTATTAAAATTTCCTGTACAAAAGACATGTAAATTTAACACGTGGCGAAAAAAAATTCGTGACTACAGCACTGAAAATTTGATAAAATTTAGGATGTATTTACAAAACTTGTCATTTTCCGACTTATATGCTGCATCAAATGCAAACGCTGCATATGACTCCTTTATAGAACTTTTTAAACTTATTTATGACTTGTGTTTTCCAACGAAACTTGTAAAAATGACGATGAGAAAAAAGCCAAAATGGATAACACCAGGACTTAAGAAATGTAGCCGAAAACAACGTGAACTTCTTTGGACATTCAGATGCCATCCTAATACAGCTAACAAAATTAAATTGAAAACGTATACAAATAGATTAAGGAAGATAATAAAACTCACACAAAAGGCACAAAATAATTATTTTATAAATACTTCGAAAAACAAATCTAAAGCAACTTGGCAGGTTATAAGTGGTTCAAAAAACTCATTTCCAAAGGAACCAATAGCAAAAATAAAAAAGGATGACACAGTTCTTACAGATCCCCAACATATTGCAAATGAATTCAATAACTTTTTTATAGATGAAATTGCAAATCTGTCTTCAAATAAAACACATTTAAACCAAACATTCAAACCTAATCTAAAATCAATTTTTCTGGCACCAACTATACCAGATGATATAGTAAAAATTGTAAAAACACTTGCAAACAAAAAAACTGTAGGATTTGATGGAATATCGACTATCGTTATTAAATTTGTCATCCAGGAAATAGCACCACATCTGAGTCATATTATAAATTTATGTTTAAATGAAGGTATATTCCCTGACAAACTAAAGATAAATGTCATAAGGCCACTCTTCAAACACACTGATAAACATGATATGAAATATTATAGACCTATAGCGAAAACACCCATATTTTCAAAAATATTTGAGAAGGTTATATACCAGGCTCTCTATATCTATTTTAATAAAAATGACATCTTAGCGATAGAGCAAAAGGGATTTAGGAAAAATTATTCCATAAATATGGCTATTTTCGATCTGCTCAAAGCTATAATGCCTAACGTTGATAAAAGAAACCCAGTATGTACATTGTTTATGGATCTTACAAAAGCGTTTGACTTTGTAGATCATGGACTCTTACTTGAAAAATTATCATCATACGGCGTCAGAGGCAGTGCTTTAAATTTAATCAAATCATACTTAGGAGATAGAAAACAGTGCACTGAAGTTACTGAAATTAACACCATTACTAAAACGGAAATAACTTATCAATCTCACGAAAGATCAGTATTATGTGGTGTCCCACAAGGGAGCGTACTTGGACCATTACTATTTTTAATTTATATCAATGACATTCCCAATTGCACAAAGCAACCAATGGTCTTATTTGCAGACGATAGTACCGCAATAATTCAATGTAATAATATAAATTCATACGAAAATGACATAAACAATACTCTAAATAATATAATTAACTGGCTGAATAATAATAATTTAATAGTTAATGTAGGTAAGACAAACATAATGCAATTCTATCAAAGATCATGTGTAATTGACAATTTAAATATTAATTATAATGGACATGCTGTTGACGAGGTAAATTTGACCAAATTTTTAGGATTGACTATTGACAATAAACTGACATTTAAACAGCATTCTGACGGTCTATGTATTAAGCTAAGCAAATTTGCTTACGCTCTTTATAAATTAACGAAAATTGTTGAACGTAAAGCAGTTTTAACTGCCTATCACGGGTATGTCGTCTCGGTTTTACGTTTTGGAATTATTTTCTGGGGTAATTGCACAGAAAAAGAGACCATATTCAAAGCACAGAAAAGGTGCATTAGGGCCATATGTGGGCTCAAAACCTTTGAAAGTTGCAAGCCACACTTTAAGTCACTAAAACTTCTAACATTGCCTGGTCTTTATATATTCGAGACATGTATTTTTGTTAAATTAAATATTCATCTTTTTACAAAGGTATCTGATATAAAAAAGAGAAACCGAAGAAATCAGGATAGATTATGCATCAATAAATACAAAACAGAACTTTTACACAGAAGTATATTTGTCATGGGCCCTAAATTATTTAATAAAATTCCAAAAACATGGAAAGATCTCAGTATAAATGTATTTAAAAATAAATTATTCAATCTTTTAACTGAAAAATGTTATTATACAGTGAAAGAGTTTATTAATGATAAACCAATCTAATATTATATTGTGACATAGATATTTGTTATTGTAATTGTTCAAATCTTTGACATGTTTCATTAAAATACAATTATTTTCTTTATAAGTTAAGCCTAAGGCTGAGACCCGACTGCCTATTAATTACATATCGAATTACATCTCATGAATGCATGCTTATGTTAAAAAACCTTTTTATGTTAATTAATTTTATATTCATACGCCTTTCGGCAGAGTGTAGAGCACATAAGTTATCTTTAAGATCAAATGTATTACTACCTACCTACATTCATGAATAAACGCATCTTGTCTTGTCTTGTCTTGTCTATACCGGGTGTAAATATACACAACCTTTAAATGAAACTACATATTCTACCGATCATACTGAACCACTTTTCCAAACAAACATACCCGCGTGAACTATTAGTGTAGGTAATATTTGAGTTTCAAACAAAAATGTGTGAATCCTAACGTAACGAGATACGGGTGTTTTTAACGCAGCTTCGTCCGTGAAACAGCTGTTCACGCGCAGCGTTCTAAAATAGACCTTCCTCCTACGAAATAAAGTCTGTAAGTTACAGTTCAATATCTATTCTCTGATGTTTTGCGCGTGTATTTTTCTTCAGATAGTTGTTCAGTATGATCAGTAGACTATTTACACCCTGTATACTTACGCCTGTCTCACAGGGTAGACAGAGACAAAAAATTCCCGTCTGCTAAGATCCTAACTCACTTCTTTCGGCTCTTTCACATCACCAAGTCATACAAGCTCTTCTATTCCGGATGCTTTTAGCCAAACTCTTTTATAGTTGGGCTAAAAGCATTCGGAATAAGTTAGCCCTTTTAAGGCGGATCGAGATTTACCCGTACCATATATTTCTTTCGTCACTCTTTTTCCAATCATTCTCTGTATATGCCCAAGATTTTCTTGAAATTTATATTTTCAATGTTGCAATACCGTTTTGCGCGTATGTGCGCCACGGGCACAAGCATACAGTGCATTTGTGTGTAACTCACCCATCTATTGGAAGGCGTTGTGCAGGAATGACCCAATATGGACATTATTGGACATTTTAAAACAAATGTTGTCTCTAATTATTATTAGAGTGCATTACAAACTTGCAACCAATCAGAAAAAAATTTAAAAGCACAAATATTTTTGAAAAAATTCATCGAGGCAGGATTAGAACCTGCGACATCCTGCTTACATGACAGGCGCGCTACCGAGGTTCGTATCTGGAACGAAGTTTGTAATGCACTCTAATAATAATTAGAGTATTAAAAGCGATGGATTTCGCAATAAAAACATCTTAATTATGTCTCGTTTTTTTTTTTTAAAGAAGAGTTTACTGATGTTTAAAAAGAAAAATGGAACAGCAAACGATACACAGTTCGTTAGCAAAAATAGTAAGCTTTGATACGTCGACACCAACAACGCCACCTCGTCGGTTACTTAAAAACAAGGGGCGTGTGGTGTACGCTGGGATTCTGACAAATTTATATTATAATTCTTAATTGGTGCGTCACGCCATAGACTAAGTATTACTACGTATAGACCGACAACTCCCATACATCAATCTGTAGCAAATTTTTTACGCGCCCTTACGACACTAGGTGTCGCCAAGTGTTGCAAATAAGCATAATTTGTTTAATTGGCTGCGAGTAAACTCTCATAGTAACCAAGTAAACATGTGAATGTAATAGCTTTGCTTAGAAAAACTAGATGGCGCTAAGTTGGCAACTCTAACAGTGAACATTTCAGCGCCATCTATTACCGAAGTGGGAATTATTTTTATGTTACCTGACATCGCTGTCACTAACGTTACCAATCGGTCATATTTCGTTTTTCAACGTGTTCGTTAGAAGATTTAGCAACGCTATCTAGATTTCGTTAGAATTTTACACCTGTTTTGTGGCTACAAACTGATGTATGGGAACTGCTTGTCTATACATAGTAATACTTAGTCTATGGTCACGCTTATGTATTTTCACATAGTAACCGAAGAAACATTCGGGTGTACTGCAAACGAATTTAGGTACATTTCTTAGCACTTATAAGTTATAAGTTATAACTTTACGAAGATAACATTTTTGTTACAATACCTGTAGTTCAACTTGGTTTTTGACGTACTTCATCAGAGCGACTGGCGATACTGTCGACACCGTGTTGATTCTACCTCCCTGCAAACGTTAAATTAAGTCTACCTTAAACCCCTTCAGATGATCTTCGAAAGAAGATAATATATAAAACGCTATAGAAAAGCAAAAAAGATAATTGTAGACTTGGCCAAATTGGCCTTCAAGATAAAGAACAAAGAAAATAAAAAAAAATACTTTAAGTGCCATTTTCAAATATCGGAAAAGAACTACAACAGACAAGGCGGTATGGCCTAGTACCTTAGCCTTTCCCGGACGGGATAAATAGAACAAAAAAAAAATCTACCTTAAACTCGAGTACAGAGATGTCACTATTTTATTAGTGTTGATTTTTTTCCGTATATTTATTAATTTGGGTCTGGGAGCGAATCACTTTGGGAAGTCAAAATTTCATTTTAGGAACTTCACAATAGTATTTTGTGCAACTGTGACATAATGTGAGACATTGGGACACGAGTGCTAGTTTCGTAATAGACTCGCACGAGTGTCCCAATGTCTCGTTATGTTTAATTGGACCAAAAACAATTTCACGAAAAATGAGAAAAAGAACACTCGTCTGATTTGTCGTGATACTCGTCATAAGGTAAAGAGAAGAAATTAAGACAGACCCTGATCGCTTGTGATTGGTCCTCAAGCGGTGTTATGATAAATTTGGCCAATCACAGCGCAGAATTTCGGTGTTATCAATCAATACATATAGTAAACGAGTAGAACTCGGTGTGTCTGTACATTGAAGAAAAGTAGTGAAAATAGAAAGGGTCACCCCCTTTCTAATGATTTTGTAATTATTGCAGTATGGAAGTAGATAAAAGTATTTGTTGATCCATGATAGTGATCACTTACCAAGCTGGAGATGAATTTGGTCGATGATGAAAAAGTCACTTGTACAAGATTATCTTTAAAAATAATTAACAATTAAGACACTAGTGTATGTGTATTACGACACTGAGCCTCCGCCATGTCACAATAGTCCTTGCAATATGACATAACAGTATTTCAAACAAAATTAGCTCAACTTACATCCTCAGCCGCGAGATGAATGGCGTGACTGCCGTCTTGAGACAGCCATATCAAGCTGCCGTGTGGTAATTCACTCTGAAAAGAGTAAAATATACAATTTAAAGCCATTTATTTGACCGATAGAACGCTGGACTCTCAATCTTGAGATCCAAGTTCGATCCCCGGTCGGGCAAGCACTAATGAGTTTTTCGGAAATTATTTTTCGGAATTCGGAATTAGACGGAAAGAAATAGCTCATTTTGACATGGAAATGGTTTGCTTCTTTCTTATTTAAATCTAGTTTCAGTTACTTATGTCAACACCTCGCTAGCTACAGATGTTGCGTTTGTCTAGAGCGGGGGCTCTACCGCGTAATTCTCATTTGTATCAACTTCAAGCAAATGCATGCGAAATACAACGCGTGCAAAAGAGAATGAAAAAGAATGAAAATGAAAATGAAAAAGAAGAAATGCAAAAGAGAATGTTAGGCAGGCGTCGTCGCACGCACGTCAAATTTCAATCTAAAGTTGATGTTGATGAAAATGAAAATTACGCGGTAGACCCCCGGGTCAAGTCTAAGTTTGATGTCGTCTGGCGGCATGAAAGCAACGAGTAAACGGTATGTCATTTCAAATGCAGTATATTTGGTGAGTGTACAGCAACTTATTAAAAAATCTGCCTTGTCATTATCACGTGTGAATTTGTGGATATATTAATAATTTGCAATATTCCGCTAAACACTCTTACAGTACCAGGCCAGTTGAAGGTCGCAACGTGCTTTAAAAAGAGATACTCGGCTAGCTTCGGCTACCTTCGGCTTTGTAGAGCGTCATCTCTGTCACACTTGTCAACCCGGTCGTTGAGTCGCTGACTTGTCAGTCGTGTGTTTCGTGTGACAGAGATGACGCTCTACAAAGCCGAAGGTAGCCGAAGCTAGCCGAGTATCTCTTTTTAAAGCACGATGCGACCTTCAAATGGCCTGGTACTTGTACCATGCTATTCAAAATGCAAACTCAAGCACCGCCCGCCCTCTTGAGTCTGCTTGAGTCTGCATTTTGAATAGCATGGTAAGAGTGTTTAGCGGAATTTTGCAAATTATTAATATATCCACAAATTCATAGTGGACTTCCACAAAGTAACGCCTTTTTCAATAAATTATCACGTGTATAAAGTCCGCCCTCTTGCAATTTCACTTCCTCTGTGTCAAATCTGTGTGAAGTTGCAAGAGGCGGGATTTCGTGCACGACAAGGTTGTTTTCAGGGTTCCGTACCCAACGGGACCCTATTTCTAAGACTCCGCTGTCCGTCCGTCTGTCACCAGGCTGTATCTCATGAACCGTGACAGTTAGACAGTTGAAATTTTCACAGATGATGTATTTCTGTTGCCGCTATAACAACAAATACTAAAAAATAGAATAGAATAAATATTTAAGGGAGCTCCCATACAACAAACGTGATTTTTTTGCCGTTTTTATAGATACTGGTACGGAACCCTTCGTGCGCGAGTCTAACTCGCACTTGGCCGGTTTTTTTTATATGTTGCTGTACACTCACCAAATCGTGGCTTGTTGCTTTCATACCGCCAAATGGCATCAAACTTAAACTTGACCCGCAACACAACAGCTGTAGCTAGCAAGATGTTGACATAAATAACTGAAACTAGATTTAAATAATAGAGAAGCAAACCAATTTCCATGTCAAATTTTTTTTTTTTTTTTTCAGCGCCTCCTAGACCAGATACACGGTAAAGTAAGGCCAACGAGACGATTTAAATAAGGTAAACACACTTTCAGGGGTTCAAAACATTTTTATTTGAATAAATTATATACAAATTTTAAACTCCCTATCCTAATTGTTGTCGTCTATAAATATAGACAAATATAGACAATATAGACGACAAATGACGTCTAATGACCAAGATGATTCGTGGGAAGAGTCCGAATCAGCCGTATTTATGACAAAACTATCTATTGTATTATTGTACTTACAAAAAAAGTAAAATCAACAAAAAAAAAACTAACAGTAACGGATTAATAATAACAAAAAACTAAACAACATAAACGAAAGAATACGTATCACTTCGAACGCAATCTAAACAGGAAAGAACTTGTTCACAAAATTCAAAATGGCGACCTAATGTTGGTAGCTGCGGTACTGACTGCTTACCTGTACCACGATCCACGCAGACAGCTGTCGTCGACCGACTGACGCCATTATGTCGACCAATCAATGACGCCATTATTGCGTACGAGGGATAAGAATGGAGATAACTCAGTAAAGGTCCGTTTACCTTTTTTAAATCGTCTTGATGGCCTTACTTTAGATAGTTTTATTAGGTCTCGGTTTTGGAATACTTACAGTGTAACTTCCCAGATACTCGAACACTTGGGAGTAAGGCCTCGCTTGCACAGTGACGCCCTCTGAGGACAGATGTTGCACTATTTCTTCAGTTAGAACGCCGTCGCCCCAGAACAGTATTACGTTGTCCGTGCTCTGAAATATAGATAATTAATGTGAATTTATTTATTTTGAAATGCCACCGGCGACGTTCCCAGGAACCATTTTTGATGGTTAATACAAAAAGCGTCCTCTAATCCGAGTATCACGCGCATTAAAAGTAAAGTAAAGTAAAGTAAAATTTTATTTGCTTAAACATGCGTTTTAAATATATATAGGTCTTATTACATCTTTCTATTATTGGATACAGCACATTTTACCATAATATATAGTATGCAAATATTGACTCTTAAGAACTAACATGCTATAACAGAAGTAAATTTATTTATCATGTATTATTATTATTATTATATATCATATTTATTATTATTATTATAAAATTCATTCACAACCATATTCATTCAAATAATCTTTGACGTCGTAATAACATTTTTCTAGAAGCCATTTGTGTATCTTCTTTTTAAATGTTTTTATGGGCAAACTTTTAAATTCTAATGGCAGTTTATTAAATATTTTTATGGCCATGTAAGAAACATTATTTTTATATATATCCAATTTACATTGAGGCGTATACAGCTTATCTTTATACCTTGTTTGCTTTTCATAAGCGTTTGAATTTTTTACAAAATAGCCCTTATGTTGTGCCACAAACAAACAAACCTCTTTAATGTACATGCACGGCAGAGGTAGGATATTTAATTTTTTAAAAAGTGGTTTACAGCTGTCTGTATACCAGGCGCCACAAATTGCTCGTATACACTTTTTCTGTACCCTAAATGCCTTTTTAACCACTTTTAGATTGACGTCACATCACCAATCACATGAAAATCAAATAGGCACAATAGTACATTGTTCACCGAGGGAAGAAAGGGGACGATACTTTCTCCCGAGTGATACATAGTGCTTTATACTACACCTACGAGGAAAATAAAAGACAAATTATGTTTAAAAACACTTGTACGTATCCACATATAATATAGTGTCAGGCAAAGTTATTCTCAGCTTTCATTAGACAGAAGCTAGCTAGTAATTTTACAAATTTAAAATTCAGATAAAACAAAACATGCGATTCGCGCGTGATTTAAACGTTTTGATTTCTTTTGATAACATCAGTAGGTAACAATTGTCATACTAGAGCCCGGTTATAAACTTCTTGGTAGGTAACCTAATTTAGTCATATTACGCCAAAAGACAAAAAGTTTTTATGTTCGAGTTCGCAAAATGATACTGGCCACTTGCTCATGCTATATTAAAAAAACAGCACGTCAACAATAGATTTGAATATACTTTTTGTCATATTTGTATGACAGTAATGACGTATTTTCTGCATCGTTTTCAAAAAAGTAAGAAGGTACTTTCCGAGCAGGTGTAGTATAATAGTACATTGTTCACCGAGGGAAGAAAGGGGAAGATTACCAACGAGGGTGTAGTTTGAGGCCCGAGGCGAAGCCAAGGGCCTCAATACACACGAGTTGGGAATCGCACTTTCTCCCGAGTGATACATAGTGCTTTATACTACACTTGCGACGAAATAGTCTAATTTTATTTTAAGCAAGATACAATAAATAAAAAAAACCGACTGACTCACGCATGTGCGATTGTCACTTTTTATTTCCTTCTTATTTTTTATTATGTACAGGAAAAGCAAGTGGCCAGTATCATTTTTCGAGTTTTATGTACGAGTTCGCAAAATAATACTGGCCACTGGGCCACTTGCTCATTCTTTAAGTAAAAAAAAAAAACAGCACGTTAACAATGGATTTGCATATACTTTTTCTGCCCGCTCAAGCACGTTAACAATGAATTTTCATACACTTTTTCCGCCCGCATATTTGTATAACAGTAATGATATATTTTCTGCATCGTTTTCAAAAAAGTAAGAAGGTACTTTCCGAGCAGGTGTAGTATAAAAATTATTTGACAGCCGCCTGTCATATAATAGTATGGTGGAGGTCAGTGATTTGTAAATTAATATTTTTTTATAAATGACATACCACATCAGCTCTAATAACGAGGTAGGAGAAGAACACCGGATTGTAAGGAATATCTGATCCACGGATGTTCAAAGTATCTGAAAAAAATATATATGTATATGAAATCGAAAATCTTTCACCAAAAGTCAAAAAAAGGTGTGATGACGAACATCGGGCATTTATCGATAAACCGAATTATTGAGATATATTATAATGTAAATATTATTAGAGTGCATTACAAACTACAAAATATCAATCATAAAAAATCCAAAGACAAGAATTTGAAAAAATTCCCCGGGCCAGGATTCGAACCTGCGACCTCTTGTTATCAAGACAAGCGCGCTACCAATTGCGCCACCGAGGTTCCTACCTAGACCGACGAATTCTTCCATCATACTTGTCCACTGTTATTTTTGTATCTGTTTAATATTAGAGATATAATATTTAGAGTATTCATAGCGATGGATTTCGCAAAATAAACATAATCTTACATTATAATGTCTTGGGCAGATCGTAAAGTATGAAATCGAAAATTTTAAGTCAGGGTTCAGCAGAATACCAGCGCTGTAGCCCCTACTACAGCATTAACCCTTTCTAAGGCAGAGGGAATATTTTTCCCACCAATTTTTTACTTTAACTGATAATATATTATATATTTATTATGTTTTTCTTCATATTTTTTACATAACTACTCGCACTAATTATTGTCATGGTACCAAAATATATTATAATTTTTTTTCTTTAATTTATTTATTACTTTATATTGATAATTAAATCATTTATTACTTAAATATTTCATGCGAAAAGAAAACCGTATGCCCTTTAAAGGGTTAAGCTGAGCTGAAATCCTTTTTTATTTACCACTGTTTTCCTAATGTTATATTTACTCGTACTGTTTGTTAATTTGTATTGTTTGTTATTTTGTATGTTTTTATGTTCTTTCTCGTGTCTGTGGTATTTTAAAATAAATTACTTTTCTTTCTTCTTTCTTTTCTTTCCCGAAAAGTCAAAAATAGGTGCGACGATGAGCGGAGCGAAAAATAGGTGCGACGATGAGCGGAGCGAAGAAAAGCGTGCTAGGTTAACATGTAAATAAATTTGGGGAGCTGAGCGGAGCGGAGCGGGGTGAGGCGACCACCCTAGTTTTAACAGAAATATCTGCCTATGCTTAGGCAGATCATATTTTAATTGTCAAATAGTCAGATGTGATTAGTTGTGTTCTGTCAAACTTATAATTGAAAATTTTACTTATTATTTTATTTTTAATATAGGTATACTTATGATTTATATACAAACGGCTCACCTCAATACGTGTTATGATCGGGAAAGTCGACCAAGAGCTGTATTTTTGAATCATCTGAATTTCAATTCGCATATGAATCCGCATGATTCGCATACGAAAACTTGAAATCAGTATTTTTGAAAATTCTCTCCGTGAATTCTGCACCGAGTGGTCTGACCCACTCGTTTTCCGATTTCTACTAGTAGAAACTATGCAAGAATGACAAGAAGAAAATGTCGATGCATCGATGAGACTGACTATGACAGTATAATTTTTTAATTTACGTTCCGTTCACCTCCATTCATTACCGATTTTTAAAATCGACGAAATATTGCTTTCTAGTTTTAAATTTTTCTGCGTCAAACGCAAACCGTTTACATTGATTTCTACTGATTCAAAAATACGTAAAATCGTGACCAATCGAATTGAATTTCGCACGTGAATTTTTTTCGTGCGTGAATATATGATTCACGGCGAGTGATTCAAAAATACAGCTCCAGTTTCAGCAGATTTAGACTGCCTTCATCTGGGCGAGTAAAGACGTTTACGCGACTACGTTACGCCTCACACTGCGGGCTGCGGCTGAGGTGAGCCGTTTGTATATAAATTACGAATTATCCTCAAGTCTCATTTAATTCTATAAAGGTATACTTTTGACATAATATATATAGGCATCGACTGAAAATCAGCGTCATAGCGTTAGCCATGCTCATGACACATGCTGAGTGGAAACCTATTTGGTGGAGAACTATTATTAGTCTCTAGTTGTTAGTTTAAAGTAAAAATGTTGAAATCCCACTAATATTATAAATGCGAAAGTTTGGATGGATGGATGGATAGATGGATGGATGTTTGTTACTCTTTCACGCCGTAACTACTGAAACGATTGGGCTGAAACTTTGCACAAATGTAGTGCTAGACCTAGAAAAGGACATAGGCTACTTTTTATCCCATAAATCAGTTCCCATTGGAAGGCAATGGGTTGTCAAGTTCCTATAGAAAAGTGATGTACTGTTACTCCTTCACGCCGTTGAATATTAGTGGGACGGGTTAGTGAGAATGGGATGGGATGGGATAGTGGCATTAGTGGGATGGAATGGGATTCGATACGACTATACAAAAACTTAATCAACGCGGGGGAAGCCACGGGTAAAAGCTAGTACCAAATAAAGCTATTCTATTCTATATGCCCAATTCTTCGACAAACAACATTTCTAACAAATAAAACTCACATGCGATATCATCCAGTGCAGTAAGCACAAGCGCGGAGGCGACACGCGCTGAGATCTGTGTCGTTAGATCTGCTACCTTCTCACTCGCCACTCTCCCTGGAATGCAAAATAACCTATTAGTCAGGGTTAGGGACGAAACGATACCATCTAGGTATCGATACTTTTACTCGATACCGTATCGTTCATGAGGTATCGATACCTACTCGGTATCGAATGAAAAGTATCGGTACCTACTTGTATTGGACAGTCTTTTCGTAGGAAGAATCAAGCAAATAAGAACAGCAGTCAGTACCTACAATTATTTGATTAGGTACCAATTGCTATTACGAATTCAGTCACAGTTTAAACAAACAACAAACAAACGAGTGACGCACGCCAAACGATGAATGACTGACTGAATTAACGAATGAATGACAAAAATCACTGACAGATTAACTGAGCAGTAGAAAAGATACGTTCGCGACACAAAAATTTAAACCAGACCTTACCATAGAGTAAATAATCTTGTGCACACGAGTTTTTTGACACTCCTCAGTGAGTGACCGACCGAGTACCGATACAAGTACTTACTTCACGATACTACTTGTTACTCAGTTCTAAAGTATCGATGCCAAAAGTACTTGGTATCGAAAGAAAAGTATCGGGTAGTTACTTCTATTTACTCGTATTGTTTCATCCCTAGTCAGGGTTGGATTTCGTAGTATAATTATACTATTTGTATCATATTTTCATGACATGTAGTATGTAGTATCGTAATGGAACTATACTACGTAAAAATACCATAATTTTATGTTCAGGCCGACCGACTTGTTTTATTGGTTCAGATATTTTGTTTTTTAACATTTACCCTACAATATAGGGAATTTGCATCGAATTTATGCCGTCTGACGACATGTTACGTCGAGTCAATGCCGAAGACGATGTTCCGATCGACGAATTGGCTGAGATAGAGATCCAGTTGCCTCAATTTTATTTAATGATGAATAGATTTTTTTTTAATTTCACTAACAAATAGGCTATTTTATTTCAATTCAAAACAAAAATCAACGAAACACGAAACGTAGTATAATTTTAGCCAAGTAGTATATTTTGAATTCCCATATACAATAATTTTCCGAGGGTCTGAATCCAACCCTGCTATTAGTCTGTGGCAGGCCACTGAGGGAGATAGGCCCCTTCTATGATAAGGCAGACATGCTCCAAGCAACTCTACCAGAAATGAAATGAATTGAAATATATTTTTCAATGCATGTGCTCGTAAAGGCCCACTTTTTATGCATCAAAACCGAACAAAAAGTCGATTATTTTGCCCTAGGGCTTTATTATTATTTATTTTTTAATTTATTTACAATGGTTGGCTAACCTGAAGACTTTCCTGTGTACCATAGATGCTATCCTTTTTTTCCCACTGTTTACCGGCTCCTTTTGAGCCAAAGTTCACAAGATAATATTTGTTTTCATTTCCTCACACTATGCATTGAAAAACGTAGTATGATACACGGGCGTAAAAGCAATAAATTACTCGGTTACGTTTAAAACACTCGCTACGCTCGTGTTTTAAATCGTCCTCGTAATTTATTCCTTTGCGCCCTTGTAGCATAAACTACTATTTTAATACAGTTGCTCAAAAAGTGGCGTATTGCAGGGACGTATAGCGTTCGGGATGTGAGCTATTACATACTCGAGCTTTTTCTTTACCTTTTCCGAACTCGTGCGTTCTCTTTCCCAACTGTCAAAATAATGTCTATTAAAAAGAAAAAACCAACCACGAAGTTTTTACTAAAAAAAATTCATAGAAGTTTTTATGATTCATGCAAATATTTCTAAAAAGAAGCTACTAATTTGTTTCAATATCAGATTTAATGAGGTAGGTTAGGTTTCATTTCATTTCATCTCATTAAATTTCATTATCATTTCATATCAAAAAAAAAATTCTACTTAAGACTTGGCTGTATGGGCATAGTTCCCTTTGCCTACCCAGAATGGGTGAAGAAAACAAAAAAAAAATCTCTGCTTATATTCTTTTACAGTTGGCGCCATTTTCCAAAAAATTTCTTTGCGGGTTTAGTTGTTTGTTGCACAAAATGAGTAATTTCGACGATATTTTATTTGAATTAACACCACCGGAACTCAGTATAATAAATAATTGCACAAAATGATTCGGAGAACATTTTACCGGAAAAGTCAAAAAGTCGCTACAATATCTATATACGACGAATTTATTGCGTGGAGTATTAGTTAGTTGAGTTTATTGTGTTTTTATTATTTTATTAAATTGCTTAATTTTTTCGCAACTGTATTAAAAATAGTTGTTCAGTACACGTGCGGAACCGTCATTGCAACTTGTTCCGACTGTCAACCCTCACCTTCGGCTGCGCCTCAGCTCGGGTAGACATTTGTCGCAATTCTTTGCAATGACTGGCTTTCCGCACTCGTAATGAAATATACTATATTTATGTAATGTAGTTATAACATACACTTATTACAGGTCGGTTTTAACGTAATGTAAGTAATTAAATAATCTATATGTATAGGTAATAGTTTTATGTAATAAATAATAAGACGGGGAAATACACAGAGAAATAATAAAGGTTGGGTTTACTTAAATTTAATAAAAAAAAAACATTTGAATAAAATAAAAATATAGGAATAAAGAATATATAATATTATAAACATATGCAATACATATAATAAATATATGCCTAACTCCGCCCATTCGATAAGTCTTGCTAAGAAGAAGGGCAAGAAACTTAGCAAGATCATGTCTTTTTTCATGATATTAGATATAAAAACTAAATGTGAAAAGTAAGCCTATACTTTAATTGAATTGCCAGATGGAAAAACCAAAATATCTAAGCAAAATTTCAAAAAGTCGGGATTTTGGGATTATGGTCGAGACAAATAAATATTACGAATTAAAAATATTGTTTATAATTAAAATTAAACTACTCTTTTTTGCCCGCCGACCGTTGTTATTTGTTATTTGTCGAGACCATTTTGTATTTTGTCGGGACTCTGGACATCATATAAAATGTCGGGACAATCCCGACCATCTGGCAACCCTAGTTCTGCACCTACCAGTATAATCAACAGAAAGAGCCAGCAGCGGACTGTTCGGGCGGGCCGGCGCCGGGTCGCTGACGTCACTCCGCGCCGCATCCACCAGGTTGTGTTCAACAGCCAGAAGGGTTATATTCACTGGAGACAAGACCGCCTGTAGTGGAAATTGATTCTTATTAGTTCCACTTTCGGCCATAGATGGCGTTATTTTAAAGACTTCAACGAAGGAGGTTATTTAAACTTCGTTGTAGCCTGACACCTTTTTACGTTTCCGTACCCAAAGGGTAACCAACGGGACCCTATTACTAAGACTCCGCTGTCACCAGGCTGTATCTCTAGAACCGTGATAGTTAGACAGTTGAAATTTACACAGATGATGTATTTCTGTTTCCGCTATAACAACAACACTAAAAAAACAGAATAAAATAAATATTTAAGGGGGCTCCCATACAACAGACATATTATAAATAAAACAGACACATTAAAAATTATAAATAAAATAAAAAGACATTTATTTAACACACCATTATGGACAAAGTAGTACAATGTTCTTAAACGTAAAGTTGTATGGCACTGTTAAAAAGGACGGTGACTCAGCATATGTTCCTATACCAAGGCATTAGGAACGCTGTTATTCTGCCACCACCATTAAAAGAAAAAAAACATACTTAATTAACTTACTATTTACTTTAACCTAAACATATTCAATAAAATCAGCGTATAGTTGAAATATTAAAAAATAATAAAACATTATTGTAATAGAATAAAATATTAATCTTGAGTAGTTATGGATATAAAATTTGGATATATATGTATATATTTTTACCAATATATAAACTTATATCACATAATAATCTAAATATATAAAAGAAGAACCTGACTGACTGACTGACTGACATATCAACGCACAGCCCAAACCGTTGGGTCTAGAGATTCCAAATTTGGCAAATAGGTTCCTTTAGAGGTCTAGGGGTGCACTAAAAAAGGATTTTTCAAAATCCACCCCCTAAGGGTAAAACGGGGGTCCAAAGTTTATATGGGGAAACAAGAATAGTTAGACTATTTTATTCAAAACTTCACAAACTTCACTCTTATCAATAAATGAGTAAATATGTGTTTCAGGTTTTTTCAGAATTCAACCCCTAAAAGGGGGAAATGGGGTAACAAAGTCTAAAAATCAACATGGGTATCGTTTGTATGGTTTATCGGGTCGCTGATCACCATTACGACAACGATTTTAAAATACAACGTGGTGGACGTGAAAAAGGTTTTTCCAGAATTCAACCCCTAAAAGGGGGAAATGGGGTGACAAAGTCTGAAAACCAACATGGGTATCGTTTGTATGGTTTATCGGGTCGCTGATTACGAAAACAACAAAGATTTCGAAAACCAACGTAGTGGACGTGAAATACCATCATCCCCTGTTGGGGTGCGATGTGGTTGAAATGTTGAAATGTGTAAATATCAATTTGGGTGTCGTTTTTATGGTTTTTTGGGATGTTTATTATGAAAATGGCATCGATTTTGCAATTGAATAATGTGGACATGAAAATTCTTGAAAGTATGTGTGCCAGAGCAAATCGGCTGTAACAGACGGACAGACAGACAGCCACACAAGTGATCCTATTAGGGTTCCATTTTTTCCTTTTGAGATATCTATCGATCTATATATCCACAATCTATCTATCTATCTATCTGTCTATCTATCTATCTATCTATCTATCTACCTATCTATCTATATTTATCTATATCCAAGCGAAATATCGTTGGAACGGAAGGTAGTACATCCCTAGGGGTTGGATCATGGGATGCCAAAAAAAAAATATATTTTTTTCATGTCAAAACTTTGACGGCCTGTATCTCCCAAACGGCTGGAGTTAAACCCATGTTGATGGGTGTCTAGAAAAATCTCTGAACGAGATCTGTCTGCCGAAAGTGTCAAAACTTTACAGGCCCATATGTCCCAAACGGCTGATGCTAGACCCATGTTCATGGTACTCTAAGAAAAGGGCTCGGCGAGGTCTAGACGACGGTAAAAAAAATGAAAGTTTGTATGAAAGTTCTTTATTATAAAGTTCGTCTGTTTCGAAGTTAGGATCTTTAAACTTTGTGTTTAGACTGACAATTGAAAATTACTTTATACGTGTCTCAGCGTTTGTGATAATTCCAACCCCGAAGGGGTGAAAATGGGGATGAAGTTGTCTTTGAAAAGTCTTTCATTTTCAAAGTAAAATTACTCGGTAAGTGGTCAAGACCAAGGTTCAATGACCCTTTTAGCGAAAAACACAAAATAAAATTTGTGCCCTATACTACTTTAAAAACAACTCCCAGTAAATTAGTATAGGAAACCTATTGTTTTTGTTGTGTTTTTTCTCAAAAAGGGTCACTGACCACTTACCGAGTCTTCAGTATGTATTTTTGGCTATATAATTAGAAGTATTAGGAGTGTGTTTACTTTCATAAGTACTTTCTAAATCCAATAAAAGGAACAGAAAATTAGTGTTTTGATGTCCATAAAAATTTAAGGGATGAGTTAATGTTCTTTCGTCTTGCGGATGCACTCCCCTCATGTTAGGTACATCCAACTAATATTATAAATACGAAAGTTGGGATGGATGGATGTTAGTTACTCCTTCACGCCGTACCTACTGAACCGATTAGGCTAAACTTTGCACAAATATAGTTCTAGACCTGGAATAGGACATAGTAGACCACTTTTTATCGCATGAATCAATTCAGAGGCAATTAGGTGTCAAGTTCCTATAGAAAAGTAATGAACATCTTCACGCCGTACCTCCCGAACTGATAGGGCTGAAACTGCTTTAAATGTAGTTCTAGACCTAAAATATGACATACGCTACTTTATATCAAATCAGTAACCAAATAAAAATTTTCGTTTGGAAACACAGCCCGGCCTTCGGCTTCGCCAAAGACCGCCAACGATACTTAAGCAGATGATTAAAATTAATTAGAAAACAAAAGATAGTGTCGACTGTAAATGCGGCTCAGCCTTCAGCCTCGCCAAAAATGCTATATTAGGGGATGAAATCAGTTATCAAAGACAGCCAAAGACACATTAGCAGAGGATTAAATCAGAGAACAAAAAATAGTGTCGATCTGCAAAACGGCTCGGGCTTCGGCCTCGGCAAAGACGGAAACGAGTCTTGGTCTTCGGCCTCGCGAAAAACACTTTACATAGGGATCAAATCAGAGATGATGAGAACCAAAAACACTTTAAATGCTCCAAATCAAAGTCAAGTCAACTACTAAAACTAAAAATATTTACAGATTTGATACGACTATACAAAAACTTAATCAACGCGGGCGAAGCCGCGGGCAAAAGCTAGTATTATTATAATACGGAATGGTACGGAACCCTTCGTGCGCGAGTCCGACTCGCACTCGGCCGGTTTTTTTCCTACCTCAAGTGTGTTCCAAGATGTTCTCGTATAAGTGGTGGGGTCAACTCCCACTACTGTATTTGGTGTGAGATTGTCGACCAGCCATTGGTTGATGGTAGCATCGGTTCCTGTAATATAATTAAACGTTTAGTTTGATTCGACGGATCGCGTTCCCAAATGTGATTTATGACATTTAGCAACCATAGCAGAGTAAACTCAGTACATACACTCATATTCAAACTCACACACACGCAGACGCGTGCTCTACACGCCGCCGCGTCGAGATTTGTATGGATACTTTCCCGAACTTCGCTTAGACAGCGTATAGAGCACGCATCTGTGTGCGTGAGTTTGAATCAGAGCGTTTTACTAAGATAAATACATTTACTCTAACCATAGTTTAATTTTGTGCAGAATCATTAACAACGTAAAGCATACAACTTTACTAGAAAAGTCTAATATTAATTAACGTTATTTTATTTTGTGTACCATAGACTCAGTGGCGTGCATTGAACTTTTTTCCGGAAAAGCAACAGAAGGTCAAGTTTGACACTAAAAAAATATGAAAAAAATTCAATAACACTTTGAAAAAAAAGTTTGTATGAAACATATGTCACTCTAGGGTAGACAGTGCCTACCCTGGCGTCATACAAACATTTTTTTATCAAAGTGTTTTTTAATTTTTTTCATATTTTTTTATTGTCAAACTTGACCTTTTGATTGCTTTTCCGGAAAAAAGTTCAATGCACGCCACTGCATAGACTAAGTGTTACTATGTATAGACTAGCAGTTCCCATACATCAGTTTGTAGCCACAAAAAAGTTGTAAAATTCTAACGAAATCTAGATGGCGTTGCTAAATCCTCTAACGAACACGATGCTAAAAAAGACCGATTGGTGACGCTAGTGACACAGCGACGTCACGTAACATAAAAATAATTCCCACTTCAATCATAGATGGCGCCGAAATATTCACTGTTAGTATTGCCAACTTAGCGCCATCTAGTTTTTCTAAGCAAAGCTATTAGAGCCACATGTTTACTTGGTAACCATGAGAGTTCACTTGCAGACAATTAAACAAATTATGCTTATTTGCAACACTTGGCGACACCTAGTGTCGTAAGGGCGCGTAAAAAATTTGCTACGCCTTGATGTATGGGAGTTGTCGGTCTATACGTAGTAATACTTAGTCTGCGTGTACGCACAAAATGACGTTATATGTCGCTAGGTACTTATTTCGTTTTGATACTTCACAACGTTATTATTGACTAAACGAATCTGTCAAAACCTTTAAAAATTAATAAAGTTTTTAACACTATTTCATCAAATTGGTGACATACCAAAGAAACTAGGGTAATGTCAAAAGTACCCAGAATAGAAGAGCTTGTATGCCTTGATTGATGGATGTGAGCGAATAAGGTGTTTCAGGATCATATCAATTGGATTTCCGCCTACCCCTCTGGGAAATAGGCGTGAGTATATGTATGTATGTATTTGAAGATCGGATTGTCGGTCATTTAATTTAGAGCTATGCCATGGAAGCCGTATTATGGATCGACATACCAGGCATTTCGTTATATGACGGGATACTGTGGAAACTGCTGTATCAAACCAGGGGGTCTACCGCGTAACTCGTTGGCATTCGTAATGGGCTTCATATTGACGTTTGAAGCCCAGGGCTGCGTTCAGTTTGATCGTCGCGACGCAAAACACTGCACCCTTGCTGTTCGAAAATACGAGCCAAGGTCGAGTTCGAGTTTCACCATTGCACAATATTCGGCTTAAAAGTGACAGCGATAGATACCTGATTTTATCTGCGTATTGACGCTTTGAAGACGAAAAGTCGGCACTAATATTTTTTTTCACGCAATTTTGAACTAGGTATTCCAATATGTCTTCGTCTAGTATCCACTCGGCAGGATCGTCAGAAGCAATCGCAAAACATTTTCTTTTATGTATTGGTCTAGGACGTTAACTGCAACTCTCAAACAGTTGTCAAACAGTTGGTAAGAATTTCAACATTAGTTGAAATTTAAAAAATCGAATGTTTTTGTGTGACCGTTCAAGCTGAGCAAATTTCAGCATGTCCTAAAAAATGTGTATTTGTGCCCGAAGTGCAGCGATAGGGCTCACCACCCATCACGTTGGGAGGTAATATTTGTAGGTAAAACGCGGGTGTACCTAGTGTGGACTGTGACTTGCATTTCAAAGTTCACACTCGGAACACCTCTGACACCCCTTCGAGCATTTGATTCAAGTCGTGACGATGTATATATTTTTAATACAAAAATAATCCACGGGGAACCAGAACTAGGACCTAGGGATTAACCACGCTAAAATTTATTAAGAGAATCATATATGTTGCTGAATTATAATGTTGTCCCACTCGATCGACAACGCTCACACGCTTGCTGCCAGCCCTAGACTAGTTCACGCACACACACAAGCGTGTGCGGACAAGCCAGTGCGCGCGTGAGACTGTAGGTAAATAACTTGAGCACTCAGTATGAAGTGTCGGGGGTGTGCTAATGCACTAGTACCGACGCGTCGGGCGACGCCCGCCTAACATGCCATCTCTTTTGCACGTGTTAAATTTGTATATGTTATCCCGATGTCAGATTCAAGCGTTAGTAGTGAAATTCATTCAATTACAAATGGACTTACGCGGTAGACACGCTAGTTGCAATGCACTACATAATAAAGACTAGTTTCCACCACTTACCCTGCCGCATCAGCGTCCAGAGCTCCGTGTCCACTTCTATGTAGAACTGAGTGAAGTATCTCCCGTCAGTCCAGATCAGAGCTTCGGATGACGTCACGACCGCGGTCCCAGATGAACCCAATAGACCAGAGATCCATTCCCGCCGCGCGTCTGATGGGGCTATGTACTGCGACTGAAAGATAATGGTACGAGTTTTAAATATAAATATGATAGGGTTATATATATATCGTCACGACATGAATTCTCGAGGGGGTGTCAGAGGTGTTCTCCGCGTTTCACCGACGATTATTACGTATCAGGGTGATGGGTGGTGAGCCGTATTTCGAGCACAAATACACGCTTTTTAGGGCATGCAGGTTTCCTTACGATGTTTTCCTTCACCGTTCATCAAATGGTAGTATTAGGCAATACAAACACACATAAATTCCGAAAGACCAAAAATAAAGAAATGGGAAGCTATCAAAGTTGTCATTTTGAGACCATTTTTGTTACGGGGTCTATTTCAAAGACCAAAAGAAGTCAGGAATTTGAAATTTCTGTATATTATGTACTATATGTTGTAGTTTTAGGTGGCAATATTTTCTTCGACGTGGTAATAATATCTGTCACCTTGGTTATTCTTCGAATTCCGTCATTTCGCCATCTATCGCTTTACCTTATGTCAGTCTTAGAAAGTACTTATGTATTCTTTTAAAGTTGCTGCGCTCTCGATAGCGTCTGTGGCCGAGCTATAACTGAGAAGAGAACGCATGTGTACTCACATTATGTGCATCAGCAGTAGGCACAATATACGCGTCGACATTATTAGCCGCCATCACATTACGTAGCGCTGTGAGCCGCTCGAACCTTAGCGCTCTCGATAGTGGCTGTGGCCGATCTATAACTGGGAAGAGAACGCATGTGTACTCACATTATGTGCATCAGCAGTAGGCACAATATACGCGTCGACATTATTAGCCGCCATCACATTACGTAGCGCTGTGAGCCGCTCGAACCTTAGCGCTCTCGATAGTGGCTGTGGCCGATCTATAACTGGGAAGAAAACGCATGTGTACTCACATTATGTGCATCAGCAGTAGGCACAATATACGCGTCGACATTATTAGCCGCCATCACATTACGTAGCGCTGTGAGCCGCTCGAACCTTAGCGCTCTCGATAGTGGCTGTGGCCGATCTATAACTGGGAAGAAAACGCATGTGTACTCACATTATGTGCATCAGCAGTAGGCACAATATACGCGTCGACATTATTAGCCGCCATCACATTACGTAGCGCTGTGAGCCGCTCGAACCTTAGCACTCTCGATAGTGGCTGTGGCCGATCTATAACTGGGAAGAGAACGCATGTGTACTCACATTATGTGCATCAGCAGTAGGCACAATATACGCGTCGACATTATTAGCCGCCATCACATTACGTAGCGCTGTGAGCCGCTCGAACCTTAGCGCTCTCGATAGTGGCTGTGGCCGATCTATAACTGGGAAGAGGACGCATGTGTACTCACATTATGTGCATCAGCAGTAGGCACAATATACGCGTCGACATTGTTAGCCGTCATCACATTACGTAGCGCTGTGAGCCGCACGAAGCTTAGCGCTCTCGATAGTGGCTGTGGCCGATCTATAACTGATAAGAGAACGCATGTGTACTCACATTATGTGCATCAGCAGTAGGCACAATATACGCGTCGACATTGTTAGCCGCCATCACATTACGTAGCGCTGTGAGCCGCTCGAACCTTAGCGCTCTCGATAGCGTCTGTGGCCGATCTATAACTGAGAAGAGAACGCATATGTACTCACATTATGTGCATCAGCAGTAGGCACAATATACGCGTCCACATTGTTAGCCGCCATCACATTACGTAGCGCTGTGAGCCGCTCAAAGCTTAGTGCTCTCGACAGCGTCTGTGGCCGATCTATAACTGGAAATAAAAAAATTAAATAAAACTGTATTAAGGTTGAAACATACTTAGAGTGTCAAATGTAAAAACTTACCAGCTACGGGGGCATTCGGCTCTGCCCACTCATAGTAGCTCTCAGGAATATGTGCCACTATCAAACATGGTATAACACTGGAAAATAATATAGGTATATAAAAGCAAAAAACTCGTACATACAAAAAAATTATGCATTAAAAATTCCGTGAATAAATTATGTTACATTTATATGTCGTTAGAAAGCTAGGGAAACAAGCTACAATTTTGTTTGTATAGTAAAAATAAAAATTGAATAATAAAAAGTAAAAAATAAAGTAAAAATAGAATTCTTCAAACCGAATTTTGCCCCTACCTTCAGTCAGTGTTATTATTTTTTATTACATTTATTTATTTACCCCTACATAAGTATTGATGTTTATTACATACATAATATAATATATATATTGCATACATATAAAATGAGAAGCTAAAATTGGGCTTGTGCGCGATTTAGGATTTTCTTGATTACTTTTTTATTATTATTATTTTTATTTGATTTTATTCGGAGAGACAATTTTATCTTAATTCAGAAAATATATAACTTCATTAGAATCTAATAACTATTTCTATAAATATCGTCAGGTTTCGGAAATGCGCGAAAATTCGGAAAGCCTATAAATCTCCGAGAATTTTACAGTTTAAGCTTATTAGTAATAAAACTTCATTTCATTTACTTACCAGGAGAAAAGAAAATTAAGCCACATCCTTGCCATTTTGAAGTATTTCCCACACTAAATACTGAGTGGGCATATCTTAATATCAATGTATTACATACTTGCTGGGCGTTAATTTCATAAACTTTTTCCTTCAAACCGGGTGTGAAATATGAAATATATTTATTAATGTAATGAAGGTATAACATACACTTATTACAGGTCGGTTTTAACGTAATATAAGTAATTAATGAATCTATGTGTATAGGTAATAGTTTTATGTAATAAATAATAATATGGGGAAATACACAGGGAAATAATAAGGGTTGGGTTTACTTACATTTAATTAAAAAAAATATACACATAAATAAAAACAAAATATAGGAATAAGAAATAAAAAATATTGTAAATATATGCAATACATATAATAAATATATGCCTAACTCCAACCATTCGTGTTATAAATATGGACAACTTTTACTATGGTAACAGCTCTTAAATCGCGAAAACATACAAATAACAGTTGTATCGAGTTAACTCGACCAAAATGTATGAAATAACTGAGTTATTTTACGATATTAGGGTTAGCATAAAAGTTGTTCATATTACTAGGTAGAACACCCCGTTTTAAGGAAAAAGGTTACCATATTAACAACCTGTGTATATAATACTCAGTCATAGAAGCCAATTATTTATTGTATGCGATATAAGGATTAAGATACAGTAGATAAGCATATATCTTGTGATATGTTTATTTGTATGTTATGTTTCCAAGATTGAATAACCATTTTCCAATGTAGTTAATTCTATCAAAAAGATATGACTAATTAAGATAGGACTAATTACCTTTAAATTGACTTAATAAAAATTATGTGCTGAATCCGGACCTGACATCGGATTTTTTCTATTAGCTCTCAATTTTTTTGACTAGAGAGAAATAGATTCAGTATGGCTTCTGTTACACGGTGTTTCCTTTTACAGAAGCTAGGGCTACAAAAGTTATGATAAGATGATTGTAACAATAAAGATATATATATATATATTATATATATATATTTTTTTTTTTATTTACAATACAACAAGAACTTCACGAAATCAACTTTCATGAAATGCCCAAGTCAAACTGACGATATCATGAAATGGCCTGGCCAGATCAATGAACGATCAGTGATTGGTGACATGAATTGCTAAATGCGACTATTTCATAATGTGGTCAAACATTAGTGATCATATCGTAAAATAGTTACATTATCTACATCTTACATTATATATTCCAAATTCATACTGGTGGCTTGGTAATTGATCAGTATCATGCATCACTAACAATTTTGATGAAATTCGTAAAATGAAATTTCGACTCCCCATAGTGATTCACTCGGGACTGGAACTGAATTTATATGGGAAGCCGAAATTTCATTATACGAATTTCACAAAAATTGTTACTGATCCAAGATACTGATCACTGATCAAACCTCCAGTATGAATTTGAACGATGACCAAAAAGTCACCTTGTATATATATATTGTATAGATAGATGGTTGTATAATTTTAAAATAAAATAATAAATGTTTATGTATATGATCGATATATTTTTTGAGTAAAAATAATTTTTAAAATAGATATAAAACATAAGATGCATTTGTTGCTCAGCTTCATCGCTCGTGAGAATGTGTGTGTTTTCCTTCAATTTACTGCAATCTGCAAAAGGAGAAAAATCAAGCAGTAAATTATAACACCTTTGAAAGAAAAGAAGAGCAGTAATTAGATAATATCAAAAGTAATCAACATCATCTGAAAAGGAACCAATTTTTTTATTTTTTTAGAAAAAAATTACTAAAATTGTTAACAAGTGTCATTTTTACTTTTTTATTATCATGCCTAACTTATCTGTCAATACTTATTTTGCATTCGACTGATGACGGCCCCATACCGAGGGCCGAAATTTATTTATTTATTTATTTACTTTAATTAAAACGGACAAACCAATTACAATAATTAAAGATAGTAACACAAACACAAAACGGCACAATCAACTAAAATAAATAAGAATAACACATAAAGTCAGAAACAGTCCCTCTCACAAAAGCACAAACACTCTGACAATATTTTCTGCCATCCATCAGCAAACAGATCACAGTCCTGATTGGCGTTTAGAAGAGCGTTGAGGGAGAGAAGAGTACGCGTAAGTAATATATCGAGCAATATTTTTTTTATTGTTTTAATCTAAATATATAAAACAAAGTCGTGTTAGTTACACCACTTATAACTCAAGATCGGCTGGATCGATGTTAGTTATCTCTTTTTTGGTGTATTCTTATCCGCTCCGAATAGCAGAATAAGTAATAAAATATCGGATAAGTTATCGAATAACAATAAATAAATAAATTAATTTTACGAATGCAAACAGCATGTGGTGCCATCTGTTGACAAAACTACGCATATAAAAGAAACCTATTTATCTAGCGTTCTGATATCATTAAATAACATCTAAACCCCAATTTTTAAAAATCGCTTAGTTATTCCAAGAACTATTATTTCTGCATATATTCAATACCCTACGCTAAGCCTAACAACGGTACTGAAACTACATGGGTCCCTGCCATTCTTCTTTCGCAATGGCAAGCAATAAAACATTTCTGTATTTGCAAAAAAGTTGTATTAATGTTATTACCTTAATGAAATCCTAAATTAAGTTTAACTAAAGTTAACACGATATTATTAGACTGTTAGGCGGAACGAAGTTCGCCGGGTCAGCTAGTACTATATAAATAACAAAAGTCTGCATCGATGCGGGGGGAGGGCGCAATGTGACTCATCTACTCTCTTTTAAATATCGTGTAAATAGGTTAAACCTGTGTAATATCCATTGCTTTTCGTCATGTAGCCCCTGTCAAACCATTCATGATAGTGTAAGCCCGGAGGCTCTAGCATCAGCCGTTCCGGAAATATGGCCGATCAAAATTCCCCCAAAAATATATAACTTTTCGTTTTTTTTTTCATTTTAATTCTTAGCTAGAGCTCGTCAAGCTCTTTTCTTAGAGCACCATGAACAGGGGCTAGCTTTAGCTGTTTAGTATATATAGGCAATTAAATCTTTGCCAGCTAAAAAAAGCCTTTTTTACACCTCAGGATCCGGGCGTGCAGGCTAGACCAGCCGTTCCGGACATATGAAACGTTAAAGTTTTGACATAAAAAAGCGGAGAAATGTCATGAGACACCCGGTGGGACGAAGTTTATTCTATTTGAATTTTGGAGCCTGTGTCCCCCCCTAGCTCGTAGGCTGGATCCGCCCTTGAGGAAGCTAGGTAACCTATTGCATGGGTGTAAATAAAATAGTATATGAAACTACACATAACTAGGTATTAAAACACTTTTGTAGACTTTTAAAAAACCCGCATAAGGCTCGTCTTTTAAACGCACACTCGTGTTTTAATGACCTCTTTATGTGCCAGTTTCATAAACTACTATTATAAAACGGTACGGAACTTGATCGTTTTTTAAGGTTCCGTAGTCAACAACAAGGAACCTTTATAGTTTCGCCATGTCCGTCTGTCTGTCTGTCCGCGGCTTAGCTTAAAGACTACTAGTACTAGAAAGCTGTAATTTGGCATGGGTATACATATTTATTACGCCGATAAAGTGGTACAGTCAAATTTCGAAAAAGTTTTTTTTAATGTTACTTCCCTTACACGTAAAGCGGGGAAGATTTTTTTTCTCGTCTATCCGCTAGTGTGGGGTGTGGTTGGATAGGTAATTTTAAAATAATGGGGGTGTGAGAAGACCATTTTTCGATCCAGGGTTCCGTTTGCGAAATATTAAGCTTAAAAATGTTAATTTTTGTTAGAGTCAAGTGTCCCCCCCTGCCAGCGAAACGGTTGTATTTGGGGACGTGAAAAAATCACGGCAGTAGTATACATAACGAAATTAAAAGGAAAACTATCACAGCTAAGTAGGCTTTACAAGTTAACGAGTACAGATCGCGCCAAACGTTTAGTCCCCTCTAAACACGGGGCGATTCGCATCAGCAGGAACAAAATTTCTTGGGAAGAGCAACTTCCGAGCGTACTAGAAGTTTGCCGCGATCTGTATTAGTCGACAAACTTATAAAATGTACTTGGAGAAGAAGTCCGCATATTGTGCAGGGTAACTACGGAAACTACACTGCGCGTGACCCGACACGCACTTGGCCTGTTTTTTTTTTAACACTATGCGTAGTCGCAAAAAGGTTTTTACCTCAGTAACTGTAGCACTTCGGCTATTCAGCCAGCACATCCCTAACGATGGGCGAACATTCTCCGAGCAGCCAATTGTAGTCATCTGTCAGACCTCGCCTCTTAAGGTGAGGTCCGACCGTGTCTAGCACACGCGCGTGGTACGCGTTTATCCAGGCCAGCTGGAAAATAAATAACATTTGACATAAAATATTTCGTCACGACTTAAATCCCCGACATCTGTCGTCGACTTAGATTAAAACGCGCCGATTTGTGGTGGATGACGTCACATCCGACTCGTAAACAGAGATACCATCTCAATAATCTGCTGTTATATCAATTATTATGTATCTCTCGCTCAAATGTTACAACATTTTAAGTAATGTTTCAATAGCCTGTCGCAATACTGTAAACTAAACTTACTCTTTTTGTGTTTCCAAAGTATTTTTGTAAATCTGTGTGAATATTGTGCTTTGAGAAATAAATATTATTGTCTTTTTTTGTAATTATTAGTAGGTCTGGAACGGGGTAAGTACGTATAAAAGCAATTTTATTTTCACGTAAAGTTCATATATTTTGAAGAATTTCATACTTTTATTTTTTTAGACCTTATTATGTGGCCAAGTTAATACTTACTATTTTTGTACCAAACTTCAAGTCTTTATCTTCACCGGTGCTAAAGTTATAAGGCTGTGACATCGACGGACGGACAACAGAGTCTCACCATAAAGGTTCCTTTTGTTCCTTTTAGGTACTACAGAATCCTAAAGTAGGGCCACTGAGTGATGGCACTTATGACAGCTGCATTTAGTGATGAGGTACATTTCAAATTACGGTTAAAAATAAAAATCAAGTGTGAGTTTACTCAACATTAGACACGTCATTCAACATTCAACATAATGATACAAAAGGGAAATGTGCTAAAACCAGTGGCGTTGCTATAGGAGGGCTACGCGGTGTAGTGCCCCGGGGCTCTCAAAAAATGTTTAAATATCTAAATCGAAAAAAGTATTTTACTATCAATTAGTCATTGTTTTGTTTTTAATTAAATATTATTGCGTAACTTGGCGACCTCAAACAGGACCTATAAAAAATGAGAAACTTAAAAAAAAAAATTCTTTGTTTCTATACGAATTCTATTGCACAATAAAGCAACATTCAAATCGAAAAATAATAACCGAAACAAGTAGTACATCACTATCAACAATGAAGTATTACATTTTTTAATTCACACGTGCTTATAAATAATTACGATACTTTGTAGGCATTTAAACGTCATAGGCGCCATCACTCAGTGGCTCTACTGTAGAAATAAAAAATTAAAAAGGCAATAAACCTCGAAATCGTCTAGTAGAGAGAGGTCGATCCCGGCACGTTGGTTCGGCACCACGGTGACTGTGTTGAAGCCGAGCACGCCGCGACCCTCGTAGTCACCTACCAAGTTCTTTGCCTGCAAATAGTTATAACAAAAACCGGTCAAATGCGAGTCGGACTCGCGCACAAAAGGTTCCGTATCACCACACTATATAAGGTCTTTCAATTTAAATGGAAAGTAATTTAGGAGGTGATTCAGTATCGTTAATACATCACATTCCACTGCAAAGCACTGTTTTCTGCGCGAACTTTTTTTTCTTTTCTACAAACGAAGTGGTCTGATCAGCTGACTCAGTTTGTATGGACAAGTGAAGAAAAAGTTCGCGCAAAAAAAAAATTACTTTGCAGTGGAATGTGATGTATTAACGATACTGAATCACCTCCCAAATTACTTTCCATTTAAATTGAAAGACCTGATATGGGTGTACCCTAAAAATATTAGAGTAAATGATAACAGGCTGACTTTTTGACCGTTTTTGACCCGAAAGGTAGTTGATCTACACAAGGAGTACTATCGACACCCATGACTAAACTGAAAAAAAAAAGATATTCGAAAAAAAAAATTGTTTAAAAAGAAGCAAGTAGTAAGTAAGTAAATCGTTTATTTGTAATAATTCGGGTTTACAATGGATGTTACATATAATTACAGTCCCAACAAATTCAACCATGTCATGGCGTACAAATATTTGATTGTATATTTAAATCATGCATTAACAAAAAAACAAATTGAGAATAACTATAATTATAAAATATGTGTGTCAATTAAATAAAAACTAAAGTCACTCTATAATATGTATAAAAAAAAAACTTGAAGTTGGAACACAACAACATAACAGCAAAATGACGAGAACAGGAGAACAGGGGTACAGTTGTGTAAGAAAATCGTATTCATTTGACAGCTTGAAACGTACGATTTCAACTGTCAAACTGACAGGTTCCTAACTGCAACACTGTCCCGAAGAAGGGGCGAGGGGAGGGTGTCAGTCAGTCACTTCATCACGGTTCAGTCACAAAATAGATACTACCAGAAGGCCGACTCGACGACGGAGCGAAAACAGACGCACACATGCATAGACGCGTATGTATGACGATCTCGGCCGAATTTCGTATTGGCATTCGACCGAGTATCTTCGAGATTTACGCGTACGAGAATTTATTTTGTCCTTTATGTAGGACAACAATTTATTAAATAATTGTACTGGGTCGGGATATGAAATATAACTTGACATATAAATAAATACTAGAATTTTGTACATAATATAAACACAGAAGGGGATATAAAATAATTTATTATGATTTAATACTAAGTGAGGGAACTAATTTGGTTTTAGTTGTTTTGCGTTGTAAATATTTATAATTTATAGGTTTTCTTGATTTTACCTAATAAAATTAAGTGGCACCTATTAAAGTAGATCATGTTACCATGAATTAAGAATTAAATTAAATCAGAGAAACATTGGTTACGGGCAGGTTGGTCAGTCGGCTGTGAGCTATATACACCTACCTTTATCATCCATCACACACAAACCGTGTTGGTTTAAGTGATGTGAACTATGTTTAATTAAATGAATGTAATAATGTGCTAAATAAATAAAAAATAAAAATATGTGTTTTGTTCACGTATTATTCTTCATGTCGCTGCGCTCGCCGAGGAATGTCGTCGTGTACTCCTCCAAACTCCAGCTGCGTGGAACGGCTCTTTTAAGAGCCAACTTCTGTTTCTCCATGGACGAAGCGGCTCTTATCAGAGCCACCATCTCTTTCTAATAGACGGTCGTGTGGTAACAATACCAACAAGTCGCGCACTCCTTTCGACGGTCAGTAAGCAACTAAAACGTGATGTGCCAAAGCGCACGTTTTAATGTTGACATAATGCTATTGCTCGCCTAATGTATGGGATGGGCCTATCTCCGGTAATATATATCGCTGGTAATACCAATAATAAAACACAAATATCTTACCTTAGGATGGTTGGAATCCTTGTTGATTTCGACAATTTCTATCAAGTCTTCGTGCCGTATGCCGTACGCGCCCACTTTGTAGTACCCAGGCTCTATAACAGAAACAAACCAATTTCACAAAATTCAATTATTGGCTGTGTAAGGCGACATTAATATATGTAATACTGAAGATTCGGTAAGTGCAATCAAGGTTCGATGAGCATTTTTCTGAAATTCCTAAACTATTGGGTAATAATAGGGCCTCTACGTGTTGGCTTCGGCCCCACGCACGCCTCCCAAAGGTCCAGGACTACATAGTCCCGGGATATGATAAATATATACAATGATAATAATAAAACTCTTTTCAATGTACTTTTTATGCATCAAAACCGAACAGAAAGTTGTCTATTTTGCCCTAGGGCTTTATTATTATTTTTTTTTTATTTATTTGCAATGGTTAGCAAACCTGCAGCCTTCCCTGTGTACCATAAATGTTATACTTTTTTTCTACTGTTTAACGGCTCTGGATACAGTCCTTTGAGCCAATCATAATTTAAAGTTCACAAGATTATATTTATTTATTTCCTCACACTATGCATTGAAAAACGTAGTATGATACACGGGCGTAAGAGCAATAAATTACTCAGTTACGTTTAAAACACTCGCTACGCTCGTGTTTTAAATCGTCCTCGTAATTTATTCCTTTTCGCCCTTGTAGCATAAACTACTATTATTGCACATAATAAAATTATCTAATTAAATTGGGGAAATTGTAGATGGTAGTGCCATACTATTTAAAAGGGTACTATGGGCACAAAATAACCAGTTTCAGAAGGTTTACTCCGTAAAACTAGCGTAAACAGGCGCACGCACACATAGACGCGTACTTACGACGATCTCGGATGAAGTCGGTCGAATGCCAATACGAAATTCTGTCGAGATCATCATACGTACGCGTCTATACATGTGTGCGTCTGTTTTCGCTCCGTCGGCGAGTTGGCCTTCTGGTAGTATCTATTTTGTGCTATGGGTTCTATGGAAGGTCAACATTTTTTTTGCAGAATTAGCAAAATGTTTTATCAAACCGTGATACTGATCACTTACCTAGCCTCCTGTATAAATTTGGCAGCCTAAATTAATATCACCTTATACAAGGTGAAACCTAATCAACCGCTCGAATTCATACTGGAGACTCGGTTAGTGATCAGAAAGAAGGTTCAATTATCCTTTCTGTGATATTTACTTATTTCTGTGATATTTGGAATAATTAGTATGTAAATAATTTGGCCAAGTGCGACTTGGACTTGCGCATTGAGGGTTCCGTACCACCACACAATAGGAACCCTACCTTATGGTATAACAACAATATTAATGGCAAAGCAACATCAAGGCAACAAAAAACAAGCCGCTAAAATGGTAGCGCCCGAAAAACAATTCAGCATCCTCTGAGCACGGAAACCTCATTTTTAGGTTTCCGTAACCAACGGGACCCTATTACTATGACCCCGCTGTCCGTCTGTCACCAGGCTGTATCTCATGAACCGTGATAGTTAGACAATTGAAATTTTCACAGATGATGTATTTCTGTTGCTGCTATAACAACAAATACTAAAAAACAGAAAAAAAAAAAATTTAAGGGGGCACTCAAACAACACACATGTTTTTTTGCCGTTTTTATAGATAACGGTACGGAACCCTTGGTGCGCGAGTCCAACTCGCACTTGGCCGGTTTTTTTAATACTTACCGTTACTGAGTATCTGTCCCGGTGTGAGTCCCGGATCGTCGGGATATGGCCGCCAGGACACGCCGCTCGGTCCCTCGTGCACGTTCAGGAAGTGTCCCACGCCATGTCCTGTCCCATGCGCGTAGTCCAGTCCCACGTCCCAGAGAGCTTTGCGCGCGAAACTGTCTAGGACGTTGCCCTGTACGAAATGAAATATATAGCTTAAGGTAATATATCGTCCGTGCAAAGGTCCAAGTCACTCGAGGCGGAAAGACCCGCAGTGCGAGAGGGATGGAATCGGCGAAAATTCACAAAAAGTCGGTTTTAAATAAATACAAAATTATAGAATTAAATGAGACTTGAGGATTTTGTATTTATATAAAAACGACTCGCCTCAATACGTGTTATGATCGGGAAAGCCGACCAGTTTCAGCAGATTTAGACTGCCTTCATCTGGGCGAGTAAAAACGTTTACGCGACAACGTTACGCCTCATTAAAACATAATGATTAATTTACCATAATGATGAAAAATATTTCAAAATTTCGACTTACTTTGACTCCCTTAGGGAACAGCGCACTGGAGATCATGATCTGCCCCTTCAACACTCTCGTGAATGCAGCTTTCTGTTCCGCCGATGGCTTTCCGTTCATGTAGCGGGTGCGCGTTATGTCCGTCGTTCCGTCCCTATAGGAAAAACGGAAATGTATACGTTGGTATATCTGCCGCTAGTGGCAGAATATATTATTTTGCTAAACAGCCGCTGGTGGCAAGCTAGACACTTTCTTTAGCTAATATTGACAAACCTAAGATGATGGATGGCCCATTTTCACCTTTATTGCCCAAGCAAACAAGAACTCACCTGTACTGACCGCCAGAGTCCAACAGGAACATTTGGTCCGACTCGATGACCGTCTGCGGTTCCTCCTTGGACGGAGTGTAATGTATGATAGCGCCGTTTGCGCCCGCGCCGGCGATAGTCTCGAACGACGGGCCCATGAAGTCTGCCTCTTCACTGGAATTTTTTAAAACGGTATATATTCATTTTTGTTTTTTTTTTCGTTGTATTACAAGTTACTATTTCTTAATTATGTTATAAATAAATACAAGTTATGCATACAGCCTCCTGCAGAAAGACATCTCTCCGCAAGCGACCGCAGTAAATACCGACTTATTGAATTAATTTTAAGAAAACTTCTTTTAATTTAGTTTTTAGACAAGATAGATGATTTTTTTCTGGATTCAGTAAAAGGGGCTGGAAGAGCTTATGGTTACAAATTCTTGGTGTCAAGTACCCTCTGGTTCTTTCTCCATAGTAATTTTTAGCGGAAGGTTGTACTAATTTTCGCTTTTTTACAGACCTTGTTAAATAAATATAAAAAAAAAACACATTTCTTAGGGTTCCGTACCTTACCAATGTTATACTTGTGTATTTATTTTAGGTATTTTGCTATCCGTTTGATTATTATTATTTATTTTGTGCACCACCTTCGCGTTATTTTTTCCAACGATTAATTTCCACCCAAAGGTTGTCTGGAAGAAATCGCTATAAGTGATAAGGCCGCCAATTGTTACCTTCTCTCATAAGTTTGTTCTTTTACCTTATTTTATTAACTTTGGTGTACAATAAAGAGTATTTGTCTTGTCTTAAAAGGAACTAAGATCACTCTCGGATCCGTTCGTCTGTCTGTCACAGATGTTTTTTTGAAAACTACGTAACGTAGGAATTTGAACAAATTTTGAATATTAAGGCCACGAATAATTAACTTTCATGAGTAGTAGAGACAGAATCTTACTCGAAGAGAATACAAAAATACAAAAATTTTATTTATACACAAGTAATTTTTACAATTCTTTGGACCCTTTAGCTAATAATAACCTGTATTAAGAGGGACCGTTCTTCCCTTGTTTTATTGTTTTTGTGCTTTTGTTAGTAGGAGAAAGGGTGAGTTGGTGTATGTGTTTTGAGAGGGTGTGTGAGGGTTTGTGTGCGTGTGTAGTGTATGTGCTGTGTGTAGTGTATGTGCTGTTTATAAAATAAAGTTTCATAAGTAAAAGAGAACGAGTCGCCCCACAAGAGAATGATAGTCATATATTTTAGCGTGCGCATTTCAGTGAAGGTGAGCACCTGGAGATCTTGATTAAAGTTTCATTATAAAAAACATCCACCTTATTGGCATACCTAATTTGATATCGAATTGACGCAAATTATATTTCCTAAGCTCAGTAGCGTATTTTAAGATTTGGCGCCCTGGGCCTGTAAGGTTTGTCGCCCCATAAATTAACGAGAAAAAAGCAAAAATATTCAAATTATTAAATAAAATCCAGCAGTGTGTTGATGTGGGCTGTGATGATAATTAATGAAAAAACTACAAATACCTAACAAACAAATAAACACCATTTATTCAATATTTACATATTTTCCGATGAACAATTTGTTTTCATGCCTATAAAGTAAAAGCAATATAAATTAAAAGGTACCTTGGACGAATAAACTAGATGGGTTTTCTAACGATTGATTATGAAAGGCGCACCAAGCTGAATGCCGCCCCGGGCCATGGCCCTTTTAGCCCTAGGGTAAATACGCACACGTGAGCATTAAAATTTAAAATTACTGTCAACTGTAACTATAAGATATGTATGTAACAACTGAAAGAAATGTATAGTGCCCAAGAGGAGGGACCAGTCTCCCTATTTTTTTTTAAATGACACTATTTTAAAGTCAAAAAGCAATAAAATTAAAAGACTTGGACGAATAAACCAGATAGGTACCTAACGATTGATAATGAAAAGCGCCCAAAGCTTACCGCGAGGTGCAGCTTGCGCCGCCCCTCGCAGCCTGCCGCCCCGGGCCATGGCCCTAGGGTAAATACGCCACTGCCCAAGCTATAACCTCCCAGACCTTAAGGCGATATGTAAAAGTTTTAGCGTCCCTTTTACGCCATAAGCGAAAAAATCCTCAGTGCGAGTGGGACGGATTCGAGGAAAAGTAGCAAAATGTCGGTTTATTTATTAATATAAAATGTACTAAAATGCTATCAAAATTTCGTTTAACCAGGTCTTAGATAATGTAACAATCCATCTAATAAAACATAGTTCCAGTCCAAATGTAATTCCAAATTGTCAAATCAGGAGAATTGGTGTCGAGAAAGACCTAATTTCAATGAACATTTGTATCGAGCCGAATTTCTCCAATCGCGTTTCTGTTTTAGTGGATCCCTAGAAAAATATTCCAAAAATAATATACAATTTTATCAAAATAATACATCATTTACTGAAGTAGACATGCAAGTTCTTAAAGTGTCGTTTTTTTTCCGTTGCGCCTTAAATTGCGTTACGTTATTTGTGTACGACCCCACATACCTGCGGAACTCCAGAAGTTTCTCAGCAGCCTGCAGCTCGGTGATCCGATGGCACAGGTTCACTTCCTCGTGTAGCCAGCGGAAAAACCTGATGACGGCTGTCCCGTCCCGGATGTGGCAGTCCCGGAAACCCTGACCAGATATACAAATATTAAGAGGCCTTCCGTCGGCGCGCAACGGCTTTGCAATTACAACCCAGAAACTGACTCTAATAAAGTTGAAAATTGCGTGCGCCAATATGCGCGCGAAATGATTCAGAATTAGTTTGATTTCAAGATAAAATTTTATTAAGATTACAATAAATTATTCAGGTTTATTTATTCCCTATGCTTTTTAATAAACCATGTTTTCTTGCGGTGAGTAATTATTTTAGACATAATATAGTAAGTTTCAAATACGAAGGCCCCATTGCACTTTAGACGGTCATTAGACGTTAACGATAGGATTAGTGATAACAAAAGATACCTGGCCAGGTACGCGTGACTATTTGAATTGCTCCAAATTAGATAACAAAAGGCAAACATTATGAGCCCCATTGTTAAGTTTCTAGTGCAATAGGGCCTTGGTATTTGAAACGTACTTTATCTTTTGTTATCACTAATCCTATTGTTAACGCCTAATGACCGTCTAAAGTGCAATGGGGCCTTGGTATTTGAAACGTAGTATACCTGTGAGTATTTATTTTAGACATACAACTGTGAGTATTTATTTTAGAGATAAAACTGTGAGTATATGACCCCCCCCCCCCCCCCCCTGGATCAGCCGTTGCCACCAATTTACACAATTGATAGCGTTCTAACCTGTAGTTCGACCTCGTTCTTTGTTTGCTTGGCGAGAGCGACCGGCGACACCTCCGATATTAGTTCCAGTGGCTTCTGTATTTCTTCACCCTGAAATGTGTAATAATAATATCATCAACAAAAACGTATCTTCACCATATACCTAGTGGGCAACTTGTAGGTGGTAGAGCTGATGCCGGGCTCGATTGTGGAGGTACCAACATGGGCGTAGCCAGCCATGGGCTCAGGGTGGAGCACACCTACCTACACCACGAAATCTACCATCCAAAAATGTGTATCTAACTTCAGGATTGCGCTTGTGTACATAACCGCTGCGCGCGTACGGTTAATCGCGCGCGCGCTTATTGTTTTGATCGCATTTTTTTTGTGTCAACTGACGACTGTGAACTTTCTTACGGATATTAAGTATTGTAGTTAGTACCTGAATAATTTAGTTTTTAGGGTTCCGTAGTCAACAACAAGGAACCCTTATAGTTTCGCCATGTCCGTCTGCCTGTCTGTCTGTCCACGGCTTAGCTTAGAGACTTTTAGTACTAGAAAGCTGTAATTTGGCATGGGTATACATATTTATCACGCCGATAAAGTGGTACAGTAAAATTTAAAAAAATATATTTTTTATGGGTCCTCCCCTACACGTAAAGTGGGGATGATTTTTTTTTCTCGTCTATTCCCTAGTGTGGGGTGTCGTTGGATAGGTAATTTAAAAATATTGGGGGTGTAAGAAGACCATTTTTCGATCCAGTTTGCGAAATATTAAGCTTAAAAGTGTTAATTTTTGTTAGAGTCAAGTGTGTCCCCCCCCTGCCAGCGAAACGGTTGTATTTGGAGACGTGAAAAAAATCACAGCACGAAATTAAAAGGAAAACTATCACAGCTAAGTAGCCTTTACAAGTTAACGAGAACAGATCGCGCCAAACTTTTAGTCCCCTCTAAACACGGGGCGATTCGCATCAGCAGGAACAAAATGTATGGGCCGTTCTTGGGAAGAGCAACTTCCGAGCGTACTAGAAATTTGACGTGATCTGTATTATTATTATAGATAATGGTACGGAACCCTTCGTGCGCGTCTCCGACTCGCACTTGGCCGGTTTTTTTGTGTCGACTGACGACTGTCGAGTGTGAACTTTCTTAAGGATATTAAGTATTGTAGTTAGTACCTGAATAATTTAGTTTTTTAGGTTTGGTTAGGTACCTTATGGGTCAGAGCCAGGGTGGGGCAAGCGCCTCAACCTGCCCCACCGTGGCTACGCCCATGGTACTAGGGTTACCAGGCCTAAAAATGCAAAATCCTGTCTGACATGTCTAAAAATCCTGATTTTGAAAAAAAAGTCCGGTCACGCACCTGAATTAAATAAAAATCATAGTATTTAAGTACGTTTTTATTTACTTATAGTTATTTCGACATATATTTTTGGTTGCTAGCAACCGCATGCAAAATGTTGGTTTTTCCAGCTATTTCGCTATGAAATTGTTCACACGTTACGTGTTTATAGTTATACTGCGTAAGCAATATGGCCCTCACTGACTCCACTGAAAGTCTGTTTCTCTCTTTGGTCCACTGAGAAGTCATGAGAGAAAAGACTCTCTCCACATTTGCGTTGTGTGGCAAAAGAATAAAAAATCCGGTCTGACGTAAAATCCGGGCGGAGTCCGGTCTAACCCGTAAAAATCCGGTCTAGACCGGATTTATCCGGTCAGATGGTAACCCTACATGGTACCAACCTCTTACTCGCAAACAACCCCGAAGTTATTCGGGCGAGAGCTAGAGGAAACTCTCAAACAGGCACAACTTGCCCCTCTATTCTGTATCTTTGGTTGCCACCTGGACTGGGTGCCTATCATCAAAAATATAGATGAAATCTGAACTTTCAAATTGCCGTCAATGGATATTGAACTATTTACGAACTTTGACGTCACTTCAAGTGCGAGCATTTCCTTAGACCGGCGGGTCTACCGCGTAATTCTCATTTTCATCAACATCAACTTGAGATTGAAATCTGACGTGCTTGCGACGACGCCCGCCTAACATGCCATCTCTTTTGCACGCACGTCAAATTTCAATCTCAAGTTGATGTTGATGAAAATCAGAATTACGCGGTAGACCCGCAAGACTTCTCAAACTTATAGCCACACGTACCCCTATAAAGTTTCCCAGTCGGCCGCGAACCCCTTTAAAGCAAACTTGACATAGAAGGATTTTTATTTAAATATAAAAGATAATACAGTCACACAGTAATGTTGTTAATTTTCATTTAAATATAAAAACATTTTTTTAAGAAATTTCAGAAAATAAAGTAATTTTTTTATAAAAGATAATACAGTCCCAAATCAATGTTGTTAATTAGTTAAAGTGATAGGTGGGTTTGTTTCATGCCGTAAATTGAGTCGATTTTCGAAGCAAATTTGCTCAATTTTTGTGTTGCCCGCGCGAGCTAGCCAGTCAGCTGCCATTACGTAAATCTTGTCACGAACCCCTTACGATCAACTGGCGAACCCCTGGGGGTTCGCGTACCCTACTTTGAGAAAACCTGCCTAAGACAATCGGAATTCGACAGGATATCTATGTTTTTGATGACAGGTCCAGTCCAGATGGCAACTAAAGATACATAATACGCCTACAGGTATATAGACGGCCGTACGTATATCCATCATCAATTTTATTGCCAGCCCTTAAATAAAACAGACAGGTGAAGGGCAGCAGCGGCGTCACTGGTGCGAGGGTTTCAGCACCGTGCTCACCGACCCGCCTGCCCAGCAGACATATGTCCAGTAGTGGATGAACCAGGCTGATGCAAGGGCGTAGCAATGATTTTTTTCTTGGGGGGGCAGATTTAATTACCCAGCCGACCGACCACTGACAGATAGATGTTAAAGACAACGAATACAAAACTTTTCATTTTTATTTATGCATGTTAGACATGTTAGTTGATGTTAGTATACATATAGGAAGGTGGTGTAGGTATTATTAAAAACATTAACATTGTTTTACGTATGTTGCTTTTATTTAATATTTTACTTTTATTCTGGGGTGGGCCAGAAGGTTTCTGGGGTGGGCCGGGCCCACCTGTCCCCCCCCCCCTTGCTACGCCTATGGGCTGATGGATGGATGGATGGACTTACCCCCGCGGCAGCAGTATGGATCGCCTCGCTAGCACTGTGTGAAAGCCAGATCGAGTTCCTAGAATCTTCGGTCTGCGATAACTCCCTCTGAAAAACAGATATATCTATTGAGTGCTTATCTATCGAATTGGCGAAATTTTCTTACCGATTCATGAGTTTTATAATACCTGTAATTCAATAGCTATTTCCATTATTTGTTTTTTGTTTGAAAGTTTATTTCAAGGTTTTACATCTACGTATTAAATTTCATTTTTATTTTCAGTTTGATAACTAAAATTAAATCTTCAAAAGCAGTTCGTCCTAAGTGCCATCCATTTCCATGATAAGATTCGTAATAATTTTTTACAGCTGACACTTTTCAAAAATTTAATTACCGTTGCTGTTAGCGTAATGTTGTCTCATTCATACACAATATACATCACAAATTTGAATTCGTCATTCCTAAAAAAAATGCAAAAATGTTAGAACCGATAATTGAGTTTCCTTCAAATGCTTCATACAAAACACCAATGTCATATGTAAGGACTTAGTATAGTACTTCCGAACATAACAATTTAGCAAAACCTGCCGCTGTTGACATCTGTTCGCTACAAAATGATCGCTGTGCGAATCGCATGTGGGTGCGTTTGTAGGAACATGATTCGGTTATGTAAGGGTGGTTACCTTGTCCCCCACCAAACGTGGCAGAACCGACTGTATGTGGAAATACGCCTAAAACTGGTCCAGTGTTATCTTGTCTAAGATTTAATTATACCCAAAGGTTGCCTAGTTGGCAGATGTTATTATTAGAGCTCCTTCACACTAAGTCGCAAGCAGCGCGGCAGTAGCAGCGCGACTGCCGGCTTTAGTTGTAAAAGAGAATAAAAAAGTATTACTACGTTATTATTATAAATTTATCCATGGGGAACCAGAACTAGGACCTAGGGATTAACCACGCTAAAATTTAGGAAGAGAATCATATAAGTTGCTGACTATAATGTTGTCCCTCTCGATCGACGACGCTCACACGCTTGCTGCCAGCCCTAGATTAGCTCACGCACACACACAAGCGTGTGCGGACAAGCCAGATGCGCGCGTGAGAGTGTAGGTAAATAACTTGAGCGAGGACTATGAAGTGTCGGGGGTGTGGTTGTAATAAGAAGGCATCTGGTGCTGTCGCGCTGCTGCCGCACTGCTTGCGGCCTAATGTGAAGGGGCTTTTAGCGCCGCCTTTGCACAGTATGATTTTTTTTAATGTCATCTTTTTTTTGTAAATGTACATTAATTGTAAAAAATAAAAGAGAATAAACAGTTTTATACACTCACCAAAGTCGAGGATTTGAATGTGGCACCCATAGGTTTATGATGTACGATCTGGAATACATTAATTTGGTTTGGTAGCCAAAGAAATGGCGGTGCCTCTACTGTTTCAACTGCTATACAAGGTGACTTGTTGATCATCGTCCAAATTCATACTGGAGGCTTGATAAGTGATCAGTATCTTGGATCAATAACAATTTTTGTGAAATTTGTAAAATGAAATTTCGGCTTCCAATAGAAATTCACTTCCAGTTCCGAGTGAATCACTATGGGGAGTCGAAATTTCTTTTTACGAATTTTACAAAAATTGTTATTGATCCATGATACTGATCACTTACCAAGCCACCAGTATGAATTTGGACGATGATCAAAAAGTCACCTTGTATACTACGATTATTTATTAATTACATCTATTACTAACGATAGACAAACTTGCTTTGTAAAAAATTGCTGCTTTGTAAAAATTTCGTAAGCATTTGTCTATGGTAAGTTTTTTTTTTTTCACATTTTACGTTGTTGGCCATTTGGCCACCACAATTTTACCGGAAAAAGACGGAACGCCAAGAACGTTCATCTCCAGTTAAATTTTAATCATCATTCACCTGAAGGTAGCGGTGAGTCAACTCGCATTTTTCTCGAGTAACTCGAGTTGAAATCGATGACAACTCGAGTTGTAACAAACCACTTAGCCATTGGACATCTTATCAACTACGTGACAAGAAAAAATGCGGGGTAGTGCGGGGAGGGTACTAAGTAAGGAAATAGAGATGGGATGGGAATATTTGTATAGTGTGACGTGTTGGCGAAATATATTTATACTACACCTGCTCGGAAAGTACCTTCTTACTTTTTTGAACACAATGCAGAAAATACGTCATTACTGTCATACAAATATGCGTGCGGAAAAAGTATATGAAAATTCATTGTTAACGTGCTTGAGCGGGCAGAAAAAGTATATGCAAATCCATTGTTAACGTGCTGTTTTTTTTTTTTTAAATAACATAAAGAATGAGCAAGTGGCCAAGTGGCCAGTATTATTTTGCGAACTCGTACATAAAACTCGAAAAATGATATTGGCCACTTGCTTTTCCTGTACATAATAAAAAATAAGAAGGAAATAAAAAGTGACAATCGCACGTGAGTCAGTCGGTTTCTTTTATTGTATCTTGATTAAAAATAAAATTATACGATTTCCTCGCAGGTGTAGTATAAAGCACTATGTATCACTCGGGAGAAAGTGCGATTCCCAACACGTGTGTATTGAGGCCCTTGGCTTCGCCTCGGGCCTCAAACTACACCCTCGTTGGTAATCTTCCCCTTTCTTCCCTCGGTGAACAATGTACTATTGCACTCCTTCCGACGTCTAATGCCTTACTGGGCTGTGCCTCAAGCCAATCTTGAGAAAGAGACAGACAGACGGACAAGAGGTTACGTATTTACGGTTCCGTATATCCAAAACGAGGTGTAGGCCCGCACGACTGCACCTCCCGCGCCCGCGCCGACCTAAATTCGACATCCGCGGCTCCTCCGTTAGTTGAGCCGTGCTCCTCCGGAGTAGAGCCGCGGACCAAAGGACATCTCCATAGTCATTGACATCGGCAGAGTCCTCAGTCAGGGGGCACCCGCCCCGACACTGAGTCACCACGCCCCAGAAAGGGGTTTGTGAGAAAATTAACGAGCAAAACGAGGTACTGAATTACTGAAGGTACTAAAGCCAATTCTGAAGGCTTTAATTTTAGTTTTAGTGCTGTCAAAACCTAAATTTTTCCAAAGTAATTTAGCTTCTGTTCGTTACAGTTATGAGATATTTTGGAATGAAGAAAATTTTATTTTGACAGAACTAAAACTTAAATTAAAGCCTTCAGATTCGGCTTTACTGTCTATTAGCGCACTCACCGCCATTTCCTCCAAATAGGCAAAGACCTCCTCATACTTCCTCGGCATGACATTTATGAGCCCCTCGTCTTCGAAGTGCTGCTCCACCTCCGTGGACAGAACTCCCTCGTTCCAGAAGAGAATGACAGAGTCCGGCCTGATGACGAGGTACGAGAAGAACACCGGGTTGTATTCGATGTCCGAGCCGCGCAGGTTCAGGGTGTCTGGGGAATGTGACGTCAACATTATGGTTGTATATATTCCACCTCCGTGGACAGAACTTCTTCGTTCCAGAACAGAACGACCGAGTCCGGCCCGATGAAGAGGTACGAGAAGAACACCGGGTTGTAGTTAATTATAAATAGTACATATACATATAAATACACAGGTGTTAGAGCTGATGCCGGGCTCGACTGTGGAGGTACCACCATATTACTTGGAGACCGCCTCGAAGTAATTCGGGGGAGGGTAAGAGAACAATTCACAGGCAAAAAACCAGGAGGCCCACCATGCCTGGGACCGATGGATGGCGGTATATCCATCCCTAATAGCCGGGCCTTATATGGAACAGACTGGTGACGGGCAGCGGCATCACTGATGCGAGGCTTTGGCACCGCGCTCACCAACCCGCTTACCCAGCGTGTGTGAGTATGGGCAACATAGACATATTTTTATTGGTAATATTCATTACAAGTCAGATAATTATACATATTAACACAATTACAGATTAATTATAAGTAGAATATTATATTATATAATATACAATTAGAATAAATGAAAAAAATTCAAGTTATTATATTATACAGACAGGTTAACAAACAAAAAGAAGATTAATAAAAAAAAACGAATTAGTATTAACATAGATAAATAAAGGAAGGATAGATTGCTAACTTCTTGTACTGTTCGCAATACTAAAAATGACGTTGCTAGATGGCGTTACTTGTCCCGCTGGAAATAAAATTTGTCTGAAATCGATGAAATATAGCATTTTACTGTTCTGGTTCATCATATTTATTTATTTTATGAACAAAAACACAAAATTTTCATAACATCGCATCAGAAAATAGTGAATTCTTAATCAGGTGTTTTTAAATTTTTTTTCATTTAACTTTCGGTAGCTGCAATCTAACTAAGCGTGCAGATGGTTATTCTGGATTCCGGTAGATGGCGCACAACGATCAATCAAACAAAATATATGCATTAAAATACGCTTTATTTACCTAACACACACTACTCATACATACCGGTATATAACTTTACTCTTTGACTCAACTGTCATGCACGGTTGAGCGATTTATCCTCAGATTTATCGTATGTCATGTGTCGCGTATTGTCGTACTCTAACAAATTTTTGTTTTTGTAGGCGCAGTATAGTTGCTACACACACACACACATCGAATTTCGTTTCATCAACTGTTCGATAGATGGCACTAGGTATGTCACAATATATCTAGTATAGTAGCGACATCAAACATAATAAGTCGAACTACTAGGTACTGGCGAAAATAATAAGTTTTACGTGGGCTTTGTTCTGATGTATGGAGTGAGCAATCTATCCTTCCTTATTTATCTATGGTATTAATTAATAAATAACACAAGAAATTTTAATTTGTAAATGGAAATGCAATAATTATTATTCAAATAATTCACTATAACAATAAAACAACATCTATTGCAGTATGGGAGCAGATAAAAAAGATTTACGATAAATCACCTGCTTGAGCAGGTACTCGAACAGTTGAAATGTGAGAAAAAAAAAGAAAACAGCTGTTTTTATGTTACCGATCGGAAT